>OY744606.1:75912617-75970117 GCA_963556255.1 Allolobophora icterica | reverse complement strand
GACCGTCGGGATACCTGAAAAACCCGATTTAGTACAAAAACGATAATAAGGGTAAATTTGGCGACAGGCAGGATCGGAGCTTGTCCGGTTACCTGTGGGAGTAAGCGTGACCCTCGTTAGGGAACCAAAATTCGGAAATTCTTGGGAACAAAATTCAGGACATTCTGGTAACCTTACGGGGTCGGCGTTACATTTGGATTGTGACACTTGGATGGCTGACACGCCGGTGGAGCGTTGGAGGGGCTCCATCGCCCGGTAACTAAAAATAGTTACTGGGAAAGACCACTGTTACCGAAAGACCGCAGTACGGGAAAAGACCGCCCGACAACTGATTACAGTGCGGTAAGACCAGGAAAACGATAGAGTCAGGAAAATCTTGTATTCAAACCAATCGTTATTCAGAGCAAATAACTTGGTGATCGAAACACGTAGTTCCGAGAACTGACCGAAGTGCGAAGTAGGGCCCACCTCGTGCGCCGGTCGGAACACAGTTCTGCGTGCGGTTAGGGAGGTTTTAGACCTAGAACCTGTCCTATCAGAAGAGAGTGTCGTGAGACCAGTATACCGCGTTAATATTACACGTGTATATATTATCGCAAGATGTTCGCGTGTTTGAGACGGCACGACGTGACGACTCGTCAGATGTACACCTTGTCCTCTCGGACAAGAGAACGTTCAGAGTTTTCCCCGATTGACGATAACTCGAGAGTCATGAGATGCAGAATGGTACGTGAGGGTTCGGTTAAGGCGGAGAAAAAGAGGAAGTCTTTGACTAAGAGATCTCACAGGAAGCTGAGGACTCCTGCCGGCAAGAGAGCGAACCCTGTTCTAAAGGACGGCCATCCTGAGGACGAGGACGTTGCCCACCCGGCGACCGCGGCAGTGGCAGAGTCCGAAAGTGAGATGGAGCTTGACAGCGACACTGTTCGCAAACAAGCGATACCCTCGGGACCTCCTCTTGGAGAAATGGGCACTGAGAGCGGAGACAGGGAACCGCTCGTCTACAGCAGAAGTAGACAGGATAGTGACCCGGGCGACTCCAGAAGGTCAGTTGGCTGGAGCCGAACCCAGCCCGACGACGAAGCAGCGTCTCGGGTAAGACCGACACAAATTGGTACCACGTCTGATGAAGGGTTAGTTGATCTCGAGCGACGAACGTCACAAACTGGTACCAGAAGTGGGGTTCTAGCGTTTTCTTGTCACAGAACCAGGCAAGGTCAGGAAGATACCGAGGACGAGTCGGATGAAGTGCCCCATAGTGAGCACGGAGGCGCGCGTCCAAAGTTACGTAAACGGAAAAGCAAACGGAGGTTGCTTGATGAAACGGGTGCACCTGACGAAACCAGTGCATTTGAAACGGAAGCTGGAACCCGCAGTGGGCGTGAAAGAGGTTTCCATGAGGATAACGGATGGTTGATAACCGTTCCAAAGACTACTGAGGTAGTACGGAACGATGTGAATAACGAGACATTCACACACTGGCGAGAGACCGTTGGTGAGAGTAGGTTTGACAGGTCCAAACCACTCGTCGACAATAGATCGGAGAACCTTGTGCAGGTTCAAGTACCTAGTATCGTACGGGGCAGGCAACCTGTACAGTCGAGACAGGCTTGTGATAGGCCAAGAGACATTGAGACAGGCCTGAAACCGCGGGGTGACGCCGTAGTGCAGAAAACGAGTGGTGACATCGTGGCGCATCAGCGAAACGAAGGTAATCGAGTACCGTTTACCAACATGGAAGAAGGTCGCCCAAGACCTGTGACCGATGAGGTAGATTGGCAAGCGGAGATGTCTTACCTGCGACAGGGTGTGGCAATGATGAGTTCGAAACTTGAAGAACTGTCTGTTCCTGCTGCTCAGCATACGAAGTCTTACCGACGCGAGACATCGGGGAAACCTACGGGCCCAGGTTACCAGATGGATCGCCGAGGGAAGCTGCAGATCGAAGAGCCGGCACGGAGCCGAGGTAACACAGAGACACGCGAGGAAGTTTCGCTTTCGGAAACTTCGGAAAAGTTACGTAGCCGCTATCTTCCCGAGGACAGCGGGAGAGAGTCACACGGAAAAACGGCAAGGCAATCGAGTCGACAACGTCTGTTGACAAGAGGAAGAGTTGAGGCGAAATTACGTTCGTCAGTGAGTTCTTCAGATTCAGACACCGATAGAGTTGGTCCAGAAGAGGCCATGAGAACCGGAGTCTTTGACAGGAAAAACCTCCGCCAACGAGGAAGACGCGAGAGTTATGAGAAAACTGAAAGGGAGACGTATGGTAAGGAACGTCTACCAGAGTACGAGAGACGCGGTTTAAAACAGGCACTTGATAGAGAAACCGAGAGAGAATCGAACATGGGAAGAGACAGAGATCATTTGGCCTGGGATGAGACCCACGAGCGGTACTCTAAAGGGCACAAACCAGATTCGAGAAGTCGTAATTGTCTTAGGTACGACGAATCTGACAGACCGCCAGAGTCAGGAAAAAGAGATATTCGCGAAGAAGACAGAAGAGTTACGTTCGTCAACGGAGACTCTCAGAGCTCTCGCAGTAAATATAAACGATCGGAGTCCAAAGACTACGCAGGTGGTGAGCCTCGTAGAAAAGGTCAGAGACAGGCTGAGTACATCTCTGATGAAGACAGTGCAACGTCAGGCGACCGCGAGATGACTACGATGTATTCTAATTGGCGTACAGGGAAGACGTTGGGTACTCTGAGGGGACAGAGTCGGCACCGGTCAGTGGTGAGGACAGACGAGGAAAACGGTTCCAGGAGTAACGATGAGGACAACCGGAGAGGAAATCCCAAGAAGAGTGTCGGAAGATCACTTGTTACGCGGACAAGAGGCGGAGACCGATCGGATCGCGGTATACGAATCAAGCTAGAGAAGTACGACGGCAAGTCAGCGATCGCAGCCTTTCTAGCAAAGTTCGAAGTTTGTGCACGGTGCAACCGGTGGAGTGATCAGGAAAAAGCAGACCAGTTAATGTGTGCCCTAACGGGTCCCGCTTCGCAGCTGTTGTGGGACATGGGTGCACAGAGGGACGTGTCTTGGCGAGAACTTGTTGAGCGGCTTAAGGCCCGGTACGGGTCTGATGACCAAACTAGCCTATATCGGATGAAACTTCGCACTTACCGGCAGGCTCACGGAGAAACGCTGAGTAGTGTAGTGCAGGAAGTACGGAGGCTAATGGCTTTGGCATACCCAGGACCAACAAGTGATATCGTCGAGACGGTCGCTTGTGACGCTTTCATTGATGCACTGGCAAACCAAGATTTGGGGCAGAAGGTGCGCGAGCGAGAACCAGTTAACCTCGAAGCGGCGTATAAACATGCGGTGAGGTTGGATGCCTATGGTCGATCTTCGACACAAGGTGGTGATTTAGACCGGAGACACGCGAGAGTTAAAGTTACCATGGAAGACCGAAAAGACTCGAGCACTGAGGGGCAACAGTCTCGTCGTCTAGAAGATCTCGAGCGAAAGATTAAAAATCTTTCAAGAGAACTTGATCGAGTGACAATAAGTCAGAATTTGGGCATCGTTCCGAGAAAACCTCATGAAAGGGAGAACAGTTCTGATCTAGCTGTGGGAGATCAGAGGACAACCGAACCGAATGTGGGATGGCGACGGATTTATCCGCCCACACGGTTGCGTAACCCGGATATCGAATGCTACTTGTGCAAACGAAAAGGACACATGAAGCGATTTTGTCCTCAGAGAAACGCTGAGACGAATGGTGCAACCGGTACCAGTGAACCTACAAAGGCTGAACCGATACAAGAGGAAACCCAAAACCGACTGGTCAAAGGCAGTAGGGTGGCCTACGTGGTTGCGAGACTGGCAGGAAAACGTATACACTGTCTACTTGATTCTGGAAGTGAAATGTCACTTGTGCCACGACGTTTCGTGCTAGACGCTGTGCTAGTACCGTCAGAACAGCGACTCCTAGCCGCTAATGGAAGTCAGATTAAGGTGGATGGTGAAACTAACCTTAAGATTCGGATCGGAAAGCAGGTGTACCCTGTACCCTGTCTAGTTACAGACCAAGTGACAGAAGTGATCTTGGGGTTATCTTGGCTGGAAGCCAATCAGGCAAGATGGGACTTCGCAAGTCGATGCGTTTTCCTTGGGAGCGAGAAGATCCCTCTGAAAGAGGTCGTTACCGAGTCCATGTGCCGGAGGGTTATTGTGCAAGAGGACATAATAGTTCCTCCAAGGAGCGAAGTTGACGTTCCAGCTTGGGTAGTATACCCGCATTTCCAAAAAGATAACGAAGATTGGACGACCATTCCAATGGAATTATCAAAAGATTTGATAATCGGACGTACGTTGGTGACAGGAAGAGACACGGAAGTGTGGATCAGGATGTTGAATGTTGGAGACAGAGATTCGCTAGTCAAGAAACGGACTGAATGTCCGCTGGAGCGAGTAAACGTAGTCGATGTGACAGTTAATCGAGCCAGAACGGAATCGTATGTTGAGCCTTACCGAAGCGAAAATCCGGAGAAGCCTATGGGCCCAGGTTATCCGGAGGAACGCCGAGGAAAGCAGCAAAGTACGATTGACCGGTTTAGATCGAAGATTAGTACAACGGCCAGTGTAGCGGAGCAGACGCTCAACCCACTTGCCGAACAGACCCTAAAACGACTATGGGAAGAAGTGCCAGCAGACATTTCGGAAGAAGAGCGAATCCGGTTACGAAAACTTGTGCTAGCGTACAGCGCAACGTTTTCCCTTAACGAAAGTGATAACGGATTCACTTCGGTGATCCAACACGAGATCGATACGGGACAGGAGAAACCAGTTCGGCAACCTTTGAGACGTCAACCGCTTTCCATGTTACCGGAAGTTGATCGTCAGGTAGAAGACATGTTGAGACAAGGAATCATTGAACCTTCGATATCGGAATGGGCATCCAATGTCGTAATGGTTAAGAAAAAGGATGGCAGTATGCGTTTCTGTATCGATTACAGGCAACTGAACTTGAAGACACGGAAAGATGCTCATCCGTTACCCCTTATCCGCGAGAGTTTAGATACCCTGGGTGGCGCCAGATGGTATAGTACGTTCGATTTGAGAGCAGGTTATCACCAGATGGCCTTGCACCCAAGAGACAAACACAAGACCGGGTTCGTTACGAGAAGGGGCAGCTTCCAATTCAAAGTGTTACCTTTCGGATTGTGCAATAGTCCGGCCTCGTTTTGTCGACTAATGAACTTAGTCTTGACAGGGCTAAACTATGACATCTGTCTGGTTTACTTGGATGACATAATTGTGTTCTCGAGGGACGTAGAGACGCACATGCAACGTCTAGAGATGATTTTCAGGAGATTACAAGAGTATAATCTCAAGCTGAAACCATCCAAATGTTACCTGTTACAACAGAGAGTATTGTTTCTTGGTCACGTTTTGAGTGAAGAAGGGGTCGCGACGGATCCGAGCAAGATCAAGGCCGTAGAAGAATGGTCTGCTCCTCGGAACTTGAGGCAAGTCAGATCCTTCGTTGGTCTTTGCTCCTATTACCGACGTTTCATACATGATTTCGCGGTGGTAGCTCAACCACTTCATTTTCTGACCAGGAAAAATGTACCGTTCCGTTGGACTGACGAATGTCAGGGAGCTTTCGAAGAACTTAAACGAAAGTTGGTTTCCGCACCTATACTTGGGTTACCGAACGACGAAGGCCAGTACATCCTGGATACGGATGCCTCGGCATACGCCATTGGAGCGGTGTTATCGCAAGTACAAGAAGGAGAAGAGACAGTGATTTGTTACGCGAGTCGGCTCTTGTCGACGGCGGAACGGAACTATAACGTTACCAGGCGAGAGTTGTTAGCTGTGGTGTATTTCTTGAAAGAGTTTCGTCAGTACTTACTGGGTAGTAAATTCCTACTCAGAACAGACCACTCCGCACTTCAGTGGTTACGCAGAACACCGGAACCGATTGGCCAACAGGCTCGTTGGTTAGAGATGATAGAGGAGTTTGACATGGAGATATGTCACAGACCGGGAGCAAAACACGGTAACGCAGACGCGATGTCTAGAGGTCCGGGTGAGGAACAACCTAAGGAGGTTACCATGAGAGTTACGAATGAAGACGTGATGTGGGCACGTCCGATCGGAGAAGTAACGCGCTCCGAGGTTACCAGTGAAGACACAGGCCAGGAAATCCGTTGGACAAAGGAGTTTCTTCGAAGAGAACAGCAGAGCGATTGCAATATTGGTACGGTCCTTGGTTGGAAGGAGTCGAAGCATCATCCAACACAGGCAGAACTATCACCTGCTAACGGAGAGGTGAAAGTGTTGGTGAGCAACTGGAATCAGCTGGAAGTCCTGCAAGGAGTGTTACACAGAGGCTGGATTCAGGGTAACACAGGAAAAGCTGAGCGATCTCAGTTAGTTGTGCCCTTATCTCTACGGCAAGAGATGCTTCAGTTAACACACGCAAGCTTTGCCGGAGGACATTTCGGGATTCGGAAGAGTTTAACTCAGTTGCAACGCCGGGCGTATTGGCCGAGTTGGAAGGACGATGTTAGACGGTTCTGCCAAAGGTGCGATCGCTGTGCTCGTTATCGAAGGGAGAAACCTCCAAGACAGGGTTACATGCAGACTCCTGTGGTCGGTGAACCAATGGAGAGATTCGGAATTGATATAACTGGTCCACGCTAATGGTTGTGCACGTGGATAAATTGAAACCGTTTTACGGTAAACCTCCGAGTACCTGGTTACCGGAGAGGGACAGAAATCTTGAGTTACCTACAGTAGACTGGCCAGTCCTGGCTCAAGATCCTAATGCAGAACATGAACCAGAGGAACCTTCAGAAAATCCAGACGAGACCGCTGATCCAGAATTGCCACCTGGACGACGGACGAGACGAAGACCTCGCTTGGATGGATGACTACGACTGTAGAAGTCCTTGTTAGTGACCTTCTGAAGCAGACGTGTATCTAGGACAAACTAGATGAACGCTTAATTGCGTTAGTTTCATTGACTATTCGAGACCCATGTTTCAGTTGCCCTTTTGATGAGAGTATTTCTTTTGAGCGGTATCTGGGAGCATACAGTACCGGTGCTACCAGCAACGCTTAATTGCGTTGGTTTGACAGATTGTCAGTGAATGACTGTTTAAGTTTCCTTTTGATAATATGTTTCGGTTAAACATTGGATTAGTGGTTAGTACTGAAACGAGTAAAGATTCCAGTACTAGGACGCTTCATTGCGTTGGTTCTACAATATGATAACTTGTACTTTTATTTTGCTTTCACGATTTGGAAGTGGTACCGGGTGTGACTGATCGACGATGGTTACCAGATCGGGAGACAGTGGGCGACTTTTCTCTCCTTAAGTTCTCCTGGCCCTTGGGGTCCGGTAGAGCTCAGGTTCATGATAGAGGGCCTGTTAAGGTTGGCGATTTGTCAGGTACGACAGGTTGCCAGTAGGGTGGTGGTTCGGATCGAAAGCATCATTAAAAAGGCTGTCGCTATCACGGTTCTCATCGTGTTTGGCGTACGTGCGGGGTGCCGAGAGATCGAAAGCATCATTAAAAAGGCTGTCGCTATCACGGTTCTCATCGTGTTTGGCGTACGTGCAGGGTGCCGAGATTGTCGATAGACCGCCCTATAACCAAAGGTGCATTTGGTTCCTTGCTCTCTAAGTGGATCTGGGTTGGGGATGTTCCTGTCACGTTTGATTAAGGTCCCCGATTTTGGCAGAGATGCTCCGCATCTAAGTAAGGTGGGGAGAGTGTGGCGGTCAAGGCCACAGTGCGTAAGTGGGAAGATTTATTTTATGCGAATAGCATCGTTTTCCTTCAGTTTACATGCGAAGGGAACAGCATCGTTTCTCTTAATTTTTCATGCGAAGACCCAGCATCGATCATTTAATTTTTATTTAATTTCAATAGGCGACTGTCCGGCAACGACCGTGATAGGGAAGCCCGATCGACGGTGTAAAGCCAGTGCATAGCGAGCAGACGCGTTAATTTGGGATGCATAGAGCCTGCCTCACAGTGCGCTGCTTTATACGTGAAGAGTTGGTTCGACTCTTCATACATAGCAATACTGTGAAACAGCGTTGTTGGTTAGCGATTCAGTTACCGATTCAAATATACTGCACTCAGTGTGGTAGGCGAGTGATTTTGGTTACGACAGAGTCAGAGTTCGAGTTTCCGGTTAGTACAAATATATTTACGGACGAAAGGGGCGTCCGAATAATATAATCAGGCGATCCCGAGTACAGCTAAAGAAGTTCACTGTTGGGAGACGGGCCGACAGCGCCGATCCGGCGGGTTGGATCCCTAGATCCCGATTGCGGGAAATCTACGGCTGAGTAATACTCGGGGAAGGATACCGTTGATACACAGGAAAACCAATTCAGTGTGAGATCGAAAACCAGGGTGAATTTGGCGACGGGCAGGAAAGTCCCTCTTGGGTTTTGAAGAACTCCGCGATCGGAGCTTGTCCGGTAACCCATGAGAGTAGAGGTGACCTTCTTAAGGTAGCCATTTTCTGGAATTCTGAAATCCTTGAAACCAAGAGTAAATTTGGCGTCGGGCAAGGAAATCCCTCTTGGAGTTCGAAGAACTCCAAGATCCGACAGTGTTTGGTTTTACCCACTGAGACGAGTTTTACGCGATTTCGGCGTACTCGACACAGGGGAAGTTCTACGCGCTTTCGGCGTACTCGACACAAGGGAAGTTCTACGCGCTTTCGGCGTACTCGGCCGGGAGGATTTTACGCGATTTCGGCGTCCTCGGCTGGGAGAGTTTTACGCGACTTCGGCACTCGGTGAAGTGACCGTCGGGATACCTGAAAAACCCGATTTAGTACAAAAACGATAATAAGGGTAAATTTGGCGACAGGCAGGATCGGAGCTTGTCCGGTTACCTGTGGGAGTAAGCGTGACCCTCGTTAGGGAACCAAAATTCGGAAATTCTTGGGAACAAAATTCAGGACATTCTGGTAACCTTACGGGGTCGGCGTTACATTTGGATTGTGACACTTGGATGGCTGACACGCCGGTGGAGCGTTGGAGGGGCTCCATCGCCCGGTAACTAAAAATAGTTACTGGGAAAGACCACTGTTACCGAAAGACCGCAGTACGGGAAAAGACCGCCCGACAACTGATTACAGTGCGGTAAGACCAGGAAAACGATAGAGTCAGGAAAATCTTGTATTCAAACCAATCGTTATTCAGAGCAAATAACTTGGTGATCGAAACACGTAGTTCCGAGAACTGACCGAAGTGCGAAGTAGGGCCCACCTCGTGCGCCGGTCGGAACACAGTTCTGCGTGCGGTTAGGGAGGTTTTAGACCTAGAACCTGTCCTATCAGAAGAGAGTGTCGTGAGACCAGTATACCGCGTTAATATTACACGTGTATATATTATCGCAAGATGTTCGCGTGTTTGAGACGGCACGACGTGACGACTCGTCAGATGTACACCTTGTCCTCTCGGACAAGAGAACGTTCAGAGTTTTCCCCGATTGACGATAACTCGAGAGTCATGAGATGCAGAATGGTACGTGAGGGTTCGGTTAAGGCGGAGAAAAAGAGGAAGTCTTTGACTAAGAGATCTCACAGGAAGCTGAGGACTCCTGCCGGCAAGAGAGCGAACCCTGTTCTAAAGGACGGCCATCCTGAGGACGAGGACGTTGCCCACCCGGCGACCGCGGCAGTGGCAGAGTCCGAAAGTGAGATGGAGCTTGACAGCGACACTGTTCGCAAACAAGCGATACCCTCGGGACCTCCTCTTGGAGAAATGGGCACTGAGAGCGGAGACAGGGAACCGCTCGTCTACAGCAGAAGTAGACAGGATAGTGACCCGGGCGACTCCAGAAGGTCAGTTGGCTGGAGCCGAACCCAGCCCGACGACGAAGCAGCGTCTCGGGTAAGACCGACACAAATTGGTACCACGTCTGATGAAGGGTTAGTTGATCTCGAGCGACGAACGTCACATATGTATGTACGCATGTATGTATGTATGTACGTATGTATTTATGTGTGTACGTATGTATGTATGTATGTATGTATGTATGTATGTACGTATGTATGTATGTATGTACGTATGTGATTTTATTCTTTTTTACTTTTCTTCATCTCTCTATAGTCAGTTAGTTGAGATTAGTAAGATAGCTAAGATTAGTTAAGCAGTTTTGATTTTTCTTACTTTCTTTTTCCCTCTTGGTTTCATGATTACGTGTATGCCCTCTTCCTCGCAAATCAACCTTTTGGTCTTCACCATTCTCTAGAAGGAATTTGGGCAGCCCATGTTAAGACAGCCTCTCCGACCGTGCTACTTGATCCAGTAGGTGTCCCTGCCCAGCGGGAAGTCTTCCCTTTGGGGCCACCTTTTGCCTCTACAGGCGTGACCTGTCAATTATTCTTGTTTTGTTTCTGAGATTTTGTTTGTCATTATGCCTATTGGGATGCAATAAATGATTTGAATTGAATTGAATTGAATGTATATATGTATGCACGTATGTATTTATGTATGCATGCGTGCATGGGTGTGCATATAATGCTTATAAGACATTTATATATGAATACATAGATACATAAAACATACAAACACACAAACATAGTAATATATATACATACATACATATATACATGCAACCATGCATTCATACATACAAAAACACAACATATCTGACTAATGCATATGCTACATGCATACATATACACATGCATAAATACATAAACATAGATGCACACATGAATACGTAGATATACACATACATACATACATGCAGTGCATACATACTTACAAACCCATATGCGTGCATGCATGGAATGTTCGATAGCTAGGCGCTCGGAGCCGTTCTATTGTGTATTCGTTTATTGAGTAGAGGAGCAGTGCTTGTTACTTGAGTAATTGGAAGCGTGGGTTTTGCGGGATAATCGTAGTTCGGATCTCGGTACACAGTAGAAGTTTTTATACAGCATACGGGGGTATAGTTTTAGCGTCTTTATCTGGAATGATGAAGTTATGCGCCAATTCTAATGTGTGGTCTCTTTGAGGAGTGCAAAACCCACGGAGTACAGGCGTCTCGTTGCCTTGTGTAGCGCTCATTAGCACGTCGTCTGCTTTGCGTGTCAGGGTGTCGGCCGATGGGGTGTGGGTCTAGGTCATAAGAATTTACTAGGGGGCCGAGTCTTGCCTTCCTAAGCGCTAAAGCACAATTCCATATGCGCAGAAATTGCGTCTAAGAGGCTAAGTAACTGTTCAGGCTGTATTTTTGTCATGTCCGGTGCCAGGAGCATGCACTTTGACGCACAACGTCGTCGGATAATGCATGAATAAGGTTCGATCCGGGGCAAACATTCTAACGATTTAGAAGAGCCATAAAAGCTGTCGGCGCTGGCTTGATACTACACTTAAACGATGCACAGATTAGGAAGTGGAGAACAGGACGCTCGAGGCAGGAGAGGAGTTGGGGGGGGCGGGAAGAGGAAGAGGATTGAGAAAGATGTTGATGATGGGGAGCAGGAGGAGGCAGAGGAAGATAGACGTAAAAGATGAGGCAGAAGCAGAGGAAGGAGAAAGCTGATAAGGCGGGAAGAGGAAGAGGTAAGAGGAAGAGGAGAAGGCAGAGGAAGTGAAACGAAGAAGAAGAGGCGGAAGAAGAGAAAGGAGGGAGGGAGAGAGAGAGGAGGAGGAGGGATGAGAGATGAATGAGGAAGATGAGGAGGAGGCAGAGGATGAGCAGCGAGGAAGGAAAAGCAAAGTAGAGGAGAGAGAAAGGCAGGTGTGGAGGACACCGAGGATGAAGCACGCAGAGCAAAGGAGGATGAGCGGAAAGATGGAGGAAGGTGGTGAGGAGGATGATGAATACGATGAGGATGAAGATGAATAGATGAGGTTAAAGAAAGGGCGAAAGGTAGCTAGAGGTTATTAAGAAGAAAGTTGAGGTTGAGGTTGCAGATAAATCAGAAATAGTAGGCAGATAAGGTCGATGGAAAGGACTATAAGGAGGAAGAAGAGAAATGGAATTGGAGGAGATAAAAAAAGGAAGAAAAGGAGCATGAGGATAGAATTGAAGACGATGAAGATTCAGAGGGAGAGAGAGTTGAGCGCCCGGCCTCTGTGCGTGGGGTATCCAGTTTCGCATCTCTACGGTGGCGTATTTCATTCAGAGATTTAAATCTAGGGCTATCACGCTCCGTATACGGAGCATCCTAAAGAGCATGGCGCCCATTTAAACGGGCAGCGGGGTAAAGGATCTCACCCGATCAATTCATTGAAAACTGAACAGCGTCGGTACCATGTATGGTCGGTATATAAAAATCGTTTGCATATGCATTTCCATTAATCAATTAGAGGAAAGAGAGTGATGGTGAGAGAGGAGAGGATGGGGATGATGAGCTGATACTGTTTGAAGGCGAGAGAGGGAAGGTACATTGGAAATACTAAGGAACAGGAAATATGGCGAACGAGAACCTGAGATATTAAGTTCTGTTATATATAACAGCAACAACAACAACAATAATAAAATCATAATAAAAATAACAATAACAATAATAATAGTAGGGCCGTAAGAACAATAATAATAATATTAGCAGTAGTAGTAGTAGTAGTAGTAGTAGTAGTAGTAGTAGTAGTAGTAGTAGTAGTAGTAGTAGTAGTAGTAGTAGTAGTAGTAGTAGTAGTAGTAGTAGTAGTAGTAGTAGTAGTAGTAATAATAATAATAATAATAATAATAACAACAACAACAACAACAACAATAATAATAATAATAGTAATAATAATAATAATAATGACGAGGCCTGATTTTTCAGACATTCAACAACAGCTCCGAGCATAATTTTTTAGACTCCTGTGGAATTACATGTACCTCGGGGGAAAATAATAATAATAATAATAATGACGTTCGAGAAACCACCTTTTTGTTCCAGCGCCTTGAGCATGAGACCCAGTATTTCAACGCAGTGACCTTTCTGTGGTACTTTCACCTGCTAAGACCCCAACGAATAGGACCCATTCCAGACAATTCTTCGCTTTGTCTTATGTTGAAGTCCCTCAGGGATCCTCTTTACCTCGGAGCAAAATAATATTTTTTTCTCTCCGAGGCTGGACGTCGCGTTTCAGCTGTCTCTGGAGATTTACGCGAAACTAATTTCCTTGTCGAGCGTCTTTTCATCTGTGTCGAACGCCACAACGTCATTTCATTCAGAGGCACATTTCCGGGCGGTCGTAAAAACTGGGAAGAGATAACTTTGTAACATAATTCTTTTTCTTCCTGAGGGATGATTTCTACCTGGGGGAAAAGGCTTATAATGATGATGATGTTGATGACGATGATGATGATGATAATAATTATTACTATTATTATTATTATTATTATCAAAATTATAATAGTGAGAACGAGGATGATTATAATGTCAAAGATTATGATAATGATTATACTAAAGTAATTCTAAGGCGCGGGAATGCATTGTAATATCTACCTGTAATGTAATGTAGTGCAGTGCAATGTAACATTATGCAAAGTAATTCATATAGCGCCCGTACCTCGGCTCCGCCTCAGGCCGACAGAATGTCTTAAGTTTAGCCTCTGTTTTAATCAAAAGACGGAGATCGAACCTGACCCAAAAGATGTATGTATGTATGTATGTACGTACGTACGTACGTACGTATGTGTGTATGTATGTATGTGTGTGTATGTGTGTATGTAAGTATGCATGCATGTAAGTATGTATGCATGACGACGATGAAGAAGGAGATGAAGATGAAGAGGTAGAAGAAGAGGAAGTGGAAGAAGAAGAAGAAGAAGAAGAAGAAGAAGAAGAAGAAGAAGAAGAAGAAGAAAAAGAAGAAGAAAAAGAAAAAGAAGATGATGATGATGAGTTGCTGCTGCTGACACGACGAATGAAGATAAACGGGTTACGTCATTTAAGCGCTAAGTGTTGATGGGGACATTTCTCACCTCTGACGAACGCCGAGCTCCGGCTCAACTGAGGGATGAATGGCCGATGAAATTTGACAGGTGATATTTCAGAGCTTGAAGAATTAACAGGTCAGACATATATACGCTACTGGTGGGGATAAAAAATTCGGGCAGCCATTGGGTCCAAAGAAGACGCAAGGAACGTACGAAATGGCGATTTGGGAATCGTTTCGTGAATTCGCTGGAGATCGGACCTGGTTTTCAACTTCACGGATGATAAAAGAAGGATTTGGAAATGCTATTACGGGCCCCGCATGACGTATACAGGAATTCTAATCAACACGGAGAACGTTCTTGTCGTAAACGCTGCTTAGTTGAGACAGAAAGGCATTCGGTTATCCATATTTATCGCGTTTTTGGTCGTTGATGCGAGAGATACGCGGATTGGGATTGGCTTTGGGATTGACGCACAGAGAAGCCTTTTATTTCAATGAGACGTAAATGAGGAATTGATGTCTAGAAATAAAGTTTTTTTCTCATATCGCTGTTGGTCATTATTGTTCTAAGTGGCCCATCAGAAAGATGTATCCCGATGAGTTTTATTCCCAGACGATTTATGTGATCGATTCAAATGCATCGAAAGCAAGTATCCGTATTTTATGTATGTAATGATTCGGCATTGGATCTGATCCCATTATTTTAGTTTCGCCCACATTCTCAACATTGTCATTGGCTAAATGGATTGGTAAGCAAATGGCACGCAGGTCTTCGTATTTAAGATATTTAGTTATATAAAACAGTCAGATGATATTAATACTTATGCATTGCTATCAAAATGTGGCATCAATTTATTTAGATACTAGTTTTAGTATAGTTTATAATAGACTAACTAACCTCCCCGATTTAGATAGTCTTTAGTCTACTTGATTCGTTCATCTTGACACTGCGTAGCAATGAACGCTTTTAGTCGTCTGCTCACAATGAACTTCGACGATTTCACAGTTCAGCGGTTCAACAGTTCAACAACTATCTTTTCTAAAGAGTTCAGCGTTCGTTGTCAACTATTGTCGAACCAACGTTATCAATTTCATCGTCTCATTCTCTTCTTCAACACAACGAAACTCTGTCAAACGCCTTTGCAAAATCTGTGAAAACTAATTCCACAGGTTTTTCTAATCTGTCCTTTTCGGATCTACTCGAAAAAATTCAAGCAGATTTGTCACATAGGCCGAATAAATCTTCAGATAATGATGGAACCAATTACGTCTCATTAGCCATAATCGATCTTTAATTACGTGGAAGGGCGTTGGCACGTGGCTTCAATAACCAGACCCATATCGACTGCTAACTGTATCTGAATATTTTCAAGAGCATGATCTGCACATAATCATTAGGTATCCAAGCAACTCTGCTAGACAAAGTCGTTCAATAAGACTCCGATGGTTTGAACATGTAGAGAGAATGCCAGTTGTCAGAATCCCACACAATGCAATACATGCAAGATTTCAAGGAAAGAGAAACAAAGCCAGACCAAGACTACGGTGGATAGATAATAGGTGTGTGTGTGTGTGTGTGTGTGTGTGTGTGTGTTCATCATCATCATCATCATCATCATCATCATCATCATCATCATCATCATCATCATCATCATCATCATCATCATCATTATCGTCATCGTCATCGTCATCGTCATCGTCATCGTCATCGTCATCATCATCGTCATCGTCGTCGTCGTCGTCGTCATCATCATCATCATCATCATCACCACACCATAATTATCATCTTCATCATCACCACCATCATCGTCGTCGTCACATCGTCATCATCATCATCATCATCATCATCATCATCATAATCATCATCATCATCACACCATCATCATCATCTTCATTATCACCATCATCATCATCATCATCATCATCATCATCATCATCATCATCATCATAATCATCATCATCATCATCATCATCATCATCATCATCATCATCATCATCATCATCATCATCATCATCATCATCATCATCATCATCATCATCATAATCATCATCATCATCATCATCATCATCATCATCATCATCATCGTCGTCGTCGTCGTCGTCGTCGTCGTCGTCGTCACATCATCATCACCACCATCATCGTCATCGTCATCATCAGTTCCTGACCCCATCCATTTGGCAGCGATGGGTACGAATAAATTATCTCCATTGTCCTCCGTAATTTAAAGTCCATTGCTCTCCTTGGTGTTCATCCAGGTGATGTCATGTCCTTATATATATATTATTAAAAGAGTATTACGCAGTTATGAGTCGTATTTACTGAAAACCTGTACTTAAATATTGATGTTACGTATAGCATTCTAATGGGGCACATAAGGATAAAATGCTGATATCTTTATGTAAAAAACATTCCAGACCTGACAGATAATCTTACTTCAGCGCCTTCGTGAGTTAAAAAAATCCGCTACATATACGTCAAGCTGCATTCATAATTCAGTAGTTACATCTGTACGAATATGTATATGTATATGGATGACATCTTGAATAACATCGTGAATATAACTAAATACAGGAACGATGCCATCTTATTAAGGGACTGCTTCAGTCTATATAGATCAATTATAGATCAACCGCGATGCGAGCGCGTCTTTTCCCAGTGAATTGGATCTCTCTCTTTTGATACAGTCTCCGAAGCTATAACTTAATATCCGGGCTCTCAAGAGCTTTCAATGGATCAACTGGGCGCCCTCGCCATGAATAGACATGGCGGCATAGAGTCTATGACCCCCGCTGAGTTTTGGGAATGTAGAATAGAGACGATGGCAATGTGTTTTTGATGTCAACGCTTCAGGTGCCGGTGATGATGATGATGATGATGAAAGCAACATAACATAAGAGAACACAGCACAGTATAGCATAGCATGACGTAGCATCGCATAGCATAGCGTAGCATGGCATAACATGACAGCATAGCATCACAGCATAGGCTAGTTTAGCAGAGCATACCAACGTATCGTATCATAGCATAACATGCTAGCATAGCGTAGCATAGCAAAGAAAGCGTAGCATAGCATACCGTAGCATAACGTATACAATGGCATAAAATGAAATAACATAGAATAACATAAAAACAAGATAACATAGAATAACATAATAACAAGATTACATAGAATAACACAATACACCATAGCACAGAATAACATAGCATAGAATAACATAACATAGAATAACATAACATAGAATAACATAACATAGAATAGCATAACATAGAATAGCATAACATAGAATAGCATAACATAGAATAACATAACATAGAATAGCATAACATAGAATAGCATAACATAGAATAGCATAACATAGAATAACATAACATAGAATAACATAGCATAGAATAACATAGCATAGAATAACATAACATAGAATAACATAACATAACATAGAATAACATAACATAGAATAACATAACATAGAATAGCATAACATAGAATAACACAAACTTAGGCTGGAAATAGATAGCCGCATGGCCACAAGCGGTAGCGTCTGATCTGCGCCAGCTGAATTCTGAACTATGCGCCGCCTGGCGACCAGATCGGACCAGAGACGGATGACAATGAATTCCCAGTCCAGAGGTCAACGCTACTCTAATCAAATCTAATCCAAAGACTTCTATATCATGAAGTCCAAGGCCTCAGTCGATGGTCGCCTAGAGTGAAATCACAGTCGCAAATCATATCCCATTGAAGAAGAAGAAGCCAGGTTTGGACGTGAATGCTACGAAGGAATTGACAGAGCAAACCGAATTAGGCACAGACTTCCAAGGCTTTGAACCAACGAGAGCCCAACACTGTTCAGGCGGGGGGTACATCAAGGGTCACAGCATACAATGACCAAGTGCAATATCTATCTGGTAGTGGTATTGGTATTTGTAAATTTATATAGCGCCACATCAAGAGAGATTCATCAGAGGTGCTTCCGACCTAACGCAATGAAACCACTATCGAACGAAATGATCTTCAACGGTGTGCAGAAAAGAGGCAAAGAGATTCTGAGAAGCTCATGTCGCAGGTTGTTAGGCAGATTGGTCCAGAAGGATGTTGCCGACCAAAGCGGAACTGATTTTGTAGCCGTTAGCATGTTTCTTTTCCCAACAAGGATGGCAATATATACTTCCGCTTCTCACCTTCAACCCTTTTGAAATTAATTCAATTATTATACGGATAAATGTCAGTGGAAATTTATTTAAGTAACCAAGCCAAGCAATGAAAGGAACCAGAAAACCGTAGTTTTGCGCTAAATTCAAAAAATTTTCAGGGGTCAGTTCATCTGTGTCAGTGTAGTAATGTTTACGGGAAACTAGTTTAAAGTGTCGCCTAAACTGTGGTTCAGATAAAAAAAAATCAAAAAGGCTTGCCTGAAGTGGTTAGAAGTATATTTGTGAAGGGGCAGACAACTGATGTAATGAAAGACATTGCCGCTAAAGAATAAGCTGTCTTATGCTTATGTTGAGAGGAAGCCATGCGTGCGTAGTATTAATGACTTCATTTTAAGTATCACCATCTTTTCACCACCAGTGTTATGTGTGATCAGTGCGCTCACCGAGTAGATCAGTTCGCTAGGGGCGTATTTAAAAAAGAGAATTTTTGGAGTATTTCCTGGTCCTAGAAACGATTTTTCGCCGTCGATCACTAGCTCAACAGTCATTACTACTACTACTACTACTACTACTATTACTTATTCCAATAAAATGAACGTCTGGAACTGCTTATAACTCGTCAATAAATTAATGTAATTAATATTTTTATTATTATTTTAATTATTTTAGTAAATGAGGGGATGTGCCACACCTTACTATTATTTGTTATTATTTTTTGTTAGTCCTGATCCCTCAGGCTTTAAAACAATGTCCGGAGACATAAAATGAAGGTCTGCAGGGAACTGCTTATAACTCGTCAAGATATTATTATCATTAGTTATTATCATGCAGAAAGTTATCGTTAGTATTTTTACTTTTTATTTTTCCATCCAGCCTAATTACGAGCATCAACCGATAACGCTGAGCAATTGCGAGTGAAGGGCTTGCTCAAGACCCCTACATTGAAACCGTCTAAGGGAAGGCTCGAACCTACTCTGCGCGTTATATGACAAACGCTCTGACCAAACGGCTACTGTGTCCCGCAGTACAGAACGCCAACCGTTGGACTATTCGTAAAGAATTGTTAATAAAACATTAAGAAAATTGGTACATTTGACCAATTCGATTTTGAACGACTTGTGAATTAAATAACCGAACAAGTTTGTTTTATCGATTTGTAAATAGCAGCAGAGCAACAAGGACCTTAACGCAGGAGCCAAATTAATGGAAGTTGTATAAAATTGGACATATTCAGAACTAGTGGATAGAAAGATATGTGGTAAACTGCATGTATAAATAATATAAACTTCAATAGGCGACAGTGGAGGAGAAGACGCCTGTTAACCCATTCGTGGCCAAATTTTATTTTGCTAAAATTTTTTGATATTTAGCAACGTCATATTAAGTAATAAAAGGAATTAACTCACATTTGTGATAATTTCATTAAATTTTATTTATATAGCGCATAGAAATTTTGTTCCATTATTGGAACATGGCATTGTTCCAATATTGGAACATCCATATGTTTGATACTTCACTAGAGAAATGCCACAGTGACTGTTTGTTCTTGTCCATGCCTATACTTTATTAGGCTATACTGCAAAATTTGCAGGTAGGCAGTCACTCTGAGACCTGTTTATGGTAGTATTTTGTAGCAGTTCACTGGCTGCAAGTAAACGCGACAGACACCACAGCCAGATGTTGTGTTTTTACAGACACGATATCGATATCTACCCAGTTTCACATTGTCTTGGTAGTGCTTGGCATTGCTGTTGAGTCTGACACTGTCTGGAATGTTTCTCACAAGAACGGATTTGCTATTTGCAGTTGAGGATGGTCTGCCCCGATTCTGTGGCTCACTGAACAACAGCAAATAGGTAGCCACAATCTTGCGAATGAAGCCAAAGAAATCCAGTTTAGGCAGTTCTTCGTCATCAAAATTGTTGTCAGTTTGCTCAGTCGCTCTAGCGCTTTAATTTCTTATCTGTCTTTGGTGCAGTATCCAGGCGTTAGACATGGATGCAGACATCAAGTGTGTGAACATTTGCCACCACCATTTGTTGTTGCGTAGCTTCTCACGATACCCCGCCACATTTCTGTCCATCTGGTCTGTGCCACCCATGAATGAATTGTACATGCTGTTTACCTTGAATAGTTTGTTTGCACCCATGATGACTGTAGTAAGGAATCATACTCTCGTCTACATCGACATGCTCTACATAAGCTGGAAGCAGTTTCATGCACTTTTCATTCAAATGGGCGACGAGTGGTCTAATCTTGGCAAACTTGTCGTCGGATGCTAAGTAGTGTTGTCAGCGAAATGAAGATTCTCGAGTATAGCTCTGAATCTGTTTCTTGGCATGGCATGGGCAACAGCTTCAATTCCGATGTCTGCATCTAAACTCCAGTACAAGTCTCTTCGAGGTAGTGAACTATAACCTGATGTCATCAACACTGTGAAGAACAGCTTCAGTTCCTCCACTGTCACTTCACACATACTGGTAGCATTATACTGTCTGGCATACAGTTCAGACTGGTTCTTGATGTACTGAAATAATTCAATGGGCCAGAATATTTAAAACAGTTCTGTAGGGGGATTTTTGGTGTGATCACATTGTTCAGAAACCACTAATGTACTGGGACTTCAAGCCACCTTTCTTCCACTTTTCCACAGTCTTGGAAAATGTTCTCTTCTTCCCTGCAGCATGCCTTTATTACTGCCTTCCAGAACAGCTACACTGTATTCCTCTCCACCACCACTGTCCCCACTATCTTCTGCATCTATTGTAGCTTCGGCTGGTGCATTCAAAATCTTGCTCGTTAAATGATCTGCTATGTAGTCGCTGCCTTTTTCTGTGTCGGATTTGTCAGAGTCACTATCAGATTCATCATCAGGTGGCTTATGAAAACATCTGAAGAACTGAAACTGCAGGTTGTAATGTTGTCAAGTAATTCATTTAGTGTTGGGGCAGTTACAGTTTTTTCCCAGAAAAGCTGCAAACATTCATTGTAGCCTAAACAAAGGCATAACAATGAATGTTGAATAAATTGACTTTTTCTGCTTAGGCTACTATAAAAATTTGTACATAATTATTTTAATGCAACAAATAATACAAGCATTGAGAAAGTACTACATTTCGCTTGACTTGGTTAAGGATAATACTGTAACAGGCGCACTGAACCACAGAGGCGTATGAAGTGTTAAATTACTGAGAATTGGACTGCCATGTGGCCATGTTCCAATATTGGAACATTGCGATTTGTGCATAATAGGCCTATTTTTGGCGCCAACGGAATAAAACTGCTATTTTATACAACAAAAGCAACATTTCAGCTAATTATAACACATACATAAAATACTCTTACCTGTGCGGGATCAAACAAAAAGAATTCCTGAAGTTTCGTTTTTTCCGAACGGCTAAATTTTACAATTAAATAATTTTTTTCCCTAATAAAATAATTAAGATATTTATGAAAAGAGCATATTTCACCTTCCTATTAACCAATAACATCATGTGTTTACGAATACAACATTCAACAGGTACCCTGCCAAAAATATATGTATTTTTCTGACATGTTCCAATATTGGAACATGGCCACGAATGGGTTAAGGGAAGTGTGTGCTGAAAGTATATCTCCAGTGGAAGATGGTCTTAACTGGTGCAGGAAATATCAGTGGGCAGGGAAACCTTTTTTCCCAAGGTACCTTGAAATTTGGTTTCTTTGATCCTGCGGGTTTCTACCTGGATTCTCATAATATTATACAGAAAATGATTTAACTTGAAGCGACCATTGATTAATGCTTTACGAATGCGCAACACAAGGGGCGACATTGTAATAGATAGTGTGCAATAGGCGTGTCTTCAAAAGAAAGTAATGTGAACCAAGGAAATAGCAGTATCCCCTACAGTCCGTAATTGGCTACACGCTTCCACCTGGTATCACATTCCAATCCCATCTCCTTAACGCCCAATGGATGATCCTGTCTCATTACACACGCCGCGCCAGGTCTATTAAAATGAATGGAAAAGCGCCTACCTGGTTTCGAAATCGAAGACAGGATGAAGTGTTGATGAAGTCTTTGATGCGTGTCGTGATTTAACTCTTAGATGCCTCTACTGCAGCATCGTTCCTCTGCCAGCATCCGACTAAGTCCTTCGATCAGCTTCCTCCTCCTATATATGGTCAGCCTCTGTTGCTGCTGCTTGCGGCTGGCGCGGATGCAGCCAGCGTCATCTCTTTGGCAACTGTGACGACGGGTGCCAGAGATGTTCATTCTCTCCAGCCACTACTGATCCATCGGCGACGTAGCGTTACAAATTCATCTACGAAGGTTAGTCGTTGCCTGACGCCACTGACCAGTCGTCGCTTGACCAATCTGCGATGGACAAATGACCACCTCCAGCCTCCGGCGCTCATCCATTACATCCGTATTCATCTCGACATCATCTAGCGCATTTTTTCTTGGCCGCTGAAGCCAGTCGTACGTCAGCCGCTGATAACAACTAGCGTCCCCTGGGGAGCTCAGCGGGCCTCCATTTTCTTCGCCACTTTGGCGTTCGCGTCGCCCTAATCACTCCTTCCCAAGCAGTTGCGGTCCGCGTCCCACGCGTTCCACCGGTTCCAAGTGATTCCACAGGGCGCTTCGAACATCAAACGGGCAGGTGCTCTTAATGAGCTGAAGAAACGCGCCACCTGGTGACCCAACCAGACGGCGCCTTCTCGTTCCAAATGTACTTCCGGTGAAACGTCACTTCCGTCGGACGAAACGAGTGACGTACGATCGATCAAAAGAGAGGCGCTATACAAATATTAGAAGAACGGTATACGAGGCAAAATGTGTTGCCATGACGACGATCGAAGAACTTTGTCAGCCGTTAATCACGTCCGCGCCGCTAGGTGGCCCTCGTTCTGCCGATGACTTCAGCGTGTCATCCCTCTCAGTAAATTAGGCTCGTATAAATATATAATTAATACTGTATATATAACATATGGCAAGCGTATATTGTAAAGATTTTCTTGGATATATATATATATATATATATATATGTACTGTATGCATATGTGCATATAATTACGCATATGTATATTTCATATAACTTTACGTAAAAGGCGTATTTAACTTGAATTCCATGAAACATTAGCATATATCTGTCTTTGATGAAAGCTTCAACTCGACTCTACTGTAAGTAAGTAAGTAAGTATGTTTATTCTTTATTAACCAATTGCTAATCGCACTTTGGTGTACAGACATCTAATAAACACAGTTGTACATAGGCACAAAACACCTATTACGTCTTTCAAATTGCTTATCCACCACAAGCTGCCTCTTTGTCTTATGGACTGATCTTCTGGATGTTGACCTGATTAAGGCTTGGTTTTGGTGTGCCATCGGTTGATGCCTTGTGCATTAGACAACGTTGCAATAGAAATTACTGACTACAATTACTATGTAGATATTTCGCGCGATCACACCTGTTGCTCGGTTCTCAATCTATCAATTCCATGTCAATCGTATAAAACCATTAACTGCCCAACCATGCTGAGCATTTATTGCTTCGTGGCATTGAATTCACGCCCCGCCATGCGTTACATTGAAAATCGATTGTCACGCATTAGGACAAATAAGGCTTTGCCTCTTACTTGGAGTTTATTTAATAATAGGCCTAATATAAATCATACTGTCAGCCTCACCGACCAGCAACTGACTGATTTATTAACAGCAAACACGATCTTTATGTAGTATATACGTCCATAGTCATACACACACAGCTCTTGTGATTGGCTAAGGCCGTATGAAATATACTAAGTCTTAATTATTGTCCAATCATAATAGAGTTCTATGCAGGGGCGTCTATCCCCCCTAAGTCATTGGAGCAACGTCCCTTTTTCCCTCTTCTTCCCCCTTCCCGTTCCTCCCCTTAAAATGGTGGCACACACACTGACAGATCTCCCCCCTATTTCTGGGATGGAGCATTTGCTCCAAGGTTTCTGTGGTGTAGACGCCCTGGTTCTATGCATTATATGAACTGTCATTATACTATATAATCATCTGGATAATTACATAAAAACCACGCCTGTCCAGTCTAAAGCCTAACAAAACACCGGCCCATTATTAATGCATATGACACATATATAATTATATATATATAAATAAACCAGTAATCCGTTTGGTCAGCATCTCAACATCTCATGTCATCTTCTGTAAATGTTATTGTAATTACGACAATTTATATAGCATCGTCGGTTGCTATAGCTGCTTCTAGGGTGCTTTACAATATCAACTGTCAGTGCAAAATCTAAGAGAAAGTAACTGTTTTTTAGACACGAAGCGTTTGTGCATCCTGAAAAGATGCAGGAAGGTTGTAGAGCGGTCAGCGCTGATCCATGATCTCTTGATCTTTCATTGGAGTTTGACAAACTGTTCCGCCAATGACCTGAAACTCATCGCAGAAGAATACGCTTGCGCTACATAAGACTTCGATAAAAAACACTCTAACAGTAAGCCGTGTTGGATGCTGACACACACACACACACACACACACACACACACACACACACACACACACACACACACACACACACACACACACACACACACACACACACACACACACACACACACACACACACACACACACACACACACACACACACACACACACACACACACACGCGCACACACACACACACACACACACACACACACACACACACACACACACACACACACACACACACACACACACACACCTACATACCTACACTTACACACACACCTACATATCTACACTTGCACACACATACATATGCATATTTAATATGTTTATATATGCATATTTCCTGTATATATATATTTATTATATGAAATATGAATATTTTAAAACTATTGATACAGATATGTATTCAGCACAATAATATTGAGTCACTTTGTGTTAGAAGAGGAAGAGCAAACTCTTAATTAAGAGCCAGTAATGAGTACAAAGTTTAAGCGACTTCCAATTCTTTTTCATTTGTCTAAGCTTACGGCATGAGAGGGTGCATGACCATTGATCAGCCCTCCCATCTCCCCGGCTGATCTTCCCACTTACGATGTACAATCATTGTTCCTATTACAGCTGAGTTAGCTAGGGGCGCAAGTGGAGTTGAAATATAAAAACAAAGCTTTGCTATGACGGGGATTTGCACGGTTATCCCGACGTATCGATCGACAGTCCAGCACGCTAACCACTACACTATCAATGCCAGTATATAATTATATTTCACATAATTATGGCTTACGAAAAATACAGCCTACGTAATCGAAAATCTGCGTAATTTATTCATTTGCTAGAGAATTGTGAATCGATTTGTGTGTTACAGAGAATCTTCGGCGGATCGTCGTCGTGAAGAAGATGATTGCCGTACATTTCAGAGACAGTATCTGCATGCAGCCGATTGGCACCGGTACCACTGTCTTGTTTTGGTTATCGATGATGAATCAACGGTTCCTGATTAAGTTTAATGTGCTTCTGCAAATTGCTAACGCCCAGCAGTTGCTCTCCTATCGGTGGAAGTCTTCACACAGATAAAGTAAAGTTGCTACCATAGGTTCTCCTTATTCACCTCTACCTAAGCTATCTAATCTCAATGCTTCTGTAGCGCCGCTGTAGTAATGCTCGAGACAGGGGCGTCTACACCATGGAAATTGGAAACCTTGAAGGAAATGCTCAATCCAAAAAAATGGGGGTGGGGTAATATGTAAGTGTATGTGTCATCATTAACGGGGGAGGAAGGGATGGGAAATGGAAGGGAGGGAAGGAAGGGGGAAGTTGCTCCAATGACTTTGGGGGATAGACGCCTCTGGCTCGAGGCATAAGCAGGTGGTCATTGGTCACTACTAAGAAACATCGACGAACTAGCTAAAGGGTCAGTCTATAGTCGATAGCCGAGAAGGGAGTCCGAGAAGACACAGAAACAGGCTTGCGGAGGAAATGAGTTCAGGAGAAGATGAGTTTCTCGTCGCGACCTAAAGACGACCAGAACAGCCTTTTCAGAACCAACGTTTCCAGTAGTAGAAACGAGTTCCCGAGTCTAGGGCCAGGGACAAAAATGAGCGCCCGCCGAGAGCTATCCTTGTCCGCAGAATGAGAGAGAGAGTCCGAAGACCTGGTCGATTAGAGAGAAGTCTTTGAAGTCAGCGTTGACTGAAGACAGCAAGGCTCACTGTCAGTCATGGAATGTAATCTTGTAGTCTTGTCTTGTCGCCCAGTCTTAAAAGTTTATTCGCTTTCTTATTAGCAATCAATGCTACGATTTTTTAATTGGATTACATGTTACATGCTTCTGAATCGTTGTTAAGTGCTTCTGAATCGTTGCTTCGATCTTATCGACTGTCTACGAATATACGGCACTCTAATCTCTAGAATTTATTTATTTATTTTCATATTTTGATATGTGTCCATCCTAGGTCCTCTTCTGTTCTTTATTTACATTAATGACCTTTCTAAAGCCTCATCGCTCCTCCACGTTGTACTGTTTGCTGACGATACAAATGTATTCCTCTCTGGGTCCTCTCCCCGTCAAATTGCAACGACCATCAACATTGAATTAAACCTTATTTCTGAATGGTTTAAAGCTAATAAATTATCCCTTAACATAAATAAGTCCAACTATATACTATTCTCTTCAAGCCATAAACTAATTCCCCAGCTCAGTGAACCAATTTTAATTGACAACTTACCAATACCCCAAGTTTCCTCTGTTAAATTTCTGGGTATTCACATTGACCAACACATCAACTGGTCTGTCCATATTGCTCAAATTGCAAATAAAATTTCTAAATCCGTTGGGATTATCACACGCATTTCCTCACTCATTCCCTCAAAAATTCTGTTAAATCTTTACTATTCACTTGTATACCCTTACCTCTCTTATGGCAATTTAGTCTGGGCAGCAAACTACAAGTCAAACTTACAACGTCTTGTAGTCCTCCAAAAGCGCATTATTCGAGTCATTACTAGATCCCCAAGGAATTCCCATACCTTCCAATTATTCCAGTCCATGGGCTTATTGACCATTGCCAGTATAACATCTTATCAAATCTACGATTTCATGCACCGCTATACCTTCAATTCACTACCCAATGCATTTTTTAACTTTTTCACAAGTACTTCGGATATTCATCCCTACCCTACTAGGAATAAATCCAACACTTACCAGATTGAATTTGCACGTACTAACATACGGAAATTCTCAATAACCTATCTAGTACCAAAACTATGGAATAGTCTCCCCTCTGATTTACGACACATTCCAAGTTACTATGTTTTTAAAAAAAGCCTTCGTTCACACCTACTTATTAGACAGATTGCCCAGTGACAGCCTGCTGCAACCCCCTCCCATCTGATTTATTTTACTTTGTTGTTTTTGTTGTTGTTTTTTTGTTGTTTTTCCTTTTTTGCCACTAAGTCTTACTATTCTGTTAACTAGTTGCCCACCTTTTGCAAATTCGTTGTCTCTAAATAGGTCTCAAAGGCTCATGTGTACATGGCCGTCGTCGAGTTTTGTTAAGTAAATGGGGGGCCCTTACTAGCGGGACCCTGGTCCTTTTAGGGCTTCCTATTGACCACTCACAGCATGATATAGCCTTCTAAACCCATGAATATCTTAATGTTTCAAACCTTTCAGCATCATAGTGGCTATTTAAATTATATTTTCTTGTATATTGTCACGTTTGCTTTTGTGGATCAATAAATTGATTGATTGATTGATTGATTGATTGATTCATTTATCGTGGTGTTATTCAGTCGATGACGGAATAACACCACAGTGTGGAGTAACACCACACTGATGTAATAACACCACAAAACGGTATAACATCGAAATGACGAAATTAGGCCTACACCAAAATAGCACTATGATGATGGGTTAAAACCGCTTTGATTGAATGCCATCACAATGACGGAGTATAACCCCACTGTACTTGATGAAATAAAGCCCTACAGCAGCCAAGAGAGATGACGGGCTGAGTTGACCCAGATTTCCTAATATTTCATGGAGGATCAACCGCCTGCTCTTAGCGTTGTTTACCGTAGCAGAACTTCCCAGCATCGTTTCCACAGTTTCAAGCTCTGAGACGTTCTAAAAAGGAGCTATGTAAATGTTGAAACACTACCAGGGTGATTGTGATTGCCCCCGCAGTCAACAGAACTTTAAACCTGGTAATCCGAAAGGTTTGATAGTGCTCAAAAAGCACCACGATTTGAGCTGCGGACTGCGGCAGATGAAAGGGTTCCGAAAAATAAACTTAGCTACTGTCGGTGCTCATTAAGCTTAATTAGCCATATGTTGACAACAATTGGGAGTCGAACATTATCACATTACATACACCTGGTGTGTGTTGTGGCTGTCAGGTCTCGAACTTATATAGCTAATGAAAGCTCATGCTTACCTGGAAACATTTCTTTCCGCCTTCGGCTGTTTCCCTGACTTGTCAGCTTCCCTTCTTGACTTCCTACCAGACTCACCTGGGAATATTTGGCTTGGACATCGAGTTTCATTAGCAGAGATCATCGGCTGACGACTCTAACATCGTCATTGTGGCGTCATATAAATTCTTGGATTAGATTAGAATGGTTGGAGACAAAACAAGCGATACTCAATAACCTCATTAAGTAATAAGTAAGTATATCCTTTATTAATCCAACTGCTAACCGCATTTTGGTTTACACATGTATATCTTTCTTGTGTATTTGTGTGTGTGTGTGTGTGTATGTGTGTGTATGTGTGTGTACGTGTGTATGGGTGTGTGTGTATGTGTGTGTGTAAGTGTGTGTACGTGTGTATGTGTGTGTATGTGCGAGTATGTGTGTATGTGTGTGTACGTGTGTATGGGTGTGTGTGTATGTGTGTGTGCATGTGTGTATGTGTGTGTACGTGTGTGCGAGTATGTGTGTGTATGTGTGTGTATATGTGTGAGATGGGTGTGAGTCATGTGAGTGTATAGTGAGAGTAAGTGTCAGTGTGCTTATGGTGTGAGTATGTGTGAGTATGTGTGTGTCCGTGTGTCTGGTGTGTGAGTCATGGGTGTGTGTCTGTGTGTGTATGATACTGTGTGTGTGATATGTGTGTGTATTGTATGTCTTATGATGTGAGTATGTGTGTGTATGTGTATGTATGTGTATGTATGTGTGTATGGGTGTGTGTGTATGTGTGTGTCTGTGTGTGTATTTGTGTGTATGTGTGTGTATGTGTGTGTGTAGTATCTGTCCGTCTGTCTTATTCTTGATTGTGTGTTCCTGTCTGTGACATGTTTTCTTGATGCCTGCCTGTTGTGTGCTTGTATGACTGCCTGTCTGTGTGAGTGTCTGTCTTCTTGTACCTTTGTCTGTTTGGTTCGCTTGTTGTGTCCTTGCAATATATCTTGAGAGGCGTTGATTCGTTTAACCAGAAGGTCAAAAGATTTCGCAGTCAAGTCCTATTCGGATTATAGTTGAAGAAACCGTCCACAAACGCGCAGTGGACTTCGAACCAATCGTGAAATGGATGGAGGCGGTGGACACATGCCTGTCCTTTGACCATCCATCTTTTGAATCGTAAGTTCCACAGAGTACTGGAGACAACGCTGTCGCTATCGGGAGACACTTTGTCTCTCTCTCTCTCTCTCTCTCTCTCTCTCTCTCTCTCTCTCTCTCTCTCTCTCTCTCTCTCTCTCTCTCTCTCTCTCTCTCTCTCTCTCTCTCTCTCTCTCTCTCTCTCTCTCTCTCTCTCTCTGCACTGTGTGTGTGTGTGTGTGTGTGTGACTATCTGATTCCAGCCTCTTCTCCGTAGTCCTAGCGGATGGGGTCATGTACTGCCTGACTCGCTTACGCCGGTCAAGGCTACCCCTTGCCAACTGCGCCCGCGGGTTCATAATCCCACAATCCTTTCGGCTGATGAGGAAATCTTTCATCACAAGGATGCTATGTCAGATTAAGGATAATATGTGGACTGATTTGATGACGTTTGATCACAACCATGTATGTAAACCAAAATGCGGTTAGCGATTGGTAGATTAAAGAATATTTTTATCTTATCATATCTTATCTCTCTGTCACTGTCTGTTTGTCTCTCTGTCACTGTACATGTATGTCTCTCTCTGTCACTCTCTGTCGCTCTGTCACTGCCTATCTCAATCTGTCACTGTCTGTGTCTCTGTCACCGTCTGTCTGTCTCTCTGTCACCGTCTGTCCGTCTCTCTCTGTCATTGTCTGTCTGTCTGTCTGTCTGTCTGTCTCTGTCTCTGTCTCTGTCTCTGTCTCTGTCTCTGTCTCTGTCTCTGTCTCTGTCTCTGTCTCTGTCTCTGTCTCTGTCTCTGTCTCTGTCTCTGTCTCTCTCTCTCTCTCTCTCTCTCTCTCTCTCTCTCTCTCTCTCTCTCTCTCTCTCTCTCTCTCTCTCTCTCTCTCTCTCTCTCTCTCTCTCTCTCTCTCTCTCTGTCACAGTCTGTCGCTATCTGTCGTTGTCTATCTCTCCCCTAACATTGTGTCAACGTAATATTAACCTGATTAGTCAGCAAGCTTAAAGCGTGCGTTTGTACTGGAATTTTCCACAGCGTACCATTGACACTGATTATCATTATTATTATCATTATTATTATCAGCAGCAACAGCAGTATAATTATCAGGAGAATTTATAATGCGCATAGTCCGCAAAGCGCCAACATGAAGCACGAATATGGCTTGAAAACTTAGGGGGACACATCCCCGTGTTCCACAGAAGTCGACGCCCTATGTCGTCATACCTACGTATTAGTTAGAACGCCCACATGGATTACAGAACAATTGTTCTTATCTTCCGCCGTCGCAGGAGATTTTTTCGCTTAAGCGCTGACGAATATTCTATTCCGTTGTCTTTAATTCCACGGCGGACGCAATCGTCACGACATCTGGCGGGGAATAATTAGATTGCGACCGGAAGATGAGATGACGCGCATGACCGGAATTGAATTGCATCCGGGACATGCGCAGACGCTTGCTTGCAAAAACGGCCACTGGTTACAGAGGTCGAGGTTACAGAGGAACATGCGACACACCCCAGGGAGAGGCGTGGACACGGGTCAGAGGAGATATAGTTGAAGGGCATGCGGTGCAATCGGAGAACTGCAAATCAGCATCGATCATTTACAATAACTCATATAGCTCATTTCACATTTTAAGAAGCCGGTAAACAGCAATCATGACTTCCTGTCACTTAATCATTAACTAACTTACTCACTGACTAATTGACTAACTGACTGACTGACTGAGTCGCTCTCTCACCCACCAACCCACACACTCACCAACCCACCCAAACCTACCCAGCAAGTCTAGTGGTTAGCGTGCTAGGCTGTCAACCGAGAGGTACGGGGTTCGAATCCCCGCCTTAGTTCTGCTCGACCTGCGCCCCCCAGCCAGTCAGTTAATAATGAGTCCACTGGCCGTACGCTGTCGGTGGGAAGATGAGACTTCGAGGGAGTGGACTGAATATTCGCCCTGATATGCCGAAGCCAAGAAAAAGAAGTCGTTATCACTTGATACCCATGGCTGCCTCATGTCTAGCTTATTGGACTGGACTCCTCCTCGTCCTCCTCCTCGTCCTCCTCCTCGTCCTCGTCCTCGTCCTCGTCGTCGTCGTCGTCGTCGTCGTCGTCGTCGTCGTCGTCGTCGTCGTCCTCCTCCTCCTCCTCCTCCTCCTCCTCCTCCTCCTCCTCCTCCTCCTCCTCCTCACTGTAGCGCCATGAAATCCCTAAACAATCGAGTGGTTATTTATTCGATAATGTGTCACTGAGGTCATTTATCAGTCGAAATAATTCCAGTAGCTGGAATATAAAACCTACTCTATGAAGTAATTTAGCTCGTACACGTCGTACAGGTATACCACTACCAGTGACTGTATTTACCAACTCAGGCTAACTACTCGAATAGCACTCGTATGTCTCTGAATATACATGTATGTTAGAAGCGTTGCCCTTACTTTCTATGGAGGAATGGAATCGACTCAGAATTGGACGATCCCCCATGGCGGGAACTGCGCCGGCATACATCAAAGAGCTTTGAGTTCCATTAGTCGATCAGTCGATCACTAATAAATAATAATCTGTTCTTTAATTAAGCGCCTGCAAACGCACTGCGCTGTACAGCGAACATATATACAGTAGAAACGGCAGCCACATGTATACAGTAGAAGCACACGATAACAGTTTTACAGGAGTCGAATATAACTGTTTAAGCGGCAGCCACACGGCGCCAATCATGGCCTACTATTCATTTAACCACTGCCACCTAGCGAGTGGAAGGCTGAATAAACCTTACGGGGGCTACCGGGTTCCATCTTGGTACCTTCAGCTCTTCACGCCAGTGTGTTATTCATTACACTACGCCTTGTTACTCGGGTAGATTAAGGGTTGCTGACTTTCGCACACCGATATGAGCTCATCGGGGGTGGGGGGGGGCGGGAGTGAAGGTGGAGGGGTGTCTCATGTATTAGGCTATCTGTTGGAATAATCTTCCTCTATATATACAGACTGTTTCAAATGAACTAACTGAACATATTTTCAGGTTACCTAAACTGGATACACAATATAAATAAGGTCATAGAAAGAAATGAATTAGCATTAAGGGGATCACTAGACACGACAAATGACCGAGAACTAAAGGTTCCATTATACGTACCCATCGCCGCCAAATAGCTGGCGTCATGAACTGATAAAGATAATGATCATGATGATAATGATGATGACTACTATGATGATGTCTACTAGATGATGATGATGATGATGATGATGATTATTATGATGATGATGATGATGATGATGATGATGGCTATGATGATGATGATGATGTTTACTATAATGATGATTAATATGATGATGATGATGATGATGATGATGATGATGATGATGATGATGATTATGATGATGACGACGACGACGATTATAAAAGTCTCACTTCTTTTTCATTCATTCATTCATTCGTAAATTTATATAGCGCCACTTCAAGGGAACTACTCAGAGGCGCTCCCGACTCCAGCACGGCGAAAAAGAGCAGTTTTCAGGTGGTCATAGAAGGTACCAGAGGAAGACCTAGGATGTAGGCGCAGCTCAGAGGGAAGGCCATTCCATATGGTCGGGCCAACCACCGAGAAAGCGCGGGTCTGCATGATAGCAGTACGGGCAAACGGGACGGATAGCATCCCCCTCCCCACCGAGCGGAGGACTCGAGCAGTCCGAGAAGCAGACACAGGCCGGAAGAGATCCATCAGGTATTTTGGTGCGAGACCCAGTTGACATCGCCAACCAAAGGAGGCGATCCTGTATTCAATGCGCTGCCGTACAGGGAGCCAATGCAGGACCTCCAGCATATAATTTGATACATGGCCAAAATATGGTATTTGGCCAATAAGACGTGCAGCAGAGCGCAGGATGCGGTCAAGGCAGTCTAGGCGTGCAGAAGGGAGGCCAGAGTAAAGAGATAGGCAATAGTCAAGACGAGATGTGACGAAAGCGTGAACAAGTGTAGTTGCTGTTGTTGCTGAGAGAGAGCGAGCGACAGTACGAAGCTGACGGAGCTGATAAAGGCAGTCGCGGCTGAGGCGATGAAGGTGTGGTGCAAAACTTAATTCCTGGTCCAATAGAATGCCAAGGTCACGGATAGATCAGTCACAGAATCATGCAACATCGCTTTTGGGAGGCGGCCGAAATGCGCTACATAATTGGTATACATTACATTACGTAACGCAAGGATGACCCAACGCAAGTAACGCATGACTTCGTAACAGCATCGTTCAGCCAAGCATATACACGGAAAGAACATCAAGGAACCAGTCAGACGTCGACTGCTTTGATTAAATATTGCGAATCTCTCTGGCTGGTTCCGCGACCTTCGAGTGTATCGGGGCAGAAGCTTTTAAGACCGTGCCTATCTAAACAATCGCACGCTTAAATATATATATATATAATATATATATATATATAGATAAAAGATATATATACAAATGTATTCATGTATATATAAGGCAAATATATAAACGTGTGATTGTATATATATCTTATACATACATAAGATATACATATATATAAAAGACATACATGCGAATGTTTAGATCGGCACGGTCTTAAAAGCTTCTGCCCCGATACACTCGAAGGCGGCGGAACCAGCCAGAGAGATTCGCAATATTTAATAAAAGCAGTCGACTTCTGACTGGTTCCTTGGTATATATACATACAGAAAGGCCGCTTGTCTTATTGTTTTATGTCAGAACATCGATCGCTGTTAGCCAATGGCGCAGTCCTCTCTTAATTTCCATTCACACATCTTTTGATGGATGGCGAGATTTCGATGAGAGCAAATGACCCAGAATTATTCCGCTGAGGCTATCAATCCTTTGCGACGAAGCGAGCTTCTCTGAACGCTCCTTTATCTCTGATCGATAGGCACAGCGGGGTCTGTATGTCTGTCTGTCTCTCTAAATCTGTCTGTCTCTGAATCTCTCGCTGTCTGTCTCTCTGGCTCTGTCTGTTCATTCGCCTCTCTAATTCGATTTTTTCTCGTACGACTATTTGTCATCCCCGATGGTTAACGATGGAACGACAGCTTGCAACAAATGTACTACACTAATTATCATTAAAGGCGTCTAATATATAACATGGGTGTGCTTGAGTATGTGTGCTTGTGTATGTGTGCTTGTGTATGTGTGCTTGCGCATGTGTGCTTGTGTATGTGTAAGTATGTATGTTCGTTTATTCAGGTAGAAAACATTGTTGTCAAGGACGCAGCAATTTACAGATGATCGAGATTATTCGAATGTTATAACTGTAGAAGCCGAGGATGTCCATCTGAGTTCTGCTGAGACAAATGCGAGCTACTGTATGTGCGCTTGTGTATGTGTGCCTGTGTATGAGTACGTGTAAGTGCGCTTGTGTATGTGTATGTGCGCTTGTGTATGTGTATGTGCGCTTGTGTATGTGTATGTGCGCTTGTGTATGTGTATGTGCGCTTGTGTATGTGTATGTGTGCTTGTGTATGTGTGCTTGTGTATGTGTGCTTGCATATGTGTGCTTGTGTGCCTGTGTATGAGTACGTGTATGTGCGCTTGTGTATGTGTATGTGCGCTTGTGTATGTGTATGTGTGCTTGTGTATGTGTGCTTGTGTGTGTGTTTGTGTGTGTACGTGTATGTGTGCTTGTGTATGTGTGCTTGTGTATGTGTATGTGTGCTTGTGTATGTGTATGTGTGCTTGTGTATGTGTATGTGTGCTTGTGTATGTGTATGTGTGCTTGTGTATGTGTGTTTGTGTATGTGTATGTGCGCTTGTGTATGCGTGCTTGTGTATGTGTGCTTGCATATGTGTGCTTGTGCATGTGTGTTTGTGTATGTGTATGTGTGCTTGTGTATGTGTGCTTGTGTATGCGTGCTTGTGTATGTGTGCTTGCATATGTGTGCTTGTGCATGTGTGTTTGTGTATGTGTATGTGTGCTTGTGCATGTGTGCTTGTGTATGTGTGCTTGTATGTGTGCTTGTGTGCGTGTGTTACACTGTGTTGATATCCGCACGTGTACAAGTGATATATGGAAACACATTAGTACGACATGCACAACTATAAGCACAGTTAACTACACGATGGGGAAACTGATCTACGACTGCCTTGTAGCAGTTGTTCTAACAATAGTAGGCCTTAATGATGATAAAAATAATAATCCTTAATGATGATAAAAACAGTAATCATTATATTAATGTTGTATCTGCGTGTATGTAGACAATGTAAAAGAAAATATTATCGTGTATAAATAAATCTTACAGCATTTACGTTGCTTTGTAAAGAAACCTTTTGGCACGACCTGTTTTGTGGTGGCTGAAGAAATATGGCGTCGCGTCATATTTGTTCCGGTTTCTGAGTAACTAAGGGGAACTAACAATAATACGTTGTTTCCTTTTCATTGCAACACTCTCGCAAACACTTGAACAATACCTGAACAACACACACGTAGAAAAATGATAGATAGACTTAATGCACACACACACACACACACACACACACACACACACACACACACACACACACACACACACACACACACACACACACACACACACACACACACACACACACACACACACACACACACACACACACACACACACACACACACACACACACACACACACACACACACACACACACACACACACACAGAGACACACATCAATAAACAGGTCAATACACGGCCCATACGTTAGGACCATTATTGCATGCATGCAGGAAGAGATTCTCCGAAAAGGATTATAAATTTCCAGTCACATCCATCCATCCATCCATCCATCCATCCATCCATCCATCCATCCATCCATCCATCCATCCATCCATCCATCCATCCATCCATCCATCCATCCATCCATCCATCCATCCATCCATCCATCCATCCATCCATCCATCCATCCATCCATCCATCCATTCAACCCACCAACCAAACCTAGTAACCACCCCTGCCAACCCCACCCGCTCACCGACCTACCAAAACCCATACATACATACATACATACATACATACATACATACATACATACGTACATACGTACGTACGTACGTACTTACATATGTGGCGGTGCGGGCACAACATCACGGAGCGCGATTGACTCCAGTAGATTTCTACGCCTGGAGCCACCCACATCTCTGCGGCTCTGCCCCTTCTGCTTTTGACGTACAACGGCCGTTTCCTACTATCTTCTGCAGGTAACATCCGTTCTCACAAAACAGGTTAAGAATTGGCCTATACTTAAGAAAGGCAACAATACAGAGCTCTCTGTCTCATGATCCAACACTGCCTCTTCCCCGGTCGCCGACTTGGCAACGTCCTGAGGATGGGCTTTTCTCAGAATGGGATTCATTCTTTTACCAGCAGCAGTTTTCTCCCTTTTGTGTGCCTTCATAGCTATGGACTTCTTCACGATCACCATTCTACATCTCGTAAATCTGGAACTATGGCAATTATTATGAGACTGAAACACTCACTCACTCACTCACTCACTCACTCACTCACTCACTCACTCACTCACTCACTCACTCACTCACTCACTCACTCACTCACTCACTCACTCACTCACTCACTCACTCACTCACTCACTCACTCACTCACTCACTCACTCACTCACTCACTCACTCACTCACTCACTCACTCACTCACTCACTCACTCACTCACTCACTCACTCACTCACTCACTCACTCACTCACTCACTCACTCACTCACTCACTCACTCACTCACTCACTCACTCACTCACTCACTCACTCACTCACTCACTCACTCACTCACTCACTCACTCACTCACTCACTCACTCACTCACTCACTCACTCACTCACTCACTCACTCACTCACTCACTCACTCACTCACTCACTCACTCACTCACTCACTCACTCACTCACTCACTCACTCACTCACTCACTCACTCACTCACTCACTCACTCACTCACTCACTCACTCACCCAGTTGTGTACCCTATTATCGACAGGCGTACCAATATATACTGAATTTATTGCTATCGACACTATGCGAAGATTCGGATCGTATTTACGCGTTTAGAGCACGCGTGGCTACTCTGCGTTAAATGCGACGCAGCGCACGACAGCTTTTAGTCAACCAATTTCGCTGAATCTTTGTCCTATACAGTAGTGTCGTGAAGACTACACGTTTTTTTCCCCGGCTTCTTTATTGCTATAGCTAAAACGGTCGACGACGTTTGTTCCTAAGGAAATCCTTAATTTAAGTGGTGAATGGCATTTAATTATCGGATGGCAAAGAGGTGTAATATAAAATTGAATTTATAAAAAAAACGTAAAAATTTTCAAATGAACTTAGCGAATTGAACAACTTAAATAAAAAAAACTATATTGTTGTTTCTGCATCGCTTAATTAAGATTTTATTACTAAAAATAAAATCTGCATTCAAGTTTTGTGGCAGGCCTACGCCTCATATTCATACATGTATACATTTTTGTCTGTTATTGGCGGTTGATCGTGAAACTTTGAGATGGTTCAAACTCATGAGAAAGTCTCATCTAAAGTTTACCTACACTTGCAAGAAACACAAAAGCTGCGTTGAAATAGAAAGAAAATATTTCAAGGCTGAGATTGAAACGGTCTAGATCCACGATTGAATTTAGCGCTTCTGTTCCAAAACAATAGTTGTAAGATCAGCTAAAAAGGTTAACAGCATTCAACAAAATTGATATAAATCTGATTGTTTCGTGCTATGGCTGTTGTGCACACATTTTACGGAAAATTTAAGAAATCTAAGATCATATCTCCATGATCCATCAACAGTCACGACTGAAGGGAGAATCGTGCAACCAATGAATGATTAGAATGCAAATCTTACTTTGCCCTACTTGTATAATAAATGGTTGTCTCTTAACTTTCTTCTTCTTTTCCTTCTTCTTCTTTTGATTTTCTTCTTCTTCTTCTTCTTCTTCTTCTTCTTCTTCTTCTTCTTCTTCCTCCTCCTCCTCCTCCTCCTCTTCTTCTTCTTCTTCTTCTTCTTCTTCTTCTTCTTCGTCTTCTTCTTCTTCTTCTTCTTCTTCTTATTGTTATTATTATTATTATTATTATTATTATTATTATTATTATTATTATTATTATTATTATTATTATTATTATTATTATTATTATTATTATTATTATTATTATTATTATTATTATTATTATTATTATTATTATTATTATTATTAATAATAATAATAATCGGATAATAACCAGTCGGAGGACTGGAAGAAGTCGATCTTTATACCTATATTCAAGAAAGGAGATGCGAGGGAGTGTGTACTGAAAGACGATGTTTCTATATCTGTCTTCAGTTATGGTGGCAGCGGTGTTACGTAATCGAGCGGCCAGGCTAGTCTTCGGGGGTCTTGGTAGCTGTTCGAAGCACGTGGGTTTTTGTAATTCACCTCGCGAAGACAGTTAGAAGACAGTACTCTTGTATGTTTTGCAATTCTTATTATACAATATTTTTACACAACGTATTTACACCTAGAACAGTTCTCACTTCGTGTTGCATAACAGTTTCTGCGTCTGCAATTTTCCGTCACACGATTCCCCCAGCGAAGTCTTACTGCCTCTGTCCTGGTGAGCGAATCCTCCGTCCGACCGATTCCTCTTCCCGTGAGTGAATCCTACGTCTCACCGATTCCTCTTGTGAGTCAACCCTACGTCCTACCGATTCCTCCTTCCGTGAGTGAATGCCGTCCTCCTCCCAGTCTTCGCTCTTCCTCCTTCTCCCCTTTCGCCCAGACCTGTCATTCATCCATCTCTTCCCCAATCTCGCACTCCTATCGGTCGCGCTATCATTCCTTCGCCCCTCCTTCTCCCTGCTCCCCCTCTTATGACACCCGGTCAGGCCCTAATGTCAGTCAAGTCTTATCTGATCTCGACTCTAGTGTTCTTTAGCCTACATCAAATCCTACGCAACACATAATACTAATATATAGCGTAATCCTAAATCCCTAATATAATATCGTCCATGACTGTCACTACATCATCACACTTCCAAAGTTCGACGGTCATCGGTTCGGCTTCTCAGAAAGCAAGATGGCATTTCAGGAGTGTTTTTTGTTGTGCAGTCATGGCGATGTACAAGAGCACAGATGACACGCATGATGGCGTTTTAATTTCAATGTCTGTTTGCGCCATTTTTCTTGCGACGTCATCAGGCTGGTTTAAACATGTATATACGGCGTTAATCTATAACATAAAACATACAAACACAACGAGTAGTAACTGTGACACAACATTATAAAGTTTCTCTGTCACACGTTCATTTTAAAGACAATATATGACACTTCTTAACATCAGAATAAAGCAAGTACTTGTAAACGATAAACATGACCATTATGTCAGATTTAGTTGGTCATAAAGGCACGTGACAAACCCATAAACCACAAACATACATCATTAATCATAAATCATAAATCATATTTGTAAACCATAAATCACACACCGTAAATCATAAATCATAATCCTAAACCGTAAGTCACACGCCGTAAATCATAAATCATAATCCTAAACCGTAAGTCACACGCCGTAAATCATAAACCATAATCCTAAACCGTAAGTCACACGCCGTAAATCATAAACCGTCCGCCATGAGATGTGTTTTCCCTGGGCGTGATTTATCCCCACCTCGTACTCGTAGCGCTGGATTGCCTACGCGTGTACATTGCACAGTTCTTTTCGCTTGGCGGTATTAGCCTGCGGTCGAATGCTACGTCTTCTTGGAACGTGTCAAATCTTTTAGTCCTTGCACCATTCCATTTTAATCTGTCTTTTCTGTCCGCAGTCCTAATTATAGTCTTATTGTTATGTTCCTCTTCCTTTACGCCTCTTATCTTCCTTACACCTGCAGGTGGTATCGACCTGAGGTGTGACGCTGAGTGTACTTTGACTCTGTCAAATGTCTTATTCTTATTCCTGTCTGTTCCGTCTTTCCTAATTAATGGCTCTCTGTAATGTCCCTCGTCTGTTGCGTATCGTAACCTTTTTATACCTGATGGAATTAACCTATTGTCAAATGTCTTGATCATGGCAGCATTCCATTGCATCCTGTCTGTTCTGTCTGTCTTAGGTAATGCCTTGTTGTCATGTCCCTTGTCTGCTACGTATCTTAGCTTATCATCGTTATTTTCCACAAGCCGGACGCCACCTACCATGGGAAGATGTGTTTTTGCGTCACCCGCGTGCCATAATGGTTTACTGCTCGTTGGGCCTTTGATCGACGGTGCTCTGTTAGCCTTCGCGTCTGTTTTAAAAGCCGTCTGCTCTTCACTGTTTGATTCCCTGTCGTCGCCTGTATGGAATATCACGCCTCTGTCGCCGTTAATGTCTGCGCGAATGTCTTCTTTGGTGTCTGTGTCGGACGTATGGTCGTCGCTATCATGATTGAATTGTACGCCTCTATCGTCATTAATGACTGAACTCTGCGCCCTTCTAGACTCCTCCGTCGGTGTTGCTGTATTAATCTGTGAGGTGTCTCTGCCTCTTGTCCATCCGTCGTCGGAAGTGGTTCTATTACTTGTCCACCCCTTCCTGTCATTAAAGTCATTAATGTCATTAACACCTTGTCTGGTCCCGTCGTTTGAACTCGACCGTTGGTCGATCACCATTAATTTACCCCTTCCGTCTCGTCTCTCACCCTGCGTCTCTGCCTCCCTGTCAGCCACGCGGAGTTCATTCGGTGCGTTGCCGTGGCTTGTGTCCGTTAAGGTTTCATGCTTTGAATTTGGTCGCTCACCGTCTACGGCTAACGTCTTTGGCTTTTCTCGGCGTTCGTCATGGGGTCCCTCAGGGAGTTCATTGCGTGCATTCATGGTCTGTCGCAGCGCCATCTTGTCCTTCTGTACGTTACCGTCGTAATTAAGCTGTCTAGTGGCGATTAGTGCCTGTGGTGTTGCGTCGTTTCTGTTACGGTGGCCTATGTCTACCGGGTCTAGTAGGTCCGGGTTTTGCACGAATACGTCATGTCCCAGGATGAAGTCCACTGCCAAATTTGGGACGACTCCAGCCAGTACCTTTACCTTTCGATTTGTCCCAAAATGCGATGACCTGACTTCAATCTCACATGTTGACAAACATTTTACCGATCCAAAAGCACTCTGGACTGTCATGGGCCTCCCCATGACGGACGATTTATTTGGCGCCACTCGAAGACTTATAAAACAAGCCTCCGAACCAGAGTCCCTCAATCCTTGCGCTGGTACCCCGTTTACAAACAGTGGCACCATGAAACGCTTTCGATACTCACTGACCTTACTCACGTTTACATCTGTTCTTACAAAGTTAACTTGTGCATGAGGTTGCCCCTGCACGTGGAATCTGTTTTGACTCCTGTTATTGAATTGTGTCCCTTGGTCTACATAATCTGATCGGGTCCCTTGTTCCGACGAATGCATTGGTCGTGCATTCGCAGAGGAGTCGTGGGGTTTAGTCCACGGCGCTTCATTTCCAAAGCTTTTGGGCCCTTGCTTTTCCCACTGCCTGTTTCTAAAGTCAACATTGTTAGACTTAAAACCATGATTATGTTTTAGTTCTCCCTGATTAAGCTTTCGACTTTCCAGAGTACACTCAAAATGCAGATCAGCATAATCAGCTACCTCCATAGCTGACCTCGGTTTCCTCGCTTCAACAAAGTATTTAGTGTCTGAAGGTAAACCTTCCTTCAAGCGTTCAAGCAAAACATCATCTTTAAGAGATTCAAAATCCCTTATGTCTTTGCATTCAAGATAGTAACTGAAAACATCACGCAGGCTATCTAGCAGTTGAGCATAGGATTGCTTTCCTTTTCTACTCATAGCCTTGAACTTGTCTAGGTAAAACCTGGCATTCATTCTGCAAGCATTAAGCAGCGCTGCCTTTGTTTGTTTGTAATCAGAACAAGTTTCTACAGACAGTCTGTTAAAATGTAAGCGCATTGAGGAGTTAAGGAGAGCTGGTAACAGCTTAGCCCATTTGCTCTCATCAATAGAGTGAAGGCAAGCCACTTTTTCAAATGAATGAAAGTAACTAATTGCATCTTCACCTTCACACATCGTCGGAAGTTTAGAGTAAGATGAAGACAAAGGTAGATCAGTGCCAGAAGCAGAAACATTCGGTTGTAATAGTCCTAACTGTGCCTTTTCACGCAACAGTGCTATTTACATCTGCATCTTCTCCGTCTCTGCCTGCAAGCGCTTCTCCTCTGCCTGAGACCGCTTCTCCTCCGCCAGAGACCGCTTCTCCTCCGCCAGAGTCAGCTGGAGCTTCATCTGGATTTCCCCGACACCCTCTTCATCCGCCTCCACTTCCTCCATCTCGTCTTCACTCTGCTCCACCTCATTCTCGTATTCTTTCAACTTCTGTATCATTGCCTTCTTATCCAGACCTTCATAGCAAATGTCTCTCTTTTCACATTCTTGCTGCAAAGTCGCCAATTTCATCTTCTCAAACATCCTCTTAGCAATTCAGTGCAATTATTCAAACAGAATCCACAATACACTACACCTTCGAAAAAGTCTTCGTAAAACACTCAAACACAAATTCAAAATCCCTCGTAAACACTGAAAAACCAATCAACAGAAAGTCAAGCTATGACAGTCTTTCACACTTTTCGTCTAAACAATAACTGTGCTTTCGTTCGCACTAACAATCAATAATCACCGTCCTTTCAGCAATAAACAATTATCTCAGCTTATGCACTTTATCATCTAGCGTCAGTGCAATTCATGACACTCATCCAATGATCATAAACAGACAATTTAACAAGCTAGGTCTCGCTCACCCGATCTCGTCAGATTTTCAAGGTGTGTAGTTCCGAAGAATCCGCCGCACCGTCCACTCGAGATCTCTGCAAGGCTCCAAGTTGTCCTCCAACCGTCCGTTCGTCCTCCGCGTCCTCTTGTGATCGTCCGAGTCCCTCTTCCGGTTGTTCGGATCGTCTGCTCGCTCGCTCGTTGAGTTCGGCTGTTCAGCTGCAGCCTCGATCGTCGCGTGCTCCTCGTCTTTTGCGTCCGATCGTCCTTCTTGTTCCGCTTCTTCCTCCGATGTCGTCAACGTCCGTCGTGCTGAGTTGTCCTCCAACGTCTCCGCTTGATGCTGGTTTGAGCCGTGCAGCGTAGAAAATCTGCTCCGTCTCTCAATACAGTATACTGAAGAATACACTGTACCGAATCCCTGCTGGCACAATGTACTGAAAGACGATGTTTCTATATCTGTCTTCAGTTATGGTGGCAGCGGTGTTACGTAATCGAGCGGCCAGGCTAGTCTTCGGAGGTCTTGGTAGCTGTTCGAAGCACGTGGGTTTTTGTAATTCACCTCGCGAAGACAGTTAGAAGACAGTACTCTTGTATGTTTTGCAATTCTTATTATACAATATTTTTACACAACGTATTTACACCTAGAACAGTTCTCACTTCGTGTTGCATAACAGTTTCTGCGTCTGCAATTTTCCGTCACACGATTCCCCCCAGCGAAGTCTTACTGCCTCTATCCTGGTGAGCGAATCCTCCGTCCGACCGATTCCTCTTCCCGTGAGTGAATCCTACGTCTCACCGATTCCTCTTGTGAGTCAACCCTACGTCCTACCGATTCCTCCTTCCGTGAGTGAATGCCGTCCTCCTCCCAGTCTTCGCTCTTCCTCCTTCTCCCCTTTCGCCCAGACCTGTCATTCATCCATCTCTTCCCCAATCTCGCACTCCTATCGGTCGCGCTATCATTCCTTCGCCCCTCCTTCTCCCTGCTCCCCCTCTTATGACACCCGGTCAGGCCCTAATGTCAGTCAAGTCTTATCTGATCTCGACTCTAGTGTTCTTTAGCCTACATCAAATCCTACGCAACACATAATACTAATATATAGCGTAATCCTAAATCCCTAATATAATATCGTCCATGACTGTCACTACAGAGTGTGAAAATTATAGGACGATAGCAATGATATCACACACTAGTAAAATATTACTGAAAATAATTCACAAAAGAATGGAAGGCACAATTGAAAGAGAACTTCCGGTGAACCAGGCAGGGTTTAGGAAATCTCGTGGAACTCGAGACCATATAGCCAACATGAGGTGGATAATGGAGAGACAAAGGGAGTATGGACAGGAGGTTCACATCTGTTTCATTGACTATAGCAAGGCATTTGACTGCATTAACCATGATTTAATGTGGAAAACCCTGCTTGAAATGGGAATTCCGAAACACCTGATAATGTTACTAAAGGGTTTATATGAAGACCAGATAGCGGTGATAAGAACAGAATACGGAGACACTGACAATTTCAGAATCAAGAAAGGAGTGAGGCAGGGATGCATCTTGTCTCCATTCCTGTTTAATCTATATGCTGAAAGAATAATGAGAAAGGCAGAACTGGAGGGGGCAATTGAGGGAGTAAAAAATCGCTGGAAAGACACTGAATAACCTTAGATACGCGGATGACACAACATTAATGGCAAAAAGAAAAGAGGATCTGGCAGAACTGATAAGAAGGGTCAGGAGAGAAAGTGAAAAAGCTGGTTTATACTTCAACATAAAGAAGACAAAGGTCATGACAACAGCAGATTGGGATAGTTTTGAGATAGACGGAGAGGAAATAGAGGTGGTAGAAAGCTTCACATTCCTAGGATCACTGGTTGGAAAGGAGGGAAAGTGTGATCCAGAAATAAAACGAAGGATTGCTATAGGGAAAGCTGCAATGACCGGACTGGAAAAGATATGGAAAGACAAACATGTGAGCATAGAAACCAAAAAAGGCTCGTGAGAGCACTAATCTTTCCTACGGTACTGTACGGTTGCGAGACGTGGACAATGACAAAGAACATGGAAAATAAGGTTAACGCTTGTGAAATGTGGATATGGAGGAAGATGCTGAGAATATCTTGGACTGAGAAAAGAACGAACGAATCAATACGAGAGGAGATTGGAGTTGAGAATGAAGAGTCGTTATGTGACGTTTGTCGCTCGAGATCAACTAACCCTTCATCAGACGTGGTACCAATTTGTGTCGGTCTTACCCGAGACGCTGCTTCGTCGTCGGGCTGGGTTCGGCTCCAGCCAACTGACCTTCTGGAGTCGCCCGGGTCACTATCCTGTCCACTTCTGCTGTAGACGAGCGGTTCCCTATCTCCGCTCTCAGTGCCCATTTCTCCAAGAGGAGGTCCCGAGGGTATCGCTTGTTTGCGAACAGTGTCGCTGTCAAGCTCCATCTCACTTTCGGACTCTGCCACTGCCGCGGTCGCCGGGTGGGCAACGTCCTCGTCCTCAGGATGGCCGTCCTTTAGAACAGGGTTCGCTCTCTTGCCGGCAGGAGTCCTCAGCTTCCTGTGAGATCTCTTAGTCAAAGACTTCCTCTTTTTCTCCACCTTAACCGAACCCTCACGTACCATTCTGCATCTCATGACTCTCGAGTTATCGTCAATAGGGGAAAACTCTGAACGTTCTCCTGTCCGAGAGGACAAGGTGTACATCTGACGAGTCGTCACGTCGTGCCGTCTCAAACACGCGAACATCTTGCGATAATATATGCACGTGTGATATTAACGCGGTGTACTGGTCTCACGACACTCTCTTCTGATAGGACAGGTTCTAGGTCTAAAACCTCCCTAACCGCACGCAGAACTGTGTTCCGACCGGCGCACGAGGTGGGCCCTACTTCGCACTTCGGTCAGTTCTCGGAACTACGTGTTTCGATCACCAAGTTATTTGCTCTGAATAACGACTGGTTTGAATACAAGATTTCCCTGATTCTATCGTTTTCCTGGTCTTACCGCACTGTAATCAGTTGTCGGGCGGTCTTTTCCCGTACTGCGGTCTTTCGGTAACAGTGGTCTTTCCCAGTAACTATTTTTAGTTACCGGGCGATGGAGCCCCTCCAACGCTCCACCGGCGTGTCAGCCATCCAAGTGTCACAATCCAAATGTAACGCTGACCCCGTAAGGTTACCAGAATGTCCTGAATTTTGTTCCCAAGAATTTCCGAATTTTGGTTCCCTAACGAAGGTCACACTTACTCCCACAGGTAACCGGACAAGCTCCGATCGCGGAGTTCTTCAAAACCCAAGAGGGAATTTCCTGCCTGTCGCCAAATTTACCCTTATTATCGTTTTTGTACTAAATTGGTTTTTTCAGGTATCCCGACGGTCACTTCACCGAGTGCCGAAGTCGCGTAAAACTCTCCCAGCCGAAGACGCCGAAGTCGCGTAAAACTCTCCCGGCCGAGTACGCCGAAAGCGCGTAGAACTTCCCCTGTGTCGAGTACGCCGAAATCGCGTAAAACTCTTCTCAGTGGATAAAACCAAACACTGTCGGATCTTGGAGTTCTTCGAACTCCAAGAGGGATTTCCTTGCCCGACGCCAAATTCACCCTGGTTTTTGATCTCACACTGAATTGGTTTTCCTGTGTATCAACGGTATCCTTCCCCGAGTATTACTCAGCCGTAGATTTCCCACAATCGGGATCTAGACCGCTTCGCGATCAACTGAGGGATCCAACCCGCCGGATCGGCGCTGTCGGCCCGTCTCCCAACAGTGAACTTCTTTAGCTGTACTCGGGATCGCCTGATTATATTATTCGGACGCCCCTTTCGTCCGTAAATATATTTGTACTAACCGGAAACTCGAACTCTGACTCGGTCGTAACCAAAATCACTCGCCTACCACACTGAGTGCAGTATATTTGAATCGGTAACTGAATCGCTAACCAACAACGCTGTTTAACAGTATTGCTATGTATGAAGAGTCGAACCAACTCTTCACGTATAAAGCAGCACACCGTGAGGCAGCCTTTACTTATCCCTCACCACACTATACCGTGGCTTAAAATATATAATCAGTCTTCCCTACCACGGTCATTGCTGGCCAGTTGCCTATTGAAATTAAATAGAAATTAAATGATCGATGCTGGGCCTTCGCATGTAAAATTAAGAGAAACGATGCTGTTCCCTTCGCATGTAAACTTAAAGAAAACGATGCTATTCGCATAAAATAAATCCTCCCACTTACGCACTGTGGCCTTGACCGCCACACTCTCCCCACCTTACTTAGATGCGGAGCATCTCTGCCAAAATCGGGGACCTTAATCAAACGTGACAGGAACATCCCCAACCCAGATCCACTTAGAGAGCAAGGAACCAAATGCACCTTTGGTTATAGGGCGGTATATCAACATCTCGGCACCCTGCACGTACGCCAAACAACGATGAGAACCGTGATAGCGACAGCCTATTTAATGATGCTTTCGATCCGAACCACCACCCTACTGGCAACCTGTCGTACCTGACAAATCGCCAACCTTAACAGGCCCTCTATCATGAACCTGGGCTCTACCGGACCCCAAGGGCCAGGAGAACTAAAGGAGAGAAAAGTCGCCCACTGTCTCCCGATCTGGTAACCATCGTCGATCAGTCACACCCGGTACCACTTCAAAATCGTGAAAGCAAAATAAAAGCGGACAACAGTTTGTACTGCCCCGCCTCGATCCGATAACCTTTTTATTTTGCTAAAATATATATATATATTTTTTTTTCACATATCTTAACTAGTACAAGTTATCATATTTACGCACATGATCTAAGTCCTGACATATGCTTCTATCGCATGATGATCTATCCTAAGCGGCGCACTAAGGTAGCGCACTAAAGTATCATGAAACGGTAACCAAGGAAATCGCATTGCCCCGAATTTCCTTAACACTCGTTGTTACGAGCATTATACTGTCGAAAAGAAACTCTGTTATCACAAGGAAACGGAAACATGGTTCTCCAATAGTTCGCTTGTAGAACCAACGCAATGAAGCGTTCTAGTACTGGAATCTTTACTCGTTTCAGTTCTAACCACTAATCCAATGTTTAGCCGAAAACATATCATCAAAAGGAAACTTAAACAGTCATTCACTGACAATCTGTAAAACCAACGCAATTAAGCGTTGCTGGTAGCACAGGTACTGTATGCTCCCAGATACCGCTCAAAAGAAATACTCTCATCAAAAGGGCAACTGAAACATGGGTCTCGAATAGTCAATGAAACCAACGCAATTAAGCGTTCATCTAGTTTGTCCTAGATACACGTCTGCTTCAGAAGGTCACTAACAAGGACTTCTACAGTCGTAGTCATCCATCCAAGCGAGGTCTTCGTCTCGTCCGTCGTCCAGGTGGCAATTCTGGATCAGCGGTCTCGTCTGGATTTTCTGAAGGTTCCTCTGGTTCATGTTCTGCATTAGAATCTTGAGCCAGGACTGGCCAGTCTACTGTAGGTAACTCAAGATTTCTGTCCCTCTCCGGTAACCAGGTACGCGGAGGTTTACCGTAAAACGGCTTCAATTTATCCACGTGCACAACCATTAGCGTGGATTTCGGACTCTTCTGAATCCGGTACAGACACGGACTGAGCACTTGAATAACCAAGAATGGGCCGGTGTAATAGCGAGCCCATTTTGTCTTCCTTCCACTTCTTAGCCGAGGGTAGTAATAGTAAACCCAATCTCCTTGAGCGAACTTGCTAGGTCTCACTCTCAAATCGTAGGTTTTTTTTTTTTTTTTTTTTTTTTCTTCTTTCTGCTACTCTCTTTAACTGTTCTCGTACAAGCCGATACGATCGTTCCATTTTCTCTTTCTGTTTCTCCACGTACTCTTCCATGTCACTGTAAGACGGTCTCTCGAACTCTGTAACTTGGGCTAGAATCAAGTCTAATGGCGTATGGTTCTCTCTTCCCAGGAACAGGAAATTAGGTGTCCGTTGGGTCGCTTCATGTTCAGTACCTCGATATGCCGCCATTACATATGGTACATGAACATCCCAATCCTTTTGTCGTTCCGACACTACCTTTCCGATCAACATATTCAGTGTTCTGTGGAACCTTTCGATCATTCCGTTACCAGAGGGTCGATATGGAGTTGTACGTACTTTGTCAATCTCCATGCGTTTACACAGCTCTTTGAATAACTTCGACTCAAAACACGGTCCCTGATCCGTCAGGATCTGGCGTGGCATACCAAACCTCGAGAACACGTGTACCATAAGCGATTCTGCCACAGTAACGGCCTCTTGGTTTCTGATAGGCAGAGCTTCAGCCCATCTCGAGAAGTAATCTATCGCTGTCAGTATGTATTTGTTGCCTTTACTTGATACAGGATGCGGACCAGTTATATCAATTCCGAATCTCTCCATTGGTTCACCGACCACAGGAGTCTGCATGTAACCCTGTCTTGGAGGTTTCTCCCTTCGATAACGAGCACAGCGATCGCACCTTTGGCAGAACCGTCTAACATCGTCCTTCCAACTCGGCCAATACGCCCGACGTTGCAACTGAGTTAAACTCTTCCGAATCCCGAAATGTCCTCCGGCAAAGCTTGCGTGTGTTAACTGAAGCATCTCTTGCCGTAGAGATAAGGGCACAACTAACTGAGATCGCTCAGCTTTTCCTGTGTTACCCTGAATCCAGCCTCTGTGTAACACTCCTTGCAGGACTTCCAGCTGATTCCAGTTGCTCACCAACACTTTCACTTCTCCGCTAGCAGGTGCTAGTTCTGCCTGTGTTGGATGATGCTTCGACTCCTTCCAACCAAGGACCGTACCAATATTGCAATCGCTCTGCTGTTCTCCTCGAAGAAACTCCTTTGTCCAACGGATTTCCTGGCCTGTATCTTCACTGGTAACCTCGGGGCGCGTTACTTCTCCGATCGGACGTGCCCACATCACGTCTTCATTCGTAACTCTCATGGTAACCACTTTAGGTTGTTCCTCACCCGGACCTCTAGACATCGCGTCTGCGTTACCGTGTTTTGCTCCCGGTCTGTGACATATCTCCATGTCAAACTCCTCTATCATCTCTAACCAACGAGCCTGTTGGCCAATCGGTTCCGGTGTTCTGCGCAACCACTGAAGTGCGGAGTGGTCTGTTCTGAGTAGGAATTTACTACCCAGTAAGTACTGACGAAACTCTTTCAAGAAATACACCACAGCTAACAACTCTCGCCTGGTAACGTTATAGTTCCGTTCCGCCGTCGACAAGAGCCGACTCGCGTAACAAATCACTGTCTCTTCTCCTTCTTGTACTTGCGATAACACCGCTCCAATGGCGTATGCCGAGGCATCCGTATCTAGGATGTACTGGCCCTCGTCGTTCGGTAACCCAAGTATATGTGCGGAAACCAACTTTCGTTTAAGTTCTTCGAAAGCTCCCTGACATTCGTCAGTCCAATGGAACGGTACATTTTTCCTGGTCAGGAAATGAAGTGGTTGAGCTACCACCGCGAAATCATGTATGAAACGTCGGTAATAGGAGCAAAGACCAACGAAGGATCTGACTTGCCTCAAGTTCCGAGGAGCAGACCATTCTTCTACGGCCTTGATCTTGCTCGGATCCGTCGCGACCCCTTCTTCACTCAAAACGTGACCAAGAAACAATACTCTCTGTTGTAACAGGTAACATTTGGATGGTTTCAGCTTGAGATTATACTCTTGTAATCTCCTGAAAATCATCTCTAGACGTTGCATGTGCGTCTCTACGTCCCTCGAGAACACAATTATGTCATCCAAGTAAACCAGACAGATGTCATAGTTTAGCCCTGTCAAGACTAAGTTCATTAGTCGACAAAACGAGGCCGGACTATTGCACAATCCGAAAGGTAACACTTTGAATTGGAAGCTGCCCCTTCTCGTAACGAACCCGGTCTTGTGTTTGTCTCTTGGGTGCAAGGCCATCTGGTGATAACCTGCTCTCAAATCGAACGTACTGTACCATCTGGCGCCACCCAGGGTATCTAAACTCTCGCGGATAAGGGGTAACGGATGAGCATCTTTCCGTGTCTTCAGGTTCAGTTGCCTGTAATCGATACAGAAACGCATACTGCCATCCTTTTTCTTAACCATTACGACATTGGATGCCCATTCCGATATCGAAGGTTCAATGATTCCTTGTCTCAACATGTCTTCTACCTGACGATCAACTTCCGGTAACATGGAAAGCGGTTGACGTCTCAAAGGTTGCCGAACTGGTTTCTCCTGTCCCGTATCGATCTCGTGTTGGATCACCGAAGTGAATCCGTTATCACTTTCGTTAAGGGAAAACGTTGCGCTGTACGTTAGCACAAGTTTTCGTAACCTGATTCGCTCTTCTTCCGAAATGTCTGCTGGCACTTCTTCCCATAGTCGTTTTAGGGTCTGTTCGGCAAGTGGGTGGAGCGTCTGCTCCGCCACACTGGCCGTTGTACTAATCTTCGATCCAAACCGGTCAATCGTACTTTGCTGCTTTCCTCGGCGTTCCTCCGGATAACCTGGGCCCATAGGTTTCTCCGGATTTTCGCTTCGGTAAGGCTCATCATACGATTCCGTTCTGGCTCGATTAACTGTCACATCGACTACGTTCACTCGCTCCAGCGGACATTCAGTCCGTTTCTTGACTAGCGAATCTCTGTCTCCAACATTCAACATCCTGATCCACACTTCCGTGTCTCTTCCTGTCACCAACGTACGTCCGATTATCAAATCTTTTGATAATTCCATTGGAATGGTCGTCCAATCTTCGTTATCTTTTTGGAAATGCGGGTATACTACCCAAGCTGGAACGTCAACTTCGCTCCTTGGAGGAACTATTATGTCCTCTTGCACAATAACCCTCCGGCACATGGACTCGGTAACGACCTCTTTCAGAGGGATCTTCTCGCTCCCAAGGAAAACGCATCGACTTGCGAAGTCCCATCTTGCCTGATTGGCTTCCAGCCAAGATAACCCCAAGATCACTTCTGTCACTTGGTCTGTAACTAGACAGGGTACAGGGTACACCTGCTTTCCGATCCGAATCTTAAGGTTAGTTTCACCATCCACCTTAATCTGACTTCCATTAGCGGCTAGGAGTCGCTGTTCTGACGGTACTAGCACAGCGTCTAGCACGAAACGTCGTGGCACAAGTGACATTTCACTTCCAGAATCAAGTAGACAGTGTATACGTTTTCCTGCCAGTCTCGCAACCACGTAGGCCACCCTACTGCCTTTGACCAGTCGGTTTTGGGTTTCCTCTTGTATCGGTTCAGCCTTTGTAGGTTCACTGGTACCGGTTGCACCATTCGTCTCAGCGTTTCTCTGAGGACAATATCGCTTCATGTGTCCTTTTCGTTTGCACAAGTAGCATTCGATATCCGGGTTACGCAACCGTGTGGGCGGATAAATCCGTCGCCACCCCACATTCGGTTCGGTTGTCCTCTGATCTCCCACCGCTAGATCAGAACTGTTCTCCCTTTCATGAGGTTTTCTCGGAACGATGCCCAAATTCTGATTTATTGTCACTCGATCAAGTTCTCTTGAAAGATTTTTAATCTTTCGCTCGAGATCTTCTAGACGACGAGACTGTTGCCCCTCAGTGCTCGAGTCTTTTCGGTCTTCCATGGTAACTTTAACTCTCGCGTGTCTTCGGTCTAAATCACCACCTTGTGTCGAAGATCGACCATAGGCATCCAACCTCACCGCATGTTTATACGCCGCTTCGAGGTTAACTGGTTCTCGCTCGCGCACCTTCTGCCCCAAATCTTGGTTTGCCAGTGCATCAATGAAAGCGTCACAAGCGACCGTCTCGACGATATCACTTGTTGGTCCTGGGTATGCCAAAGCCATTAGCCTTCGTACTTCCTGCACTACACTACTCAGCGTTTCTCCGTGAGCCTGCCGGTAAGTGCGAAGTTTCTTCCGATATAGGCTAGTTTGGTCATCAGACCCGTACCGGGCCTTAAGCCGCTCAACAAGTTCTCGCCAAGACACGTCCCTCTGTGCACCCATGTCCCACAACAGCTGCGAAGCGGGACCCGTTAGGGCACACATTAACTGGTCTGCTTTTTCCTGATCACTCCACCGGTTGCACCGTGCACAAACTTCGAACTTTGCTAGAAAGGCTGCGATCGCTGACTTGCCATCGTACTTCTCTAGCTTGATTCGTATACCGCGATCCGATCGGTCTTCGCCTCTTGTCCGTGTAACAAGTGATCTTCCGACACTCTTCTTGGGATTTCCTCTCCGGTTGTCCCCATCGTTACTCCTGGAATCGTTTTCCTCGTCTGTCCTCACCACTGACCGGTGCCGACTCTGTCCCCTCAGAGTACCCAACGTATTCCCTGTACGCCACTTAGAATACATCGTAGTCATCTCTCGGTCGCCTGACGTTGCACTGTCTTCATCAGAGATGTACTCAGCCGGTCTCTGACCTTTTCTACGAGGCTCACCACCTGCGTAGTCTTTGGACTCCGATCGTTTATATTTATTGCGAGAGCTCTGAGAGTTTCCGTTGACGAACGTAACTCTTCTGTCTTCTTCGCGAATATCTCTTTTTCCTGACTCTGGCGGTCTGTCAGATTCGTCGTACCTAAGACAATTACGACTTCTCGAATCTGGTTTGTGCCCTTTAGAGTACCGCTCGTGGGTCTCATCCCAGGCCAAATGATCTCTGTCTCTTCCCATGTTCGATTCTCTCTCGGTTTCTCTATCAAGTGCCTGTTTTAAACCGCGTCTCTCGTACTCTAGTAGACGTTCCTTACCATACGTCTCCCTTTCAGTTTTCTCATAACTCTCGTGTCTTCCTCGTTGGCGGAGGTTTTTTTTCCTGTCAAAGACTCCGGTTCTCATGGCCTCCTCTGGACCAACACTATCGGTGTCTGAATCCGAAGAACTCACTGACGAACGTAATTTCGCCTCAACTCTTCCTCTTGTCAACAGACGTTGTCGACTCGATTGCCTTGCCGTTTTTCCGTGTGACTCTCTCCCGCTGTCCTCGGGAAGATAGCGGCTACGTAACTTTTCCGAAGTTTCCGAAAGCGAAACTTCCCCGCGTGTCTCTGTGTTACCTCGGCTCCGTGCCGGCTCTTCGATCTGCAGCTTCCCTCGGCGATCCATCTGGTAACCTGGGCCCGTAGGCTTCCCCGATGTCTCGCGTCGGTAAGACTTCGCATGCTGAGCAGCAGGAACAGACAGTTCTTCAAGTTTCGAACTCATCATTGCCACACTCTGTCGCAGGTAAGACATCTCCGCTTGCCAATCTACCTCATCGGTCACAGGTCTTGGGCGACCTTCTTCCATGTTGGTAAACGGTACCCGATTACCTTCGTTTCGCTGATGCGCCACGATGTCACCACTCGTTTTCTGCACTACGGCGTCACCCCGCGGTTTCAGGCCTGTCTCAATGTCTCTTGGCCTATCACAAGCCTGTCTCAACTGTACAGGTTGCCTGCCCCGTACAATACTAGGTACTTGAACCTGCACAAGGTTCCCCGATCTATTGTCGAACGTTCTCTCATGTATTATACGCGGAACTCTATTGTCGTCGAGTGGTGTGGACCTGTCAAACCTACTCTCACCAACGGTCTCTCGCCAGTGTGTGAATGTCTCGTTATTCACATCGTTCCGTACTACCCCAGTAGTCTTTGGAACGGTTATCAACCATCCGTTATCCTCATGGAAACCTCTTTCACGCCCACTGCGGGTTCCAGCTTCCGTTTCAAATGCACTGGTTTCGTCAGGTGCACCCGTTTCATCAAGCAACCTTCGTTTGCTTTTCCGTTTACGTAACTTTGGACGCGCGCCTCCGTGCTCACCATGGGGCACTTCATCCGACTCGTCCTCGGTATCTTCCTGACCTTGCCTGGTTCTGTGACAAGAAAACGTTAGGACCCCACTTCTGGTACCAGTTTGTGACGTTCGTCGCTCGAGATCAACTAACCCTTCATCAGACGTGGTACCAATTTGTGTCGGTCTTACCCGAGACGCTGCTTCGTCGTCGGGCTGGGTTCGGCTCCAGCCAACTGACCTTCTGGAGTCGCCCGGGTCACTATCCTGTCCACTTCTGCTGTAGACGAGCGGTTCCCTATCTCCGCTCTCAGTGCCCATTTCTCCAAGAGGAGGTCCCGAGGGTATCGCTTGTTTGCGAACAGTGTCGCTGTCAAGCTCCATCTCACTTTCGGACTCTGCCACTGCCGCGGTCGCCGGGTGGGCAACGTCCTCGTCCTCAGGATGGCCGTCCTTTAGAACAGGGTTCGCTCTCTTGCCGGCAGGAGTCCTCAGCTTCCTGTGAGATCTCTTAGTCAAAGACTTCCTCTTTTTCTCCACCTTAACCGAACCCTCACGTACCATTCTGCATCTCATGACTCTCGAGTTATCGTCAATAGGGGAAAACTCTGAACGTTCTCCTGTCCGAGAGGACAAGGTGTACATCTGACGAGTCGTCACGTCGTGCCGTCTCAAACACGCGAACATCTTGCGATAATATATGCACGTGTGATATTAACGCGGTGTACTGGTCTCACGACACTCTCTTCTGATAGGACAGGTTCTAGGTCTAAAACCTCCCTAACCGCACGCAGAACTGTGTTCCGACCGGCGCACGAGGTGGGCCCTACTTCGCACTTCGGTCAGTTCTCGGAACTACGTGTTTCGATCACCAAGTTATTTGCTCTGAATAACGACTGGTTTGAATACAAGATTTCCCTGATTCTATCGTTTTCCTGGTCTTACCGCACTGTAATCAGTTGTCGGGCGGTCTTTTCCCGTACTGCGGTCTTTCGGTAACAGTGGTCTTTCCCAGTAACTATTTTTAGTTACCGGGCGATGGAGCCCCTCCAACGCTCCACCGGCGTGTCAGCCATCCAAGTGTCACAATCCAAATGTAACGCTGACCCCGTAAGGTTACCAGAATGTCCTGAATTTTGTTCCCAAGAATTTCCGAATTTTGGTTCCCTAACGAAGGTCACACTTACTCCCACAGGTAACCGGACAAGCTCCGATCGCGGAGTTCTTCAAAACCCAAGAGGGAATTTCCTGCCTGTCGCCAAATTTACCCTTATTATCGTTTTTGTACTAAATTGGTTTTTTCAGGTATCCCGACGGTCACTTCACCGAGTGCCGAAGTCGCGTAAAACTCTCCCAGCCGAAGACGCCGAAGTCGCGTAAAACTCTCCCGGCCGAGTACGCCGAAAGCGCGTAGAACTTCCCCTGTGTCGAGTACGCCGAAATCGCGTAAAACTCTTCTCAGTGGATAAAACCAAACACTGTCGGATCTTGGAGTTCTTCGAACTCCAAGAGGGATTTCCTTGCCCGACGCCAAATTCACCCTGGTTTTTGATCTCACACTGAATTGGTTTTCCTGTGTATCAACGGTATCCTTCCCCGAGTATTACTCAGCCGTAGATTTCCCACAATCGGGATCTAGACCGCTTCGCGATCAACTGAGGGATCCAACCCGCCGGATCGGCGCTGTCGGCCCGTCTCCCAACAGTGAACTTCTTTAGCTGTACTCGGGATCGCCTGATTATATTATTCGGACGCCCCTTTCGTCCGTAAATATATTTGTACTAACCGGAAACTCGAACTCTGACTCGGTCGTAACCAAAATCACTCGCCTACCACACTGAGTGCAGTATATTTGAATCGGTAACTGAATCGCTAACCAACAACGCTGTTTAACAGTATTGCTATGTATGAAGAGTCGAACCAACTCTTCACGTATAAAGCAGCACACCGTGAGGCAGCCTTTACTTATCCCTCACCACACTATACCGTGGCTTAAAATATATAATCAGTCTTCCCTACCACGGTCATTGCTGGCCAGTTGCCTATTGAAATTAAATAGAAATTAAATGATCGATGCTGGGCCTTCGCATGTAAAATTAAGAGAAACGATGCTGTTCCCTTCGCATGTAAACTTAAAGAAAACGATGCTATTCGCATAAAATAAATCCTCCCACTTACGCACTGTGGCCTTGACCGCCACAGTTAAAACAAACTGCGACAAGAATGAAGCTAAGGTTCTTTGGACATGTTATGCGATCTGATGGTCTGGAGAAGGAAATGATGCTGGCGTGCGGTGAGGGGAGGAGAGCCCAAGGAGGAGATGGATGGATGAGATACAAGATGTAACTGGCATGAATTTGGCGGAATTGAGAGACTTGTCATCGAATAGGAGACTGTGGAGTGTGTTCACCAGGACGATCGCTAGAGCTCCACGA
>OY744606.1:75735117-75910117 GCA_963556255.1 Allolobophora icterica | reverse complement strand
AAACGAGAGTGGGCTGCTACATTTAAGTTCGATATATCATCATCTATTTGCTCTTCTGATCATCTCTCCTTCGGGCCATCTCCATTTCCATCTTCGTTTCTCGTCGATTAGAAAACGAACCAAGATCCTCACAATGCACATTCATGTATATATACACATAAATATATATATATACATATACCTCACAATGCATATATATATGCACATAAATATCTATACATATACATAGTAATTATTTTTATGTATATATCATGTGCAGCAATATCTGTATTCATGTATATAAATTATACATGTATATACAGGGTGGCGCAGAAAAAGTGGGACCGCCTAGTATAATATCAAGTAATATATTATAATTTTCCGTGTAAGTTTTTCTTCTAAGAAAGACAAGTAAATTGTTGCCAAATGATAATTTATACAAAATCATAAATCAAATTCAATGTGTCCTCCTCGGTTCCCAACAGTTTTTTTCTAAACGTCTGCGCCACTGGTCAATGCTTCTGTTTAAAAACCGCTGAGAGAGTTTTTGCCACTCTTCAACAATGGCCAGTTTCAATTGATCTGTTGTTTCAAATTTACGACGAAGGTAGACTTTTTGTTTAAGAGCACCCCAAATAGCATAATCTACAGGGTTTAGGTTCGGGCTATTTGGGGGCAAAAAGTCTGGTTCAATGAAGGTGACAGTCATTTTAAAGAGAATACGATCTTCTGCTGTTATTTTTGTCATTTTATAAACACCGTAAAATGGCATAAACTATGAATATGGCGACCGGAAGTTCACGAAATAGTGACGTCACACGTTGAGTTAGTGAGTAAGGATATTTTTCAGTTTAAAAAACCGCCCAAAACATAATTTGATATATATATATTGCACAAGATTTCATGAGGCGGTCCCACTTTTTCTGCGCCACCCTGTATATATCTATTCCATGTCATATAATATATACTTTATATATATATATATATATATATATATATATATTCCATGTCATTATATACATATGTGTGTATATATAATTAAATTGTGTACTGTAGGAAGCTTTTATCAATGACAAGGTCTCTATTCATAATAATAGACTATGAAAATATTATATATGTGTATATATATATATATATAAATTGTTATATATTGACGCGAAGGCGAATGCATGTATGCATATATATGTATGCGTATGTATGCATACATAGATACATATTATTTGCGTTAACTTTGGCCCTTGGGTATACTTTGGCCCTCGATATATATATATATATATATATATAAATATATAAATATTAAACTTAATTTAATGTGTGTGTGTGTGTGTGTGTGTGTGTGTCTGCACGGCGGTGGTTCTTGGGCTCCTTAATTCACTTTATTAAGAGGGGCCAACCCAGAGGCAGACAAGCATCGTATAACCGTGTGTTTACACGCTGCTCAACTGTACAGAGGGCGTAATGGTTGACTGATGGAGTGGCTTAAGCCATCCATTATCCACATAACACGCCGTGTTCAAATAAAAAGAGGTTATCACTTTATATACACGCATTATACACTGTCTGCATTATGCATATGGAGAGTGAAACACAATTATATATTCATGCACAAACAAGACACCTTATTGAAAACTGTGTCATAGTTTAAAGCACCTATATTTTTCCTGGTCTGTTGTGTGTCACAAATTTTCTAAATGGCAAAGCCCCAAATGGTCCCAGTCCAGCTCTGGTGGTAATAGTGGCAGCAGTAATAGTTGCAGTGGTGGTAGTACATGTGATAACGGTAGTGGTAGTAGTAGTAGTAGTAGTGGTAGTCGAAGTAATAGTAGCTTAGTCGTAGTAGTAGTGGTAGTAGTAGTAGTGTAGTAGTATAGTACTTAGAAGAAGAAGAATGATATCGGCATAGTAGTTGTGGTGCCCAATGGAGAAGTACATAAACCTGCATAATGTTGCTTCACGTTCTTTAGCTTTTGGGCACTTTGGCCCATGGGTACTTTAGCCCTTGGTACTTTGGTCCTTAGGTACATTGACCCGTGGGTACTTTAGTCCTTCGGTAATTTGGCCCTTGGGTACTTTGGCCATAGGGTACTTTGGGAGTCGATACTTTGACTCTTGAGTACTTTGGCCCTCGTGTGGTTTAGCATTTGGGTACTTTGGCTCTTGGGTACTTTAGTCATAGGATACTTTGACCCTTGGGTGCTTTGGCCCGTGGTTACTTGTTCGTCCCGGCAAAGCCATCACCCAATATGTGCCCACTCGGATCTCATGATCCTTTCCTATCTCTGCATTGAATTAACGGCTGTATGTTTAAAGAAAAACGCATGAAAAGGCAATGTAGCAGCCAAAATGCGTATAGTATGAGAGCTGGAAATCTGGAAATATAAATGGATTTCATCATAATAATGTATTTATTTTGACAGAAAATTCGACTTCCGTCGCAAACATAAATTATGCACCACACGGTCTTAATTGATGAACAGTCCAATTAGCTAGTAAAGTAATTGAGAACAGTCACGATTTACTGGGTCTAGAAATCGTCGAGAAAAAATTCTGCTGGATATTGCTGAAACATGTGGCTTCTTATTAACTCTGCGTTTATCTCTTGCGCCAGAGGACCACAGCTGGGAGGAAAGAGAGAGGAGAGACATAGCGACGGAGAGGATAGCGTGGAGGAGCAAAATGAGCAAGATGGATGAATGAGTGGGAAGGGAGTAACAAGAAGGAGGACGCAGGAAGAGTAGCAAGTGGAGGAACAGGGAGAGGAGGAGATGGATGGTGGAAATCAGAGAGCGACCTGGAAACAGAACAGTAGGAGGTAGAGGAAGATTATGAGCGGGAACAGCGGGATAATTATATGAGGATGATTAAGAGGATTGTTAGGAGGATAATTAAGAGAAATACGAGGAAGATGGCGGGAACAGGTGAGGATGAAGATGCTGCTGTTGCCCATGTGCGCGGATGCGGATGATTAATGAGTTTGGAGATGCTGCTGTTGACGAACTCACGATGGGGTCCTGTCAGCACGAGACTCATTTGGCCCCTGACGTCTTTCAAATCAGGTCACCCTTTGAAGGTGGGTGTTTTACATCATCTGGCAGTTATGAAGTTTAATTTTTCAGCTGTCAAAACACGTGCCACGTATACGAATTAGATCGCAAAACAAATCCCACGCTTTCGAAATTCAAAGTGGTCACTTCGTCGTGGTATACCCTCTAATTTGGGAACCAACGACATGAGCCCCCCCTCCCCCGTTATCTCACTGTCACTATGCCCCACTTTTCTCAGCTGGACTGTTTGCTTCTCTTGGCGAATGATCTAATGGTTCTTGACCTGTTTGTTTTTGAGACACGGTAGCTGATTAGTTACAGTGCTCGGCTTGTAAGTCGGAGAGTACGGGTTCGATCCTCCCTTGAACGGTTACAGTGTAAGGTCCATAGGCAGGAAGTCCTTCGCTAACACTTGCTTAGCGCCATCGATTAATGCTTAGTCATTAGATTATTGCGCTAAATAAACTCAGAAATAATCATAGCCAGATTATAACCTGATGTTGGTGCGCCAGAGGTCCATGCCTTGTGCAGGGTCGAGGTCATACGGTTGCTATATATATATGGAAAACGTTTACATCTACATAAATTGCATCATTATTGCACCATAGATAACGAATTTTCACTCAACACCAGATGGCTCGAACTTCTTCCGGTGTTGCAGCGTCTAATGAGTAGATCCTGACCATCACTTGCGAGATACGAAATAAAGTCTCTGTGTGTGTGTGTGTGTGTGTGTGTGTGTATGTGTCTGTCTCTCTTTCTGTCTCTGTCTCTGTCTGTCTGTCTGTGTATGTCTCTGTCTGTCTCTGTCTGTCTGTCTGTTTCTGTCTGTCTGTCTCTGTCTGTCTGTCTGTCTGTCTGCATGTCTCTCTCTCTCTCTCTCTCTCTCTCTCTCTCTCTCTCTCTCTCTCTCTCTCTCTCTCTCTCTCTCTCTCTCTCTCTCTCTCTCTCTCTCTCTCTCTCTCTCTCTCTCTCTCTCTCTCTCTCTCTGATGTAGCCTGGCTTTAGTTGGTCGACAGCCTATATAGCATTACATCTGCCATACCGTCAAGATTCATCCTTTGGCTCCCTTCCACTGCACAAGAAAATGACGTCAATTGCTTTTTTCTAGACTTATGCGATAAACCAAGACATATATATGTCTATATATATTTATATGTGTATATATTTATATGTATACACATATCCGTGGATTTTCAGGTAGAATTACGAATTTGAAGTCGGTATATATATATTTAATTATTTCTGACATGTTATTTCTGACATGTATATAATATAGGAGGACTGAGAATCGTATGTCCATCTTCTGGGTAATTAATCCTGTCTTGCGCTTGTAGTTTAGAGTAATATTACTACTAATGATATTAATATTGTGTATTTGTACGAGTATATGTATTTGCATATGTGTATGAATATGTATATATTAGTGTATATCTGTCTCTGTATATGCATTTTCTACGACTCTCGTTTTTTGTCGTTTTCTTTGTCTACGAAAAGCTGTAGCAACCTTTCAAAAGTCACAGTACAATGGGATACATGTATCTAAAAACTCCCTCTCTCCTCTGTTATATCTTCTGATGACAAGTAGTCAGGTGCAATGCTACAGCTACTTCCTGTTTTCCACTCCTTATTTACACCTGTATTGTCGCATACAGGTGCAAATAAGATTGTGGTCACGTGCTATTACCGAAAGCACAGGTGAGCCACTCTTCAACAAGTGCCCTCGTGATGACACGTATACGTGGATAAGTGACACTGTTGCGAGATCGTTAAAGCGTTCGGTCTCTAACGTGGGTGAAGGGTACAGTTTCGATGCTACCTCGAGGCGGTTAAGGTGTACAGTCCTTGAACATGCATAGGCGTGACCTTGTATTGTTGTAAATTTTTGCGACATGGTAGCGTTTTATCTTGGCTTGAAGCAAGTTCAAACAATGACAATTAACGGCGATGTGTTCTTGCATACTTGGTTATCGTTTAGCCTTCACGTTAGCTTACTTACTTATTGTTTTATGTTGCACAAATCGTTGACGTCACTGTTCCTGGTGTAGTTTTCACAGTTTCATATCAAGTAGGGAATTGGTCACCACAACTTTGTTGGGGGAAAGCCACGCTCTTGGTGACGTGGTCGTAAGTGCAGTGTGCGCCTCTGAGGCTCTGACCTTTAGAAGGATAACAATATCAAATACAGTTGAGTAAATACACATATACATATACATGCATACATTGTGAGAATTTTATGAAAAAAAACTGAGGGTCAGACTTTGATGAGTTTGATCCATGTGAACTTGAATATTTTATCCATGTTTTGCAAACTAAGAAAATTTAAAAAGCAATAGAAAGCTTAAACTCCTTAAAGTGATGACATCACCAAATTTATTAGTATACAATTCACATGGTCACAAATCTCGCAGTGAACCAGAGCATTACTTTATTAGTAACCACAAAGTGAATTGTGAAAGAAAATGCTAAAATATGTGCACAATATAATCACACTAACACAACTGGGGTGGGGGGTTGGAAAACCCCTCTGAGGCATGCAATGAAGTCTTAACTGGGGTCCTAAGAAAGACTAGGGAGTTGAAACCCGCAACCCCATCGACAATTCTCACCCTGCATACTTACATAAATTTGCATATTCATATACTTATGCAATGCATTATACATTGGCCTCTGATTCGAGTATTGACGTATTAATCATACATTCATTTATGTATTCCTGACTATATCTTTGGTTGTCCAGTATTCGCCTCATTCTATGTAAGTTACTGAAGCATCCATCATTGGCAGTGATATATATGAATGTATATCGACCATTCATCATCAGGATCATTCATTAGAAAAGAATCAAACGGGGACTGTCACTGTCATTAACGACCGTGGAAATACTCCGCCAAGATCACACACGCACAGATTATTAGGTTTTTATTAGGTTTTATTAGGGAACCACAAACATAAATCTGGAAGCTGATGTGGAACGTTCTTTACTGTTCAGTTGTTCGATGAGGGTTAAGGTTGCTTTATCTACGACCCTGTTTAATGTCTGACTTAACCATGACCTCCTAGACTGTGGCATGATGAATTCCTCGTAGATATTTCGAAGTATAGACATAAAAGGTCGACTGACCCGGTTAAATCTGGCGAAAGCGTTGTAAAACCTGAACGAAGATCAATCTCATTTATATACAAACTCACAGGGGCATCGTATCCGCCCATATGCGACCACCCATACCCACCCACACCACCATTTACTCATTTCCACCACTCACCTCCCCCTCCCAGTCGTATCTACTCGCTTCACGTCTAATCAGCTGTAACATCAGATAACATCACTGAAACAATGCATGATGAACTCCAATGGCTTCCCGTAAGCTGTAAAATAAAGTACAAGATGGGGTTGCCCGTCTATAACTGCCTTCACCATGTGGGCCATGATTATTCCACAATCGGCGTCATTAAATTCGGCAAGTCTTGGCGACCTGCGCATTCCAGCAACGAGAACTATAGACGTTACGGTTGGTATGGTTCAACGGTTTCGTTGTTGCTCGACCATCCATCTGGAACAGCGACCGTTGGCATCCGCAACCACCAGCCATGGATCGATTTAGAATAGGACTTCAATCAATAACACTCTTCGAAGCGCACCCACGCGAAAGAGAGAGTTCGTGACAGTTCAGGCCTTAAGGGTCCTAAAACTAAAACGTTTATATAAATGAGTACTTAGGCCTACAATCACAGTTCCAAACAGAGATATGAGGATGTTTCCCAATTTCCAGAAGCGATTTCCTACCACTTAGTTTCCACTCTTGATATCTGATCTCGATCACCATGGTCAAAAGACATATTAGAAAGAGATGCCGAGTGATATAAGTCCCCAAGCACTGTGCAAAGATTTTGAATGAATAATTCAGGGAAAGCGAAAGTTGTACTTGCGGATTCCGTTTGTAAAAGTGATATTACAGCGCTTGGCTAAAAGCAAAGACATCATTGAATAATTTGTTTGACGTTCTTCCTTCTGCTGACTCTCAAAGAGTATAAGCGAAATAAATCCTTTATTACATTAACGGAAGAAAGCATCTTCTGGTAAGTTCTGTCGATGTTCTGGTGGGAATTGGCATTAATGTATGCATTAAGACACTCAAGAAAGCGATGTTTATTGCCTCATAGACGCGTTTCGTATGCCAGCTTTAAGTGGTCTGATAATTGACTCATTAAGAAGAAAACGTTCGTCAGAAAGCGAACGATGCTTAGATGACTAAAACGTTACCCTCTTTCCATCCATCCAGCCAGGGGCGGATCCGGGGGAGCGGCAATCCGGCCATGGCCCTCCATTTGATATTTACACAGGACGTGGCCCCCCGTCACCACGAAGTAGACGAGAAAAATGACGAAATAATGGCCCCCCCATTTGATATTCACCACACAGGACATGACATGCCCCTCCCCCCTAGGAGAGTAAAGCGAAATATGGAAACACGAAAGAAAATTTTTCTGGAGATTAATAAATATTAATGACCCTTATAGACCTTCTGGATCCACCCCTGCATCCGGTCCCTTCCAATCTTTCTCGTCCTAGACGGAATTCGTCTGACTCCTTCTATCCTTGGTCTTCTGGCAACAGGACTTGTTCCTCCACTTGGTGTCTCTGGACAACCCCACTAACATGACGCAGCACTCATGAATTATCTCACGAGCTGAGCCCAACCAATAGATCCTATCTATAGCGTACGGTATCCGCCGTGTCAAAAATGTCTGCTTAGGCCTCAGCCGGTGTCAGAATAATAAAAAGTCTCCCCAACAGCGGGGAGGGGATAGATGAATGGTATACAGCACTCTGGCCTGAAGAGCATTAGATCTTGAAAAGTCGCGGTTCGATTACCGTAGCCACCTCCAGGTCGTCTCAGCCTTCCACTCCCTAGGGGGACAGCAGTAAATGAGCGAGCGCCGTGTCTGACTTAGGCCAGCATCCGGTGTCACAATAATAAGTATCCCCCCAAAACAAAGTCTCCGTGGACTGAAAATACTGGCCTCCTCCGTCTCTTCTCAGTTCCACTAACAAATTTCATGTCATTTTTGTAACACCTGGTTAAAAAATACTAAATAATTTTAGAATAAAGTTGGAAAATGCCTACTTTAAATTGTCATTAACTTTAAAACAAATGGGACTCGATCTCTCAAAGAATATAGTCTCCCCCTTTAGACACTATTTCAACTTTTTTAGAATAGTCTCCCGGAGCGAATTAGTTATAAAGAAATCCTCCTTTGTTCCGAAATAAAATCTGCGGGGAGTTTAAGAGGCGCGCGCTATTTCGGGATACAATCGGTCATAGAACCTGTTCATGGTTGGGAGTCGACGACTGTGTCCAGAAGGAATTAGTATATGGACCGGTCAATGGCCATACACTTGTAGAATAGATAGTACAAAGAAGTTCTTGCTTGGATTCAAATCATTCAATCTACGAACAACTCGTGCTTAGGATAAAGCAAATTGACTTTCAAAGAAAACAGAACTTATGAGCCAAAGCCGCTATTTGTTTTGTCAAGCAAGTGTGTCTCAGAGTTCGACAGACTTGTACTGTGACGTTCGTCGCTCGAGATCAACTAACCCTTCATCAGACATGGTACCAATTTGTGTCGGTCTTACCCGAGACGCTGCTTCGTCGTCGGGCTGGGTTCGGCTCCAGCCAACTGACCTTCTGGAGTCACCCGGGTCACTATCCTGTCTACTTCTGATGTAGACGAGCGGTTCCCTGTCTCCGCTCTCAGTGCCCATTCCTCCAAGAGGAGGTTCCGAGGGTATCGCTTGTTTGCGAACAGTGTCGCTGTCAAGCTCCATCTCACTTTCGGACTCTGCCAATGCCGCGGTCGCCGGGTGGGCAACGTCCTCGTCCTCAGGATGGCCGTCCTTTAGAACAGGGTTCGCTCTCTTGCCGGCAGGAGTCCTCAGCTTCCTGTGAGATCTCTTAGTCAAAGACTTCCTCTTTTTCTCCAACTTAACCGAACCCTCACGTACCATTCTGCATCTCATGACTCTCGAGTTATCGTCAATAGGGGAAAACTCTGAACGTTCTCCTGTCCGAGAGGACAAGGTGTACATCTGACGAGTCGTCACGTCGTGCCGTCTCAAACACGCGAACATCTTGCGATAATATATGCACGTGTGATATTAACGCGGTGTACTGGTCTCACGACACTCTCTTCTGATAGGACAGGTTCTAGGTCTAAAACCTCCCTAACCGCACGCAGAACTGTGTTCCGACCGGCGCACGAGGTGGGCCCTACTTCGCCTTCGGTCAGTTCTCGGAACTACGTGTTTCGATCACCAAGTTATTTGCTCTGAATAACGATTGGTTGGAATACAAGATTTTCCTGACTCTATCGTTTTTCCTGGTCTTACCGCACTGTAATCAGTTGTCGGGCGGTCTTTTTCCGTACTGCGGTCTTTCGGTAACAGTGGTCTTTCCCAGTAACTATTTTTAGTTACCGGGCGATGGAGCCCCTCCAACGCTCCACCGGCGTGTCAGCCATCCAAGTGTCACAATCCAAATGTAACGCTGACCCCGTAGGGTTACCAGAATGTCCTGAATTTTGTTCCCAAGAATTTCCGAATTTTGGTTCCCTAACGAAGGTCACACTTACTCCCACAGGTAACCGGACAAGCTCCGATCGCGGAGTTCTTCAAAACCCAAGAGGGAATTTCCTGCCTGTCGCCAAATTTAACCTTATTATCGTTTTTGTACTAAATTGGTTTTTTCAGGTATCCCGACGGTCACTTCACCGAGTGCCGAAGTCGCGTAAAACTCTCCCAGCCGAAGACGCCGAAGTCGCGTAAAACTCTCCCGGCCGAGTACGCCAAAAGCGCGTAGAACTTCCCCTGTGTCGAGTACGCCGAAATCGCGTAAAACTCTTCTCAGTGGATAAAACCAAACACTGTCGGATCTTGGAGTTCTTCGAACTCCAAGAGGGATTTCCTTGCCCGACGCCAAATTCACCCTGGTTTTTGATCTCACACTGAATTGGTTTTCCTGTGTATCAACGGTATCCTTCCCCGAGTATTACTCAGCCGTAGATTTCCCACAATCGGGATCTAGACCGCTTCGCGATCAACTGAGGGATCCAACCCGCCGGATCGGCGCTGTCGGCCCGTCTCCCAACAGTGAACTTCTTTAGCTGTACTCGGGATCGCCTGATTATATTATTCGGACGCCCCTTTCGTCCGTAAATATATTTGTACTAACCGGAAACTCGAACTCTGACTCTGTCGTAACCAAAATCACTCGCCTACCACACTGAGTGCAGTATATTTGAATCGGTAACTGGATCGCTAACCAACAACGCTGTTTTACAGTATTGCTATGTATGAAGAGTCGAACCAACTCTTCACGTATAAAGCAGCACACCGTGAGGCAGGGTATGGTCAACCGGATCACCCATACTTTGGCTTAAAATATATAATCGATCTTCCCTATCACGGTCGTTGCTGGACAGTCGCCTATTGAAATTAAATAAAAATTAAATGATCGATACTGGGCCTTCGCATGTAAAATTAAGAGAAACGATGCTGTTCCCTTCGCATGTAAACTTAAAGAAAACGACGCTATTCGCATAAAATAAATCCTCCCACATACGCACTGTGACCTTGACCGCCACACTCTCCCCACCTTACTTAGATGCGGAGCATCTCTGCCAAAATCGGGGACCTTAATCAAACGTGACAGGAACATCCCCAACCCAGATCCCCTTAGAGAGCAAGGAACCAAATGCACCTTTGGTTATAGGGCGGTATATCAACAATCTCGGCACCCTGCACGTACGCCAAACAACGATGAGAACCGTGATAGCGACAGCCTATTTAATGATGCTTTCGATCCGAACCACCACCCTACTGGCAACCTGTCGTACCTGACAAATCGCCAACCTTAACAGGCCCTCTATCATGAACCTGGGCTCTACCGGACCCCAAGGGCCAGGAGAACTAAAGGAGAGAAAAGTCGCCCACTGTCTCCCGATCTGGTAACCATCGTCGATCAGTCACACCCGGTACCACTTCAAAATCGTGAAAGCAAAATAAAAGCGGACAACAGTTTGTACTGCCCCGCCTCGATCCGATAACCTTTTTATTTTGCTAAAATATATATATATTTTTTTTTTTTTTTTACATATCTTAACTAGTACAAGTTATCATATTTACGCACATGATCTAAGTCCTAACATATGCTTCTATCGCATGATGATCTATCCTAAGTGGCGCACTAAGGTAGCGCACTAAAGTATCATGAAACGGTAACCAAGGAAATCGCATTGCCCCGAATTTCCTTAACACTCGTTGTTACGAGCAGTATACTGTCGAAAAGAAACTCTGTCATCACAAGGAAACGGAAACATGGTTCTCCAATAGTTCGCTTGTAGAACCAACGCAATGAAGCGTTCTAGTACTGGAATCTTTACTCGTTTCAGTTCTAACCACTAATCCAATGTTTAACCGAAAACATATCATCAAAAGGAAACTTAAACGGTCATTCACTGACAATCTGTAAAACCAACGCAATTAAGCGTTGCTGGTAGCACAGGTACTGTATGCTCCCAGATACCGCTCAAAAGAAATACTCTCATCAAAAGGGCAACTGAAACATGGGTCTCGAATAGTCAATGAAACCAACGCAATTAAGCGTTCATCTAGTTGGTCCTAGATACACGTCTGCTTCAGAAGGTCACTAACAAGGACTTCTACAGTCGTAGTCATCCATCCAAGCGAGGTCTTCGTCTCGTCCGTCGTACAGGTGGCAATTCTGGATCAGCGGTCTCTTCTGGATTCTCTGAAGGTTCCTCTGGTTCATGTTCTGCATTAGGATCTTGAGCCAGGACTGGCCAGTCTACTGTAGGTAACTCAAGATTTCTGTCCCTCTCCGGTAACCAGGTACTCGGAGGTTTACCGTAAAACGGCTTCAATTTATCCACGTGCACAACCATTAGCGTGGATTTCGGACTCTTCTGAATCCGGTACAGACACAGACTGAGCACTTGAATAACCAAGAATGGGCCGGTGTAATAGCGAGCCCATTTTGTCTTCCTTCCACTTCTTAGCCGAGGGTAGTAATAGTAAACCCAATCTCCTTGAGCGAACTTGCTAGGTCTCACTCTCAAATCGTAGGTTTTTTTCCTTCTTTCTGCTACTCTCTTTAACTGTTCTCGTACAAGCCGATACGATCGTTCCATTTTCTCTTTCTGTTTCTCCACGTACTCTTCCATGTCACTGTAAGACGGTCTCTCGAACTCTGTAACTTGGGCTAGAATCAAGTCTAATGGCGTATGGTTCTCTCTTCCCAGGAACAAGAAATTAGGTGTCCGTTGGGTCGCTTCATGTTCAGTACCTCGATATGCCGCCATTACATATGGTACATGAACATCCCAATCCTTTTGTCGTTCCGACACTACCTTTCCGATCAACATGTTCAGTGTTCTGTGGAACCTTTCGATCATTCCGTTACCAGAGGGTCGATATGGAGTTGTACGTACTTTGTCAATCTCCATGCGTTTACACAGCTCTTTGAATAACTTCGACTCAAAACACGGTCCCTGATCCGTCAGGATCTGGCGTGGCATACCAAACCTCGAGAACACGTGTACCATAAGCGATTCTGCCACAGTAACGGCCTCTTGGTTTCTGATAGGCAGAGCTTCAGCCCATCTCGAGAAGTAATCTATCGCTGTCAGTATGTATTTGTTGCCTTTACTTGATACAGGATGCGGACCAGTTATATCAATTCCGAATCTCTCCATTGGTTCACCGACCACAGGAGTCTGCATGTAACCCTGTCTTGGAGGTTTCTCCCTTCGATAACGAGCACAGCGATCGCACCTTTGGCAGAACCGTCTAACATCGTCCTTCCAACTCGGCCAATACGCCCGACGTTGCAACTGAGTTAAACTCTTCCGAATCCCGAAATGTCCTCCGGCAAAGCTTGCGTGTGTTAACTGAAGCATCTCTTGCCGTAGAGATAAGGGCACAACTAACTGAGATCGCTCAGCTTTTCCTGTGTTACCCTGAATCCAGCCTCTGTGTAACACTCCTTGCAGGACTTCCAGCTGATTCCAGTTGCTCACCAACACTTTCACTTCTCCGCTAGCAGGTGATAGTTCTGCCTGTGTTGGATGATGCTTCGACTCCTTCCAACCAAGGACCGTACCAATATTGCAATCGCTCTGCTGTTCTCTTCGAAGAAACTCCTTTGTCCAACGGATTTCCTGGCCTGTACCTTCACTGGTAACCTCGGAGCGCGTTACTTCTCCGATCGGACGTGCCCACATCACGTCTTCATTCGTAACTCTCATGGTAACCACTTTAGGTTGTTCCTCACCCGGACCTCTAGACATCGCGTCTGCGTTACCGTGTTTTGCTCCCGGTCTGTGACATATCTCCATGTCAAACTCCTCTATCATCTCTAACCAACGAGCCTGTTGGCCAATCGGTTCCGGTGTTCTGCGTAACCACTGAAGTGCGGAGTGGTCTGTTCTGAGTAGGAATTTACTACCCAGTAAGTACTGACGAAACTCTTTCAAGAAATACACCACAGCTAACAACTCTCGCCTGGTAACGTTATAGTTCCGTTCCGCCGTCGACAAGAGCCGACTCGCGTAACAAATCACTGTCTCTTCTCCTTCTTGTACTTGCGATAACACCGCTCCAATGGCGTATGCCGAGGCATCCGTATCTAGGATGTACTGGCCCTCGTCGTTCGGTAACCCAAGTATAGGTGCGGAAACCAACTTTCGTTTAAGTTCTTCGAAAGCTCCCTGACATTCGTCAGTCCAATGGAACGGTACATTTTTCCTGGTCAGGAAATGAAGTGGTTGAGCTACCACCGCGAAATCATGTATGAAACGTCGGTAATAGGAGCAAAGACCAACGAAGGATCTGACTTGCCTCAAGTTCCGAGGAGCAGACCATTCTTCTACGGCCTTGATCTTGCTCGGATCCGTCGCGACCCCTTCTTCACTCAAAACGTGACCAAGAAACAATACTCTCTGTTGTAACAGGTAACATTTGGATGGTTTCAGCTTGAGATTATACTCTTGTAATCTCCTGAAAATCATCTCTAGACGTTGCATGTGCGTCTCTACGTCCCTCGAGAACACAATTATGTCATCCAAGTAAACCAGACAGATGTCATAGTTTAGCCCTGTCAAGACTAAGTTCATTAGTCGACAAAACGAGGCCGGACTATTGCACAATCCGAAAGGTAACACTTTGAATTGGAAGCTGCCCCTTCTCGTAACGAACCCGGTCTTGTGTTTGTCTCTTGGGTGCAAGGCCATCTGGTGATAACCTGCTCTCAAATCGAACGTACTGTACCATCTGGCGCCACCCAGGGTATCTAAACTCTCGCGGATAAGGGGTAACGGATGAGCATCTTTCCGTGTCTTCAGGTTCAGTTGCCTGTAATCGATACAGAAACGCATACTGCCATCCTTTTTCTTAACCATTACAACATTGGATGCCCATTCCGATATCGAAGGTTCAATGATTCCTTGTCTCAACATGTCTTCTACCTGACGATCAACTTCCGGTAACATGGAAAGCGGTTGACGTCTCAAAGGTTGCCGAACTGGTTTCTCCTGTCCCGTATCGATCTCGTGTTGGATCACCGAAGTGAATCCGTTATCACTTTCGTTAAGGGAAAACGTTGCGCTGTACGTTAGCACAAGTTTTCGTAACCTGATTCGCTCTTCTTCCGAAATGTCTGCTGGCACTTCTTCCCATAGTCGTTTTAGGGTCTGTTCGGCAAGTGGGTTGAGCGTCTGCTCCGCCACACTGGCCGTTGTACTAATCTTCGATCCAAACCGGTCAATCGTACTTTGCTGCTTTCCTCGGCGTTCCTCCGGATAACCTGGGCCCATAGGCTTCTCCGGATTTTCGCTTCGGTAAGGCTCATCATACGATTCCGTTCTGGCTCGATTAACTGTCACATCGACTACGTTCACTCGCTCCAGCGGACATTCAGTCCGTTTCTTGACTAGCGAATCTCTGTCTCCAACATTCAACATCCTGATCCACACTTCCGTGTCTCTTCCTGTCACCAACGTACGTCCGATTATCAAATCTTTTGATAATTCCATTGGAATGGTCGTCCAATCTTCGTTATCTTTTTGGAAATGCGGGTATACTACCCAAGCTGGAACGTCAACTTCGCTCCTTGGAGGAACTATTATGTCCTCTTGCACAATAACCCTCCGGCACATGGACTCGGTAACGACCTCTTTCAGAGGGATCTTCTCGCTCCCAAGGAAAACGCATCGACTTGCGAAGTCCCATCTTGCCTGATTGGCTTCCAGCCAAGATAACCCCAAGATCACTTCTGTCACTTGGTCTGTAACTAGACAGGGTACAGGGTACACCTGCTTTCCGATCCGAATCTTAAGGTTAGTTTCACCATCCACCTTAATCTGACTTCCATTAGCGGCTAGGAGTCGCTGTTCTGACGGTACTAGCACAGCGTCTAGCACGAAACGTCGTGGCACAAGTGACATTTCACTTCCAGAATCAAGTAGACAGTGTATACGTTTTCCTGCCAGTCTCGCAACCACGTAGGCCACCCTACTGCCTTTGACCAGTCGGTTTTGGGTTTCCTCTTGTATCGGTTCAGCCTTTGTAGGTTCACTGGTACCGGTTGCACCATTCGTCTCAGCGTTTCTCTGAGGACAATATCGCTTCATGTGTCCTTTTCGTTTGCACAAGTAGCATTCGATATCCGGGTTACGCAACCGTGTGGGCGGATAAATCCGTCGCCACCCCACATTCGGTTCGGTTGTCCTCTGATCTCCCACCGCTAGATCAGAACTGTTCTCCCTTTCATGAGGTTTTCTCGGAACGATGCCCAAATTCTGATTTATTGTCACTCGATCAAGTTCTCTTGAAAGATTTTTAATCTTTCGCTCGAGATCTTCTAGACGACGAGACTGTTGCCCCTCAGCGCTCGAGTCTTTTCGGTCTTCCATGGTAACTTTAACTCTCGCGTGTCTTCGGTCTAAATCACCACCTTGTGTCGAAGATCGACCATAGGCATCCAACCTCACCGCATGTTTATACGCCGCTTCGAGGTTAACTGGTTCTCGCTCGCGCACCTTCTGCCCCAAATCTTGGTTTGCCAGTGCATCAATGAAAGCGTCACAAGCGACCGTCTCGACGATATCACTTGTTGGTCCTGGGTATGCCAAAGCCATTAGCCTTCGTACTTCCTGCACTACACTACTCAGCGTTTCTCCGTGAGCCTGCCGGTAAGTGCGAAGTTTCATCCGATATAGGCTAGTTTGGTCATCAGACCCGTACCGGGCCTTAAGCCGCTCAACAAGTTCTCGCCAAGACACGTCCCTCTGTGCACCCATGTCCCACAACAGCTGCGAAGCGGGACCCGTTAGGGCACACATTAACTGGTCTGCTTTTTCCTGATCACTCCACCGGTTGCACCGTGCACAAACTTCGAACTTTGCTAGAAAGGCTGCGATCGCTGACTTGCCATCGTACTTCTCTAGCTTGATTCGTATACCGCGATCCGATCGGTCTTCGCCTCTTGTCCGTGTAACAAGTGATCTTCCGACACTCTTCTTGGGATTTCCTCTCTGGTTGTCCACATCGTTACTCCTGGAATCGTTTTCCTCGTCTGTCCTCACCACTGACCGGTGCCGACTCTGTCCCCTCAGAGTACCCAACGTCTTCCCTGTACGCCACTTAGAATACATCGTAGTCATCTCTCGGTCGTCTGACGTTGCACTGTCTTCATCAGAGATGTACTCAGCCGGTCTCTGACCTTTTCTACGAGGCTCACCACCTGCGTAGTCTTTGGACTCCGATCGTTTATATTTATTGCGAGAGCTCTGAGAGTTTCCGTTGACGAACGTAACTCTTCTGTCTTCTTCGCGAATATCTCTTTTTCCTGACTCTGGCGGTCTGTCAGATTCGTCGTACCTAAGACAATTACGACTTCTCGAATCTGGTTTGTGCCCTTTAGAGTACCGCTCGTGGGTCTCATCCCAGGCCAAATGATCTCTGTCTCTTCCCATGTTCGATTCTCTCTCGGTTTCTCTATCAAGTGCCTGTTTTAAAACGCGTCTCTCGTACTCTGATAGACGTTCCTTACCATACGTCTCCCTTTCAGTTTTCTCATAACTCTCGTGTCTTCCTCGTTGGCGTAGGTTTTTCCTGTCAAAGACTCCGGTTCTCATGGCCTCTTCTGGACCAACACTATCGGTGTCTGAATCCGAAGAACTCACTGACGAACGTAATTTCGCCTCAACTCTTCCTCTTGTCAACAGACGTTGTCGACTTGATTGCCTTGCCGTTTTTCCGTGTGACTCTCTCCCGCTGTCCTCGGGAAGATAGCGGCTACGTAACTTTTCCGAAGTTTCCGAAAGCGAAACTTCCTCGCGTGTCTCTGTGTTACCTCGGCTCCGTGCCGGCTCTTCGATCTGCAGCTTCCCTCGGCGATCCATCTGGTAACCTGGGCCCGTAGGCTTCCCCGATGTCTCGCGTCGGTAAGACTTCGCATGCTGAGCAGCAGGAACAGACAGTTCTTCAAGTTTCGAACTCATCATTGCCACACTCTGTCGCAGGTAAGACATCTCCGCTTGCCAATCTACCTCATCGGTCACAGGTCTTGGGCGACCTTCTTCCATGTTGGTAAACGGTACTCGATTACCTTCGTTTCGCTGATGCGCCACGATGTCACCACTCGTTTTCTGCACTACGGCGTCACCCCGCGGTTTCAGGCCTGTCTCAATGTCTCTTGGCCTATCACAAGCCTGTCTCAACTGTACAGGTTGCCTGCCCCGTACAATACTAGGTACTTGAACCTGCACAAGGTTCCCCGATCTATTGTCGAACGTTCTCTCATGTATTATACGCGGAACTCTATTGTCGTCGAGTGGTTTGGACCTGTCAAACCTACTCTCACCAACGGTCTCTCGCCAGTGTGTGAATGTCTCGTTATTCACATCGTTTCGTACTACCCCAGTAGTCTTTGGAACGGTTATCAACCATCCGTTATCCTCATGGAAACCTCTTTCACGCCCACTGCGGGTTCCAGCTTCCGTTTCAAATGCACTGGTTTCGTCAGGTGCACCCGTTTCATCAAGCAACCTTCGTTTGCTTTTCCGTTTACGTAACTTTGGACGCGCGCCTCCGTGCTCACTATGGGGCACTTCATCCGACTCGTCCTCGGTATCTTCCTGACCTTGCCTGGTTCTGTGACAAGAAAACGCTAGAACCCCACTTCTGGTACCAGTTTGTGACGTTCGTCGCTCGAGATCAACTAACCCTTCATCAGACATGGTACCAATTTGTGTCGGTCTTACCCGAGACGCTGCTTCGTCGTCGGGCTGGGTTCGGCTCCAGCCAACTGACCTTCTGGAGTCACCCGGGTCACTATCCTGTCTACTTCTGATGTAGACGAGCGGTTCCCTGTCTCCGCTCTCAGTGCCCATTCCTCCAAGAGGAGGTTCCGAGGGTATCGCTTGTTTGCGAACAGTGTCGCTGTCAAGCTCCATCTCACTTTCGGACTCTGCCAATGCCGCGGTCGCCGGGTGGGCAACGTCCTCGTCCTCAGGATGGCCGTCCTTTAGAACAGGGTTCGCTCTCTTGCCGGCAGGAGTCCTCAGCTTCCTGTGAGATCTCTTAGTCAAAGACTTCCTCTTTTTCTCCAACTTAACCGAACCCTCACGTACCATTCTGCATCTCATGACTCTCGAGTTATCGTCAATAGGGGAAAACTCTGAACGTTCTCCTGTCCGAGAGGACAAGGTGTACATCTGACGAGTCGTCACGTCGTGCCGTCTCAAACACGCGAACATCTTGCGATAATATATGCACGTGTGATATTAACGCGGTGTACTGGTCTCACGACACTCTCTTCTGATAGGACAGGTTCTAGGTCTAAAACCTCCCTAACCGCACGCAGAACTGTGTTCCGACCGGCGCACGAGGTGGGCCCTACTTCGCCTTCGGTCAGTTCTCGGAACTACGTGTTTCGATCACCAAGTTATTTGCTCTGAATAACGATTGGTTGGAATACAAGATTTTCCTGACTCTATCGTTTTTCCTGGTCTTACCGCACTGTAATCAGTTGTCGGGCGGTCTTTTTCCGTACTGCGGTCTTTCGGTAACAGTGGTCTTTCCCAGTAACTATTTTTAGTTACCGGGCGATGGAGCCCCTCCAACGCTCCACCGGCGTGTCAGCCATCCAAGTGTCACAATCCAAATGTAACGCTGACCCCGTAGGGTTACCAGAATGTCCTGAATTTTGTTCCCAAGAATTTCCGAATTTTGGTTCCCTAACGAAGGTCACACTTACTCCCACAGGTAACCGGACAAGCTCCGATCGCGGAGTTCTTCAAAACCCAAGAGGGAATTTCCTGCCTGTCGCCAAATTTAACCTTATTATCGTTTTTGTACTAAATTGGTTTTTTCAGGTATCCCGACGGTCACTTCACCGAGTGCCGAAGTCGCGTAAAACTCTCCCAGCCGAAGACGCCGAAGTCGCGTAAAACTCTCCCGGCCGAGTACGCCAAAAGCGCGTAGAACTTCCCCTGTGTCGAGTACGCCGAAATCGCGTAAAACTCTTCTCAGTGGATAAAACCAAACACTGTCGGATCTTGGAGTTCTTCGAACTCCAAGAGGGATTTCCTTGCCCGACGCCAAATTCACCCTGGTTTTTGATCTCACACTGAATTGGTTTTCCTGTGTATCAACGGTATCCTTCCCCGAGTATTACTCAGCCGTAGATTTCCCACAATCGGGATCTAGACCGCTTCGCGATCAACTGAGGGATCCAACCCGCCGGATCGGCGCTGTCGGCCCGTCTCCCAACAGTGAACTTCTTTAGCTGTACTCGGGATCGCCTGATTATATTATTCGGACGCCCCTTTCGTCCGTAAATATATTTGTACTAACCGGAAACTCGAACTCTGACTCTGTCGTAACCAAAATCACTCGCCTACCACACTGAGTGCAGTATATTTGAATCGGTAACTGGATCGCTAACCAACAACGCTGTTTTACAGTATTGCTATGTATGAAGAGTCGAACCAACTCTTCACGTATAAAGCAGCACACCGTGAGGCAGGGTATGGTCAACCGGATCACCTATACTTTGGCTTAAAATATATAATCGATCTTCCCTATCACGGTCGTTGCTGGACAGTCGCCTATTGAAATTAAATAAAAATTAAATGATCGATACTGGGCCTTCGCATGTAAAATTAAGAGAAACGATGCTGTTCCCTTCGCATGTAAACTTAAAGAAAACGACGCTATTCGCATAAAATAAATCCTCCCACATACGCACTGTGACCTTGACCGCCACAGTACTTCCTGGAAAATTTGAAGGAGGATTAGGACGAAGATTAGGAGGAGGAGGAGGAAGAGAAGGAGCAGAAGAGGGAGGAGGATGAACACAAAAAAGATAAGAAGGAGGAAGAGGAGGAGGAGGATAGGGAGCTGAAGAAGGAGGAGGAGGAAGACGAAGAGGTTTAGGAGGAGTAAGAAGAAGAGGAGGAGGAGAAGCTCAAGAATGAAGAGGAGGAAGACGAAGAGGATTAGGAGGAGTAAGAAGAGCAGGAGGAGGAGAAGCAGAAGGAGGAGGAGGAAGACAAAGATTAGAAGGAAGAGGAGAATGGGCAGAAGGATGAGGAGGAGAAGGAGACAAAATGAATACAAGATGGAGGAGGACAAGGAAGAGGAGGAGGAGGGCAAGACGTATTTAGAACGACGAAGAGGACAAGGAGGACGAAAGAAAAGAATAGGAGGAAGAGAGGAGCGGTGGAGTATTTTGAAGGAAGAGAATAAAAAGGAGGAGAAGGAGGAGAAACAAGAGAATGAGAAGAAGGGTGAGGTGGTGGATATGGAGGATGAGAATGAATAAGCGGAGGAATCGTTTCATCCAAAGCAGGCAGACGAGAATAATAAACAAAGCTTAACAGCTTTAAAATAATTGCTCCATCATTATGCCTAATTTTTATTGCGTTTTCGATGAAGATATTTTACGTGTTTCTAGTGCAGCCTGTCATGCTTAATGCTCGTGAATAAGCTGGCGCCCTGCGCCTAGCTTTAGTGTAGCGCTTTAGAAATTTGGAATTTACGATTACGAATACGAATAATCTCATCAGCACATAAGACACATTTATATTGCGCTATTTCATGAGAAACAAATAAGAGGTATTCCGGACCTGACAACACAAACCATGATAGAACTAATTGTTTTTCAAGCGCTTACGGAAGTGAGGCAAAGGAAGACCGAGATTGATTGATTGATTATTCGTTTATTATCATCGCATGTTGACACACCGCAACATGTTACAGCAAGCAAATGAAGAAAAATATAAGAAATAACTAGTGATCTCGACTATTTAAGGGCAGAATACAAGACTCTATGTATGAAATTCGAGTCGTCTTTAGGAGGAAGGGCAAAGTCATGTGGGCGCGGACGGAGATTAGGGCGGAGACCCGAGTCGCTGCTTCCAAGATGGCTTAATCCAAAAAGATTGGTCAACAACCGCAACACTGTTATGGTTGCCTAAAATATAACTTCTGCCAGCTCTAAAACCTGATAAATCTGGCATCTAAACAAATCTAAAAACGGACAACTGAAAAACGACTGAGAACCGCAACACGACAAAATCCATCGACCCCTGGCAGAAATAGAAAGTCTGTTTGCATCTTTTATTATTCGATTCCTGTTTTCAGCTCTATATTCCTCTGGGGACATAATTGTCGGCTTGAACTAATTTTCAAGCAAGCGACGACCTCCTGCTTACTGTTCGTCTACCGTGCAAATCCTCTGCGTCGACAATTAAAACGAAAGTTCGTTCCTATACTTAGTTCTCCGACGAGCTCACATTTGGCGATTGTCATATAACGAAGCCAATGACGAGGATAAAACTGTTCATCCGGATGTTTATCTTTTCAAGCTGTTCTAACGTCTATGGCGGCTTGTTCTGCGCGCATTGGTTCTAGTCTACAGCGTTCCTTGAGGGCCATTTTGCCAAGAAATCTTCCACGACTGGTTTTTCTTATTCTTCAGCGGTCTGTGATCTTCGGGATGGCGCATCAACACTGGAGATTGCAGTTACCGTGCGTTGTAAAACGGTCGTCCTGTAATTTGGAACCCTAGTCGATCTCATTATCGTTACTTAGAGCGGACAACGCGTGCTCCGTAGTCGATAAGACCAACCGGAGAGCTTGAAAGCAGAAAAACGGCAGCGATGCATCAGAGAAACTTTGCGTTGGGTACTGCTAAATGGGGATTTTTCATTGAAATAGACAATCCACGGGAGTCAGCTGCTCTCTAAGGAAAAGCATGATAGACTTGGACTTGTTGAGAAATGGTAAAAAGACTAAAATGAACGACAACGCCCAAGCTGATCGAATTATATATCGAGATAATGGATGACCGATATTTGGACACAGGGAATTACTGAAAGGCAGAATTGTTTTTAATATGCCTCGGCGCTTTCATCGGATAGAACGATTGGGTTATTGACAAGAAGGATGAATGAACATCTGGCAGTTGACTTTGTCTCAATAAGAACTGGCACATGGAATTAATCTATGGAAAGAAAATACCGTGGGCGTTCGAAACGTTTTTGATTGATGAAGGACGTATGTCCGCCATCGATCAACACGAGTGAGTCAATCAACAGAAATTGGCAATTATAGCAATCAGCCATGCTTCTCAGGTATTTAATAATAACGAAAGATTGATGTGCCACGCGCCACATTTCAACGAAAAAATACGAAATTTCTGTTGGTTATTAAGTTATTTGGTATTTAGGAGAAAGAAGAAGAAGAAGATGATGATGATGACTTCGACGAAGAAACAGAAGACGAAGAAGATGATAATGACGATGATAATGAAAAAGAAGAAACTGGAGAAGATGAAGAAGAAGAAGAAGAAGAAGAAGAAGAAGAAGAAGAAGAAGAAGAAAAAGAAGAGAAGATGACGAAGAAGAAGATGAAGAAGAAAAGAAAATTAAGATGATGATGATGATGAAGAAGAAGAAGAAGAAGAAGAAGAAAAAGGAGAAGAAGAAGAAGAAGAAGAAGAAAGAAGAAGAAAAGAAAGAAGAGAGGAAACGGACAGGGAACATAATTATAGAGTAACAGAAGAATAAAGTCATGAATATGAATACGAACCTGATGAATTATGATAAATAAGAATATGAATTTGATTTTGAAGATGATGATGATGACGACGATGATGATGAAGCTTAGCAACAGTAGGTCATAGTCATAATCGTACTCGTAATCTCCAATTCTCTAAAGCTAAGCGCAAAGCACCAGCTTATTCACGAGCGCTGCGTCGTATCAGAGGGGTTGTCCAGAGATCGATGTCCATCTGAGTCCGGTTGCCAGACAGACCAGAGAGGCAGAGCAGTAGAGTCGTAAATCGTATTGAATTGAAACAATTAAAGAAATAGAAGCAGAAATAAAAAGAGTGAAATAAAAAATAATTCGAATAAATAAATGCCGAACAATTTGAATACAGAAACATGAGTTCGGAAATAGAATTGAACCCGGAAAAAGAATTAAATCAAAGCGAACAGGAACAATGATACTCTGTTCAAAAAGTGTAGACCGCTTTGTCTACATCTTTTGTTCATCTGTTCTTTACCCGTTTAACCTAGTCCCCCTCTTCTCGGGGGGTCGGGGGGAACTAGGTGTTTTTTTTGGGGGGGGGGGTTCAAACGAGCGTCCGTCTGAAGGGTGGTCGCCAAAAAATTTTTTGTGGAATTTCATCTTACAAAAATCTTCATGAACTTTTTTTAGTAATTCATCTCTTTGATGACTTTTCTTTTCAGGAATTCATCTCATAACAATGTAATGACCTGTTTTTAGGAATTCGTCAGAAAAAAATTGTATTTCACCCCGAAAAGGTATCTAGATTAAGCACTGACCCGTACACTAACAAGAATAATTTTTCAACAACGTGTGGTCGTAACGCTAGTTTAGACAGCACACAAGTTTAGAAATTTCCAAATGAGATCTCAACACTATAGGTGTTCTCCAGCATCTTCTTCTTTCTTCATCGTCATCATCTTCTTCGTTGTTCTTATCTTATTCTATCATGTTCTTCTTTTCTTCTTCTCGTTCTTCATCTTCTTCATTGTCATCATCTTATTTTTCCTCTTTTGTTTCTTCTTCGTGGTCATTATCATCTCCGTCTCCTTCATCATCATCTTCGTACTTCTTCTTGATTATGTGCATCGTCATGTTCTACTTCCTCTTCTGTTTCTTCGTCATCATCATCGTCATCATCTTCTTACTCAAAATCCACATTTTTATACCGAACCAAAGTTCACCCTTTTACACCGATTCCCTACAATGTTTTAGAGAATATATAGTTTTATATGTACACATTGTACAGGGTGCGGCAAAATAAAGTAATCCCCTGCAGTGTGTTGCAAATTCTGTAGCAACCGCTTAGAATTTTTATATAAAACTTGGTAATGATATTGTCTGTTCACATCTACATATAACTTCCAAATGTTATTTAACAATCTTCAAATATGACAAAGTTATGTTATTTCAAACACGACACCCCCACGATTTTACATGGTTAAAAATAGTTATGTATAAAGAAACAAGAAAAAATAAATGGTACAACTTGAAATATTTTTACAACAAAGCTTTACGAATTGCACTTTCAATTTTACATTAAGTGTTCAAAGTGTCCACCATTGGCCTGCACGCATGCCTTCAGCCGTTTGGTAAAGTTCTTGATGGCCTTGTTGATCGGCGCCTGTGGCATATCGTCCCATATTGACTGCAAAGCGGCTTTCAACTCGGCGATTGTCTTTGGCTTCGGCTGGAGTTTGTGATACCTTTCCAGCATGGCTCCCCACACGTGATAGTCAAGGGGGTTGAGATCTGGGGAATTTGGTGGCCACTGGTCCTTCTCAATGATCTCAGGACAGTTTGCGTGCAGCCACTCCTGCGTGACACGTGCCAATAACGCAACCGTAAAATTTGCACGTTATAAAGCGTGGGCTTGTCTCTGTTCAAATAGCATAACTTAGTCAATTGTTGTGATAATATAATGTAATTTGGCAATTGTACGTAGATATGAATGACCAATGGCCGTGTAAATTTTCTTATAAAAATCCAACTTCGTTCTTGAGATATCAACCAAACACTGCAGGGGATTACTTTATTTTGCCGCACCCTGTATATATATATACTTTATTTTGCTCAAAGCAGAAACATGAAGATTGGAAAACGCATACGAAAAAATACGAAAATACAAAAAACACAAAAATACAAAACCAACAACCAGTACAGAAAATGTATGGAAAACAGTGACTGGGATTAAAACCGAATGGACATTAAGAAGGACGGCTAAAGCTAAACCGGAAGAAATTAGAGACTATTGTTTGCCTGTTGTTAAGACGGCTTACCCTTAGTTTATGGCAACAGGATTTGGCCGTGAGCTTGCTTTATAGCTTCTTAACTGTTATTGGCACATTGGCGATGTCTTTAGCTATACGACTTGCGCTTGATAAATCTTCATAAAATAATAGATGTGGCTTTGCATCGCAAACGGTCGCATTCTTCTCACGGAAAACGTTCGGTTTATGGTGCAACTAATTCTAAACAGCCGGACCTCAAAGATAATCAAACTGCCGATGTTGGCGACAAATTCCTTTTTTAGTGTCTCAGAGAAGATTTTTTGCAGCGTCATGATGGAAAAGTCGATGAGCGAACGCACGGATGTAGTGTTTCTTTTTTGAAGAATCTAATCTGATAGGCCTACAATCTAATCTAATCAAATCAAATCTGTTCTGATCCGATGTGATCTGATCTAAACATGGGCGTCCCCATGTAGGGGGCTAAAATTTTGTAGTGGGGGTAGGGGGAAGTGACGTTTTCGCATTGAATAGCTATTCGTGAACACAGAGCACGTGACAACTTTAAAAATAAATAATGATCAAGGACTTTACCTAAATAATTCAATGTTTTCTTCGAATTGAAAATCGTGTTGGTACTGTTGTAATAATTATAATAATCAAAAGATTTTATTTAAAAAATAATTATGAACAAAATCCAGGGGGCAAATGCCCCTTACCCCTCCGGACGTCCATGGATCTAAACCAATCCATTCCAATCTAGTCTAATCTGATCCAATTTAATGTATTGTAATGAAAGGTCATGATTGTAATCTGTAAACCCAATCTGACCTGACCCAGTCTAATATAATTTAATCTGGTTATCTGAACACCGCCAATGTCATAATTCTTGAGGCTGTTACTGTACTCTAGATGGGCAGGGCCCTAATGCGTTGGGGCACCTTTATAGGGTCACTCCCTTCTCTTCATCTTCCTCTGTTTTCCACCCCGTAGATTTTCATATTCCGGAGTTCGGGTTTGCCTCAAAATGTGGAGCAGGACAGCAGAATATTAGGCGAAAAGTGTTGAGATGGCGACGGAAAGCAAAAATTAAGAACTCAAAGAAAATTTGTCGAAATAATAGGTCAAAAGGTTTTCAATTAAACTATGTTACGCAGATTACTGGAGTGAGAGCTTTGTAAAAACATTTCTTATCTACGTCGACAGCTATCGACGCCATAAGATGTTGTCAAACTCTTGGATCCAATCCAATTAAACTGATGATTGAAAGAGGTTGTTCGTAAATGCTCGAAGAAATACAGTAGGCCTACCGACTTTGTTTATTGGTCCCATTCTTAGACCCATAAACCTCTGGCTCCGTTATTATCATGCCACTCTGCACACTCAAAAATTGTCAGTCTTGCAGGCGAATTCGAGATCAAGCACAATACTTATTCTTTCGTTCTGAACTGTTTTAATGCAAGTCATAAGTCACGAAGGCCGCACTGTTTATGGTACTTAATCTCTTTCGAGGAATCGTCGGAAGTGCGTTTTTCTTTCCCTGTCACTTGGAAGTCGCTGACGGACTAACCTGTCGGCGCACTTCCGCTACGGCCACGGCAATTGGAAAACGGCACCGCTTTGGGTAACGTTGACGCAAACGAGCGGAATGCTGCAGGGTATATGAGTAGTTGAGGGAATTAGAACTTCCTTTCGCATACTCGTTTAATCAAGTGATGTTGCTTATGGATAGGGAACCCTAAACGAGGGCAATGGGCTCGCATTCGGTGCGGAGATTATTTAGAGATGAAGCTTGTGGCTTCAAGATGCGGCATATTGGCTACAGATCTCTCTCTCTCTCTATCTGACCAACTGATGGTCTGCCCGTTCGTCCGTTAGGATCTTCATCGCCTCAGCGCTCACGAATTACATTGTAGCATCGTAGATTCACAGAATTCAATTGCAGAGTATCATGTACAACGTATATATATGCACGTATAGATGCATAATTGTATATATGCATTTATATATATGCATGTACATAATATGTACATGCATATATAAATGCATATATATATAAATGCATATATATATATATATATATACATATATATATATATGCATTTATATATGCATGTACGCATCAATGTATATTTGTATGTATGTAATGTATATATGTTATTTATGTATGCATGATGTATGTAACGTATGCATGAATATTATTATTGTAATTTAATAGTATTATTGTTGTTGTAATTACGAATTTTATTAACCGCCACTATCCAATGACCAAGAATCAGTCGATGGCGCTGAGCACTATAGTGAGTGAAAGACTTGCTCAAGGACCCTATACACAGTAACCGTCTCAGGGGACTAGACTCGAATCCAGACTCTCTGGGTTAAAAGGCGAACACTCTATAACCGATCGGCTACGGTACGTGTCTTGTATATGTATATATGTGACAGCGAATAGAGTAAGCTTATATGATCACCTCCCTGGGTTGGCGGCATCAGTTGGGTCTCAATCCATCCTATACTAGCTGGACCTTTTCCGGCCTGTGTCGACTTCTCGGACATCTCGCGTCCTCCGCTCGGCGGGGAAGGGGTGCTCTGAGTCCCGTTTGCCCGTACTGCTGTCACGCAAATCCGCGCATTCTCGGTGGTCGGCCCGACTATATGGAATGGCCTCCATCCTCAGCTGTTCTTACTTCATAAGTCTTCCTCTGACACCCTCTAAGACAGCTTGAAACTGTGCTTTTAGGCTGTTGGGAGCGCCTCGAGTAGATCTCTTGAAGGGGCGCTATATAAATCTATGAATGAAAGAATGAATGATATGTATATATGCATGCATTTAAGTATGCATGTATATATGTAATGTATGTACGTATACTTAATGTATGTATGAATGCTTTAACATATTTATGTAGCACCCATCGAGAACTCTTCGAAAGCGTTGTTAATGACTACCTGACTGAGCTAAGCCAATGTATTTGTATTTCCTGTTATTGCAACTAACACATTCGAATCACTCAATCCTCTTTTGGGTTGCTGTAATGTAACTGTCGTAAATATGGCGCCATAGAAGTCTACCAGAAGTCTGGTAAATGCTACTGAGGGTTTATATAGCGCAAGCATGATCCAAACAAAAGTGATAGGACTGGAACAGCGTTCAATCCTTCTCGGAAATAATTGTTTTTGTGTGTCGTTTCAAAGCGTACAGGTTGCGCGATATGACAAATAGCAAAAAAATTAATAGCCCAAGGAAAGTAAGTATCGGCCTAAGCATTGCGATCTGTGATTGTTGGAGTGAGATACAGATCTGCCTAGCAGTTTGTGAAAAGTTGAAAGGGTTAAGCCGACGGTTGGTTGTTCATTAGCGTCAATTCATGTTAGTTTTCAGCATTTTGTTATTTTATCTTGTTCTTCTGATAGCTGAACGTCTTTCGCTCTTCTTGTTTCTTGTGATTCCTGAACGATTCCGTTTTCTTTTTTGTCGGTAACTCCTTGTTTCATTCCTCTTTCCTGTGCTTCTTTGGCATCCAGGGTGCTTCCTTTTTCTTGTGGTGCACCTGGTGTCGTTTGTTTTTCTTTCAGCTCCTTAGCAGCTTCAGTTGTTCCTTTCCTCACTTCTTGTGGTTCCTTAGAGTCCTGAGTGTTTCCTGTTTCTTGGGGTTTCTGAATGATTTCATTTCTTTGTTGTTCGTTGGAACCTTTTACTTGTGGTTCTTTAGCACCTAGAGCTATCTCTTTTTCTTTCAACTCCTTAGTAGCTTCAGTAATTCCTTTTCCTTGTGGTTCCTTGGATTCTTGAAAGTTTTCTTTTTCTTGCGTTACCTTAGCATCTGGAGCTATTTCTTTTCCCTTTAGCTCCTTAGCAGCTTCAGTAATTCCTTTTCCTTGTGGTTCTTGAATGTTTCCTTTTTCTTGTATTACCTTAGCGTCTGGAACTATCTCTTTTTCTTTTAGCTCCTTAGCAGCTTCAGTAATTCCTTTCCCTTGTGGTTCTTTGGAATCTCGAATGTTTCCTTTTTCTTGTGTTACCTTAGTATCTGGAGCTATTTCTTTTTCTTTCAACTCCTTAGCAGCTTCAGTAATTCCTTTTCCTTGTAGTTTCTTGGAATCTTGAATGTTTCCATTCTCTTGTGTCACCTTAGCATCTGGAGCTATTTCTTTTTCCTTTAGTTCCTTAGTAGCTCCAGTAATTTCTTTCCTTTGTGGCTCTTTGGAATCTTGAATGATTTCTGTTTCTTGTGGTTTGTGAATGGTTTCACTTCCTTTTTGTTCCTTAGTATCTCTGATGATACCTTTTTCTTGTGTTACCTTAGTATCTGGAGCTATTTCTTTTTCTTTCAGCTCCTTAGCAGCTTCAGTAGGTCTTTTCCCTTGTGGTTCTTTGGAATCTTGAATGTTTCCTTTTACTTGTGGTTTCTGAATGATTTCTATTCCTCGTAGTTCCTTATCATCTTGTATAACCTTTCCTTCTTTGCCTGTCATCGTATCATCTTGAGCTACTCCTACTGATCCAAATGCGTTAAGCCTCGTTCTCTGTTCTTGTTCCCCGTCTTTCGTCATTCTTTGATCTTCTGATCTCTTCCTGTCACGTGTCATGTCTTCTGCAACTGACGGCTGTTTGCCTCTCTCCGTCTGTCCCTGTCCTGTTGGCTTCTTCTCATGTTTGGCTGCCTGTCCGTCTCGAGAGACGTCTTCTTCTTTCGTCGTCTTCTCTTTCTTCTTGTTCAGGTAAATGTTGACAAGTTGGTGAAGGTAGTCGTAATGCTCCTGAAGAAACAATTACCCGTTGGATTCATTAGTATTTTATGACAACGATGATATTCACTTGCGTTATCGTTTTTTCGTCATTATCATTATTGTCTTCGTTGCCATTATCAGTAGTAGAATAATAATTATAAGTACCTCTCATGATCATCATCATCGTTACTATTTATCACCATCATCGTCGCCATCCTCCTCCTCCTTCTCCTCCTCCTCATTATCGTCATCAGTATTAGCAGCAGCAACTAGAGCAACATGATCATCAGCCAGAACATCTTTTGCGACAACATTATCATCATCATCATCATCATCATCATCATCATCATCATCATCATCATCATCATCATCATCATCATCATCATCATCATCATCATCATCATCATCATTATCATCGTCATCATCATCATCATTATCGTCATCATCATCGTCATCATCATCATCATCATCATCATCATCGTCATCATCATCATCATCATCATCATCAGTATCGTCATCATCATCATCACCATCATTATCGTCATCATCATCGTCATCATCATCATCATCATCATCATCATCATCATCATCATCATCATCATCATCATCATCATCATCATCATCATCATCATCATCATCGTCATCGTCATCATCATCGTCGTCGTCATCATCATCATCAAAATCATCCACATCATCATCGTCATCCCCAACCTCATCCTCATCATCATCATCGTCATTATCATCATCATTATCATTATCGTCATCGTAGCCATTGTCTTTAAAATATCCTAACACTAATAATGAAATAAAGCCAACTAAACAGGAGCTTAAGTAACTGCTGTACAAACGTAATACGTCATTACACTATTCCTGTAATGTAAGGTAATGTAATATATACTGACGAAGTCGGGTACGAATTCTTGTCGTCTTTCCTTGATGAGTTTGACGGCGTCGAAGACTCCGACGGTTCCCTGGTCGGTCAATCGATCCAAGATGTTGACGATGGCGCAGAACAGACCAGAGCGAGCGGCGCCATACCTGCAAGGTAAGTGAAGGCAATGTATGTGTAATATAAGGTGAGGATAAGTGATGCACTGAGTGTAATGTAATGCCAGGCGATGCGAAGCGATGAAATGTGATGCGATATCATGTGATGTGTTGGAGTGGAAATGCGATGTAATATGGTTGAATGCCATGTGAAGTGATGTGATGTGATTCGAAGTGATATATTGATGCGATAGAATGTCTGGTAATGTGGTAGAATGCCACGCGATGCGATGTCATATGATTCCAAGTGATGCGGTGGAACGTCTGGTGATATGGTTGAATGTGATGTTATCATCATTTGATAACGCAAGTGAATATTATCGTTGAATGTGATGTGATTAGAAGTCACGTGATGCTACGTAATGCGATGTAGTGTGGTGAACTGCAGTGAAAATTGTAATGTAATACGATAATGCGGTTGTTGTGAATGCTCTGGTGCAATGCCGTATGACAGTTCTTCTCAAACTTTCTAATGCTACGGATCTGTAAGCTTTTTTGAACATCATCGTCTACGACATATTATATAAAACATTTAGATTCGTAATTATCAATGTTTACTACAACTATACTTTTGTTACTCTGCAACTGTTTATTACGTATAAACACGTGCTGTGTCTTGTTTTCATTGTTTACATTGTGTGACATTAACTATGAAAACACTGCACAGAAGCTACTATTTTATTTGGGAACAATCAAAATTCTGATTCCGGTAATCATTTCGCGACACGGAAACCAATCACTCGCGGACAGGTGATCTACGCGGACCGCAGTTTGAGTAGTACTACCGCAGTGGTTCTCAACCTGTGGTCCGCGGCCATCTGCCTGGTGGTCCGCGAGCAAGGTTTACAATTTAGATTTTTTTACCATTAAAAGCATGCAAACAGACAAATTTTGTCAATTTTTAAAATTTCTGTTTCATTTCAATCACTAAAAACGGCTAGATGGCAGCAAGAAACCAAAATATTGCGAGGATTTATGGTAAAAAAATAAATTTGTATTAATTTGCTTTTGGCACAATTTTTAGTGGTGGTCCGCGACCGAGACACAAAATTTAGAAGTGGTCCTCTAGTCTAAAATGGTTGAGAACCGCTGTACTACCGTATGATATTATGATGTCAAATCTGGAAGTTACTCAGAGCTAGACAGGGTAACCGTGAAGGCGCTGGAGGAAAAGACAAACGCACGTGAGAGAAATAGGGCCATTTGTTTATTATCAATCCATTTAGCGCCTCTGTCTAATAACGAAGCATCAATCGATGGCGCTGAGCAATTGTGAGTGAAGGACTTGCTCAAGGTCCCTATACACAGAGACCGTCTGAGTGGAGGAGGTTCAAACCCGTACTCTCCGCGTTACAAGGTAAGGGCTGTAAAGCAATCGGTTGCAGCGTCCCACTTGCAGTAAGGAAGCACGTACATTTCGTACGGTTGATTTGGTAGGGAATGAAACGGCTGAGTGGTCTGTGGGTGGGTCGCCTTCTTCATCTTACTTTGCCTCTTCTTTCGCCGGCTGCTGAAAAACATCCTCTCTGTGATTGGTCCGTCTGTTTTTTGTATGAGTCGCAGGGCTAGTCGGGAGTTTCTCATTAAAGGCGCTAAACAAATGTGCAATTATGGTTAAATATACGAAGACATATTGCATACGTACAGAAGACATGCATACATACATACATAGTTACATACATACATACATACATACATACATACATACATACATACATACATAGTTACATACATAGTTACATACATACATAGTTACATACATACATAGTTACATACATACATACATACATACATACATACATACATACATACATACATACATACATACATACATACATACATACATACATACATACATACATACATACATACATACATACATACATACATACATACATACATACATACGTTCATACATACATACATACATACATACATACATACATACATACATACATACATACATACATACATACATACATACATACATACATACATACATTCATACTTACATACATGCATACATAGATACACGCATACATTCGTACACACATACAGTTATATACAAATGTATACATACAGAGATATAGTTGCATATAGACACAGTCACATACAGACAATACGGACAAATCAATAGCCATAAAATAAGTAAACATAAAGCAGAGGTCCTTTTTAGACATTTTTTTATCCCAAACAGAATGAGAAGCCAAGTAAAACAGAGACTAATAGATCAACTCGTGTATACTAAATGCGCCTTTAATATAATGTATTAAGTACAGTACAACCATGGCAGTGAATAAGCTGGTCTCCCATACATGGCTTTTGCGAGGCGCTGAGAAATTTCGGAGATTTACATTACAATACATTACATTAGTCTTATAGCACCTTTAGCCAACATACAGTTAACCGGAAACTCGGTGTTCGGAATACAGAAGTACAATTAATCTCCCTGGATTTCGAATGTCTGGACTCGTTTCTTCTTCGGCCACCTAGCGGGCGCTTTCTCAGCCGCCTCAATTGTGTCGCCACAATGCGGCGCGTCGCATACCCAATTACTTACTTATTCCTCCCAGTGGACTCTTAGAGCTTGGCGCTGGCTGGCGGCCTCCCCGCTGCAGTCAATTTCACTGGCGATCAAGTCCATAGCCCCAGGGGAAGACGTTCTGGGGTTTGAAGCGAGTCACATTTTCAAAGCTGTCAGCACGATCCCTGTCTAGTTTCTTGCTTCAGGCAGTCATCACTTTGTCACATTTCCTCTTCTGCTCAATCTTCTTCCTCTACTTCTTCTGTTTCATCTTTCCCTCGTCTTCTTCTTCCTCCGTTGTTTAATATTTTTCTTCCTCTTCTCCTCCTCGTCCTCATTTTCATCAATCTCATTTTTCATCCATTTCATTTTTCATCAATCTCATTTTTCATCCATCTCATTTTTCATTCATCTCATTTTTACTCCTTCGCTTTTTTCATACATCTCATTTTTACTCCTTCGCTTTTTTCATCCTCATTTTCCCTCCTCTTTTTTTCTCAATCTCATTTTCCTCCTTTTTTCCTCCATCTCATTTTCCTCCTTCTCTTTTCTAGTCTCATCTTCTTTTTATTAACTTCTCCTCTGTCTCAATCCTTCTCTTTTTACACCTCTTCTCCCCTTCGCTCCTCCTCCTACTATAACTCCTCCTTACCTTTACTTCCTTCTCCTCTTCTTCCTCCTCCTCTTCTCTCTTTTCATTCTCTTAATTCTTATTCCACCTTCTGCTCTATTTTTGCCTCTTCTTTTTGCTGTTATGCATTCTCCTTCTACTTTTCTCCTGTAGTTCTTTATTCTTTCCTTCAACCTCTTTCCTCTTCTCCTTCTCCTCTTCCTTCTCCTGCTTCTTCTCCTCTTCCTCTGCCTTCTCCTCTTCCCCGTGAACAATTTTCTTCGCAAAGGCAATCTCGAGATATATATATATATATATATATATATATATATATATATATATATATATATATATATATATATATATATATATATATATATATATATATATATATATATAGCGCCCAAAGAAAGTCAAGTCACGGGAACCAGTTCATTCACTGGCGCTCAGTCAAAACAAAATCCGTAGGTAGATAAGTAAGGTAAGATTTGGTTCTAGGTCAATACGCTACCCTAGGGTCAGGCATTCAGACAGGCAGGTGGCTATGATGGACGGACGGTTTTAATTATCTGTTTCTAATCAGCCTCGTACGCAAGTATCTGGTCACTTGTAATACCACCTTTTTAGGAAAGCCTTTTTCAGTCTTTTCTGGATTTTTCTTGCTATATACTGCATTTGCATCTCTGCTCGACGACAGTCAATTGTAATCGTGTCGTAATTGTAAACTGCAAACTTCTAAAGCGCCACTCGAAAGCCAAGCGCAGGTCATGAACGTCAAGTCAGACAGGTTTTCCAAATGTAGTCAAAAGTAGGTCCAAGCCCGGTTTTCATAGGATCCATAGAAAGAGAGAAGGCAGAGCAATTGCTAAGGGAGTGCCGTTTAGGTAGAGAACTTACTGAAAGGCGGAGGTTCAGATGAGTCAGAGTAGGAATTACGCACGCCTGTTTATTTGCGCTTTAGTAGGCCTACACGGCAGTTAAGCTCGGTTTAGACTAGTTTCCAATCTTGTGTAGGCCAACATAACCTACGTCTTCGAATGTATCCCGTAAACTATAGGTTCTTTCTTTCTGACATGTCAACAAGGCAATTATTTCAAGCCAAACAAGATTGGTGTCACTAGGAACATTCAGCATGCGCGGTCCGCATAACTAGGCCACAGGCATATAGAAGAAGCTTGCCTGGCTGGATTTAGACCACACCACGGATTTGGGCCAGATCACTGTCCGAGAAATGCATTGTTTATTGTGAAACGTTACAGAACTTAATGATTTTCTCGTATTAAAGTAATTTGATTCGTCGCCTATTTTCGAAATTAATAATACTTACGGGCATACTGAAACCAGTTAGAATGTTGCTCCTATGGGCCGCCACTGGGTAATTTAAGGTTGAAAACAAATTAGACGTGACGTGTGTTATTCGGAATAATTACCTATCGTCGTAGGTTTCACAACCGAAATCGTATGACATGCTGTGAACGTTGGACTTGATTCCGTTTTCTGGCAGAATATATAACGTCTGACTACAGTACTTATAGTATAAGTTCTGAATATAAATCGGATATTCTGATACTTTCAAATAAACTGGTTTTACCGCAGCAAACAACTCGCTTTCACTCGCAAACAGCACGCCCCCGAGAGGGGGTGCAGAGGGCAAATCCCAGGGGTCTGGCGATTTTTAGGGGCCCGGGCCGGGCACGCAATCAACTTATATGCTAACTCTTCTAATCACGGCAATCCTTAAAAATGTAAAACGTGAATACAGTGAGCCATGAGAAAAATAAGAAAAATGGCAGAAACTCACTTTCATGCACAAAAATTTTGCTTTCTTTATAAAAAATTTATTTCTTTGAATCTAGCGCAGAAATTTTGTTGACCTTGATTTTTCTAGTTCATCTACATTTGGATCAATACAAGCTGGTTCCCTGCTCTCCAGTAACGGCGCTGCGATGCTTGTTACATTCAGCCCGTGTTACTTTCATCCCCAGTCTCCCCTACCTCTCGCACTCTACGCCAGATGTTATCCAATGCGCTATCGGGCGTGGGGGCTATGCCATAGAGCTTACCAATTGCCATGGCGCTCAAACTGGTTTCTGGCGAGAGTTCCACACTAAATCTGTAAGTTAGCAGGATAATGAAGAACTGGGAAACTAACTAGTTGAAATCGAGTATGAATTGAGTGTTCAGTGATTTCTTGCTGGGTTTCTAGATCATCCGACTAGATCATCTAGTATATCTGACAAGATTGATAAGTTTACTTAAATTTACCAGGTCTATTTCTTTTAAGTCATATCGAAGACGATTAGCGTCGCCCTCCTCCTTTATCCAGACTTGGGACTGGCACACCAACTCCCTATGCAATACTCGCAGCCTAAGTTATTTCGAGTCCTCTTCGCCACCGAGTCACCCGGCTCTTCACGATCATTCTCTCATCTCACTCTTTCCTCCTTACATTCACTTCTCATCTCAAGTTCTCCAACCGATCTCTATTATACCACAATGCACTTCGACTCTGGAACGAACTCCCTCCAGAATTCCCAGATCCTCAACCAATGTCACCGCCCACACACAACCACCTGCCTCGCGTTCCTCTATTTGTCACACCTCAGGATTTCCACTCCAAAGCAAACTCTCGCCTCTTCAATATTAAATTCCTACTCAGATCCATCTTATCTTCCGCCCTCCAACCTCTCTCCTTCCAGACGGAACCGCCTTAGCTGCTCCTCTGCCTTCTTCGCTTCCTGGTCTCCTGGCAACTGGACATGGACCTCCATTTGGTATAACTGGACAACCCTTCTGACATGACGCATCGCTCGTCAAAAGCTGGTGCCCTGAGCTTAACTTTTAAGTAGCACTTTAAAATATTTTGAGATTAATGTTACAATTATCATCCGAAATGACAATGGCGGAATGAAAAGACGAGATTGGCGATTGTTTTGGTTATCGACTTCATGTGATAACGAAGATGATTGACGTCGCCCTCCTTTTTTATCCATGCTCCGGTCTGGCATTACTCAAAAATGCTAGTTACGGGTTCATGATTAAATTGAACCCAACAGTTTAACGACATCTTATGGCATCAAAAGCTGTTCACGTAGATTCGTAGAAGGTTCGTACCGTTTTCACCCATTTGCAGTGCCTGCCTACTATTCTCGATTGACGGTAATTAAAAGTATATAAGCTTATAGGAAAAGTAGAACGTGTTTTAAAGGTGTCTTAACCCAGCACGGGTTGGCGAACTTGTTGCTCGCATGCCCGGCACATTTTGGGGGCGCGAAATTCAGAGCGTTCTCCCAAAATTTCAAACTTCGAAATACACAATAACTCTTTCAGTTAATTGTTACGTCTTGTCAAGTAAAATCATATTTGAGAAAATGAAGATATGCTGTGGAAAAGTCCGAGGGGCACGCGAAGGTAGTTTTTAAAATTGTTTAGCCACTTTTAATCCCACAGGAATTTCCAGTCTTCATAGCGACAACCGCCATGGCCGTTGACGACGCCCTCCGTTATCCAGGCTTCGGGCTGACACCACCCGTGTAATAAGGCAGTGGTGGAGGCAATCCAACGATTCTGTAGTTGCTATATAGCGAAGCTTTGTTTTAAGGAATTCCAGATTTTAACGACATCTTATGGCAACAAAGACCGTTGACGTCGACAGAAATTAGTTTAAATATTTCTCACAGCTCCTATGGCATAATACAGGACCGCACTTCTGCTTTTACTTATTTATAAGCGAATATTACAATTAAAAGAAGTCTCTATTTCGAACAGTTTTCACCGTTGTACCTCAGTTTTGTACCTTTAGCATTGTTAGGAATACAGCACTGTTCGTCTGCTTTTACTTATAGGCTGAATATTACAATTAAAAGAGGTGTCTAGTTTTAAAAGTTCTTTCCATTCCTCTGGTAGAATACTAATGCTATGATTTATAGGGCGAATATCAAATTAAAAGAGGTGTCTAATTATTTTTGAACAGTTTTCAATGTTCGAATCTAGGCCTAGATGATATAAGACGTCGTTGGTTACTTTAATATGTCCGAATGTATGGTTATCTATGCTAAATTTTTACTATGAATCCAGAACTGCTATTCTGCTTTTATTTATAGGCCGAGTTTAACACTTAAAAGAGTTGTCTACTTATTTTGAGAAGTTCTGACCGTTCGCATGGCATAATACAATTTTGTTCATAAGGGAGCTAGTCAAGATATGTAACGAATGATCTCGAAAATTAAGCAAATATAGCGGAGGTGAAGCACCTTCGAAATGTTTCCGTTACAGCTGATGATGTTGGGAATAGTCCAAAGAATCGGTGTTTGTTTAAATGGCGGTCGACGACGGAGGCTGTTCCGAACAGATTAATAGTCGCTTGGATAGAGAAGTGTCGATAGTGTGAGCGACAACTTCAGAATTTCGAACGCTGATGATACTGAAATCTACATTTCATTGACAGTCATGTAACTGGTGTGTGCAGGAGCTGCCCACTGCCTTTGATGAGGTGCGTTCTGGTTACTGGGCACTCCACAGCAACTTAAATCTTTCATAATTAGGATGATTTTCACCGGAATATAGGCCTTAGTACTTTAATCTGGATGTGATATACATGTGTAAACCAAAATGTGGTTAGCAGTTGGATTAATAAAGGATATACTTACTTACTTACTTACTTAAACTGATCGACTCGTCTTTTAAACTGGGCGCCTCAACTGCTGAGCTGGCAGACGCTGCTCATCACTAGCCTAAGGCGCTCTTTTAAATTGTACTATGACATTATCTCTCGCAGTCCATGTAAATAGTATAATTATGTTAAGTCGTCATTATGTTCAAGTAAGCGTTATATGCCCAAAATGTTTTCCAAGATATCTCTTGCAAATGGATTTTTTTCAGTCGTCTAGATTACTGCAACGCGCTTCTTACTGGTATCAAATCGAACATGCTGAAGCTGCAGATAGTAGGCTTTAGAACTCTTTGGCTAGTCTAGAGCAATAACATATATTGTCAAAATACGAACTTATTAAACCTCTGTGCCTTAATCTTCCCGTTCACTATAGAATTGGTTCAATTTGGGTTCAAAGTTTACAAAACTCAACTCTGGTAGGCCACAATACTCAAAATAAGTTCTTATTGCCCAGACTTATCATTATTCAACAAGTGGTCTGATTATATTTCTCTGGCCATACCTTAGACAAGAACTGTTCTTGGTGAACGAGCTTCTTCAGCTCGATGGACCTAGTTTTTGGGACTCTCTCCCTGTGTCTGTGCGCTCTGCTCAGTCGCTTGTGTCTTTTCGTTCTCAACTTAAAACTTAGGCCCTACCTCTTTCAAGCTGCTTATACACCATAGGCTTATGGGCGGAGCAGGCCCGGCTCAAGACATTTGGCGGCCCTGGGCAAATCGGCGGCCCTAGGCAAACCGGCGGCCCTAAGCACAAAAAAGTTGATGACCTTTTTTAGTCATTCACCTCTTTTTACGAATAATAATTAAATAATTTTCGAAAAATGGAAAATTGGCGGCCCCTAAAAATCGGCGGCCCTGGGCGGCTGCCCAGTTGCCCATATGGACGAACCGGGCCTGGGGCGGAGTTCGGTTTAGTTCCTGGGTGGGGGGCTAAAGCATACCTTCACCTCCCCGCCGCAAAGTGGCACCCCCTTTAAGTGAAGGGGCTCCTTAATTAAAAATACATAATGTGAACGAAAGAAACCCCATTGGCATCAAAATCATAGGCAGGGGCGTCTACACCATAGAAACCTTGGAGCAAATGCTCCATCCAAGAAATAGGGGGGGGGGGAAGATTTGTCAGTGTGTGTGCCACCATTTTAGGGGGGAAGGAACGGGGAGGGGGCAGGGACGTCATTTCAGTTTTTTCAGGGGGGCAAAGACGTCAAAAAAGGTAAAAAATTTTCGTGCTCCGCGCGAAGAAATTTCACAGTTTTTTGGGTGTTTCTTCCAAATTTTCGGGGGTATAAATCCATAATGTGCCCCTCCCCCACTGTCAAAGAGGTGTGGTCTTGTGAAAAAAGCCTTTGCAGACTCTATAGTTCTGTTAATAGTATATAATAATTCCATGAATTTGAGTATCATTTTTTTTCTTTTTTACCTCTTCTTCCTCCTTTTCTTGTTCCAGCTTTTTCATTTTTTTTAAATGGGGGGGGGGGCAAATGCCCCCCTTACTCCCCAAATGACGTCCCTGGGAGGGGGAAGAAGAGGGGAAAAGGGACGTTGCTCCAACGACTTGGGGGGGATAGACGCCCCTGATCATAGGCCATGCAGCAGACTGAAATTTTGATGCAAAATCAACACGAGTTGATTCTCAAACAACATGACATCAATAGTCTGCAGCAGCTATTTCCGGCTAGCAATTGTAAGTAAGTACTACCGAACTCTAGAGCAAAGTGTTCGGATATTCTGTGGTTTAAACTATTCGCAATTCATATCTTTCAGACTTCACTGTCTGTCAGTGATCACTGAATACTTCTGTCATTATCATTCATCAGTCATCACTAACCCTTAATGACGCAAGTCTTTGGGTTCAGGGGGGCATAAACTTCGCCCATGCATAGGCTGCCTCTGTCTGTCTGTCTGTCTGTCTGTCTGTCTGTCTGTCTGTCTGTCTGTCTGTCTGTCTGTCTGTCTGTCTCTGTCTGTCTCTGTCTGTCTCTGTCTGTCTCTGTCTGTCTCTGTCTGTCTGTCTGTCTCTGTCTGTCTGTCTGTCTGTCTGTCTGTCTCTGTCTGTCTGTCTGTCTGTCTGTCTGTCTGTCTGTCTGTCTGTCTGTCTGTCTGTCTGTCTGTCTGTCTGTCTGTCTGTCTGTCTGTCTGTCTCTTACGGACTGATCTTCTGGATGTTGACCGGCGTACGGCTTGGTTTTAGTGTGCCATCAGTTTATGCCTTGTGCATTAGATGCCGGCGCGATAGAAGTTACTAATTAATTAATGATTAGGCCTAATTCGAACGAACAGTTTTGTAACCCAATTAACCGAATTAAAACTGGCTCCATCTCTCGAATGATAAAGTATTACCCAATCTCGAAGCCAATGACTGCACATCAATATAATGTCCACTTTCGCCCAAAGTAGCCTAATGCAACATCGCAATAATTGTAATTTACTAGTGTCCACCTTGAAAAGCATCAATTCGAGAAATCGTCTGTTGCTATCAGTTGACTACTGGCCATGAAAGCATTCTCCCAAAACTCCCGATTTTGAGAATGTTACCTCAGCGTCTCACCTTTCTAAACACCTCTTTGGTTCTGATATCAGTCGCTTTTGTGGTGATATTATTCGCAACAACAGAGCAACATTCACAATTTTACAAGGCGTTCTACAAATAGCCACATACATACATACATGCATGCATACATACAAGCATACATACATACATACATACATACATACATACATACATACATACATACATACATACATACAAACATACATACATACATACATGTATGCATACGTACATACATTATTACACACAGATATATATAGGTGCGAAATTTATTTTTTAAAAGATGGCAGGATGTGGTAATCTATTGGTCCACTCACATGCACTGGATGAGGATAGGTCCCTTGGGATGTCGAGCTCTGCGCTGAATCACTTGGTCGTAGAGATCCAGAAGGATGGATGGGTCTGACGGGAGCTGCTGCGTCTCTGGCCAGTCCGTTACTCGAAGGTGGAGCACTCGACGCCACGCATTTGGATCACCGGCCGAAGACTGGTTAGGATCTGCAGGGTCGTTGCTTTCGAGGTCATGGCTGCCACTCCTTCGACCGTCGGAATCGTCGCAGCTGGACTCATCGTCGTCTGAGGAACTGTCATCGTTCTTCTTCGAGTACAGAAAGAAACACAAGGGTCAAAAGTTCAGTTGTAAGGTTAGGAGAGGAGTCTTTAGCTCAACACAGCGTGTTGACTATGACTGCCCCAATAGAGATGTTAATGGTTTTCTTGTGAGTTATATATCAAAGTTGTGATGATGACTGAAACTAAGATGATTTCAATGATGTCCCTGAACCACTACGTTAGTGGTTCAGGGACGTCATTTGGGGTGCATGGCGCATTCCACCCCCCCTCGACTTTTTTTTAGAAAAAGAAAATATGATGTAAAAAGAAAAGGAGGTAGAAGAAAGGGGTAAAAAAAAGAAAAAAATAGACTCAGTTGCAGCATTGCCTTACAGTTTTACAAATGTAGACTAAATACAAAGCATTTTAAAGAAACATCAAACAGGCGAAAAAGTTTACATCTCTTTTTTTGCCCCCCTCCCGGAAAAAGCTGAAATGACGTCCATATAGTGGTTGTGGTGGTGGTGGCGAAGGTGGTGGCTTTTACCTTGTAAGTTCCGTTGAACTGAAGTTCGAGATCAGTAGTCACAAAGCCGTCACGTGACTGGCCACTTCCGCTTCCGGTTCTTTTGATGTGGAATGATTTCGTTTTCATAACGTTATCATCAGTCGGCCAGTAGCGCTGAAATGAGCATTATCGCCATAACTACTTCCGCTATAATCGGTTTCTAAGTTTTGCCCAATAAAATTGAAGATAGGCCTAATTGTTGGAATCTCTTGCATGGAAACCAAGAACTAAATGGCTATCCTGTATGTATAATGTAATGTAGAGAAAACAAATGTAACGTAAATATAAGCTTCAAAGTATGTGTTAACAGCACACGTTTAAGAATACGATTTAATGTTTGCATGGGAGATGATCCATTCTATCAAACTCTGGCGAGACAATGTTGTAATCTTTATATAATAATAATAAGGGACTACTACGAAAGATTATTATTATGTAAAGATTACAACATTGTCTCGTCAGAGTTTGATAAAGAAGGGGGAGCGGGGCGATAGCTGATTGGTAACACACTGGCACGAAGAGCAGAAGGTACATGACATTGTAGCTGGTTCGAAACCCGCTGGCCCCACAAAGGTAAACTCAACCTTCTACTCCCTAGAGGGCAGCAGTAAATTGAGTAGCAGTTTCACTGCGCAGGTAACCTTGGGTTCTGCGGAAAGACCTGGTCACCTACCGCCGATGTATGGCAATGCCACCTAAGGGCTGATGGCTTAACACCGGGATCAGCACCGGGCCCGACGCTCGAAAAACGAGTATGGGTAAAACCTTTACCTTTACCTAGTACGAAAGAGCCGTCAGTCTTGTACCGCACGGATGGCAAGAGACCACGGAATCATTGTGGGGGGGGGGGCACAATGATTCCGTGGGCGACGGGTCAATATTTGGCCTGGGACGCTACGGTGATATACACCTGTGCATTCGTACCTCATCGTCGTTGAAGTTGCTGTTAAGCATGACGATTGCGTGACAACCGTTGTCGGTTACAAGTCTCCATAAGTCATTGATCGTGTCATTCAGGGGCATCTGTGTCACGAAGAATGCGTTCGTCTCTCGATAACCCTGAGACAGACAGGACAATCGCAATCATAATTGTAATTGTATTCGTAATCTAAGTCATTAGTTGCTCTAAACATCTGAAGCCAGGTTTTGAAATCTCAGCGTAGGGTAACTGCTTTTTAAGAGGAAAGCACCAAACCAGAAGGGTTGTTTGGAATGCAATTTCCGATTGTCCGGAGAACAAAAACAACAATAGTGATGACTATGATGATGATTATGATGATGATAAATCAATCAATCAATTATTTGGTAACCACACATTATGATAATAATAATAATAACATACTAACATATTATTAACGCATTAACATAGTAACATGTTACCATATTAACACATTAACATATTAACATTACCATATTATATTACCGTATTAACATAATGGCATAGTAACATATTAACACATTAGCATACATGCATACATGTTTATGCACATACGCACATATTAACATATCAATATATATAATTATATCAACATCTCTTATATAGTTTCCCCGTTCTGTGTCCTACGATAAACGATGTATGGAATGTGACTCATGGCCTGCCCTCACTCGATCCCTCCCTCATTATGACACACGATCCGATGGGAGATTGAGGGGAGGGGGACAAATACTGACGAAGAGAAGACTGATTAGCCTAAACATCGATTGGTCACGTGCAATACAGGGCAAATATTGTTCGACCAGGGCAGAAGGGAGGGACGGAGGAACGGACGGAGGGACGGAGGGAAGGAGAAAGGGAGGGGAGAGACAGACTTACTAACCGCTGTTTGTCTGTCTGACTCGCAATGTGACTTATAATCAAGCATTCTAATAAACAAATTCTTTTCTCTTCCTATCAATCCATTCATTTTCTTTTTCAACCCGTCATGTATGACGGGCAAATACTCTAGTATTAAAATATTAACACTTACGTTGACGGGCACAACGTTGATGTAAACATTGTCATCTTCTTTGACGGGCTTCAGGAAACGAATCAGACTGTTGGCTATCAACAAGAAGCACATTTTTCATACAAAGTGCGATGTAAAACAGATGTAGCTGTAGTTCTACTGTACAGGAACAGAACCGAATAGAACAGACTTTGCAAGGTCCGATCGTAACGACGAAGAGGATTGGAAATGAATAGAATCATTTTTATTCATTGTAATTGTTATTGTAATCTAAAATTTATAAGCCGCCACTCAGAAAGGTCATTGGCGTTCCCGACCAGGGCCAGTGTCATCACTGGCAACAGAGGAGTTTTAAGAAAAGTATAGTTGTGTGTTGCCTTAGTAAAAGTTGTAATCAAGAGAGATATCGGTAAATAGTGAACGGAGTGGAGTTGTATACATTGTAAACAGAAGTGGGTCAAGTACATATGCACATGCCTATATACATGCATATGGTCAGACATACAAGCATACTTATACATTAATGTATAATATTGCATATATATGAACATCTTACATACACATATACATGAATATCTACATTCTGACATGTACATACATGCTCTAATTGGTTTCGCTCCGAAATATTTATGAGACTGAATTCATGGCCCTCACTCTGCTGCTTCTCTTCGTCCTCTTCGTTCCTCTGACCGTTTGGACCTCCTCGTTCACCGTGTCAGGACTTCACTGGCTCAATCTACGTCTTTTGCCTCCATTGGCCCTGCTCTTTGGAATGAGCTTCCTCCGTACGTTCGTTCTTCTATTCTCTCAGGTAACGTCTCTTCCTCTTTTACCTTTCTTAAAACTTGCTTATTCTCTCGGGGTCTCTCGCACTGGGAGCGCTTCTGAATGGCCCTCCCGCTAGAAGCGCTTTATAAATATCTGAATACAACACAATAAGATACAATACAATATGCACATACTTAGCTAGACTGCACTAGATTACGCTTCTGAATGGCCCTCCCGCTAGAAGCGCTTTATAAATATCTGAATACAACACAATAAGATACAATACAATATGCACATACTTAGCTAGACTGCACTAGATTACAGCTAATAGATTATTAGATCTGATTAGATTAGATTAGGTTAGATTAAAATAGATTAGATTAGATTACGGTACATGGCAAGATAGTAGACGATCGATTCTTTCTCGGCTTAGACTTTGAAACCGAGCAATGTGGAATCGATATGACGGAAGTCGCTTCGAGTATCTGCAAACAGATCAGACAAGATAGGAACTCTGAGTATATCACTTAGAACTGTCACATACATACAGAACAGCCAATAGTTCAGTTATACGGACAGAACCGGATGGAGAGAGAGAGACAGAGACAGAGAGAGACAGTGAGAGGGACAGGGAGGCAGAGATATACAGAGACAGAGATACAGAAAAGAGAGAGGAGAGAGATACATAGAGATACAGGGATAGACATACTATATATATATATATGGATAAAGAGCGAGAGAGCCAGATACTGAGACATAGAGACATAGATAGAGAGAGACAGACAGACAGACAGACAGACAGAGACAGACAGACAGAGAGACAGAGAGACAGAGACAGACAGACAGAGACAGACAGAGAGAGACAGAGAGAGACAGCAAACGATAGAGACAGATAGATCACATTGTGAAATAGAATACTTTTAATCTAGGATCTTCTTGACTATTTAAACCCAATGTTATACTAGTTTATACTTCATCGTATTTTCCTATCTTCTGCAATATTTAGCCATGTTACGTTAGGGTATTGCTTCTGGCTACTTATTGTACCTATGGCCTGTTCTTATTCTGTAATGTTAAGTTATGTAATGTGAGGTTATTCCATGTTATTTCTAACAAAGCATAACATAACTTTTTATAATCACATGTAAGTCACAATTATAGGATATTCATTGAAACATTCCCTGAAACAAAGAACTATTTACTTTGAACTGTTCCTGTAGTTCCTCTGTGGTTTGACGATGTTCCAAGGTTTCTTGTGGCGTCTGTTCCACACTAACTCCGATACGGAACTCTTGAATCAGGCTGTGATGGATGAACATGTACTGCCTCTGGATTTATAGGAAACAGAAATCAATATATATATCGATTCACAAACTATTTACAAACAGTATAGAGTTTACAATAGATATAAAGGTAGGTTGTTCTCTCGTGCGAAGGGAGTATCTAGTCTCACGAAGAAGGAGGTGGCCTAACATAACATAGCATAACAGAATAATACATAGCATAATCACAACATAACATAGTACAACACCATAATCCTATGTTATGTTAATCCTATGTTGTGCTATGACATAACACAACATAGGATTAACATAGCATAGGGTTGTGGTATTGTGTTATACACAACATAGGATTAATACAACATAACATCGACACATCACAACATAACACAATATGATGACATAATATTACATAACATAACAAGCATAACAAAACATAAACAGCATAACATAATAGCATAACACAGCCTAACATAACCCTGCACAACTATAACCTACAACACACATTACGCTACACTGTGCTCTTGATAAAGCATTTCAGTCGACGTAGTGCTAAGGTTATGGTTCACCTACCACCGATTGGACCATCGACATTCTTTGCTGGCGTAAATTCTGGACGCACTTGAAGACGTCGCATTGAGGCTGCGTCTCTTTCCACTTCTCTGCCAGAATATCAATGGCTATCAGCGTCCCAGTTCTACCAACTCCAGCGCTGTTAATAGGCAAATCAAGTGCAGGTTGTTATGATTAGAAAAGATTGATGTGAAGCTTCTATTCTGATTAACTTTCTAAAGACAAAATTATGATAATCGATATAGTTTATGTGGAACATAGCAGTCTGGGTTTTGAAGGATTTGCTATGACAGAATCGACATCAATTAAGAATATAAAGAAATATGCATAATTGATTGTGTGACTCTAAGAACAAGTAATACTCTGTCGTTTAGCTAACGCAGCATATCTAACCGACCTGCAGTGGACCACAATCGGTCCATGTGAGTCATCAGTGTCCGTTGACTGGAGTGCCAGACGGTGAAATTTCAATACTGCGGTACTTGTATGCGGTACGTCTTGGTCCGGCCACGTTGTGTAGTGGTACTGTTGGACCGTTCGAACGGTTTCACTTCCCTGCAATAATGCCGAAAAACTCCAACTGAAGTGAGACATCATTCCTTTAGTACTTATCAATACACACCTTCTTTTCAGTCCAGTTAGTACTTGACCTTTCAACTTGGTACTTGTTTGGATCAGCGATCGCCTTGCAACGTGTTGGAGCCTCCTCGGAGACGGTTGCTCTGTAACGACCTTCTAGGACATTGAAAAAGCTGTCATTGCAGGGCTATCAAACTGACCTAACCCAGTGTGGGAATTGTAGAAAAAAGACTGTGAGCGGGGTTGAACATTTCATACGTGTTTTGCAAACTGATGTCAACGAAATTTGAAAGCAGTTTTGCAAGTCAGACTCGAATCTTCGTTGAGAAAATTTAAAAAAATGCATACATGATACATCATGGAAATGTCTTCTCTTTGTCAGAGACTCAGAGCCAAACAATGCTAAATCACTCTAGCACAACTGGGGGAGGGGGGTTGGAAACGACCCCTGGGATGTACATTGAACAATGAAGACAACTGGGGGTCCTAAGAAAGACGCCCCCGACAATTCCCACCCTGACCTAACCGACTGCGACTTGATGAACGCCGTCCTGTGTGCAGAGCTCGGCAGAGTAGTGGCGCTATACAAATACCCCACAAACAAAACTGACACTGATCTTGACTGAACTTCACCATATCAAGAACTGAAGAAACTGAATCGTTTTTTGAAACACTGACCTCCTTCTTGACCGCAAGTGTCCGAACTGTCCAGTCGAGTTCTACTGATTCTTTCAGGAGCTTAACTTCTATGTCGCCATATGTGCTATGTTGGCCGATCGTCGACGGCCAGTACTGGGTGCACTTACTCGTCTTAACGGTCTTCACACCCTACAGAAGAACGACACCTCTGCCATTGCAACGTATACAGAGCGTAATGTATGGTAGAGTCAGGGAAGGGCGAGTAAGATAGGTTAGGGTAAGTTAGGTAGAATAGGATTTGATAGGATATAGTAGGCTAGATAGAATAGGGTAGGGTAGGGTATGGAAGGTAAGGTTACATAAAGTAGGTTATGGTAGGTCTGGTAGGATAGGGTAGATTAGGGTACTGGAAGGTAACGTAAGGCAAGGTTTTGAGAAATTCTTACAAATGCCCAGATACATACATATTACATAAGGTAACATAATTTTATATGTAAGGCTAAGTACCGTGAGATCAGGTAAGTGATAGTCTAGTATGGCATGGGTAAATGTGATATGAGGTAATGTAATGTAAGGTTAGCTAAGGTAGGGTGAAAGTAATCGCACGTTTATTAATCACGCGCTTCTGTCAGCTGGGTTTCTGACAGGAGTATAACCTACAGGTGTAATGAAATAACTGTTTATTACGATTAAAATCCCTGCAGATATTGAAATCAGAAATATAAACAGTGTGTAGTAGAATGACTAAAATTCTAACCCGGACGACTAATCTAGATTAGGCGTAGGAAAACTTGCCAGAAAGAATCTTATACTAGGATAAATCCGAAAAAGTATCCCTTTGGATCAGCGCGTTGTGTTAGCTATATATATATAGGGATTCTCTATGCACTTGCTCTAAATCAGGGGTGGCCAACCCGCGGCCCGCGAGCTGGTGATTGGCGGCCCGCAAGCCCGCTTTTTAAATTAATGTGTTTGTCTTATACGACCACTTCTTAAAATTGGCAAACAAGCCCATGTTTCACACTGACTAAATGACTCTGTTTCAGTTAATCAGGAAGGAAATTTAGAGATGTAAGTTCTAGTGACTTAATAATACCTGTTTTGCGACTTTTTAAGAATATAAATAATATTAAACATTTGTATTTTATTTCGAGGAGCCGAAGAAAATCACTTGCGGCTGGCCCTCCGCATGCTTTTCAAAAATTATAGTGGCCCGTATGCAATAAAAGGTTGGCCACCCCTGCTCTAAATACTTCAGCTGCGAGAGCCTCTGGGTAGTAATCTTTAGTTTACGAGGCGCTAGATGAATGCTTAGAATGAAAAAATGAATGAATGAAAGCTTGTCGGAATGAGTGCAAAACCCGGCGAATGGCAAAGCAGAATGGATGCTCACTCGAATGGATTCCTCGAGGTTCGTCAGCATCAGTATCCGATGAGAATTGTTGCTCCATATCATCGACCAGAAGTCCGGCAATGTTGAGCTCAGAGGACCTAATGCATTGTAAATTAATGTTAACGTACATCCGGGATTTCAGGTGATTAGAAGTTGAAACGATGCATCATCAAGTCTGTGTCTGACCATCCATTCGTCCATCCATCCATCCATCCATCCATCCATCCATCCATCCATCCATCCATCCATCCATCCATCCATCCATCCATCCATCCATCCATCCATCCATCCATCCATCCATCCATCCATCCATCCATCCATCCATCCATCCGAACATTCATCCATCTATCGATTCATCCATCCATTCATTCATCGAGCCATCCATCCATCCATCCATCCATCCATCCATCCATCCATCCATCCATCCATCCATCCATCCATCCATCCATCCATCCATCCATCCATCCATCCATCCATCCATCCATCCATCCATCCATCCATCCATCCATCCATCCGAACATTCATCCATCTATCGATTCATCCATCCATTCATTCATCGAGCCATCCATCCATCCATCCATCCATCCATCCATCCATCCATCCATCCATCCATCCATCCATCCATCCATCCATCCATCCATCCATCCATCCATCCATCCATCCATCCATCCATCCATCCATCCATCCATCCATCCATCCATCCATCCATCCGAACATTCATCCATCTATCGATTCATCCATCCATTCATTCATCGAGCCATCCATCCATCCATCCATCCATCCATCCATCCATCCATCCATCCATCCATCCATCCATCCATCCATCCATCCATCCATCCATCCATCCATCCGAACATTCATCCATCTATCGATTCATCCATCCATCCATCCATCCATCCATCCATCCATCCATCCATCCATCCATCCATCCATCCATCCATCCGAACATTCATCCATCTATCGATTCATCCATCCATTCATTCATCGAGCCATCCATCCATCCATCCATCCATCCATCCATCCATCCATCCATCCATCCATCCATCCATCCATCCATCCATCCATCCATCCATCCATCCATCCATCCATCCATCCATCCATCCATCCATCCATCCGAACATTCATCCATCTATCGATTCATCCATCCATTCATTCATCGAGCCATCCAATCCGTTTATTAGACCATTCATCCATCTCTCGATCCATCCCTAGATTCAACTTTTCATCCATCCATCCATCCATCCATCCATCCACCATTCATCCATTCATCCAGCCAACCAACCAGCCAGCCATCTGTCAATCCACCATCCACCCATCCAGTATGGGAATTGTAGAAAAAAGACTGGGGGGAGGGGATTGAACATTTTATCCGTATTTTACAACCTGATGTCAACGACATTTGAAAGCAGCTGATTTCAACGCTAGCAGTTTTGCAAGTCAGACTAGAATCAACATCAAATCCTTTGTTGACAAATTCAAAAATGCATACATGATACACCATGGAAATTTCTTCTCTTTGTCAGAGACTCAGAGTCAAATAATGCTAAATCACACTAGCACAACTGAGGGGGTTGGAAACGACACCCTGGGGTGTGCAATGAAGACATAACTGGGGGTATCTAAGAAAGACTAAGGGGTTGAACTCCCAACCCCCGAAAGTTCCCACCTTGGATCCAACAACCCATCCTTCAACTCACTCATCATCCACCTACCCATCCACCCACACGCCACCCATCCACCCACCCACTCACCTACCCATCCGCCAATCTAAGCAGACGACCATAGCAGTTGTTCTAGTTTTTCCCATAGATATCAGATGCGGATGTGAGCTCAACAGGTGCGTGATGTCTAATAGCCTCAGCGGTCGCCATCTCACTCTATTGTTACAAGGCTAATTGCCCTAATTATCTCTATATAAAATTTCTTTATTAGAAAATTATAGTAAATTCTCAGGCAGCTGACGGCACAGAACATCCGGTATGAATCCAAATATTTGCATAGCGCCTTTACCAGACCTCTCAAAAGTCCTCAAACATACTGGGACACGGTAGCCGATTGGTTAGCGCGCTCGGCCTGTGACGCGGAGAGTACGGGTTCGATCCCCGTCCGAGACAGTTAGTGTGTTGGAACCGGGAACCCTGAACCAATCGTTCACTCACATTGCTCAGCACCATCGATACTCTGTCGTATGGTCGTGTATGTATGTACTTCGGAACTTAAAAGAGGGCAATATCAACTGCAGTTGAACTGTATTGTATTTAATTGTATACTGTATTGAAATGATCATTGATAATGGCCTCCGAGGTTCCCACAGTTCAGAATGGTCGAGTTCGCATAACATGCCTGCAGGGATTCGAACCCATGTAACAACGGTGAAGAACCGACGCTTTCACCACTCAACCATCTTGCCACCTCTCCTGAAAACATGGCCATCAGGCTATAATTATAATGATTAAGTAATGTGAAAATGTTTCCTGATAAATTTCTGACCGAGCGGTTCAGATTGTCTGTGGAGGATTGATCGAGGATGGCGTTGTTGGGGCGAATGACCGTGAAATCAGAAAGGAAAATGAACGTGAAAGAGACAATGATGGGAGACAATACATGATAAACAAAGGCGGATACAGTTGCACTGTTTGTGTTTACCCCCCCCCCCACCTCCCTTTAGCCATGTTTCATCAGTAAGCGTGAACTGATGATGGCTTTTGCTTTTGTGAGTTTGTTTACAAACAACTACTACACATGCATACACTCATAAATACAAATATACGTATACATGAATACTTACACACATACAAACACACAAACTTACATACGTGCATACATGCATACATAAATACATACAAACATTAATACATGCATTCACGTACATAAATGAATGCATGCATGAACGCCTGCCTTTATACATTTATAAATAAATAATGTACATACATAACTACGCAAACTATATATATATATATATATTATAATATATATATATGTATTATTAAGTCGGTTACAATAGCAAAGGACATCTAGTTGCGTTGATGCTGAACTTCTACTTGGCGTCTATGATGCTATATCTAAATACTTTCCTGATGTTAACTCGCTAATTAAGTATTTAAATCATGTACTGAGTACTTAGCGTTGACTGACCTTGAGTGGAGATATAGGCATTCTTCCTGACCGCCCCCTGCAGTATAATATCAACAGAGAAAAATTGGCAATTAGTCACTAGAATTAATGTCTAGAACTGGAACTATACCATTTGACCTAAATGATCGTCAGGATTACAAAGCTCACTGAACTATTCAACATAAATTTACTAATTTCAAGTACATTTTTCTAATGTATTGCGATATATGCGAATATTTCGGCTCACTGGCTACGTCTCCGGCAGCACAATTTAGGAAGGACTGGAGCTGGTGCAAACGGAAACCTGGAAGGCCCACAAGGATTGCATTGCAATAGTCCAGGCGTGTTGAGATGAATGAGTGCACAAGAGTCACTGTAGCGCTGACTGATTATTGCTTCATATGACCCGTCATATCTGACGCAGCTTATAGAAGTAGGACCTGTTCACGTGATCCGACATCGTCAAGTCTCAATGGCGTCGCACGTATGTCGAAGATAAGCCTCAGCAGGATCGTCTCAGTAGAATGAATTCTCTGATATTAGGCCTATAGACCAGGTTCTAATATTTTATTCTGGCTAAATCGACAAATTGGGCCAGTCCATATGCAGCATTAGCCTTACCTATAGTATATTATATCTGGTAATGACCTACGTATATACTAATTAGAGCTTCGGCAATTCCATTTAACGTAAACAGCCGTCATACGTTCTTGTTCCTCAAAAACATCATCTTCAACATCAGCATCACCATAGACTCTGGGGGGGGGGGGGCAGCCGGGGCACGTGCCCTCAATAATTGAAATGGACTGTACATCCAATGCAACAAGTGTAGAATGAATAACCCAATCCCCCCCAATATTTTGGACAAGTTTACGCCAGTGAGCATCACCATCTTCACCCTCGTCCTCCTTCTCCTCCTCTACTTTTTCTTCTTCTTCATCATCTTCTTTTTCTTCTTATTCTTCCTCATTATCATCATCGTCTTTCTCCTCCTCCTGCTCCATATCATCTTCTTTTACTCCGTTCTCTGCTTCCTCCTCCTCCTCCGCATCGTTTTCACTTCTTTCATCCTCTTCTACTTCCTCCTCCTCTTTCTGTTCTTTTTTTATCTTCTTTGTCATCTTTTGTAAGAATAGCATTGTCAAGTTTCTATTGTATTGTATTACTGCGATTCAAACACTGTGCTGTAACTACATGTATAATAGAAACGTCAGTACATCTAATTTCTGCTTACGTCAATGAAGCTGGCGTTTATGAAATCCGAATCACCTTCGGACTTTCTCGGTAAAACCACACGATTGTCATCGTCTACAACAACACAATAACAACCTGTAATGTAATGCATATAATTTTAACCAGGGAAAGCCAAAATACAGTGATGTCACAATGGCAGATTGAGTGGTGGCAGTCCCAAGCCTGGGTAAAGGAGGAGGGCGACGCTAATCATCTTTGTTATGGCACACCGTCGTTAAACAGTAACCGATCGATCACGCCGTAATTAAGTCTGTCATTGACGTTTTCAAATGGTGTCAGTCACAATCCCGGATACATAGAGAGAGATCGACGATTATCGTCTTTGTTATGACACATCGTCGTAAAACAGTAACTAATTGCTTACTTAATCGCTTGTCTAAAGCCGAGATAAGTTATCTGGCAAACAGAAAATGTCGTTCAACAATGGATAGTGTAAACGCCAGTGTAGAGTTGAAATCTGACTTTGAACTATAGGGAAGGGGTAGATTTAGGTCAACGGCTATGTCTGTCACGAGATGTCGCTAAACAATTCAAATGACTATATACCAGTGTAATATTATGTTATGTAATGTAACGTAATGTAATGTGAATCTCCTAAATATCTCAGCGTACAAAAATTCCACGTCGGGGAGACAGGTTTATTCGCCGGTGTCACGAAATAGAGTATCCCCCATACATGCGTATCCCCCTTAGCGAAATGGAGTATTCGGTTTATTTTGCATTTTTGGCGGTTTCTAAGTGTATTCAGTCGTACTGTTTGGATTTATTGCACAATAAAATTTTTGAATTGCGTATCTTTAGTTTGTACGTCGACCTGAAATCAATTTACTTTGTTTTTGGTGATTTTTACTGGAATTTCGTCGAGGCTATCGTGATGCGTATGACGAGGGGGGATAAAATGGTTCATCCCACCGGATACTCTAAACCGGTTTATTCCATCCGGGGGGATACGCTTTAGGGGGGATAGAATATCTCGGGACACCGGCGTTCTTTCAAATCTAATCGGCAATAGTCGTTTCGGGGCTAAGGCAGAATCCGGGGAGGTCAAGCCGAGGAGACAGCATAGTGCTACGGTGGAAATCGTTGGTGGTGGTAGTCGTGGAGTCAGAGGCGTAGCGACCGCCCTCCGTACCCTCCGACCGGAGGGCCCCTTCCTGGAAAGGGGCCCCTAAAAGTGGCAAAAAATAACCGTGAACGGCGTAAAGTCATTATGATACTGTTTTGATACATCACATAGGCCTAATGCTATTGGCTGCGCCAGTGCTGAAAGGAGCTTCAGCAGAATGAAACTGATCAAGAATATCCTGCGCTCAACCATGACAGATGACAGGCTTTCTGCAGTCAAACACAAGATTGCCAGATCTCTGGATTATGACGCATTGATTAAACAATTTGCGGAGAACAAAGCTTGAAAGAAGCGCTTTGCGTAGATACGGAAATGGAATACATGTACACTGAAGGGCGTAGGCCTATGCATACATACATGTAATATGAACCATTGAACCATGTATATTGTATATTACCGCATTCCAATCTCCGCATTGTAAGGGGCCCGGACGTATCTTCGGAGGGGGCCACGTTCTTTGTTGCTAAGGCTCTGCGTGGAGTGACTCGTTGGGCAAAAATTCTGAAGTTCTGATCTTAATTAGTACGTTCCAAGAACCCATTAGTTAATGTCGATGTCAATGCACAAAATATCATTAACACCAGGTCCTACTATACTGTACGGCTTCAGACTTTAGGGAAGGTAGTGATTTTTGGTTGGGACAGAGGGGAAAACCAGTGTACAGATTGGTAATTAATGCAGGATGTCCTTGCTAAAGACGACACTTTGCGAAACAGTGACGGAAAACCCATGTGTTTCTAAGTGATTAGTAATTTAATTAGTGCTTTCGAAGAACCTATTACTGTATCTTTTTTCTCCGGACAAATTGCACTCGAGTTTACAGAAGCGACTGTAGCAAGACTGTATGTAGGTTTTGGATGATTCAACGCGCTAGGTAAATTTACTGATTGAATTGACCGAATGGATGGATGACTTCAAGCAACCGAATTCGCATAGTTAATTGCCATTGTTTGATCATCGTTAATTACATATCCGGATCTCAAAATGGCCATTGCACTGCGCAATCTCTGGTTCTGTTTTCTTAGCCTTCACAAAACCATAAACGCCTTTGCAGTCTCCAATGCGTATAGCGACATATTCTGCTTGCCATGGCCGTGAAGACGATCGTATACCTTACATATACGGAATCTGCTATACCTGAGTGCCGTGAACCTGCTCTAGGGTAAAGCGGTTGGATGGCGAAATGTCAAGAATTTTACAGATTACTGATTATCACTATGCTGACATAGGCCTATTATTATTTTTGAGAACTTAACACTCAAACAATGAGAGTATACTGAAAGTGACTGGGAAACCAATGCAGCTCGTCGTTAAAGTACTTCAGAAATAGTCTCAACACTGCGGTTGAATACAAGGACAGATAATGCTCCCATGGGTAAGACAAGAAAATGAGCACAACAAATATACGATCAAGCGGTTAATGTGCTGGACTTTCAGTCCAAAAGTCGGGTTTCCAATCTCCGCCAGGACTTCAAGCTATTTCACAACTTCTGTTCCAATCGCTAATAAATAATTACACATCGACTGCATAGATCATGCGACGAGGAGCAGGACTTGCCTTCCGCTCCCATATGACGAAACTAAGAAAACGAAATCGTTGACGATTCACATCACGGCTTCAGCTCCTTTGAGTGGTTTGTTAAAGCAGCTACATAAATGTTCAGATACTGTACATATCGATGGCTGCCTCTCGAGGATTCTGAAGAGACAGATGCAAGAGAAGCAAAAGAATCTGCCGAAAGACCGAGGTATATGAACTCACATGGCAGAACGTTGACGTATCTGTTCTTGACGATATTCTCTTGTACTCGAGCGACACTGGAGCTTTTTATCGACCCATCTGGCAGACACTAAAGAAACACAACAATACGATCAATCGCACAATAATTCGACCTACTCAATGCCATCTCTCCAGTATTCGAACTCAACCTTGAACCGTCTTTCGCTGGATAGCTGTATTTACGCACACTGTAGCACTTCGAATCTTTTTCGAACCTCTTTCGAACTGTCCAAAATGCGTTCATCTAGATCAGTTGGTTAGTCATGGGCTCAGAGCTTATGTGCAGAATATTTAAAATGCGTTATATTAGGTGTCTAAAACATACATGCCTGCATGTACAAACATAAAGACACATATATAAATACACATACATAAACACAAATAATTACGTAAATAATCGAGGGCAGCAGTAAACTGAGCGGGCGCCTAACAGGCTGCCAAGACGTGTATTCAATAAGATCTTGATATATGTACCGTCATGTTAAATGTTTCAATGTAACTTACTGCGGTTTGTCAATGATCTTCTGAATAAACACGAATATGCACTTATTTTTTATGATTCTTATGAGTACAGAGACGGGGCAACGAGTTATTTCTGAAAAGGTAAGCCAGAATAGCAAAGGAAAGGTTCCGAAGAACTAAACTATCGTAAACCTTCTAAAATCAGCAGCTAACAGGCTTTTCTGGCTTCAAAAAGCCAGAACTACTCGTCCACTACTCATTTATGATTTTAAAGGATGCACAGGGCCCACTAAGCATGGATACATGTCGATAGAGGTGACATCCCTCTGAATTTCATAAACCCTTCGTTCTCGTATCTCCCTGCCAGCATGCTTATATGGGCCTAGAATAGAAGCAATATTCCCACATGGGGTACGTACAGAGCCCACATCTAAGGTCCATGAATATGCTGGAAGGGTCCTACATGTCTTTTACTTAACATGCTTAGTCTCACTCTCAGGTCCTCAATCCGTCTAAGTACCACAGAGCTTTGGAAGTTTCTTGTTTACGAAAACGATTACGAGCTTCTATTTATAATTTATTTATTAATAAGGATTGCACTAATTCTTACGTCAAATTCCTTCTGGTACAAGATGAGATTTTCTTGATGACGTTTGATGCAGTCCATAAACTCTTCGTTAGCAGGGGGCGGGACATTTGCTAATTGAGATGCAGTCGATTTAGGTTTCCTCTTGTGACGAGGAGGCGGAGTTTCGGTTGTCCTATCAGCAATCGGCGGAGGTTTTGACGAATCATTGAATGCAGGCGATGCTTTTGTCGACTGATTGACAGTGGACAGTGTTTCATTAGGTCGATCGGAATTGGTTCGTAATTCTATTAAGTCATCTGAAGTAGGCGGAGCTTCAGTTGATTGGCACACAGAAGACGCCCCTTTTCCTGCCTTTAACTCCACTTCATTCGTCACATGATGACTAACGAATCCATTATCTGTGAAGAATTAATTTGTTCTTTATCGTAAAGTATTGTTAATATGATACAGTACTGGATTTCGCTGTATTGTATTGTATTATATTGTTGGTTAAGAAATTCGACGCAAGTAGGCTACGTCTTGAAATCTTTAAACTGAAAATGACGAGTTTGATCACATTACTTCAAGTGGCTCTCACTGTCCTCTTGGCTTTCTATAATCCTACCTTACATTACTTCACCTTACATTACATTATTTTACCTTACTTACCTTACATTACTTTGCCTTCGATACCTTAACTTCATTTATCATACATAAACTTACCTCTTTAGCCTAAACCGACTTTAGCTTACCTTATCTTAATATAGCATACCTCATATTCTCCTTCTTTATCTTACCTTACCTTGTCACCAATACATAGGTGTATTGGGAAACTGAGATTCCGTTGCTAGGCAACACTTGCTGTTACTATAGCACCAAAATAGCGTTGGGTTTTCGATCGTTGGAATGCGCTGTCCAGTTCTGTGCGATTTGTAGGCTCATTAATGTGGAATTTGGAACAAAACTTAAAACTCATCTTTTCAACTTTCTTATACCCGCTCCAACTCATGGTGACCCTGATTTCTATTGAGCCTCACCAACGAAATAAGATTTTTCGGCTACGATTTCGCTTGAAGCGACAATCTGTTGATGCCTTTTGAATTATGAGGACGGCGATATAGAAGACATTGCCTTACCGGATGCACTGGTTTCCTTGTGCTCGTTTTTTGATTTGCACCATCGAATCTTCCTTCTGAAGATAATCGAACAATAGAATCGGAATCAATCAATAATTTCAATCAGTCAAGTTAATCAGTTAGCAAACGATCCCATCAATCAACAAATAATTCGAACGGTCGCTCCACTACTACAATTTATAGTGGCATTAATGCGCCTTGAAGATTAACCAAAGACTGCTCACTGCTCTCTTCACCCGATTTGGACTCTGAGCCACTGCCGTTTAACAACATTGTATGCCCTGGGCAGAGCAATTCACTGGGGCCTCTGCCAACCCACTGGGATAAAAAAAATTCAAACGGTCAATACAATTAAGCCTATAGATTTATTGGTATTTTCAACATTCACTTTCTAACAAAATAATAGTTTAAACATAAAGAAACATAAAGTAAAGTGAAGACTTATCAACACAAACGTTTGCGAAATTTCTTTAAAGACGATTTATTATTGGCTTAAAGTCAGTGGTCTTCGTGATGTCATTTTCTATGCAGATGAGTGAAAGCCAGTTTTGGTCTTTTTACTTTGGGATCCTCTAGAATCGTGGGGCCCCTGGCGACTGAACATCGTGCTCATGCCTTAAGACGGCACTGCTCTGAGCGGATGTCATGCCTTGTTTTCTCGTGCTTTGGACCGTCCTTGTAGAATGATCTTCCGGAAATTATTCAAAATTTTCGACAATAGTTCAAGAAACAATTTCACTTACTAACAAACCGACTTCCTTCAGAACGAGGAGCATCATCATCATCATCATCATTCTTCTTCTTCTTCTTCTTCTTCTTCTTCTTCTTCTTCTTCTTCTTCTTCTTCTTCTTCTTCTTCTTCTTCCTTCTCCACCTCCTCATCATGATCATCATCATGATCATCATCATCATCATCATCATCATCATCATCATCATCATCATCATCATCATCATCATCATCATCATCATCATCATCATCATCATCATCATCATAATCATCATCATCATCATCAGCACCACCACCACCACCACCACCACCACCACCACCACCACCACCACCACCACCACCACCACCACCATCATCCTCATCATCATTATCATCTTCTTCACCATTACATTTAAGCTACCCTGAGAGGCAGCCGTGGGTTTGAAGTGTTAGAGACTGCATTTTTTCTTAGCCGCGGCATTTGAATGCAGGTGGCCAGGCCTGTTCCTCGCCGTCTCATCTTTCCACCGACAATGTAGGTCAGTGTACTCATTAATGCCGAATTGGTAGGAGGTGCAAGTGAGGCAGACAAATTGAAACAAATACCCTCGACCGATCAGTCGAGCAAGCTAACCAATAGACTCTTGCGAACGAACTGTTCGGCAAACGCATTGCAGCTATTTATAGCCTCCCGATCGCTCGTGTATACCTTCGTGTCTCGAATAGCTTGAAAGATATCTTGAAGGTATCTCGAAAAGGTGTTACATAAATTTATTGCACATCAGAATATCGTGTCAGTATATTTAAAATGAAATAAAATCGTTTTTAAAATCGGAGCATCAGGTTGCTAAGTGAAGTTACTTAATCACTTTGCTATTTTACAAGATGTAAGTTCATACCTTGATACTAAAATGTAATTGCTATGTTAAAATTACAATATAGGTCATATTACACGATCTATTTTCAAGCAAATAAACATAGTTAATTAAGTGAGTAAGTAATTCAATTGGCAAGTAGTTATGCGAATATGCAACTATAAGAAGCTTTTATACGTTTATTGACTATGCAGACAGACTAGAAAAGATTGTCACAATTTATTATGACAGGTTTTCCTGGAAATACGATAGGAATCACTGACCTATGAAAGTTTGACCGGGCTTCTACCACAGATTCTGTTTCTTGACTGTTATCCCACTCAGGGCCGGATCCAGGGGGGGCCAATCCGGCCATGGCCCCCATTTGAAATTTTTATTTATTTTTAACATGTGTTTTATGGGCGTTTTATGATGTTTACACAGGCGTGGCCCTCCCCCTGTAGGCGTGGATGAGTAAAATGTACACAGAACGCGGGTCCCGTAGACTGAAGATTAATGACTAAAAAAAGGTCATCAACTTTTTGGGGAGATGACTACAAAATTTTTGGCCCCCTGATAGACCTTCTGGATCCGCCCCTGATCCCACTTGAAGTGATTGATGTCTTGTTCGTTATAAGAAAACAGTGCCGTAGAAGTCATTGGATTAGATTAGATTAGATTTGATTTGATTTGATTTGATTTGAAGCAATGTGAATGGAAGTCAGGAGAAATGAATCATTATACCTGTATCGGATGTAAAGCAGAGTCGCTACAACGGCCAGAAGCAGAACGATGAGAATAGTAAGAACAATGCCCGCAACCGGACTATATGTCATCGGGGTAGTTCTAGGACCATCTGCATAACTTGTCGAAAAGTTATCGGTAGATGTCTCCTGCGCTGGATTATTCGAGCTTCCTGTGTCCGATGTAAATGCCGGCGCTGATGCGTCGAATGTGGAACTGAAAGAGCTGGTGGAGGTGGTTTGTGCATTTGTAATGCTCACGGAATCTGAAGTTTGGTTTGTGTAGACTGTCGTCGACGATTCTTGTAATGCAGCTATATTTAAGACAGAAAGTTAAAAAAATTCGCATCACTTTGCATCATTATCTTCTTCTTTGGTTCTCTGCCCTTAGGCAGGTTCGTATGTCCAACGGCGCCATTTCTCTCGATGTTGAGCTTCCGCTTTCATCTGTCTGTAGCCATCCCTCTTTATTGTCCAGTCTAGGAACATCGTTCTTGGTCTTGCATCATTATAACGCAATCAAATAAAAGACCGAAAATAAACAAAATTCACTTCATTAGATTGTATTGGGCATTTATTATAATCAGGCCGCCATAAAAGTGAGTTTTTTTAAACAAAATTAGAATAAAATAATATAGAAACAGAACAAAATGGAAAAACGTTAAATCGAATGTCACTGAATTGATTTCATTTTAATTGAACTGATTTATATTTAATTCCATCGAATGGACTGGTGTGAAATGACTGGGCGCGGATCATATAAGATCAGAATACAGTGACATTGATTGGCATGTTACCGGTGATCGTTGACGGTGACAATGATGAAGAATCATCTGTGGTGCTCGAATTGGTCATTCGAAGTGACACTGTTGTTGCTTCTGTACCGTTATTCGTGGTTTGGCTGCTGCTAACTACAAATTCAACAACAGTAGTCTATTTTTCCGACTAAGAACCTAAGAAAAACGATTTGTGGGGACACGGTAGACAATTGGTTAGTGTGCTCACCTTGTAATGCAGAGGGTACGGGTTCGAGCCTCTTCTTAGACGTTCACTGTGTCGGGACCTTGAGCAAGTCCTACACTCACAATTGCACAGCGCCATCGTAATCGGAATCGTAATCTTCAAACTTCTAAAGCGCCACTCTAAGGCCAAGCGTAAGGCATCAGCCTATTCACGAGCGCTGCGTCAAATCAGAGGGATTCTTAGAAAGAGTAGTCCAGAGGAAGTCTAGGTCCGGTTTCCATGGGGGCAGGTAGAGAGAGGAGGCAGAACAGATGTTAAGGCGGGTGTCGTTTAGGGCGAGAAGAATTGGAAAGCGGAGGATCGGATGAGTCTGGGTAGGAGTTCTTGAAAAGGTGGAACTTCAGCTTTGTGTGGAAAACCTGAGGGGTGTCAGATAGAGGAGCATGAAGAGGATGATGGAGGACGAGTTGCAATGATGATGGAAGAACCGAGAATCTGTGGAACTCAGGAAGAAGATCGCTGTAGAGGCGTGATGCTGTGTTGGATATGGCTCGGTTGGAGAACTTGAGATTAGTGGTCACAGGGGGCCGAGAAAGACTGAGATAGGACGATGATCGGGTGGAGCGGGTTGCCTGGATGGCGAAGAGATCGAGGAGATACCTGGGCTTGGAATATTGTAGGGAGTCGATTGATACTCGGTCATTAGATAGTGACGCTTAATAACTGAATACTAACACTAAAGCTGCTGCTGCTACTATATACTACGACTACTACTAATAATAACTAGATGACTGCCCGTCCTGAGACGGTATTTCGATAGACTAGAAGAAAGCAGAAAAACGGAGCTCCCTATACATGTATCGTGACCACCACGTAGCGAATCACACTGCTACTAATACAGCAGCGTGCGCAATATCAAATACGCCGTCGCAAAAATACTCGAGAGTCGTAATAATACTTTCAACAGTTAAACTCGTTAATAAAATTAATTATTACCCGTCCTAAGACGGCTTAAAAGAAATTTTCAAATGTATTTTCAAATTGTACAGGCGGTATTATGATAGGCGCTATATCAAATCAAGTTGCGACTGGCCGTTGTGCGCCGTTCACTTCGTCACTTCGTTATATTTCTGGGCCGTTTAAACCGTTTTCGCTCGTTAGTTTAATCCCGTTCGCGACCTAAATAAATTAGTTTAGGCCCGTTTGAAATCGTTAGTTTAAAACCTTTAAAGCAGCCTTTAACGGTATATTTTAATTTAAGTTGAATTAATTTGGATGGTTGGAATGTCGTCATTTAAAAAAAGTGACGTCCTTGGTCAGTAATAGGCCTATTCGTTACTTGGACGCTGCCAATCAGAAGAGCGTAACAAAAATGTTCACCTATTTCGTCACTTAACAGCATAACATGAGAAGCGTTTTAAATGGTTCGGAAGACGTATATATTCTGCCCTGTATGTATGTACATGTATGTATGTACATGTATGTATGTATGTATGTATGTATGTATGTATGTATGTATGTATGTATGTATGTATGTATGTATGTATGTATGTATGTATGTATGTATGTGTACGTTTGTATGTATGTTTGAGCCACATGAAGGCGCTGCGCAAATAACTATCAACCACTGCAAATTATCTTCGAAAGCTTAACAGCCCAATTTTCCTTAGCTTCTTCTTAAAAGCTGTGATAGTGTCCACTTGGACAGTCTCTCTCTCTCTTTAACCGTCCTCCATACGAGGGTTGGTCGCATTGTAGACGATTCTTCTCCATCCTTTCCTGTCCTCGGCTACTCACAGCAACCTCTCTGTTGATAATCCCAACCATTCGCCAATGTTGTCCATCCACCTCTTCCTTGGTCTTCCTCTTGTTCTTGTTCCCGGTACCGTTCCTTTCATAATTTCTTTCTCTAGGCAATCTCCCTGTTTCCTCATTATGTGCCCAAAGTATGACATCTTTCTTCTTTTGATTGATTCCAATAGGTTCCTTTCCACCCCCGCCGTCTTCAGTACCCATTCATTTGTTTTCTTCTCCGTCCATGATATTCCAAGGATTTTTCGTATGCATTTCATTTCAAATGCCTTTATTCTATCCTCCCTCTTTTTGATTGTCCAACTCTCACAGCCATACATCATCACTGGCCATATAAGTGTCCTCGTTAACTTTAACTTTGTGGGAATTTTTATGTTATGGTTTCGCCACAATTTATTCAGATCTGCTCCTATTCCCATTCCTCTTGCAGTTCTTATACTTATCTCCCTGCTACACTCCAAGTCTTCTGTTATGAGTGAGCCTAAGTACACGAAAGTTCCCACTTGTTCTATCTTGCTGCCTTGTACTTTGATGTTGCACTGCTTCCCTGTCAGCGCCATACACTTTGTTTTGCTCATGTTGATCTCCAGGCCCTTCTTTCGTCCTTCTCTGTCCAATCGAGACACCAGTTCCTGCAGTTCCGTTTCCGTGCTTGCCATTATCACTATGTCGTCCGCATATCGTAGATTTGTTATCCTCCTTCCTCCAATTTGAATGCCTCCTGTGTATCCCCTCAGAGCCTCCCTCATTACCATTTCTGATAGTATGTTGAATAATGTTGGCGAAATTACACACCCCTGTCTGACTCCCCTTCTTATTCTAAACTCACTTGACAGTACACCGCCGAATTTTACCTTTGCCGTCTGTTTTCTGTACAGTTCTGCTATCAGGTTGATAATGTGTGCTGGACAGTCTACTATCATCCAAAACATTCCATAAGTCTACAACTCTTGAACTGAAGAATTTCTGCCCTGCGTATGTATACTCTATCTGTGCATGTATCCATCTACTGTATGAATATAATTATGTAGGTCCCTATGTATGCATGTATGAATTAAGGTATGTATGTATGTATTTATGTATGTATGCATGTATGTATGTTTGTATGTATGTATGTATGTATGTATGTATGTATGTATGTATGTATATATGTACTTTGTATGTATGTTTGAGCCACATGAAGGCGCTGCGCAAATAGCTATCATCCGAGCGTATTGAGTTTTAATTTAGGCCTATATAGTTTGAAACTGTGTGCAGCCATATTGAAAGGTTCCTTTAACGGCTTGAGGGTAAACCTCTTGATATAGGCCTACTGATACAGATATAGGCCTACGACAATGCTTGTCGCAATCGAAGGTCGCCCTGTCGTGTGTTTGCCGTGTGTTGATGTCGACCCTCGACTGCTGGTTCTTTTACTTGCACTTTTATTTAACGTGCCTAACTTTTCTATAGAAGATTCACGACGAACTTTGTTTAGTTAATAAATGAATTTAATTAAAGAAACAAATATATACACTAACTCTACGGGAACTTCCACGTAGTATTAAAGCGTTTAGATATTAAATCGGACTATCTCAATGTTGCTTCGTACAGCCTAACTACAGATCGTTCTTTCGCGTCAGTCTCTGAATCTGACGAACTAATACTCTGCCGCCGCCGCTGGTCGCTCCTCTCGATGTTGATCGCTCGACCGATGTTCACACGTCGCGCTCGTCAGTAGTACAAGTCCCGTATTCTCCTTTTCCTTCCGTTAAGTAGGAACTTCAGCGTGCATCGGTCAGCCCCCTCCCCACGTCAAGCTATCGTCAATTAGTGTCAGATTGCTCCTCGAGACGCGGGTCGTCGCTCACCATAACCGCGAGGTGTCCTATTACACCTTGGCTGTGTGGTGTCCGATTACACCTCGGCCTCGCTGCCTTCATTGTTGACCAAGTGGAGACTGGCTTACGTCCGTCATCATTCTATCTCGATCGCCAACGACGCCTCCATCGTGATGATGATGATATCTCGTCGTTGTCGTCGATCTCCTCACGCGACAATGCTCCCTTTGAATTAGGTTAGATTAACCACAAAACTGCAGGAATTTGTATTAAACGTGGAAACCAGAATAGTTTGTTTAAACCAGATTCTACGCGTCACTTCGGGCACCATCGGTTGTATGAGGAAGGTCATTGTTTCTTTTTGCGTATTGTTTGCATTGAGCATATAATATCTCTGCGCGGCTTCTGCATCCGTGACAGTATCTGCCCCACCCAGTCAGGTCAACGCTAGATAGGCTACACGCTCTAATATAAACATACACCCCCCGCTGTTTCTCTCACACTGCTCCACATCGAAATGTTCGTCCTCTTATCTGATCTAGTCTGATTTAATATAACCAAATTTAAGGTGAGCTAAGCTAGCTAATCTGGTTTAAGACAAACTAAATCCAATCCAATTTAAACTAATCTAATGTAGTCTGCTCTAATAAATCCAATCAAATCTAAGTCAACCCTTCTGAGAAACAGAAGAATTACTATTATAACGATAACTATGACATTTAATATTGTTGTTATTAATCATATAAACGAACAGAAATATCGCGAATACTTTTATGTCTGAGCACTTACACTGGCTTCCACTCACTGCGCGTATCCAGTTTAAAATCCTGTTCCTTACCTCTCGAGCGTTCCAAGGCCAAGCTCCTCGTTATCTCTATGATCTTATCTGTCGACCTCTTTCGACTGCCTCTGGCCGTCCTCTCCGTTCTTTAGGCCGACATGACCTCTTGGTCCCTCGGAACCGGACCTCCATGGCTCAACACCGTGCCTACGCATCTGTTGGCCCGTCCCTATGGAATGATCTTCCTTCCATGACTCGTTCTCAGATCCTAACTGGGGCATTGCTGATACTTCTCGCTGTCTTAAGTTAAGACTTTTCTCACGGAGTTCCTCGCACTGGGAGCGCCTCTGATTAAGTTGTACTGCGAGAGGAACTTTATAAATTCGTAAATACAATACAATACAATACAGACACAGTATACATACAAAGATACAATATACATAGAAAGACATTTCTCAGGAACAGTGAAGTAGCAATTGGTTTTATCTGAACATAAAGACTATGCAATTGAGGCAAATGATACAACAACGGATCGCGAATTACCGCAATTTTCTCCTTACTTGCAAAGCTCAGCTCAGAGACACGAATAAGTGTAGGCCTACTCTCTATGTATTACTTGATTGACTTAGGTGAAAACTGTACGTAAGACAAGGTAAGGCAGAGAAAAGGCAAGGATGAGAAAGGATAAGGACAGGTATACAAGGTAAGCTAAGAAAAAGTGGAGTTAAAATATGTTAAGGTAATGCACCATATTTATGGTGTGACAAGTTAGGCTTGAGTAAGCTAAAATGAAGTGAGGTAAGGAAAAATAAGGTACATAAGGTAAAGTAAACAAGGAAGTGTACTTAGATGATGTAGCTAACATAGTCAAAGTCTGTAATACATGTTATATCAATAGATTGAAATATGACGCTATAGTGCCGGTAATATAATTTTGTAATCCGTAGATGCCAGACAGAAAACTCACCATTGTCAATGGTCGTCGAAGCCATTATTAGAGAGAATCTCGCTCCCTTTTATCACTCCAAGTATCCCCCACTTGTGATCAATCTTTGTCCGTATAACCTCCTGGTTAATAATTTACTTCCATTAACGTTATAGCAGAAATCCTTGCAGTGTTAGTCCCAAACTTCAGTTACATGTCGTCTACTCATTTCACCAAAATAATAAACATCCCCAAAACTGTTTGTAGATTTTAAGCCCAACCGTCTACAGATATAACGCAATAAGGAATAAGATGATACTTTAAATTCAACTATAGCAAAACGACACACAGCAACCGGATGTTGCCAGTGTTCGCAACTCAGTTACAGCCCAACCTACAAACTCTGAAGTCCGGCTTGGCCTGCTGATTAGGCCTAGTCCTAGATTCACATAGATACTCGCCTTAGGCCTCGTATAACGTAACAGGCCTGCACCACATGGGCCAAGCACAGAGCCCTGAATATGTGGTGTCGTTAGAGGATGCACCATAATTATCAACATCACTCTCTGTCACCATAATCTTGCATCTATACCACGCCAATACAGGCCTATCGCCTTAATACACACGTATATGTATATGCACGAACATAATGTATACATCCATATGCACATGTGATTACATTTATATGTAGTGTGGCGGCTGACGCACAATGCGCATAGGTGCATGTAGCCTATACAATATATATATATATATATATATATATATATATATATTATGTAGGTCAATATAGTGAACATGGTTCCTGGGTCCTCTCCTCTATTGTTCTGTTATATAATGAACATAAAGATTATTACACTTATTTATAGAATCATAGACGCCTTGTATGCAGCAGACTCATGTAATAATAAGAAGTAGATTATGCATCCAAATGCAAAATAAACATGCACGTAATCTTCAGCCTGGTCCTCAATTAAAAGATTAAACTTTAAACTTTCAATGCATTGTAATGTAACTGACCATCTAGCGCCTTTTGAGTGTCTCTCGATTCTCCTATCTTGCTAGGCATGCAATACTATAGATTTCATTTTGAACGGATAAGTTCATCTGTGGCCACCGGTGGGCACTCGCACCCGAGTAGAACCTCAGTAAATAAAGTCCTATCCAGCATTAGCAGTTGGACATGATGACAGGTTTAGTTCCAAGTTAAATAACAGAGTTAAAAAAATTTCAAAACACAATACAGTACAATAACCATAACCCGAACCCTAGCTTAAACATTGCCCTATACCTACCCTTACTGTTTCTTACTTTACTTCGCTAATACTTTATCTTTATCAACCAGACCTGTCAAGAGTAAAATAGGCAGGCCAGATGACATGCCGCGACCCATGGTAGCGCCGCCACTGTTTTAGCTGTAATATAAAAAAGGCAAAGTAAGTAAGGGCAGGTAAAGAAATCCACAGAAATGTAAGGTAGCTTTACTTTACTTTTCTTACTTTGTCTGTTGTATACCTAACAGCTGCCTTACATTTCTGTGGATTTCTTTACCTGTCCTTAACCGACTTTGCTTTTTCTTATATTACAGCTAAAACATGGGTCGCGGCATGTCATATGACCTGCCTATTTTACTCTTGACTTGCTGTATGACCTGCCTATTTTACTCTTGACAGGTCTGGTTGACTTTCTGTAATGTTGTACGTCTTATTAGCATAGCATTCATGTTCATGATGTTCTGAGTAGCTAATCACTACTTACAAATCTTTAAAGATTAGTAAAGTTAATAAAGTCAATTGGATTACAAGCGTTCAATAATAAATTTTTTTGTTTAATATATGTACATGTAAGTTATGCTGCTTAAGTTGAGGTTATGTTGTTTGATGCGTCAAACTCAAACACAAAGCTAATTTCTTCGACCTGCTGAATAACTCCCATGACCCTGACGCGACCTGCTGAAATTGTATACCTGGCGCCGCCACTGAGCTAAAAACCTACCTAGCTTTTCCTTACTTTATCATACTGAACAACATTTAAGAAGGACATAAGTAATTAGCAAATGTGAAATGTGTAAATCAGGTGGCTTTATTGCTAGTCTTTAGATTACATTAGATTGAAAAAGGATTGGGCTGAACCAGACTGAACCAAACTGAACCAGACTGAATTGGACTGGATTGAATTTGATTAGATCAAGTTAGATTAGATTAGATGGTATGGACCGGGTTAGATTCGATTGGATTAGATCAGATTAGATCCAGGGTGAGAATTGTCAGGGGATGATTTGGGGGGTTCAACCCCCTAGTCTTTCTTAGGACTTCCACAGTTAAGTCTTCATTGCACACCCAGGGGTGATTTCCAACCGCCTCAATTGTGCTATAGTGTGATTATATTGTGCATATATTTTAGTATTTTCTTTCGCAATTTATTTTGTGGGTTACTAATAAAGTAATGCTCTGGTCTATTGTGAGATTTGTGACCGTTTTCAATTGTATATTAATAAATTTGGTGATATCATCACTTTAAGGAGTTTAAGCTTTCTATTGCATTTGTGAAGTTTCTCAGTTTGCAACATACGGATAAATAATTCAACTCCACATGGATCAAACTCATCAAAGTCTAACACCCCCGCCCCGTCTCTCTTCTACATTTCTCACACTGATTAGATTAGATTAGCATAGGGGTCATCCATAAAGGACGTCTGCAAAATATGATCTACTTTGGACCCTTCCCTCCACCTTGTCTGCATTTGTCCGCATTTCACCTTACCCTCCCTTCCCCCTCCCTTGCGTACGTCCGCACGCCAAAGTAATTACTGAACGAAGAACCAACATTGTGACTAACGTCAATAATAAGCTACCAGTTCTATCTTATTTAAAATCACCTCACTTAAAATGTCAACCAGTACATGCTAGGCCTATATAAAATGAAAAAGTAAGCAGTGTTCTATACCAACTACTGTGCATTTTAAAACAACAAACACAATTCTAGTGCACGGCATGAGGTTTTAGGCAATCACTTCACTGACCTTTTCGACTCCTGGGCATGGTTGAAATGAGGTGTTTAAAAAACTACCAAATTTAAAAATTTATATAAGGACGTCTGCACTGGTCATAACCCCTCCCCTTGTCCGCATTTGTCCGCCTTTGAGTGACCCCTCCCTCCGCCCCTCATTGCGGTCATCCTTTATGGATGACCCCTAAGGCTACGGACCTGCTCAACGTGCTGGCTAGTGAAAAAGCAAAGCGTAACGCATGAAGGAGAAATGTTATATTGAACGGTATCTCTCCCTATAAGAAACGTCTCAAAACTCACAATTTCTTATTGTCTAATTTGTCTTTTAAACATTTGAATATATAGCAGCAGCTCTTCAACTGGCGAATGACTTTTTGCACCTCAGATTCGCATTTCTGTGTGACCTTTCACGCGTGAAAAATGATTACAATAATTATAGGCCTAATAATTATAATAAAAAAGATTATAGGCCTAATAACTTCGCTCTTTTTAATTAATGTGTAAGTAGGCCCTACCTGAGGAATCCTGTGTACCTTAGGGCAATAATAATAATAATAATAATAATAATAATAATAATAATAATAATAACGTCCGAATAAGACGTCATCAGCGGACCGTATAGGTTGGAAAATGTTAAGTCTTCCTAATTTTACATTCGTTTTGCGGATTCCGCAATCGTTAGATCTGGATTTTCACACCATCTCATCGACTTACGACTCGTGACTCAGAGGATCTTATTAGTTGAGGACGATCCGCCCAGAACACGACACGTCTGGTTCGACAAACTTTCTTTATATCATCAACGATAATCCGCCTTTCAAAATTTTCCTCTGCCATGTTTAAAGGCCTACGACGTCATAGTCGTCAATGGCAACGTATTGTCATTTTAAATGGCGGCGTAACTGTAAACAATCTGAACTGATTTAGAACACGATAAACGACACTATCTCATAAATGAGTCAAAAACCTTGCAAGGGGCGAGGCGTTTGCGGGGTGTGTTGGTCGTCATTTAAGACACATGCCTCAGACGGAACTATCCATCGGCACGGACCTCGATCTGCCCCGTGTCCGGGCTCTGACCAGCCACCGGCGGACGGCCCTGCAAACCCTTTGACCGTAACGCAATCGTTTTCCACCATGAACCAACAGATCGCCTCTTCACAGGGTTTGTCAGCGGATGAAGACCTTCCGCCAAACGCTTCGCACCTCTCACACCCTATTTTACCTGGTCTTCTCATTAAGAGAATCCCAAGAGCCGCAAGACCATCTTGTGCTGCTCTCCTGGGAGACCTAATACAAGCTATCGTGCAAGAACCTAATTGCATTGGCAAATGGTCTGACTTGCTGGCTTTCGGAGGAACCGTGCTGGCGAAACCTAAAAGAGGAGGGCGAAAACATAACGTGACGAAGACGATTCTGTCCCGCATTGCCGATTGGAGATCGAGGGGGTCAAACTATTCAACCAACGTTGGACTGAATTCGACGGAAAAACCCAAGGCAACAAAATACGACTCCACCAAGTATTTGGCGACGGCAGTTGCCAGGAAGCTTGAAGAAGGCAACTTCAAAGCAGCCATACGTCTCGTCTGCAGTGAGGATAAGCCGGCGCTGGAAACACCGGAAACTCTGGCCGCACTTAAGCATAAACACCCGCTCGCACCAGTGGACAGGAGAACACCTTGTGATCCAGACAGCTCAGAGCGCTTCATCGCGTTGCAGGTTTCCAAAGAAGAAGTCACTAGGGCAATCTCCTCTTTCCCATCGGGTTCTGCAGGCGGCCCCGACGGCATCACCCCACAGCACCTTAAGGATCTCGTGGCCTTTGGAGTGGATGACAACATCTGCCAACATCTATCCGACCTTGTCAATATGCTTTTAAAAGGAGGTTTACCTGAAGAGGCGAATGAGGTCATTTATGGAGCAAACCTTTTAGCCCTAAGCAAGAAGGACGGAGGCATCAGACCAATCGCGGTGGGCTACACCTGGCGCCGCCTGACGGCAAAGTGCGCCAATTCATACGCGGTGACAAGACTGTCTCAGCTGCTCGCCCCCATTCAACTTGGGGTAGGCATTCCAGGAGGTGCTGAGGCAGCTGTTCATGCAACACGTCGTTGGGTTACCACGATGCCTGAAAACAGCGTCCTAGTGAAGCTTGACTTCACTAACGCTTTTAACACTCTGCGCAGAGATTCGCTTCTAGAGGCAGTGGCTAGAGACATCCCAGAGCTCTATCGTTTTGCTCACGCCGCCTACTCCAACCGTCCACTGTTGCGTTACGGCTCGAATATCATACGATCTGAAGAAGGGACCCAGCAAGGCGATCCACTGGGCCCTCTGGAGTTCTGCCTTGTCTTACAACCGGTTCTGATAAAGCTGAGTTCGGATCTGCGCATTGGATACTTGGATGACCTGACATTGGGGGGTTGCAAGGAGTCAGTGGCCGCCGATGTTCACCTTATTGCGCAAGAATCAAAGAAGCTGGGTTTGCTATTAAACCGCAGCAAATGTGAGATCGCCTGCCAGAACATCCAAACGCCGATCGATGACCCGGCGTTTCAAGACTTTACAAAAATGGCCTTCGAACAGATGACCTTGTTGGGTGCACCTCTGATACAAGGTCCAGCTGTGGATAAGGTTTTAGAAACGAAAGCTAACGATCTCGAGAGAGCAATCGCAAGACTATCCTTACTTCATACACATGATGCTCTGGTTCTGCTGAGAAACAGCTTAAGTGTACCGAAGCTGTTATACAGTATGCGCACAGCCGTCTGTGCTGATTGCCCGGGCTTGGCTCGGTTCGACAAATTGTTGAGAGAAGGTCTATCGACCATCCTGAATGTAAACCTTGACGATGACCGGTGGCTCCAGGCTTCTTTGCCGGTGAGAGACGGTGGTCTGGGAGTTCGTTGTGCATCTACGCTGGCACTTTCCGCCTTTCTGGCTTCTGCTGCTAGCACAACCGAACTGCAGACATGCATCTTACCAACAGAGTCGGCTGAGATACCATACGAACTGGTCAATTCAGCACTCACCGCGTGGAAGGCCCTGACAGATGCAGAACCACCAACAGGAACAGCAACTCATCGCCAAAAGGAGTGGGATATCCGATACACAGACAAGGCACGGACAGGCCTGCTCGAGTCCACCAGCTGTCCTCGCGATCGTGCTCGCCTGCTAGCTTCACAAGCACCTCATTCTGGTGACTGGATGCTAGCTCCTCCGGTGACTGCTTTGGGCCTTCGCCTCTCAGACGAGGAGATACGGATCGCAGTCGGGGTGAGGCTAGGCACGACACTCTGTGAGCCGCACTTGTGCCACCACTGCCGAGCAAATGTCGACGCAAGAGGGCTTCATGGTCTGGTTTGTAGAGGAGGAGGAGGGAAACAACAGCGGCACGCTATGCTCAACGATGTGATCTGGAGAGCGCTGAGCAGAGCGAAAATCCCTGCTCAGAAAGAGCCTCTCGGCCTCTCAAGAGAAAATGGAAAGCGACCAGACGGTGTCACGCTGATTCCTTGGTCACGCGGACGATGCCTGACATGGGACGTGACAGTGCCCGATACCTACGCCACCTCCCACCTTGCCCACACATCCATCGGAGCTGGCGAAGCCGCGGAACATGCAGTTCTGATCAAGAGGGCGAAATACGCAACCATCACCAACACCCATACCTTTGTGGCGATCGCCTTGGAGACGGGCGGATCTTGGAGCGGTGAAGGCCTACAGTTCGTTGTGGAGCTGGGAAGCCGGATATCGGACTCAACGCACGATCCACTGGAGACATCGTATTTGTTCCAGCGGATTTCAGTGGCCCTGCAACGTGGAAATGCCATCTGCCTTTCCAGGACACTGCCACCTCTGACTGAGTGACGCTAAGATGGCGCTTCAGATAATTAAATATAATAATAATAATAATAATAATAATAATAATAATAATAATAATAGTAGTAGTAGTAGTAATAATAATAATAATAATAATAATAATAATAATAATAATAATAATAATAATAATAATAATAATAATAATAATAATAATAATAGTAGTTACAATAATAATAATAATTATTATTATTATTATTATAATTATAATAATAATAATAATAATAATAATAATAATAATAATAATAATAATAATAATAATAATAATAATAAACTATGGTGACATTCTGTGCTGTTCTTTGCCAAAGTTATTTGTAAGCCTGATTGCTAATTTTGATTGTATACGGAAGTTTGTCAACAGTAAGGCAATGTAGGCCAAAATCTTCGATATTTCACACACGCACGCACGCACGCACGCACACACACTGGGATACCAACTAAATCTGAATTAAAACAAGGCAAACAAACGCATACACGTATGTCTGAGAGACTCAAAATATCGACTTAATTTGCTAGTTTAATAATTATGCTCAGTGTACTAATTAACGAAATGATTCGTTTCAGGCTGTCATCTCTAGGCTTTGAGAAAGTATCCCCAACTCCATGCATACATCCAGCAATACATTAGATAATAAGTGCTCTTTGTAAAAATTCCAAACAGTAAAAGCTTCTGGTTTACAGATTAATCAAGTGTATTTTAACTGTGTAATTTCTCCCGTGACCTCAATTCACAGTATCATATCAATGTGGTATTATTATTCAATAAATATTTCATGCATGCATGTATGTGTGCATGTATGATTATCTGTATGTATGTATGTATGTATGTATGTATGTATGTATGTATGTATGTATGTATGTATGTATGTATGTATGTATGTCTGTCTGTCTGTCTGTCTGTCTGTCTGTCTGTCTGTCTGTCTGTCTGTCTGTCTGTCTGTCTGTCTGTCTGTCTGTCTGTCCGCCTGAACATTTCTATATCGACTACTTACTAGGCCTACATCTAAAGAATTTAGTGGCTCTGCATAAAATTTCGGGCTTTCCCGCAGATCACTCTATTTGGGGTCTGTTCATACTTTATCAGGTTCTGCTCGAGTGGACCCTTTCTATGTCAAATTCGGACCCTGTCCCTGTAGTTGCGGGCCATTGGGCCCATAATTTGTGCCGGTGTCACAAAATAGAGTATCCCCCATACAAGTATATCCCCTTAGCAGAATGGAGTATCCGGCCGGATGAATGTGAACGGTAGGGACTATCCCCCCTCGTGCGAAAGTATCCCCCATGAGTCGCACGAAATTATCCCCCCTTCAAAAAGTATCCCCCCTGCAACATAATTACAAATTGTGCCATTTAAGTCAGTTTAGAACTACATCAGTCGCGGTCAAAGGCAAAGCCATATGCTACTTATTGTTGGCATGCGTGGGAAAAGAATCCAGTGAAGTCAATGATCCTCGCATTACTCTCTTTCTCTACTCTATACTCTATTTACTCTTAGGCAAGTTGTGACAGTGATATCGGTCGATTCGTATCAATCGGTACACCAACAAAACGAGGAAGACAAAATATCAGCAGTCACAAACGACAGTGTCATGAAAAGGGACTAAGGTGCTAATTAGGTGAATTGGTCGCTCGTGCTTGATGTCGGTCGATTGGTATCAATAAGTGTACCAGCAAAGCATTTGAGACACTGAACCAACTTCAATGACTCCTGTGTTCTTTGTGATGTTGTAATCTCACGCAAAGTAAACATTGTGTATTCGCATTATTAGTTGCGTGAAGGGCTTGTTGCGATGGATGTGTCTAAAACAAGGATCACAAATATCAGCAATCACAAACGACGGTGTCATGATAAGGGACTAAGGTGCTAATTAGGTTAATTAATAGCTCGCGCTTGATATCGGTCGATTCGTATAGAAGATCTCGACAAATCTTAGCCGACAATTGCGTCAGCTCACTCAGCTCCACGCAATACAGCTAACCACATCGGTAAACCTACATGTTAAAGTCCTCCTCTGCCAGCAGCAAATGGACTTCTCTTCGTGTGGACTGTACGCAGCTGCCTATCCCTTTGAGATTGCTTCTGGTTCTGCCATGCTGGATGTTGACTTCGATGAGCCTTCAGAAATGCGAATATACATTGAGGAATGTTTCAACGACAAGGTAATTCTGTCTTTCCTCCAAAATACCTCTTAAGAGAAGAGGAAGAAAGCCACTTCCGCGTGTGGTTATCCTTCCTACTGTAACTTCTGTTTCATTTGCTCTACACATTGCTTAGAAGACTTAGAACACTTAGAGTCACTTGCTTTACCCATTTCTCGTTTTCGATTTTGATTACAGCATAGATTTGTAAGTAAGTAAGTAAGTATGTTCTTTAATATACCGCCTGCAAACGCACTGCGGCTAACAAACAGGTTAATCACAAAAGAGGCCCACGAAAACAAACAGCAAATTTAAATAAGAGAGAGGTAATTAAATACAATGGAAATGAAATAAATACATCAGAATAGTAATAAAATAAAAAAGCCGTGAAGATAAAAAAAGAAGACAGAAAGTCACTAATAATGTCTCCCTGTTGCACTCCGTCTGGTCCCTACGACTCACTTTACCTTGTTCCTTACTAACTTAAAGACTACTGTCTTTAGCTGTGGTTGAACTAGGAGCGCTCCTGAGTAAATCACCTTGAAGGGACGCTATTTAAAAGCTCCTTAATAATAATGATAATAACACTAATAATAATAATAATAATAATAATAATAATAATAATAATAATAATAATAATAATAATAATAATAATAATAATAATTAATAATAATAATAATAATAATAATAATAATAATAATAATAATAATAATAATAATAATAATAGATTTATCAATTATAGGCATTTTCAATAATACCTTAAGCCTGTGAATTTTTATCCCCCGGGGGATGATTTTGCACGATGGGGGATAGAAATGATTTATCAATTATAGGCATTTTCAATAATACCTTAAGCCTGTGAATTTTTATCCCCCGGGGGATGATTTTGCACGATGGGGGATAGAAATGATTTATCAATTATAGGCATTTTCAATAATACCTTAAGCCTGTGAATTTTTATCCCCCGGGGGATGATTTTGCACGATGGGGGATAGAAATGGTTTATCCCCCGGATACTCTATACCGGTAGATTCTATCCGGGGGGATAAATTTATTCATCCTCCCGGATAGTTTTAGGACGGATAGTCTGTCACGCGACACCGGCGCAATGCAAACAAGTGGTGCACGAAGCAGCAGCAGCAGAATGACCTCGAATGATTATGTGCTCGGAAACAGGAAGTCAGTGCATAGTTTCTCACATAGGCCTACATTCGAAGATATGTGAATCTTCCCGATTGTTGGCTATGTCTCGAGCGGCATAACCTCCTACACAGCTGTTCCCCTTAAGTTTTTCCAGAAAGAAAAACTAGACTAATTTATTTAACTATCGATTATAATTTTTTATTACTAAATGTGCAGTTCTTTCAATACCAACGCGGTTAAAGGCGGCGGGGTATTTCTTGAACAACGCATATGATTGTAATAGCAGGCATACAATAAATTATTGGTCATGGAAGCACCCTAGAAATAAAGGCCTATACCTATCTGTCGATGTACCTGTATCTGGTTCTATCTCTCTGTACCTATGTGTTTCTCTCTCTGTCTGTCTTTCTCTGTGTCTGTCTCTCTTTCTGCGCACTTGTCTAAGACTACCACAAATGCATAGACCTATGCCTATATAATTATATGTAGGCTTATATTATAATTTTAAGTACGCCTTTCTAGTACCTTTTAAATATCTCTCAAAGTACCCCTCAATTGAAAGTGTGCGTTGAATAAAATCAAACACCTAAGACCTAGCTAAATTCTGCGAGCAGGACAGAGTTGTTATAGGCCTATAAAGCAGTTCAACCTTTGTGACAGTTGGGCCACAAAAAATTATTCTTGAAACCGATGGCCGCATGAGTACACTCAAAAGCAACGACTAAAATTTATTGAAAATTAGTAACCGTATTAAAATTTATTATGGCAATAATTATGCAATAATCATAATGAATAATAGCATGCATGTATGCCTTTGTACAGCATGCTTTATAATAGTTCAGTGCCAAACAGTATAGGCCTATAAATAAAAGCAAGTAGGCCAGTGACTTTGTCTTTTACTTCATGTTTTACACAACTTGCAAAGATTTAGCGAGCTCCGGCGACCATTTAAAATTCTTGGACAGCATGGTTATACGGTTACGAGGCCCTTCTATGCCACCATATACACTGTGGCTCAACCTAATAGTCTACACTTTAAAATCATAGCTGTTACAACTATGCGGGTAAGTTAATTTAATGCACCAGTTCCGGCCATTACCGTGTTACTAACAGTCGAGTGTGCAATTCTTCGTGGCAAAGTTTACGACCATCTTAGCATAAATTATAGTAAACTCAAAGGTTCACTAGATAATGGCGCAGGCCTAGCTGTGGTTAACGATAGGACGCTTCTATTTATAGCAGCCAATCGCACTGAAGTAGGTTAGTACGGATGAGAACTTTGGTTTGGATTAAGGTGAGTAGGATTGGGGATGGACTGAATCCGATTAGAATTTTCTTTTGAGGTTGAAATTAGGTGACGTGCGTTCTAAGGGAAATACTGCTTCAGAACATTAAGTAAGTAAGAAAAGTCTTATAGCAAGGTTGGATATTAGGTTATATATTAGATTTCTGGTCTTGCTATGCTTGACCTAATTATGCGTGTGGCCTTATTATCCTATGTAGGATCTTCGTACTTTGACCGACCTTAATATCGTAACCTTATTAAGCCTAGCCTTATTGTTAGTGACTTTTCTATGCATGACCCATTGACCCTACTATTAGTGACATTAGGCCTACTATGAATGGAAATGTAAATTAAAAACTTTTATATACCGACCGTATGGCCTCGACCCTAGTCATTTGTCTATGAATTGATCGGGCGAGATCCTTTACCACCGCTCCCCGTTTGAATAGGCTTTTAAGGTCTAACGCCATTTAAGGTCTATTGTGCCAGGTGCTCGTCCCCTTGATGATCTCCTTCTCCAAACATCTCCCTTCCTCGTGATGTGTCTGTAGTATGCTAGTTTCATTTTTTTCGCAGATTTGAGATTTCTCTCTGCACCAGTAGTTTCAAGTACCCATTCATTTGTCCTTTGAGCAGTCCATGGTACTCGTAGGACAAGTCTCAGACATTTTCATCTCGAAGGCATTTATTCTTGTCTCTTCAGTCTTCCTCAAAGTCCAACTCTCACATCCATACGTAACAACTGGCCATACCAATGCCCTCAAGAGCCGTAAACGTTACGTGTTCATTGCTATACCACGATTTTGCTAAATCTTCTTGAGTCCAGTTTCAATACTGTAAACCTATAACTTAATACGCCTGTCCTTATTCGTATGGCTTTGTTGTACCTCAACTTAATTATACCCATCATAATTATGATATACTGTACTGCAATACGTACAATTGGGACTGACTAGCAGGGTGGAGTGAAAAAAATAAAAAATTATAGAAAATGATCGTAATAGTGATGGATAGTCAGGGACGTAGCTAGCGTTGGGCTTGGGGGGGCTTAAGCCCCCCCAAACGAAGTTGAAGCCCCCCCAAACAAGTCAAGCCGTTGTATGCTTACAGCTAAAATTCGTATGAATACTGTATAAATGTTGCCATGTTCAAGGCTTAAGCCCCCCCAAACGAAAAATCCTAGTTACGTTGCTGTGGATAGTTGCCTTTTGGTATAGTTAGTTATCGTGCAAAATATTTTTTTAAATTCGTTCGGAAAGATGTGCGCCAACGAGCCCTTAAAATTTGACAATTTAAAAAAATGTCAAATTTAAGAAAATTTCAATTTTTTTTAAATTTCACACACTAATTGTAATAGTGTTTAGGCATTTAATTAGAACGTATTTAATGACCATGCAAGAGAAAATGTATAAAATCTGCCTTCTCAGGTGTGTTTTAAATTTGACATTTTTCACATATTTGTCAAATTTCGTAACAATTGTATAACTTAAAAAATTTAAAAACGCTATCTGTATTAGTGTTTAGGCATTTAATTATGATGTATTTAATGACCATGCAAAATAAAATTAATACATGATTGCAAGTTAGCAATATTAAATAAACAATAAACAACCCCAACAGACTACACTTGTTAATCGCTGAAAAGTGAGTCAATACTGAATTTATTCCACTGATTTAGCTCGATTGAAATTCTGCTTTTGTATTAAAACAAGGCATTAGTTCCCGTGATTCAAATCTGGCAAGGATAAAACATGTCTAGATGTTTGCCCAGCCACAACAGCAGATGCCTCAGTAACAAGTTTTACAGAACGATTTTAAATTTTTTGAGTTTATACAATTGTTACGAAATTTGAAAATATTGTGAAAAATGTGAAAATTTTAAAACTCGTTGGGGCACATCTTAGAAGGCAGATTTTATACATTTTCTCTTGCATGATCACTAAATACGTTCTAATTAAATGCCTAAACACTATTACAATTAGTGTGTGAAATTTAAAAACAATGAAATTTTCTTAAATTTGACATTTTTTTTAAAAAACCTCTGGGTAATGCTTATAGTAAAAATTGAATGTTTTTTCTTGCACTGCTTAAAAGACACTGCGTAAACTGTTAGTTTCGTAGCAGTTGGAAATATCTTACCGTGATGCAACCGTTACATGATGCAGTTAAGCCTCTGGCCTGGCTTTTGGGAAAGTGGAGGGCAGTTCAGGCCACAGCAATCTATCCAACTATGAAAAACTTCAGTTACGGAGAAGAAATTGAATTCTTCCACAATGGACAACCAAATTTTCAGTTCACGTAAGTGTTGAAGAGTTTTACCTCGTTTGCTGGCTATTGTGTGGTATATATACATGATGCATGTAATCATTTCATATTTGCATACTGTATTCATTCATTCATTCATTCATTCATTCATTCATAAAATTTAATATAGCGCACCTTCAAGAAACCTACTCAGAAGCGCTCCTAGCCCAGCCACGGCAATAGAGACTAGGTTTGAGCAGCTTGCAAAAAGCAGATATGTTACCCCTGGGGAGAAGGCGAATGTATTAATACGTATGTATATTCTATATATATATACATCTAGTTATATACATAATTATATGTGTATATATACATATATATGTGTGTTTGTCTGTGTATACATATAATATGTAAGCCTATACATTTTACTTATGCAATTTCAATAATATTTGAAGGTGAATATAGATCATTATTATTGTTATTATTATTATTATTATTATTATTATTATTATTATTATTATTATTATTATTATTATTATTATTATTATTATTATTATTATAAAAAAATTTAACGCCCGAGGTAAAAAGAATCCCTCAGGCTCTTAGAAACTATCCCTTAATACGTCCCCAAACTGGAGTTAGATGTCCTCGTCCTCGGTGGCTTGCGTAAACGTGCCTCTGAAGGCTGCTGCGTTGCATCGATTATTATTATTATTATTATTATTATTATTATTATTATTATTATTATTATTATTATTATTATTATTATTATTATTATTATTATTATTATTACTATAATAATTATTTTTATTATTATTACAAATATTTTTAACATTTGATGAATGAAGAAGTGAATCTGATATTTTTGCAGGTTTTACTCGTTTAATCTAGAGACGCTGGCTCCCATGCACAGAGAAGTTGGTTTCTTGAGGATCAAACCAGGAACAAACACAGTAGCTTTCGTCTCGGCTCACAATATGGGTATCTTCCATCAAATCTAAGCCACAACCAGTTACATTTTCTTAGAAGTTCCTATAAGCTCTGATACGTTATGTATGTGCATGAACTTACATCAGGCAGCATCGTGCTTTTTCTATTGCAACTTGCTGGCCCTTTGGTCTGGAATGGGCTTCCTTGGGCTTTGCGCTTGCTGTTTCTGATACATTTTATTGCAAACTTAAGACTCTCCTTTTTAGCCGGGATGAATCTGTACCTTGAAGGGGCGCTATATAAATTCTTGCAATGAATGAATGATTGAATGAATAAAAGAGAGGGGAATTCCTAATCACTCGCTCAGACTATTCCCAATGACATAATATTCATTACTTTTCGTGATGGGGAGGGGGCATGTGTATAGAGAAGAGGGGATTTCTAATGGCTATCCCCATTGAATGCATTACTTCTATTCATTTCTATCCTGTTTATAGGATATTTGTAGCGAAGAAGGGAATTCCCTTGCTATCTCTGTTCAGTGGATTTAGCTTATTGGTATTGCTTTTACGTATAGGTCTTTCTCCAGTAATAAGGTTTTGATTTGCTTTGTTTTCTTGTTGATTTTGTTATGATGACAGTATAATGCCATCTTTAATTAATTACCGCCATCGACTAAGGTTCTTGGGGTAGGTCGGTTTTAGTATCTGAAGGAGCTATATAACATTTTATTTGTTCATAATACATTGTTCTGTTAAGTTGTTGGATTTCTGACACGATCGTTTAAAGGCATTGGCTTGTGTTTGACAGGTTTGGCTGACATGGAAGAAGGTGAATTAAATGGTGAAGAACTGAATTTGGAAACAACCAGTCTCGGTCAGATGACGTTTGCTAGTACTCCAGCTGTTAAAAAGGTGACCCATTTGAATTATAAGACTTCAGACGTAACCTGAAAGTAACTGTAATTGTAATTGTAAATGGATATTTGTACAGCATCTCCTAAAGCTGGAGTGGCAAACCTTTTCAAGGATGCATGCCAAAAATAGCTAGATAAGTTTTTAAAACTACCCGCATGTGCCTCTCGGAATTTTGCACAGCTTATCATTATTTTCTCAAATACTTTTTACTTGACAAAACGTAAAAACTGAAATGAAAGAGTGATTGTGTGTTTCAAAGTTTGAAATTTCGGAGGACGCTCTGAAATTTGCATATGCCCAAAATTTGTGTGCATGCCATTTTGTGCATGGTTAAACCATGGCAGTCATGGCTAAACCGACGAAAATGTGAAACAACAAGTCAATACAATGCCATAGTGACACCAAAATACCGATGATGAAGGCATTGGCATTGTCAACAACAACATACGGATGTGAGGCTTGGACGTTAAGGAAAGAAGAAGAGAAACGCATCCAAGCGTTCGAGAACAAGTGTATCAGAAAGTTGTTAAGAATTCCTCGGACAAAAAGGATGACCATCAAACAAGTGTACACGCTGGCGAAGACCAAAAGCTAGCTGCTGAACCACGTCGAAACCCGCAAGCTGAGATACTTCGGACACATCATGAGGCAGTCGCAGGACAACATCGAAGGCAGACTGATGAGGGATCGCGTAGAAGGGGTTCGCAACCGCGGTAAACCAAGAATATCATGGATTCAGTGGCGTAGCCAGGTTTCAACACCAGGGGGAGCGAGCACATGAAAAAGGCCCCAACTACCAAAATTAATAATTATCGGCATTCACGTTGCAAAAATGTTTCGAATCTAATTAATACAATTAAATTTGGAAGCCTATTTGTAAAATGCTATAATCTATTAGTTGTGCTATTTATTTATTCATTAATTCATTCGAGTAGGCCTATTTATAAAGCACCTCCTCAGGGGGGGGCTACTCAGAGGTGCTCCCGACTCCTGCACGAGCAAACAAGACAGTTTTCAATCGAGCATAGAATGTATAAGAGGGAAGCCCGTTCCATGCCGTCGAGCCCACCACTGAAAAACACGGTTCTGCATGGTGGCTGAGCGGGCAAAAGACAGAATGAGTACCCCTTTGCCCGAAGATCTGAAGTGGCGAGTGGCGACTACCATGAACTCCCAGCATGGGGCGGCAAAGGACCCGCAGATAAGCTGGAGTGCATCCCAGCAAGCACCTCCAAACCAGGGAAACAACCCTTATACTACACGCTGGCTGACAGTTGGCTGGAGCCAGTGCAGGACCTACAGTATATATATAACCATGCAGAGACCTGACCAAATTTTGGTATTCGACCAATAAGACGTGTCGCAAAGCATTGCACTCGATTGAGGCACGTCAAACGACTAGAAACTAGGCCATAGTAAAGTGAGGAACAGTACTCAAGTTAATATTGTGACACAATCTAGTGACACTATTTAGGTTTCAACCATGAATCAGATATTCGATTATCCACTCATGGAATAGGCCTATCTTTCTTTTCGAACTCTGTTGCTTATAGTCAGTAGTAATATCACATTTTTGAACCAGCTCGGTTGCTTCATTCTCAATCCGTTCAAATTCAAATTTGAATTCATTTCGCATATTTTAATATCGTTTTCATAAAGTTGAATCAAATGAGAAGGTGTCACCAAATCAATGCTACTTCTCTGTAAATATGTGGATAAACTGAAAGCCTTCTCTAGCACTTTTCCCAGAATATTAGAAGAACTAAGAATTCGAACGTATCAAGGGTTACAAACATACCCTTTGCCTCAGTCAGCTGTTAGTCTCACCATTCACGAACTATATATGCGGGGTAACTATCAGTGATGGGCACTAAACTATTTTTTTTAGTTAAACTAAAACTATTTTGCAACTAAAAAAAATAGTTTAACTAAAGTTGGCAACTGATTTTGGAAATTAGTTAACTAAACTAAAAAAAGTAGTTAAACTTTTTCCAACTTTTTTCCAACTTTTTTCCAACTTTTTACGACAAACATTTTCACAATAAAAGACGTTAAGTGAACTGTAATAATGCAAAGCTTCAATGACAATTTCACCTTCAAAGTATGCAATGTGTACTGTTCTGGCATACAGTTACATGTGTACTGTAAGTAGTGTATGAATTTGAAAACACAGGCTGTCAATGCTAAAACCATGCAGTGTTAAAATGCTTTTGCCGACAGTGTTCAATGTTCACTGTGGAAAAATAGTTGCATATTGCCGATTTTTTTAAGTTAAACTTTTCAGTTAGCAACTAAAATTTTTTAGTTAAACTATGGTTTTAACTAAACTATTTTTTTAGTTAAACTTCTTCCTTAACTAAAAACATTTTTAGTTAAACTAAAAGCTAGCAACTTTTTAGTTAACTATTGCCCATCACTGGTAACTATTAGTTCTGGTAAATTCTGCAAGAGTACATGTACTGCTGATTTTCTGAATGCCCATCTGGTATCGCAAAGTCTTTCTAGAGTTCCAGAAAACAAATTATGTCGTTCAAACGATTGCAATAAAAATTTTTTGAACGATTGGAATAAATACATTTTGAACGATTGGAATAAATAAACTATGAAAAAGGCCCCACATCTTGGAAAATGGTCTCAGGGGGAGCGGCCGCTACCCCTGCTCCCCCCCCTAGCTACGCCTCTGCATGGATTGACAACATTAGGGGTATAGAATGGTCTGGACTATCTGCGACCAGCCTAATGGTTGCAATACGGGATAGGAAACGATGGACAATGTTGACCCATTCCTGTAGCCTACCATCGCAAAGCAACGACGGCGACATGACATGACATTTTGGGCACGTGTGCCATGGGTTTGTCACCTCTGTCCAAACTCATATTTCCGCGTGCACAGTTCAAATTTTTGTGACTGTATTTGTGTTGTGTAAGACTCTGTTATATTGAAGTACAATGTACCATAATCATCAGCAGATATATAGAGCCAAGATTTCAAATAAACAGGATGCCTTTTTGAGCTCTACCTGACACCACATGAACTGAGGTTGTTGTGGACATTTAATTCATTTACTGCAAACGCGTTTTTTTGGTATTATTGACTGTGTTAAAGTAAAAGATAGTTGCTGAGGAAATTATTTCATAAATTGTATTTAAATTATTAATTATTTATAACTGTTTAACAAACTCTGAAACAGTCTTGACGACTTCAAGTCAAACTGGAAGTTCTTTGAAATTTGCCAAACAATATCAGTGATAGCAAAAATTTAACACAGAGATCACGTACGGATGGGACGAAGTGCTGAATGATTTCTGAGCCTACTTGAGTCATTTCAGATGATCTTGCTCAATGTTGGCAAATTGGGGCTCTCTGGCACTTTCTTTTGGGTTGTTAAATCATAGGCGGTCAATATTTTGTGCTTTTAATCCATGTTGACTGCAGTGTGTTGATTCATAATGCATTGCGACTTTAGTAGGCCTTTTAGATTCCCGTTTTTATACACATAGCAACAAATCTAATTTGTCCTCTGGAGACAGCTTCCTTCTCTTTTGCAACACCATTATTAAGAACGCACGCTCTTTTATCACGGATCGTAATGGTGACTAATTAGTAGATATGTGCAGGTCGATCTCTGTGAATTGGGGCCACGGAACTAATGGACTTTAGAATAATTAAGTAAAATGAGACTGAGATCGTAAGTGAAATTAGAATGCACATGGCCTTGATTGACTGACCCCCTCACAATGACCCAGACATCCATGTGCTTCGTTTTTTGTTTCATTTTTTGTGTCATGTCTCGAGCCAGTCAGGAAACAAAAACATCTGTTAATTAATTATTTACTCATTAGTTGTAACTAGACCAGGCTCTGTAACTTCGATGCTTCTGCTAGTCAACTGTTTGATATGGACTGAAAATGCAGTTAGGTTTAGTGAAACTTCGAAACGTACAATTTTTATAGAACAGTTACTTTTATATGTTTGCATTGGTTGTGTTGGGCCATTGATTCATTCGATTTAACCAGAAATTCGAAATACTGAAGTTCGATATAACCAAAGTTACACTGTATTAGTAGTGGTATTAGTAGTAGTAGTAGTAGTAGTAGTAGTAGTAGTAGTAGTAGTAGTAGTAGTAGTAGTAGTAGTAGTAGTAGTAGTAGTAGTAGTAGTAGTAGTAGGAGTAGTAGTGATGATTATAATAATAATTATAACAATAATAATGAGGGCCTATTCGAATAATTCCTGATGGATTACATGTTCCTCGGGTAAAAAATTATAATAATACACCCTTTGGATCTATTATCCCTTGGGTTAACAAAATAATACCCCCGTGTTGATTTTCCTGTACGTAAAAAAATATAACGATTAAACCTCAGAATGGCAATCTGTGTCAGTTGGACGGAAAGTCTTGCGTTATATTCTATTGTTTTGTATTTGCGTTATATTCTATTGTAATGTATATTTAATGTGCAGCTGAAAAGACGACTGAGAAGAGATGGCAAGTTCCTTGAACAGGTCGTTGACATGGAAACCAGTAACACATCAGGTACTCGGCATCTGTCGACACGTTACGAGAAAGTGGAATAACGGCAGCTGCAGAAGCACCTCTGTGACCCCCAGGGGCGTCTATCCCCCTAAGTCATTGAAGCAACGTCACTTTTCTCCCTCTTATTCCCCCCTTCTCGTTCCTTCCCCCCTAAAATGGTGGCACACACTGACAGATCTCCCCCCCATATTCAGTCTTGTTGTCCTCGAAACCAAGGTCTTGGTCTCGAGTGAACTCGAGTTCGTTTTTAAAAGTCTTGGTCTTGGTCTTGAGGTTCAAGGTCTTGGTCTTGGTCTTGGTCTTGAGGTTCAAGGTCTTGGTCTTGGTCTTGAGGTTCAAAGTCTTGGTCTTGGTCTCGCAAGACCAAGACCAAGACCGGCTGTTAATATGAACAGTCATTTAACAGAGCTCAAGAATTCTGTATCAAGCCTGCTTGCATCATACGACCAATATCTATGGATGGATACAAGTCTTGTTGGTCAGGAAAATCCATTGGCAGCAGCAACAGTTATTCTGTATCAGACGGTATGATAAACCATGGGAAGATTTCAAAAGACTCACTGTCTGTACATTCACATCCAGTGCTTGAAAAGCTACTCTGTGTGTGTCAGCGACTTCAGCACCTATAAAACGTATTTTTTCACATGGCGGAATTTTTATGAGGCCCACCAGGCACGTCTTGGCCAGAAAATTCTGAGCGAATTGGTTTTTATAAAATACCAAAGTTATTTGGTATAAGAGTTTGCATGAAGGACTTTTGAATACAAATTCGGATTTCTCTGCAGTTTGCATTTAAAGTTAATTTGCTTGAATAAAATAAAAGACTCATGTTTTCATTAAAATAGCAAATATTCCGACTTGACAATTGTTAGAGGAGTCTTGACCTGATATCGATTTTTTGGGTCTTGGTCTTGGTCTTGGTCTTGAGGTTCAAGGTCTTGGTCTTGGTCTTGGTCTCGAGGTTCAAAGTCTTGGTCTTGGTCTCGAGGTTCAAGGTCTTGGTCTTGGTCTTGGTCTTGAGGTTCAAGGTCTTGGTCTTGGTCTTGAGGTTTAAGGTCTTGACAACAAGACTGCCCATATTCCTTGGATGGAGCATTTGCTCCAAGGTTTCTATGGTGTTGACGCCCATGGTGACGCCTAGCAGTGATCGACTGTCTGAACACGTTTATTAATTAATTACTTCTCGTTGGCAGACCGTAGAAATATATGATTGTTTATAATCAGTATGATGATAATTATAGGCTATTTCAGTTATACATATTACATGTTAACACTTATATTTTATTAATTACATTTATATTACTGCAATTACATTCAACAAACAACTGTTGCAAAAACATTTCTTTAATCAGCTTTACTGATATTAATCCTGCATTTAGTCGCTCATCACTGACGACTGGTTTGTAAGTATAGACCCCTAAGCTAATGACGATATATAATTGGATATTTTTGGGGCACCAAAATTATATCTTATAAATGTATTTGAAATAAATTAGTTAAAATTGCATCAAAATTAATGAGTAAAATTAAAATGATTAATTTTAACCTTCATTTTGGCGCCCCTTCACGTGTCCCCTCTGCATCCCTAAGCTTCGCCTCTAACTCGCTATATTCGCTGTGTAAATGGCTGCCATTTACACAGCGAATATAGCGAGTTTCATAGCTGAAGTAGCCTACATGTAGTCAGCTGTTATTTGTTCATGGTAGCGAAAACCAAATGTTCGCTCTTGTAATGTAAATGTACATCTCAGAAAGTTTACAGTACCATACTATAGCGCAAAGGAGACCAACTGTTAACCGGCGCAATATCAAATCAAGTCCGTATACGAGAGCTGGCCTCAGCTATGTTGTTTGGGCAGGCAGTGGCGGCGCGTGGGGGATGCAAGGGGATGCGGTCGCACCGGGCGGCCACTTGGGGGGGGGGGGCGGCACTTTGACTAGGGCTACCTGGAATATTTTTTTCGGTGCTTCCTGTGGTCACCGTAGTGTTTCATTTGGAGTTATTACGTAATTCGTTGCTATAAATTTCAATGAAACTTTAATATCAGTGAACTGTAAATCTTCACTGTTGATGTGTGAGCTTCAATGTAGTTCTTAGTTTTAAATTGATTTAGATCATTTTAGGCCTATAGTTTCTAGCAGCGGCGTAGTTAGGATATTTTTAGCCCCGGAACGAACTATGAATTTGACGCCCCCGTCCCTGTTTTACAATTTTACATTTTCCAAACAATCGAATGGCAACTTTAATTAAATAAAATATGAAACATACAGATAGGGCCTAGTAAGTACACAGTGGCGACGCTAGACATTTTTTGTAACCAGAGCAATGCCAGGGCAGTCATACAAGTAACCAGTGCAAAGGGCAATTTATGCCCCAAACAAATTCTGTGCAGGGCAAAAATTCTGGCAGGGCAACGACCAGGGAAAGGCTTTTTTACCAGGGCATTTGCTCTGGCTCGCCCTGGTGTAGCGCCGCCCCTGTCACATGTAGGCCGATAGGCCCACGTACATTCGAAGATAAGTAAATCTTCACGATTGTTAGCTACGTCGCGAGCGGCATAACCTCCTACACAGCTGTTCCTCTTAAGTTTTTCGAGAAAGAAAAACTAGACTCATTTATTTAGCCTAACTATCGATTTTAATTTGTTATTACTAAATGTGCAGTTCTTTCAATATCAGCGCGGTTAAAGGCTGATGTTTTTCTTGAACAACACGTGCTATGATTGTAACAGTACAATAAATTGTTGGTCATGGAAGTAGCCTACCCTAGAAATAAAGGCCTGTCGATGTACCTGTATCTGGCTCTATCTCTCTGTGCTTGTGTTTTTCTCTCTGGCTGTCTTTCTTTCTGTCTGTCTCTCTGTCTCTGCACATTTGTCTAAGTCTACTACAAATGCATAGACCTATGCCTGTATAATAAAAATTATATGTAGGCTTATATTTCAAGTCCTTTTAAATGTCTCTCAAGTAGGTCCTACCCCTCAATTGAAAGTGTGCATTGAATAAAATCAAACACCTAAGACTTAGCTAAATTCTGCGAGCAGGACAGTTGAGTTGTTATAGGCATACAAAGCAATGCTGTTCAACCTTTTCGACAGCGTGGGTCAATAAAAATATTATTCTTGAAACCGAGGGCCACACCAGTACACTCAAAGCAATGAGTAAAATTTATTGAAAATTATTAACTGTTAAAATTTAATATGGTAATAATTATGCAATAATCATAATGAATAATATCATGTATGTATGCCTTTGTACGGCATGCTTTATAATAGGCCTAGTTCAGTGCCAAACAGTATATAAATAAATGCAAATAGGCCAGTAACAGTCTGTTGCTTCATTTTTTTTACACAACTTAAAAAAATTTAGCATCCTCGGGCGGGCCATTTAAAATCAGCGCTCAGGCCGCATGTTGGAAAAAACGGTCAGGCCTATACCAAGCCCGCGGGCCGCATGCAGTGGTTCTAACACAGACTAAATGTTTTCTGAACCACTTAAAACCCCAATTGTTATGTTATGTTATGTTGAACATCACGGTTATACGCTAATGTAAATGTACGCGATATTCTAACCGTAGGCTATATGGTCTCGACCCTGCTCATTTTTCAATGAATTGATCGAGTGGGATCCTTCACCACCGCTGCCCGCTTGAATGGGTGCCATGCCATTTAAGGTCTCCGTGTTGGGACCGTGCTAGCCTGAGATTTAAATCTCTGAAATAAGCCACTAGTCCAGTCACTTAGCGTTAAAAAAGTCATTATTGTGCATTTTGGTGCTACAAGCAAAAAATTTGCATTTTTGTGCTCAGAATGAAATTCTGAACAAAACCTGATATAGTGCCAATTGAAAAAAAGAAAAAAAATTCGAGTTTTTCTCCACGTTTTACCTTATTGGATCAGTCTCAAACAAGTCACTAAGGTTGGTGTAAAACTTGCTCATTTGATGATAGAAGCATGAAATTTGGTACATGGTAACAACATATGATGAGGTCAAATGTTAGCTATAGGGCCATCGCAGATTTGCCCCGTGGCCTCAATGGCAGCCATTTTCCAAAATGGCCGACGCAAAACAGAGATTTTTCAATATCTCAGCTTCTAGTTGACTTAGAATCGTGATCTTGGTGTCTAAACATATATATTTAGTGACAAGGATTCTAACAGAACTAATTGCAATTACTTATCCCTCAGTGGCAGCCATTTTCCAAAATGGCCGACGCAAAACAGAGATTTTTCAATATCTCAGCTTCTAGTTGACTTAGAATCGCGATCTTGGTGTCTAAACATACATATTTAGTTACAAGGATTCAAACAAAACTAAATATGTATGTTTAGACACCAAGATCACGATTCTAAGTCAACTAGAAGCTGAGATATTGAAAAATCTCTGTTTTGCGTCGGCCATTTTGGAAAATGGCTGCCATTGAGGGATAAGTAATTGCAATTAGTTCTGCTAGAATCCTTGTCACTAAATATGTATGTTTAGACACCAAGATCACGATTCTAAGTGAACTAAATGCTGAGATATTGAAAAATCTCTGTTTTGCGTCGGCCATTTTGGAAAATGGCTGCCATTGAGGCCACGGGGCAAATCTGCGATGGCCCTATAGCTAACATTTGACCTCATCATATGTTGTTACCATGTACCAAATTTCATGCTTCTGTCTTTAAATGAGCAAGTTTTACACCAACCTTAGTGACTTGGTTGAGACTGATCCAATAAGGTAAAACGTGGAAAAAACTCGAAAAACTGTTTTCTTTTTTTCAATTGGCACTATATCAGGTTTTGTTCAGAATTTCATTCTGAGCACAAAAATGCAAATTTGTTTGCTTGCAGCACCAAAATGCACAATGTTACGCTAATAGCTCTGACTACACCTTCGGGAAGCGAACCAAGGTCCGCACGCTAACGAGGCCCTTATATGCCACCGTATATATACACTATGGCTAAACCTAATAGTCTACACTTTAAAATCATGGCTGTTAAAACTATACGAATAAGGGAATTTAATGCACCGGTTCCTGCCATTATCCTGTTACTACGTAACTGTCAAGTATGCACTCGTCGTGGCAAAGTTTATTACCATCTTAGCCGAAATTATAGACTCAAAGGTTCGCCAGATAATGGTGTAGGCCTAACTGTGGTTAACGACGGAACGCTTCTATTTATAGCAGCCAATCGCATCGAAGTAGGTCAGTACGGATAAGAGCTTTGTTGTGGACTAAGTGATTAGGAGTTTGGGATTGCATGATTTGCATCCGATTAGAATTTTCGTTTAAGATTGAAATTAGGTGACGTGCGTTGTGAGGAAAATAAAGCTGAGAGATACCTGCTTCAGAATTTTAGGTAAGCGTGAAAAGTCTGATAGCAAGCTTGGATATTAGGTTACGAGTTCTGGTCTTATTGTGAATGACCTTATTATGCGTGTGGCCTCGTTACACATGTAGGATCTTCTTATTTTGATCTGCCTTACTATACTATGCGTAACCCAAGGATTCTATTATACGTAACCTTACTATGCCTGGCCGTATTATTAGTGATGTTAATATGTATGGACTTGCTATATGTGACTTTACAATGCATGACTGTATTATTAGTGACATCAGTATGTATGGACTTGTATGTGACCTTACGATGTATTACCGTATTATTAGTGACATTAATATGTGTGGCCTTATGCACGACCTTACGATGTATGGCTAGGGTTGCCAGATACATGGGTAGCCAAAGGAGGATAGAGAAAGCGGGTCTCCCAAGTAACCAAGAAACCGGAAGTAAAATTTGCATTTTGACCATAAATACATTATAACATTTCTCAGGTCATGGACTAGAAACGTTTTGAAAATAGAGCAGCAATAAAAAAAATAAATAAGTAGATTATTTAGGGAAACTTAAGGACAATATGTGCGTGTAAAGTCGCGAAAAACGGCCTCAAAATAATAACCAATAACCCACTACTACAGCAAACGTGCAAAAAGCCAGACTTATCCAGGTTTATAGCTTTGCTTGCCAGACAGAAGACATGAGGCAAGAAACAAGACATGGGTGGCAACTGTGTATTTGGCCTGCTGTGCTTGAACATACTATGCATGGCCTTGATATATCTGATCTTATTAGGCCTGATTAATTTCATTTTAATACTTTTTAATACGAATACAAAATCACGCATAAGTGAATCCTGCATAAAAGAAAATGTGGATTCTTAGAGTGATTGTGTCCAATGAGGTTTGAAATTTTGTGGAAGCTTGAATTCCACGTGTCCTAAAAATTGATACATGTGCCACTTTTGGCACATGTGTCATGGGTTTGCCACCCATGGGTTACACCTAGAGTAAAATTGAATGTTTGTGCCTGGCACTGCCTAAAAGACATTGCTTTTACTGTTAGTTTCGCAGCAGTTGGAAATATCTTACCGTGATGCCACCGTTACATGATGCAGTTAAGCCTCTGGCCTGGCTCTTGGGAAAGTGGAGGGCAGTTCAGGCCACAGCAATCTATCCAACAATGAAAAACTTCAGTTACGGAGAAGATATAGAATTCTTCCACAATGGACAACCAAATTTGCAGTTTACGTAAGTGTAGGAGAGTTTGACCTCGTTTGCCGGTCAGGGCTGTGGTATATACATGATGCGTGTAATCGTTTCATACTTGCATGCTATATTAAAATGTATATATTACATATATATTTATATACATATGTATAATATGTATATATATATATGTATATAATGTGTTTGTGTATAATATGGAGGGTTCGTAAATTTTATTTATGCAATTTCAGTAATATTGGAAAGTGAATATAGATCATTATTATTATTATAGCAAACATGTTTAACATGTGCATAGTCACATAAAAATGCGAAACTGAGGCGCGGTTAGTCAGTCACCAGGTGAAGAGCAGTTAGATATCCAGATGTTTGAGAACCAATGAGAAATAATGAGTTTTGAGGTGTTTCTTAAAGGAAGAGATAGAGTTGGAGCACCAGAGATTGGTAGGCAATTCCATTCCTTGGGGCAGCAACATGGAATGCATGAGAGTTCATGACACTGCTACACCAAGGCTCCACCAGAGATCCATATCTGAAGATCTCATACTGGGAGGAGGGACGTACAGAGATAACAGCCTTTGAAAGTAGGTGAGAGTGCTCGTAGATGGGAATTTCTGGTGTTCAGATGGAATGTAGTCTGTTGTTTAACCTGATCGTGTAAGTCCTATATCGGTGTTGTGATAATACACAAGGCTGCAGCATATGATACACAAATGCCTATCCATAATCTTGTTAATCATAGGATGATGGTCCCAGTCAGAATGATACACAGACAGGCACACTGATGGAGACACAGTCAGACAGGCAAACGAGGTCAACAGACAGACAGACAAACTCAGCGTTACAGAGAATAAGCACTAACAATTGTTTGAAAGATGGGAACACTGACGAGTTTCATTGTTTCTTCAAAGTTGAGATGGACAGACAGACTGACAGACGGATATACAGGCAGACAGACATACAGGCAGACACACAGTGGACATACAGAGACACACAAACAGACAGCTGAATAATAAGCAGCCAGCAATTGTCGGACAGATGGGAAAATTGATATGTCTAAGTGTGACTTCGAAGACTTGAGTAAAGTCGTGGCACTGAATATGCGGATGCAACAAACCGAAGAGAAGCAAACAGAATAAAACTTAATATCATCTAGGCTTGTAATAGTGCTGGTCTATTTTACCTCTTAGTAGATATGTTGAAAGGATGCTGTATAAGTGTTGTGCATGAATGAACTAATTAATGAACGATGAATTAATTGATAATTGAAGAAGCGAATCTGATATTTTCTGCAGGTTTTACTCGTTTAATCTACAGACGCTGGCTCCCATGCACAGAGAAGTTGGTTTCTTGAGGATCAAACCAGGCACGAACACAGTAGCTTTCGTCTCGGCTCACAATACAGGTATCTTCCATCAAATCTAAACTGCAACTGTTGAACAACCACAGTTACATTTTCTTAAAGGTCCTATTAGCTCTGAATCTGATACATATGTATGTGCATGAACTTACACCAGGCGGCATCATGCTTTTTATGTTGCTGGCCTTCGGTCTGGAATGGGCGTCCTCGGGCTTTGCGCTTGCTGCCTAAGGTTTCTGATCATTTATTGCAATCAGTCCTTTTTAGCCGGGCTGGATTGGTTCCTTGAAGGGGTGCTATATAAATTCTTGCAGTGAACGAATGAATGAATGAATGAAGGAGAGGGGAATTTCTGTTCATTAGCACAGAATATTCCCAATGACAGAATATTCATTGTTTTGCGTGATGAGGGATTTCCCCATGTGCATAGAGAAGAGCGGATTTCTAATGGCTATCCCCCATTGAATGCAATTCCCCTATTCATTTCGAACCTGCCATTAGGCCTTTCTCCCCATATTTGTAGCAAAGAAGGGAAATCCATTGCTATCTCCATTCAGTGGATTTAGCTTTTTGGTATTGCTTCCACTAGCCACCTATAGGTCTTTTTCCGGTAAAAGGGTTTTTATTTCCTTATTTTTCTTGTTTATTTTGTTATCATGACAGCATAATGCCATCTTTAATTAATTACCGCCATCGACTAAGGTTCTTGGGTAGGTTGGTTTTATTTTCAGAGATCTCTAAAGGAGCTAGACTATATTTTATTTGTTCATAATACATTGTTCTGTTAAGTTGTTGGATTTCTGACACGATCATTTAAAGGCATTGGCTTGTGTGTGACAGGATTGGCTGACATGGAAGAAGGTGAATTAAATGGTGAAGAACTGAATTTGGAAACAACCAGTCTTGGTCGGATGACGTTTGGTAGTCCTCCGGCTGTTCAAAAGGTGACCCATTTGAATTACAAGGCTTCAGACATGACCTAAAAGTAACTGTAATTGAAATTGTAAAAGGGCATTTGTACAATATCCCTTAAAGGAGGAGTGGCAAACCTTTTCAAGGGTATTTGCCCAAAAAAGTGGCTAAATAATTTTAAAAACTACCCGCGTATTCCCTTGGAATTTTGAACAGCATATCATTATTTTCTCCAATAGCTTTTACTTGACAAAACGTAAAAAATTAAATGAAAGAGTGATTGTGTATTTTGAAGATTAAAATTTAGAGAGGACGCTCTGAATTTTGCATATGCCCAAAAATTTGTGTGCATGCCATTTTGGGCACACGTGCCATGGGTTCGCCACCTCTGTCCAAAATCATATTTCTGCTTGCGCAGTTCAAATGTTTTAACTATATTTTTGTTCTGTAAGACTTTGTTATATGTATACATAATATATATATATATATATGCGTGTATGTATCTTATGTTGAGTTCCGGAACCTTTTTTTCTAGAAAATAGCACTGACTAGAATATAACTCAGAGATTACTTAAGGATGGGACCACTGATTATAATGATTGTCTGAGCCTACTTGAATTATCCCAGGAGATCCTGCTCAATGTTGGCAAACTGGTGCTCTCTGGCATTTCTTTTGGGTTGTTCAGTCGTAGGTGGCCAATAATTGTATTTTTAATCCACGTTGACAGTGTGTTGATTGATATGTATGATGCATTGCGACATTAGTAGACCATTTAGATTCACCCTTTTGTAGACACAGCAACAAATCAAATTTTTCATCTGGAGACAGTTTCTTTCTCTTTTGCGACGACATTATTAAGAACGCACTCTCGTATTTATCATAATGGTGACTAAGTAGATATATGCACAGTCTCTGAATTGGGGTCACAGAACTCGTGAGCTTTAGAATAATTAGCTTAATAAAAATGAGGCTGAGATCAGAAGTGAAATTAGAATACACAATTACACATGGCCTAACTTGACTGACCCTCTCACAATGACCCAGACATCAAGTGCATCATTTTTTGTTTCGTGCCTCGAGCCAGTCAGGAAATGATAAAATCTGTTAATTAATTCTTTATTCATTAGTTGTAACTAGACCTGGCTGTGTAACTTCGATGTTTCTGCTAGTCTGCGGTTCGATATGGACTAAAAATGCAGTCAGGTTTAGTGAAACTTCGAAATGTACAACAAGCTTTTTAACAATGTTCAGGTACTTTTGTGTGTTTGCATTGGTTGTGGTTGACTCTTTTGATATAACCAAAAATTCGAAATACTGAAGTTCGATATAACCAAAGTTACACTGTGTTCTTAGTGGTAGTAGTCATGATAGAAAGTAAGAAAGCAAAAGTATGGCATAGAGAACCATTTAATGACGAATGCCTGTATGGTTGCTAAAGTTTTCAGTGATAATATTAAAAATTATAAAAAAATGCTAATAATAAAAAAAATAATAAACCATTTGGATTTTCCTTTTGGTTAAAAAATATAACAATAAAACCTCAGAAAGTCTATCTGTGTCAGTTTGACAAAAAGTCTTGCGTTTGTATTTGTTCTGTTTCATTGTAATGTATATTAAATGTGCAGCTGAAAAGACGACTGAGAAGAGATGGCAAGTTCCTTGAACAGGTCGTTGACATGGAAACCAGTAACACATCAGGTACTCAGCATCTGTCAGCACGTTACGAGAAAGTGGAATAACGGCAGCTGCAGAAGTGATCGGCTGTCTGAACACGTTTATTAATTAATTAATTACTTCACGTTGGCAGACTGTAGAAATATATGACTGCTTATAATCAGTATTATGATGATTATAGGCTATTTCAGTTATGCATATAACAATTTAACACGTATATTTTATTAATTACATTTATATTTCTGCAATTACATTAAACAAACTGTTGCAAAAACATTTTTTTATCAGCTTTGCTGATATTAATCCTACATTCAGTTTCTCAGCACCATCTTGATGCTTGGCCATTAGATAGTGGAGCTTAATAAATGCGTAATATAATAAATTAATAATAGACGTAGTCTGAAGACTGTTGTTGAGCTGAATCACCAGCCTTTGTATCTACGACAATTCTAAGGTTATAAGGTTAAAGTAGGTAAGTAAATTATAAACAGTTATAGCTTCGCGTTTTGAAATGAGGGAGACCATACGTGGTATGGGTCTGCCAACGATTTTCACTATGATATCTACTGTATCGAATTACTGTGCCTTCGTCTATCTGCTATGTAGGCTATAGGCCTACATACTAGCTAGGCCAATTTGATTAGAATTAGGCCTATAATAAATTGAGACTCTGCCAAAAAAATTCAAATAAATGCGACATCATTATTAGATTTTACTGTGTTCCTGTGTAAAGGACCTCGAAAGCCCGTTAATCCACTTAGTCATAATCGTAAGCGACAAATTTCTAGAACGTCTCTTGAAAGCTAAGTCCGGGGCACCAGCGTATTTGCAAGCGCTGCACTTGATAAGGTTTCTTAGTTACTCTAATTATATACCGACAACTTTAATGGCGGCGCTAAAAGTTCACTAAACGTGAGGAATTGGATCTGGATGACCCTAATAATTTTAGGCCGATGGCTATAGTATATGTCCTTTATCTGTAAACTTATTGAAAAGGTAGTAGCTACTCGGCTTACTGACCATCTGGATAGGAATGACCTTTAACCAACTTACCAGTCAGATTTTCTGAAAGGTCACTAGGCAGACATTTATTGGCAGGCTTACGCCTCCTGTCGGACATTTATGGGGCCATTGATAAGTCAAAGGTCACCCTATCCCTATTGGCACTGTTCGATGTAAAGCTCTACATTCGACACAGTTGATCACATTATTCCTTTTGGTACCGGCCCGCTATTCCGGGGGTCCGATATTCCGGGGATCCGCTATTCCGGGGATCCGCCGGAATATACATACATACAACATACATGCATAGATACATACATACATGCATATATACATGCATACATACATACATGCATACATACATCCATGCATGCATGTATGAATGTATGCATGTATGTATGTATACATACATGTATGTATGAATGTATGTATACATACATACATGTATGTATGCATGAATGTATGTATACATACATGTATGTATGCATGTATGTATTCATGTATGTATGTATCTATGTATGTATGTATATTCCGGCAGATCCCCGGAATAGCGGACCCCGGAATAGCGGACCCCCGGAATAGTGGACCGGAACCATTCTTTTGACGCGCATCTCTACCTCTGGAAATTTTCTTTAAAATGTAGATATTGGCATAAAAATACAGGCTATTTAATATACGTACTATGAATTTGGATTTGCGTGCTGTCTGATAAAACCAAGTTTTTAAAACAGTTTTCTCGGTTACATCTTGCGTTTATAAAAAATCCTAGTTTCAGTTTTTTGTCCTGGACATAGGCGTAGACTCAGGGGGGGAGCATCCGGGGCACATGCCCCCAATAATTGAGATGGGCTGTATACCCAATGCAACAAGTGTAGAATGAATAACCAGATCCCCCTCCAATATTTTGGACAAGTTTACAACAGTGGTCCTGGATCTAATTTTGAAAACCTAATCCGGCCTTCTGCGCAATTAACATGGTCTTAAGGACACCGATGCAGACCTGTTGGGACATTGACATACGCTGTCGAAGGCATTCGTGTCTATTGAAAGCAAAGTTGATAGATTAAGCCCTACAGTAGGCTATCGGTGCTTAAAACAAGACCCAACACTCGATGCATTATAATGTCCAATATTCTTGCCGCATACAATGTCAACTGCCTGGTGACGCTGCAGTTGTCCAAGTTGTTGGCACAATGAGTGAGGTAGTATTATTTAAAGGGACCAAATGAACGTGGCTGTATCATTATCGTACCTTCCGCTTCTTTCTACCGCTACGATATTTTGCGCCAAGGGACGAACTATGAAATACAAATTCTTACCTGAAATCTAGTTTGTAAGTAGGCCTAATGAAGATATAACTGGATTTTTTGTGCGCCAAAATTAGATCTTATAAATTTATTTGGAGTAGGCTAAATTAGTTAAAATTGCATCAAAATTAATTAGTAAAATTAAAAGTATGAATTTTAACCCTCATTTTGGCGCCACTTCGTTTAAAACACGTACTCTGCACCCCCTAGCTACGCCTCTGATCTGGCCAGTTACACAGCGAATGTAGTGAGTTTCGTAGCTGAAGTAGGCTACATATATGTAGTCCGTCATTTTTTTGTTCGCGGTATCGAAAACCAATTTTATACGTACGCGCTTGTAATGTAAATGTACATATATGATGTACATCTTCGAAAGTTTACAGCACCACAGTACCACACCAAAGTAGCGTAAGAGCGACCAACTGTGAGCCGCTATGTCAAATCAAGTCCGTGTACGACAGCTAGATTGTTTGGGCTTCGGTGTTTGGGCAGAATTCGGTGGTCAAGGCTATGAGACAGTACGATTATACTGTTTTTGCTGTTATTCGAGCGCGACTGCTCTCTGATGAGACAACTAAATTAATGTTTCTTTGTTGCTGAATCAAAGAGTTTTACCCTGCTAGCTTGGGTTCCGGTCCACTATTCCGGGGTCCGCTATTCCGGGGATCCGCCGGAATATACATACATACAATATACACACATGCACAAAGACATACATAAATGCATACATACATGCATACATACATACATACATACATGCATACATACATGTATGTATGTATACTAGGGCATAACCGGGTAGACATTTTCCACCGAGTACCGAATCCGAGTATTTGGATGTACTATTTGCCGGATCCGGGTACGAACCGAGTACCATTTGTAACATGTGCGAAGCTTCATATTTTCATGTAATAAAAATTAGCGACATAAATGTTTGTACTTGTAATAACTGACTAATACATTTGGAATTTAATAAATAAGTAATCAATTAAATGGACTTAACTTCCGTTGTGTACTTCTTGTGTTGGTGTTTTTTGTACTTTTCATCTCCGAAAGGAATATGCTAGATGAAGCTCGAGGCTGATATTATGAACCTACAGATTCCGGCATGAGAGGCATACAACCAACTATTTGTGTGTACAGTATTTGCCGAGGGGAATAGTGCCGAAAAACGGGATATTCGGCCGAGGCGAATGTCCGAGGCGATTTCCGGTTATGCCCTATAATGTATACATACATACATTCATGCATACATACATGTTTGTATGTATACATACATTCATACATACATGTATGTATACATGTATATACATACATACACGCATGCATTCATACATGCATGCATGTATGTATGTATCTATGCATGTATGTATGTTATATATCTATGCATGCATGTATGTTGTATGTATGTATATTCCGGCGGATCCTCGGAATAGAGGACCCCGGAATAGAGGACCCCGGAATAGCGGACCCCGGAGTAGCGGGCCGGTACCGCTAGCTTGTCCATATAGGGTCCGTGTGGTTGATGCTTTGCGCATTAGACACCTGCGTATAGAAGTTAATAATTAGCACCAATAGGGCCAATGTTCCTATTTCGGGCACTTCTTGAGCTCATGTGTTTTCCATCGAATGTTCATTGGCATGCTGGCAGGGTATATTGCTTTTTGCCGAGTCATCGAGTTTTACATTGTTTCTGACACAGTCATCGGGTGCTTCGTTGGGTTCTGTTGACGAGTTATCGAATGTTAAATTGCCGAGTCATCGAGTTTGACTGACATCAGGCGTTACGCTGCTGTCGCTGATCATCGAGCGTTACAGTGCGTTACATTGCTTCTGGCTGCTGTAAAGGTCGTACTCCTTCTTCCATCGTGGAACGTGTACAGTGCTCCATTCAGCGAATCGCTTCCTCCATTCTTTCTTCTTTTCTTCGGCATTTGCTGCAAGTTACACGCATCAAGACAAACTATGTAATCACAATCTCGAGATTTCTACAGCGCTCAAAAGGCAAAATCGCGGGAACCAGCTTAGTCAAAAGATAATCGATAAGCGGGGGGGGGGGTGAAATCGGTTCCAGGTCAAGACAGGCAGACGGTTACGGTTGACGGCGTTTAGAATTGAAGCGGCGACAGAGGTAGAGGAAGATGCCCCAAACAGCGTCAATGTGGAATCGATTCGATGCTGGTCGGCTTTCATCGACGCAGAGCTAATATGCCATATATATATATATATATATATATATATATATATATATATATATTGTATATTAGGTATTTACTTATATTCATTAAATTACATTTCAATATAGCTCCTGGCAATTTTTTCTGCGCCCATAAGATGGCCATTCATTTGGAGCGTAAGTCAAGGTGACGATGAGGTGAAGCTTGACCAGCTGCAGAATGAATTGCATGAATGAATAGTGTTAGATTTGCGCGACAGAATCGGAGGCACGTTCAGCGGCTAAGGGCAGAGGAAATCGACAGCTGAGGGAGGATCCTAAGTGACCGATGTATTCACAAAATAGAAAGCTTTAGGTTGTTGCTTGAGGGATGAGAAAGTTGGGACCGAACTCTTATAAATAAACGTATCTTATTCCAGAGAGTGGGTGAGGCTGAGCTAAAAACACGTTCACCGATCTTCTTCTTCTTCAGAGACGCAGTTCGAAGTCAAGCCGGACCAAACTTACATGTATATGCGTGTTTGCATACAAACACAAAAAAGAAACAAAACATACAGAGTGATAAACAAACAGTGTACCTGTGGTCGTGAGTAATTTCGGAACATATTCCGTCCAGAAGGCACACTGCGTCACTCGGGGACCTTGACCGACGGCGGAACGACTGGAACAAGAGGGGCACGAGGAGGAGTCCGAAGTAGAGGAGGTGGAGGAGGGACCTGAATCGACGGAAGAGGCCGCTAGCTTTTGCTCGTTCAACTCCAGGTACTCTTGCCTGGATGCCGTGTATTTAGGCCACTCCACGGTTGCTGCAGCTGAGGTAGAGAAGGAGGTCGAGGAAGATGATGATGAGACCATCTGCTCAGCTCTTGGCTTGCCGTCAGTCATCTCGTTTGGAGTTCTGTACAGTAAAGAAGAAGTCTGTGTTCAGAATGACTTCGCTGATCCATTGCTCAGCCTCACTTTTCATTATATTGTTGTCATGATCATCATGATCATCATGATCATCATGATCATCATGATAATCATCATGATCATCATCATCATGATCATCATCATCATGATCATCATGATCATCATCGTCGTCGTCATCATCATCATCATCATCATCATCATTATCATCATCATCATAATAATAATAATCATCATCATCACCAATCATCATCACCACCTTCATAATCACCATCAGCATAATCATCATCACCACCACCACAACCATAATCATCATCACAGCTATCATCATTGTTGTCGTCCTCGTTGTTGTTATTCATATTGTTGCTTTTAGTTACTAATGCTATTCTCAAAAAGTAGAGCATACAACTTCAAAGCATAGACTGAAGTAGTTTATCGCAATTGCCAATTATAGGCCAATAGGTTTAGATAATCAAGTTGAACCTCAAGTGAGGCTGGGGTATGGCGTTTTTTTTTTATCTCGGGATTAAGTTTCTATTGTTATTATTATTATTATTATTATTATTATTATTATTATTATTATTATTATTATTATTATTATTATTATTATTATTATTATTATTATTATTATTATTATTATTATTATTATTATTATTATCATTAAAAATCCAGGGGCAAATGCCCCCTTACCACCCTCCGGACGTCCATGACAACTATGGATGTTCAGTGGAAGATGTAAGGGGAGGGGAGGTGGATGATAGTTGTACAGGTTGATGCGATTCAGATTAACATATCTCAAAACAGTTACACACACGCACGCACAAACATACATACGCACCCACAAACACACAATTATTTATATATGCATACATATATTTCTACACACATACATATATTATATATACCTGTATACAAGCATATATTTGTATATACATATATATATATATAATTATATATACACATACACGCAAGCCTACATACATACATGTATAGACATAGGCGTACATACATACATAATTATATACATGCATGTATGTGTGCAGGCATACATAGATTATGTGATCATACCCTGATTTTGCAAAATTCGTCCAATATCTCATGATGCGATGACTGAGCTGGCGATCCTCCTTCGTGAAGTTCAGAATCTCTTTGAGTACATGACCAAAGACGTAGAGGATGTCATCGCCATGCATGACCCCCATCCATTCGGGCCACGGGTGGTTGCCGTACCTCTGTGTCAGGTGGTACATGTAGACATCGAGTCCAGCCTCGGCGTAGCTCATGGCAAACCGGTTGAGGGGACAGACGAAGTAGCTGTCCCCGATGGCTTGGTCGAGCCCTGCGAGGTTGGCCAAGGTGTCGTTTGGGTTCAGCCAGTCGGAGTAGAAGAACGCAATGGCGTCGAGGACCTGCGACGAGTTCAGTCGTTGAGGATACTGGGGGTAGTGGAAGAACAGCTGACGCAGGCTGGACTTGTAGATGTCCCGTGGCATGTGCGTTTTCTCGAGGGTTAGTTGCTCGGGAAGTTCGTAAATGAGGAACCAGGAACCCTCGTTGAGGTTGCTTCCGATGAGGATTGGGCAGCGCTTGAAGCGCCGATTCCGGAGCAATGTCTCAGGGGACTCGGGGAGGAAGAGTTTGTCGACGACCGGGAGGAAGGGGAACTGGAGGATCCCGCGTGAGACCCACTGCTGCTCCAACAGGAAGTCGACGTCCTGCTCTCGCAAGCACTTGGTCAGTTCCCGGACGTCGTCCGTTTCATCGCACCCGACGTATCCGGTCGCCAGCTCCTTGGATCGCTGGATGCCCTCGGCCAGGGTGGTCGTCGCCCACGGCATGTTGGCTGACCCGCTCTGTAGTATGGCGCGGTGGAATTTGTCCCGGCTGAGGGGCGACAGCAGATGGAGGGAGACGCTGGCCGCCCCAGCGCTTTCCCCAAACAGGGTAACGTTGTTGGGGTCGCCGCCGAATCGGTTAATGTTCTTCTGAACCCAGTCAAGCCCCATCAGCTGATCGAAGAGCCCCATATTGCACGGCGCCGATGGGTCGTCCAGACAAAGAAACCCCAACGCCCCCACACGGTATCCAATAGAAACTACGATGACGTCATTGAGCGAGGCGAGTATTCGACCGTCGTACACGGTCAGGGTCGTCGTGCCGCTGTAGAAGCCGCCGCCGAAGATCCACACCATGACCGCCAGAGGGCGTCGCTTCGTCGCGTCGACGCTCTCAAGCGGCGCGGCCGGTACCCAGACGTTGAGGTAGAGGCAGTCCTCGCTGACCGGGGTGTTGGGGTTCCACATGTTCGACCCCCAGAAGCTGTCGCCAAAGAAGAGGTCCGGTGCTTGGTAGCAGGAGTTGGGGAGAGACGTCGCGTTCCAAACAAGGTTCTTCTGCGCCCACGGCTCGATCGATTCAGGGTACCTGAACCTCCGAGATCCGACTGGCGGCATGGCGAACGGAATGCCCAGGTACGCCTCACCGGCGACGCCCAGGTCTGGCAGGTCGTAGCGAAGGCCCCTGACCTTGCCCTTGCTTGTTGTGACCACTGGTCCATCGTTATCTTCGCTGTTCGACTGATAGACGCTTCGTACCTCCGACAAAAGACAGCTGAGCACAAGGAGTTGAGCACTTAATGCTCGTTTGGACACCATATTGTCACCTGCGAAGAATGTACTGAAGGTAAAAGCAGGTAGAGCTGGCACACAACAGCTATTTATGTAGTTTAAAAGCTTTATACTAGCAAGAATAAATCGACAGCGGTGAACAACTCTGCGCAATATAACTGCGCAACGCCCCTACGCGGCAATCGTCTCAGAGAGGACTGGAGCCGCACATCGCATTGCAAGGCCAGCCTTCAAACGTGTTACATAAGGTAACACAGTTATGTGAGATATCCCAGTTTCAGAGCCCTTTGAAGTTTTTCTAAATAGTGTTACAATTGTCATAACTTCCCTCGCCTTTCGTATACCTTCTCTTGCCTTTTCGTACCTCCTCTTGCCTTTTCGTACCTTCTCTTCCCTTCTCTTTCCGTACTTTGCCTTGCCGTTGTCTTGTTTTGGCGTACCTAACCTAGTCAGCTCACGTACCTTACATGGTAAGTTGAGTTTTTACGTTTTCTTGAAGAAATTTCAAAGGAACTTACTATCTTCGGCAGTCGATGAAAAATAAGCGTATGCCTTTAAGATTTAGAAGTCCTCGCAGTCCAAGTACGCAAGTCTTGTGGCGTTGAAACTTAACTTAGCTGCACTATCATTTATAGACGTATATATTACTTCAGACAATAGGTCAATGGATCGATATCATGATCTGATTAGCCAAGTGCATCGCCTCACGGATTGATGAAAGGCAATATGCACTGGCTGTATGCTAAAGTTAACCGTGAATGATCCTTAACTGTACTTGGTTAATAGACTGCCTGTTCAAATTGTAGCTTTTAAAGTCGACCTTACAACTGCTTTTAGGTCAAACAATTGGATTGATTCTTGCCATCGATTAGACTCTCAGAAATGCTGCAATCGCGTGCAGGTCAACGGTGACTGAGCACTTGTGGACAGATATCCACAGGGGTCGCTAAATATGATTAAGAACTGTTTGCATTAACGAATGAACCAGTGCATCAATGAACGACTGAACAGTTAAAACAATGAATGAATGAACAGTTAACCAATGAACGAATGAACAGTTAAACCAATGAACGAATGAACTGTTATACCAATGAACGAATTAACAGTTAAACCAATGAACGAATGAACAGTTTAACCAATGAATGAATGAACAGTTTAGCCAATGAACGAATTAACAGTTAAACCAATGAACGAATGCACAGTTAAACCAATGAACGAATGAACAGTTAAACGAATGAACGAGTGAACAGTTAAACGAATAAACGAATGAACAGTTAAACCAATGAACGAATGAACAGTTAAACGAATGATTGAGTGAACAGTTAAACGAATAAACGAATGAACAGTTAAAGCAATAAACGAATGAACTGTTAAACCAATGAACGAGTGAACAGTTAAACCAATGAACGAGTGAACAGTTAAACCAGTGAACGAATGAACAGTTATACCAATGAACGAATGAACTGTTAAACCAATGAACGAATGAACAGTTAAACGAACGAACGAATGAACATTTAAACGAATGAACATTTAAACGAATGAACAATTAAACCAATGAACGAATGAACAGTTAAACCAATGAACGAATTAACAGTTAAACCAATGAACAGTTAAACCAAAAAATGAATTAACAGTTAAACCAATGAACGAATGAACAGTTAAACCAATGAACGAATGAACAGTTAAACCAATGAACGAATGAATTGAAGGAAGTAATGAAGAAAGGAAGGAACAAACGATCCTATCAAGGATTGAATGATCAAATAAAACGATTGAATGAGAGAATAGGCGATGGTCTTTAAGCCTAAACCTACGAGAAATTTTAAAGGTGCTAAATAAATGCTCACTTATTCAATCCTTCACCTGCAACAGCCTGGGTACATCTCTACGTAACAACGGCCTCTAACACAATTACAGGTAGGCCGGACAGCTTGGACAGCCTATTGTGGTTTGTAAATACGCATAACAACCAGTTAAGCTTACCTTGAAAAGTTTACCATCCGGTCTAGCAGGCCTACCTGCTAGGCCTAGGCTCACCTGAAGACGAATATCCTAAATTCCATTTATAATCGATTATTACTCGAGTAGTAAGTGTCGTTGTCTTATCTTTTTTACGCAAATTGAACGTGACCGATCGTGTGGCCACAAATTACCTCAGATAAGCCTCTAACTTCACCACCACTGCTCTACACATTGATACATATTCATATGGAGGTCTATATATAAGCACACGTTTATATATATATATATATAAATATATATATATATATATATGCACATACATATATATATACATATATACATGCACATACGCGTATACACTTGTTTAAATATGTGTATAAATGTACACTGTGCAATAGCAATGCGTATATATACATACATGCACGTTGGTTATATATATATATAACTATATATTATACACGTGCTCACACTCATATAAATGAGCTAAGGTATGTTTGCATACATACACATGTGCATAGGCAGGTATAATATGTTTAATATATACTTGGTTCCTGTACGTGAGGATGTATGTATGTATATTATATGTATGTATATAATATGTATGTATATGTCGCAAATATCAGTAAACGTGTCTGTATCGGCATATATGTATATACACATGTATATTGATGTATGTATTTATGCAGACATACAGGATCTAACAGCATAATGAGAGAGAGACAGTGGTAGATTGGGAGATAGGGAGGGAGAGAGAGTGTGTGTGTGAGTGAGAGAGACAGAGAGACAGACAGGCAGACAGAGAGAGAGAGAGACAGAGAGAGAGACAGAGAGACAGAGACAGAGAAAGAGAGGGGGAGAGAGAGACATAGAGAGACAGGGAGGAAATGGGAATGCCTGTGGCTTTCTCGGATCCGCCCTGTGGCTGGCACTGCTTGGTCTAAACATAGGTATGTTTATGTGCAAGTGATCGGTGCATGTGCCTTTGCTCAGATCCTCTTCGCCGTTTTCACCTAAACGATGGCGGGCGATGAGTTCTAAACATAGACCAATCTAGATCTTTCCGTTAACCAATCCGTCTTCAAACCTCGACTCAGCGTGAATGACGTCACCGTAGTGATCTCATGGGAACGTTCCATTACCACCACCCCACCACGGAAACTTAATTCCGAGGTCCAGAAGGTGCTGATTCGTTTTTTTCTTATTAGAACATAGCAGTTCTGTCAAGATGGTAGGCCTACTTCTATCATCGATAAGCACATAAATTCAAAAAGTGCTATCGTCAGCCATAATTCAGTCGCTTAAAACTAAAGCAAATCTGACGATCCTATCAACCAGTACAAACCAAACAACTACAAAATAAATGTCTTTCTGGCTCAGAAAGTTTCTAACCAACCTAAGCAGCGAAAACTAGTCCACTAGCCAATGTTAGACTAACGTGAAGCACGTGAGAGCGATCACCTGACACAGATTATGTCCAGGTTAGTCAAAAATGTAATGATTCATCATTGTGCAGCGTCAGCGTACATTGATACAATCAAGTTCACAATATTATTCTAATTAGAATTACGTCCTAAATTAGGTCATCAAGCAGTCGTGGGAAAGTTGTAACTTCGGAGTCTTATTTTTAAAAATTTAAATCAGAATAAATTGTTTGTTCAATGCATGCGTTAAACTCACTTTGTCGGTAGAATAATTATATCCAACAAAAGAATTTTTGCTTAGGCCTCAAGCGATTGCCAGTCACGAATCATAAATTTGACACAGTAGCCTACAGCATCTCTTAAAAGAATTACTCTAAAACTGCTGTCTATAAATTATCCCTTACATGATCGATCAATCAAACATCATCCACCTTCGCCATATAGGCCTTCCATCTTTGAGGTGAGATAAAAGACCACAAAATTCTCTTTTCTTTATCTCTTTAATTGATACGAACACAGAAAACCTCAAACATTCAAAATACACATAGCTAAAATTTATTTTCAAATAATTAAGAACACAACCAGTGCATTTCCTAGCATAAATGTGCAGCTAGTTTTACACAACTTCTAGTAAAAGATTCGAAAAAAATTCGTACTTTTAGAACAGTTGAAAAAATCATCGAAAACACGTTAAGACAGTTTCAAGTTTTAAAATAGTTGCAAAATATAAAATAGTTTTAAATTATATTATACACATCCGGTAGCAAAGATTCTAACAAAACAAATAGCAGAGTATTATTCGAGATGAAATCCCTATTTACAAAGGTCTTAGAATGTACCTGTACTCTCCACGTTACAGGTCGGGCACTCTAACAAATCGGCCGTCGTGTCACAAAATATTAAGGTTCGTAAAACATATAGACTGCCGTGGATCTCCTCGAGATGGTGAAGGAGGGGTATTAGACAGTTTAAACTCTAATTGACTAATGAGTTTGAAATGAGGACCGAGGGCAAGAAGAGAGCGATCTCAAAGGTTGAGTGAGCTGACTCACTGGTACCACAGGCATTTTGGTTTAAAGACTCGCGCAAGGCCTTTGACACTCTTTGAAAGCACTACATAAATATCTAGCTTTACAAATACATACAAACATTAAAGGCAAGAAGGAACTGGATTATTAAAACAATCTGATATTTCAGTCTAGAGTCTGTAATATATAAACGATATAATATGCTTCGTCTGTGGTTTGTAAACATTCCTACTGTGTAGTGTAACTGTACTACTGTAAACAACACCCCTTGGCGATATATATACACAATGCAAAAGATCATAAAATTATACAGAGTCTGTCGTAGATCGTTCAAATGCGCCGAACATGACGATCAAACACAAACAAACATTTGTGATTTATGACAAGGTTTCTTAAACTGTTCAATTGAAACAGTTTAACAATCTTGTCAAGATTTTCACATTTAGGCCTACCTACTTTTTCAAGATGTTCAAATTCACCCTACTTGCTTCAAGTTGTTCAAATTTACCTACTTTCTTACTTCATTGATTGCCTACACTTAAAATATGATGGCTACATACATTTAGTCCATAGGCCTATCTGCATAACTGTGCTCTGACGCTTGCAAAGCACCTATAGCAATCAAACACCATTAACACTGCAGAGTTTATCACCGTTAAAAGAAGGATATCGTTTGGTCGAAGTTTCAAACGCAACTTGAGCTGTTTGTTTAAGATTGTTGAATTCTTCCGGACCAGTCTGTTCTGCCATTTTGTAGAAAAAGCCACTCGTGTTCTGAAGCAACGTATGCGGCTGATCAAATTCAATTATACGACCAGCATCCAACACCTAAATCAAGTTCATTACCAGAACCAATACTACAATATGAATAGTGATATACTGTATTAATTTACATTTGTTATTGTTAACAAGTAGCTTTGTCGCGCAGTGGTCTACAGCAAAAGGCATCAACGGATGGTGCACCAATACGATTCCTCAATCAGGTCGATATCCGGAATAGGCCTTATCAGTCCGCCAATGGCATAAATGGCTGATCAGAAAGAAGAGATACAGCGACAGAGTTCTAATACCTAGGTCGAGCAGCCAAAAGATCTCAGTCACCAAGAGCAGTTCTAATCTTAGGTATGACCAGATGTAGGGGAGAGTGAAGTAGGAATCTTTTTCAGGTTAAACGTCACAGGAATGATTCTGGGATTATTACTCCGGAATCCGGAGTATTATCGTGAACGAGAACGAAACGAGAACGAAAAAGAAAAGTCAATCGTTCACGAGAACGAAAACGAAAACGAAAATGATTTTGAGAACGAGAACGAAATAGAAACGAAAAAGACTGGACTCAAAACGAATAAAAACGAGAATCGAAAATGATTTTCCGAACGAAAAGTATTGAAAATCCAACCATGTATTTTATCAAAAACGAAAATCGCAAAATAAATTCTTGAAGGAAGTATTGAAATTCCCACCATGTCTTTTTACAAAAATTTTCGGCGACGCAGTTGAACTGCGCGCGTGTTTAAACTACAGGCACAAGTCACACAACTTCCTGTTTGCGTCTTGCGTCTTTGCAAACGCGACAGCCACGAGTTCACGTTTAACGCGGTAAGTCGTTTTGTGACCTCTTTCTTTGATATATTTCTTTAAATCGTCCACCTTCCATCGATTGAAGTTATTCAACGATTCTAAGCTATCCGCCATGTTTTACTTTGTGTGTGAACGTCGTTCCCGTCATGCCTTGCGGGAAAAATAAAGGTGAACTAGCTTATCGTCTAAGTCAATTTACAAAATTATTAATAATGAGTCTAGTAAAATTTTTATATGGTAGGAAATGTTAAAGTAGGCTATAGTATGGGAATACTTTGTACATGAAGAAGATAACGATAAGAGGAAAGGCCGATAATTATACAGTTCTGAACGAGAAAGAGTAAGGACAACCCCGTGGTGTTCGCATAGCTGGTGGCAGTGATATTATCGTGAACGAGAACGAAACGAGAACGAAAAAGAAAAGTCAATCGTTCACGAGAACGAAAACGAAAACGAAAAAGATTTTGAGAACGAGAACGAAATAGAAACGAAAATGATTGAGAAATTCAAAACTAAAACTAAAACTAAATAGAAATGATTGATAGGCCTACCCGAACTGAATAAAAACTAAAATAGAAATGATTTTCCGAACGAAAATAACACTGCTCCGGATGCTAATCAAAGAAAATAATTGCAGATCTAATAAATCCACGAATGCAAGTAATGATAATGTTGCAAAATGTATGCAATAAATTTCAATCTAACTTAAGTTGCACCTGCATGGTACGCATGCACATGTCATAAATTTTACACAAACCAGTATCCTATCCGAGTCTACGACGGTGTTGAGTCGGTGAGCAATCGTGAGCACCGTGCAATGAGCAAACTGGGTTCTGATTGTGTTCTGAATCAGAGCATCCGTCCTACAATGAAAACATAAAATGTGCGGTCCACAAACCAAGACACATCAAAGACATTTTACACTAGTACGTGTAGAGTTCTAAACAATAACACACCACAAATCGATTGAATGTAATCAACTAAGACAAAAACAGGTGACAAGTCATTTAGGCTCCAGCACCTGCACGAACGAAAAGCATATTCATGAGGTTGAAAAACAACTGAAATTAACTCTTAGCATTTAATGCTAACGATATAAAAAAAGAACCATATTAGTAGCTAACTACTTATGACGCTAAAGAAACTGTCGTTATTTAATTTTACACAATGAAGACCGTGGAAACCAGCTTATTTAGTGGCCTTCTGTCCATTGAAATATGATGAGAACTTCGGTCAAGTGCGGGTCTGTGTAAAAATGCAAAGGCTGGTAAAATGTCTAAGGTGTGGATCATCGACTAAAGTTCAGATGATCAAAGAAAGCACGAAAAGAGAAATGGAAGAGCCAAAAAGAAGCTTTTGAAAGTGTGACTTTGTTTTGTCTAAAAGGCAAGAGCAGAAATTGCAAACAGCAGTTTAATTTAGTTCAGCTTGATGCTAAATGAACAATGCAAGAACCAGGTCTAACTGGCATAAATAAAATAATAGATACATTTTAGAATTACAAATAGGCCTAGTCACTTCACGCAGAGAAATAAACCTCATTATTCAATGCGTTTAGCCGTAATAATTTATGTTCCCTAAACTCAGCTTTTAATTTAATAGGGCCTACACTGACCGTAAATTGTTATTGGGAAGATACTAGATGTTAAGGAAAAAGACTGGCGACTAAGGCTACGAAAATGAAGTCGCAAGCACTTCATATCCGTAGCTATCTCTCAAAAAGTTCAACTATGGTTCTATTTGAATCATATCTATCGTAATCGTTGTCTCCGAACTTCCAAAGCGCCACTCGAAGACCAAGCGCAGGGTACCAGCCTATTTGTGAGCGCTGTGTCAAATCAGAGGGGTTTGCAATGACTAGCCCAAAGGAGGTCCGAGTCCGGTTACCAGAGTGTCCAGACCAAGAGAGGAGGCAGAGCAGCTGTTAAGGCGGGTGTTGTTTAGGGCGAGAATTGGAAGGCGGAGGATCAGATGAGTCAGAGTAGGAGTTCTTGAAAAGGTGAGACTTCAGTTTTTAGTGGAAACCCGAGGGTAATAGAGGAGCATGAGGAGGAGGATGAGGATGGGTTGCAATGATGATAGAGGAACCGAAAATCTACGGAACTCAGAGGGGAGATCGATTCAGAGGCGTGGTGCTGTGTTGGACATGACTATCTATCGTCTTGACAAGATTTATTGTTGTGGAGTCTGCACGATGAAACGGAATGGTCAGAGAATAGATGGCTATACCTTTGGTCGACGTTAGCAGTTGCTTCGTCAAGTATCAGGATTTTATTGCACTTGAGAATTGCTCTAGCGAGACATAACAGCTGGCGTTGGCCCATGCTCAGGTTGTTTCCTCCTTCTTGAATTGGTGCCTCGAGGCGAGCCGGCATGTCTTCAACGACCTGATGTAGCTGAACCTATAATTTATTGCAATTCATTGTAATCTCTAGTATTACGATCATCATTATTACTTTTAAATCTTTTCCCTCGGGGTTTCTGGCACTGATTAGGTCGTACGGAGAGTGGCGTTTTATAAATCGTTAAATACAATCCAATACTATTATTACTATTAGAATTGCAACATTGGTACGGTCAGCTTTGCACATGGATGCATAGAAAGAAAGTTTAAAACCACAGGGATAGGAGGACACGTGACGAGCGAGTGAGTGAGGAGAAAAACAGAGCGTAAGACAGTTAAGGAGTTTTTGCATTTGATGAAAGCATGAAATAATCTCAAGAAAGTATGTCTGTAGGAAACAGAGCATGATACCTTTGTTTGCGCAGATGTTTACTGCTTCATAAAGGCAGCAGCTGAATGCAACTGGACTAACCTGCTTCAGTGCTTGCCAGATTTCTAGATCAGAGTGATCACTGAGTGGATCGAGATTCTTTCGAACTGATCCAGTCAGAAGGACAGGATCCTGCGAGAAAAAGACATGTGCAAACCATGCAGTAAATCCATGAAACTCTTTACCTGATATCATTAAGTCTGGTATCAACTAATCAATCCATTACTTAAGTTCTATGTCTCTACCCATCAGAAAATTCGCACAAATAGAGCAACTCTCTAAGACATCATGGAGTTAATGAAACATAATACTAAATCTAAACTGATGCATCTTAAGACATGCTAAGAATTTGTGGAATATGATAAATATATGTAACATTTTACAAGTCACACGTGCAAACTGTTGGTAGAGTTGGACATTTGTTGTAAAATATATATATTTGTATATACGAATACTGTTACATATATAATAAAGTACATTTGTGTACATACATATATGGACAGTTAAAAACTATACTTTAGAAAAAAGCTATAAACAGTAATTCAGGCATCAGCAAGTCTTCTGCCTGTGTCACACAGAAAGACAAGGCAGATGCTGTTTTTGATCCCATCGATCTCGACCCATTATTTCTGCATCCATCTTCTTGGTTTGGCATCTTTGATACTGCCTTCCTTACAACCTACCAATTGGCCCCTTTTCAATGATAGTTTTAAAAGGATTTCAAGATACAGTGTTCCAAGTCAGGCTCTGAGAGTCTAGGGCTCTAGGCTCTATGGGCTATGAAACTGAAATTAAAACAGATATCTTATAGGCCTACAACAAACTAGAAGTCATACCTGTGGAATGATAGAGACCTTTTTACGCAGATCATGTAGTCCAAGTGCAGTTATATCTAAATTATCTATGTACAACTTTCCACCTGGCTCCACGAGTCGAAATAGCGAGCTGATTAAAGAACTTTTACCAGCTCCTGTTCTGCCAACTATGCCAATCTAAAATCGAAGCACAAAACAGATCAATCTTTTGTAACGCTTCTGGTATCACTTTCCATAATTTGTCCATTAACATGGTACTCACTTTTATTAACTTGTTGCTAAGCTTCACAAACTGTCATTACTGCCAGTTACATACCATTGATATGGGCAACATTCTATTCTATTTTCTATTCATTTATATAAACACAATATTCAATTTAACTAACTTCTATTCACCTTCGACAGCATACTATTCATGCCCAGGAACAACAACTTCAATTTATTGTGTTAAGATTTCTGTGTTTTTTTTATATATTGCCTATATCAAACTCAGCTCTAAAAATACATAGGTTTGGAAAAGCGGAAGGAGAGGAATTGTTACCGGACACGTAGGTCGTTTATCCGCCTCCCATGTAATTTCGGCAGATATTTCGTCTGAATGCAGAATTTAACAAGTTATTGCTCGCAAGTTAGAGCTTACTGTTGCTGAGTTTGCGTATCAAACATATTCTTCCATTCTGTTGCGGATTTTGTGCATTTGGAAGGTATTTTCCTCGCATATTTTCTAGCCTGGTGGGGGAACCTGGGGGTGTACTAACAAGAGGGACAGAGATAGGATTGACCGTTTGTTTTAGGCGACTAACCCGTGGAGAATTGCTCCCTGGCGATGCTGATGGCGTCAACCAATTGGTCAACAAGTCAGACGAACGACTTTTCTTGCTATTATGAGGAATCCTAATCATGTGCTGCCGCTGCTAAGTGACCTGCTCTCTCCCCTTCGCAGCAGTGGACACAACCTTCGAGCAAGACCGCATTAATTACCCTACCCGAAAAAGACGATAATAATTCTATACCCCGTATTCTCTACAAGAATGCCTACTGACGCTAATTAGCTGCTCGCGAGTATATGACCTCTGTAGCTTGTTCTAGTTACGTTATGTCAGCTTTGATGTTCAATAAACGAGCATGTCCACTTGGCCTACGTGGCTGCATCATTCATTCATTCATATGGAGAATTTATATAGCGCCTCTTCTGGTTATCTACTCAGAAGCACTCCCGACCAAACCCCGGCTGAAGAGTAGAGTCTTGAGATTTCAGTAAAATGTGGCGGAATGGGTGCTTGGGACCAACCGAAGCGCTACAGGTAGCCCATTCCAGATAGCTGGGCCACCGATGGAGAAATCACGGCGCTGCCTAAGGGCGGTCCGTGAGCGGGGAACCAGAAGCTCAGCCTGCTTAGATGAGCGCAGGGAACCACAGCGCTGGATGGAGTGGCAATGCTCTCGCAAATACACAGAGGCCTCTCCCACAAGGTAGCGGTGGCCCACACTAGGGCAGAGACCCGATAGGCAATACGCTGCGGGATAGGAAGCCAATGCAAAACATCCCGCATGTACTCAGTGACATGGCCAAATCTTGGGATGCGACCAATAAGGCGTGCATCAGGAGGAACAGGCGTCCTGATGTGAAGTCGAGTCTCGGATCCACGGATCACGTACGCCGTGCGCAGCCGGGCAATTTTCGTCGCACCGGATGATGAGCGATCGCCGATCGGAAATCCTTGGAATGACTTCAAACAGTCACTGGAGGCGCTTCAACCTACCGACCTGCAGTCGACGAATACCTGTTCCACGTTATATACAGGGTGGGCCATAAAAAAGTAACTCCATACAGGCTTTTGCTAATATTTCGGCCAAAAGTAAGAATTTTTAAATCAAGTTTTACTGGCTTAAAGGTAATTCATATTTACGTGTAACAGCCAAATTTCACCAAAATATTTCAAACAGAACCAAAGTTATACCACTGGTCGATATCTATCAAGACTAAAGTCCAGACTCAAAACTTATTTGACTTCCTCACCAACCAATGACCTAGTTTTGTCCTGTAATGTCGAATGACTCTATGAAATTTACATAGAAGCTCATTTAGTATTCAAATAGTGCAGAGCAAGTCCTCAAACCAGTTCTGATGCATCAAAACATTTCTCATCCTAACCTTTTCTGATGAAAATATTGTGAAGTTGATATTATCCAAAACGTTTGCACCATCTTCTTTATACTTCAGACAGACGTTCTGAGCACTGATGCTGCCATCTTGCGGCCAGTTGGATGGTGGTTTGTTTTCTTCTTTCGACTCCAGCGGAGCCTCTGGAGGAAGCTCCGCATATTCAACGACTCGCTCAACTGAGGTCATCTGGAAGAACACAATACTGTTAATAGTTTAAGCATAAGTAGTTGTAGTTGTTGTAGTAGTAGTTGTTGTAGTAGTAGTATTGGTAGTAGTAGCATTAGTACACCAACAATCTGCCATTTAAGATGCAATTGTTTAAAATGATGCCGCTCATTATGCATTTCTAATCAAAGCTAAGTGGCAACAATGTCAGTACTGCAGACCCAGTGTATCTGTATGCTTAGGTAGGCCTATATGTAATCAAGTAAATAAAAGACGATAAGGTGGATTCGCATTACAAAACTGTACAGAATCTAACCAAAGTCTATGTTTCCAGACTTAGGATTCACGAAAGAATTCACTTGGAAGAAAAGATTTCTGCTGCCTACCAGGCTTTCGACCTCTGAACTCTGCCGTACTCCCCACTGGAAGAGCATCATCAACGTTATAGCGTAGTTCAGGCTCAATCCAACCAGGCTTCCATCCATACCTAGGACATTTCGTATGACTCTAATCTCTTCATTTGCAAAAAATGTGATACAAAGCCACAGCAGATAAATCAATAACAAAGAAATCTGCATGACAAGAAACAATTAACTTAAACATCAAGTTTCTTAGCGCAAATACAAGTAATGTTGAAAGTAAGATGTAACTGATATGATAAAGAGTTCAATCTGGATTCAGACCTGTAAGTCTCTATTAATGTAATGCTGGAAATAACAGGAACCAATGTCGCCAGAACGCTCACATGCATAATTATCTAGTATTTAAGCACTTTTACTATACAGAAGGCTAAAATGTGCTAGCGAGAAAGCAGGAATGTACTTTAATATAAAAAAGACGAAGATAATGACCACTGAGAAATGGAGTTATTTTGAGGTAGATGGAGAGGAGATAGAGGTGGTATCAAGCTTCTGTTTCTTGGGGGCCATGATGGAGAGTGAAGGTGGATGCGAACGAGAAATACGACGGAGAATTACATTGGGGAAGACGGCAACGCAGGGACTGGAAAAAATATGGAAGGACAAATCAGTGAGTTTGGGAACGAAGACAAGAATTGTTAAAGCAATGATCTTACCAGTGGTGCTTTACGGATGCGAAACATGGACAAAAACCAAGGCATTGGAGAAGAAAATTGAGGCATGTGAAATGTGGATCTGGAGGAAAATGTTGAGGGTTTCTTGGACTGAGAAGAGAACTAACGAGGATATCCTGGAAGAAATAGGACACTGGAGAGGGAGTTTGACGTTGGGGCAGAGAGCGTCCAGGCAGAAGATGTCATACTTTGGACACGTGATGCGTGCAGATGGGCTGGAAAAGGAGATGATGTTGGCGTGTGGGGAGGGCAGAAGGAGGAGAGGACGACCAAGGAGGAGATGGATGGACGAGATACAGGAGGCATTGAAGATGAACATCTCGGAGCAGAGAGAGGCAACGAGAAATCGGAGCACATGGAGAAGGTTGACCATGACAGTCGCTAGGATTCAACGAATCGACAGCACAAGGTGACTATACACTAACATTGTGGCGTATAGCCAGACATTGTATGCACAGTCACTTTATCTTAACGAGCTCCTTGTAGCTGTGTCTAAGCTAGTCTTGCTCAACGCGACCATTCCTTGTCGCCAGATTAGATGAGCTCAGATTATGGCACTACTCGAAGACTTCATTTAGTTTACATTCCAAATTTCAGACAACAATCACAAAGAGGGTCGTAGGCCTATATAGCGCCTAAATATCGACAGTGTTGCAACCAACACCTGTTGCATTGAGCCCCGGTCTCCCCTATACGTTCATCCTATAATCAACACATACCAAGCCAGCGATATAGGCCTATTCCAGGTAACCATCGACTGTGTGTTGGCAGTGTGTGGTAACGGCGCTATAGAAGTCCTTAGATTAGAACCACTGTAATGTCCTATAAGCAATGTAACTGATCGATGCAGTGCAGTGTAACAAAGTGTAACGCAATGCAAAATAACTACACATTTACATGTATACGTGCTAAACTTACAGTGCTTTGTCGATAATACGCTGGGTCTGTAATTGAGTGTTTGCCTGCATGCGCTTGCTGAGCGAACTCCATGTAAAGACTTGTCTCGTGCCTCAGGAACGAACTTACTGGCCGTGTGAACATAATTTTACCAATAAATAAATGAATAAATAAATAAAATATATGTTGAATGCTTTGAAAATGTAGAGACCATTATAACATTAAAGGCACAAAAAACCTTTCGTCTATCCTCAAAAGTTCCAATACTTATTTTGACATAAAAACGTTGCTCTTACTCTTGGCTGCGAAGACAGCAAAGAAAGCAACAATCGTGATGAACACAGCGCAGATCAATTCGAGTCGAAGAGCAAACCAGCGAACAAGACCAATGAAGAGGAAATATGCTGACGTATGCAAATCTTGGAGCACGGCAAATGTTTCTCTAAAGTTCATCTCGGCATGAAAAGCACGAATGGTGTGGATTCCCAAGAGAGTTGAACTTATGTGAGAGAAAACGGGACTCTTCGCTATTTTAAAAACACACAAACTCAACTTTATTATTCTATAACCGCAAAGCCACTCCGATGCGACTATGCTCTATGCAGTTGCTTTCATAATGTTAACAAAATAATCCAAAACATTTGATTATGCAATCAAGAATATTTAAAACTGAAAGTTGGTCATGAAGTTGAACATTGGAATTGAATGAAGCAAAGAATTAATTTCGCTTCAACAGAGGAAAGATGAGAATTACATTTAATAAATCTCTTTAATATTGGTAAATTGGCACAATAAGCAACACGAATAGGGCCTACAATAGTTTTCTCTAATAGACCTACCGCCTCATTATCGAGCCTCCGATTCGCATTACTGTGTGGCCTTTCGCGCGTAAAATTGTTTAAAATAATAATGATAATAATAACTAGCATGCTAAAATCCATGCGACGGTGATTACAAATAAAAGTAAATTCTGCGCTCACTGGTAGCTTCAAGTCTCTTGACGTTTCTTACGATTTTCAGATAGTAGCGGCGAAGAAAGTAAAAGACGATCATAAGTGGCACGACTGCTATGAAGACCCATGGATTCGTGATGCCAACAACGAGGAAAACACCAATTATGAGAAGAAGGCACTGCAAATCAAAAGACAAGTATGATTCGGCATATGCAATATAGAGACAAACCTGTTATAGAGCTTAAATTACTTTTCCACCTTTACCTGCAGTACTTCCACGTAAACTCTTACACTCAAAGCACTTAAATACAACTTGTGATCTAAGTACATCTATAGTGCCGCCATAAAATCAATGGCTATCTCCCAGTGAAACTGAAACACCATCAGTTCTATGAGTGATACTTCGCTGAAGTCACAAATTGCTTTTCCCCCATAACCTGACTTCCACCTTCGGAACAATCGGGTATCAAACGGGCTTCTGATGGAGATGACGTATTTGACGACGGTATCACTTGGAGAGGCCGTAGATTGAGACATTGCTAAATATCGCTAGATCAGACCGTAACGAATAATAAGATTTGTATGGCATGTTTTGAGCTCTGAACAATACAGATAATCATTAACTCTCTTTTTACTAACTCAATTACAAAGACTTAAAGATGCCAAAATAATAAATCTATCAAGTTCCTACGTTAGCAGAATGAATTTGTTCTTTGTATCGGCAGTGCTTCACTTATGAATCAGTTGTAATTAAAAATGCACTTGCCTGTATAAAATCATACATGCACAATGGCAGGACTTCATCCAATTGGCCGAGATCCTTTGCAAATCTATTAAGAATTCTACCTGTAACATAAAACCTCTAGCCATTCCAGTTCTACTCCAGTAGATGACACTATTTGTGTATTCTTAAAATCAAAATAACTAAAGTGATATACATGAAACCATATGCAGTTAAATTCAACTTATGGCAATGTATGTGTATACAGTGTAATTAAATACAATTCAATGTTTCCTGTATAATGCGGGCATTCAGAATGTACATTGCAAAATTTTCACCAACACACTAGGCTAACACTTCACAAGGAAGACCAGCCTCTTCTTACTCGTGCTTTATCGTACGAACAAAGTTCAAAATAATTTCTGTCGACGTCAGCGGACTTGGTGCCATAAGATTTCGTCAGACTGAGTCCTGCGGCATTGGTTGAAGACAGAAAAATCTGTTTTGCCAAGTTTGGCCTATGAGATCTCCTAGATCTCCTAATATCCAAGTGATACACAAAATGTCGGACTCAGATTTAGGAGATCTACGTGTACATTCTGAATATCCATACGTAAATAGACTTACTTACTTACTTACTTCAAAGCACGTGCATGTGCACCCCCTTTAAGGCAAGATAATAATAACAATAGGAAGGATTGTTGTCTATTCGACTTACCAATCGGATTGCGATCAAAAAAGCTGATTGGACATCGCAGAATTGCGTCGAGCATCTGAAGATGGAAAAACTTTGATGCCCGAACCATGATTTGGATTGCGTGCAAGGCTCGTAGCACTCCGAACAGCACAACAGCCACAGTCAGTCCAGTGAAAACATGCAAGTATTTCATCATGTAAGGAAACTGGACAATCGGCTGACCAGTGGTCATATAACCGGTGGTCATCTCATCTGTTGCCATGGTGAAATCAGTGAAGTTTATGAATGTTTCGTTCTGCATATCTGGCAGTTTCATACTTCGCTCGAAAGCGTCAATGCTGCTACACCTACAGCAACAGTACATCCGAAATAGCATTGGTAAAACTCAAAACTCATACTATTTAGAATACTTTTGAGGTCAAGTAGACCTAGTATAATTTCAGTTATTTGTAGAAAAATCTCAAAATTTCATCAAACAATATCCTACAAAAGTGAGTTTTTATCTAATTTTTCTGTCGCTTCAAGGCGCATCCAGGATTTCATCATCGCAGTCATACATATTTTCTTGGGCTGAACAGCCAGTGGGGTCGAGGGACAAACCTCTGATAGGGGCAAAGAACCCATAATCTGAGTCTTTTGAATAAAATACCTCATTTTGGGCCAGTCTCCTTGTGTTGCATTATTTGTGAATTTCTGCATTTGTTGTGACTCAGTACATATTTTTGACTTCGATACACAATGTGCCGCTTAATCATGGTGAAAACATTTTACATAAAACCATAATATTGACACTATTTGGAAGGCCCATCGAGAGCAGTCTGGTTTAGAATCGAAGGCCCCATAAATAAATCAAATTTATAAATTAGCACAATTGTTTGCTATTACATAAAGAGGCGCGTACGCAAGCGTGTGCACTAGGCTACTAACCTTTAGCGTGTACTGCGGACAGAGGTCTAAATTATTACAAGCTATCAATAGCAATGAATTTGAAGGATAACTCCTGCTGCAGAGCAATTTTACTTCATGAATCATGGTTTAGATGTTTTATTTTTGCAAAGTTGTTAATTATTTCCTGCAAGTTGAAAACCGTAGCTAGCCTATGTTCAATTGGAAGAGTTGCAAACCGTTAAGTCTAACTTCACGACCAACCTACGCACAATCTGCTTCGTGGTCCTGCAAAGTAGTTCCCCTTCAACCCTATTCCAAAACGAAAATAAAGACTGCCCATGTTTACTTTCTATCCTCTTTCAGCTTCTCGTCTGTCCCAAAATAATGGTATAATTTCTATTCAGACGGTAACAGACTGTGTGCAGCGTAGTCCAATTCTAATACTATTCACATGTTTCTCTGCAATCTCTACACGAGAGAGCAACGGTTACCAAATCACATAAGCCCATCTGCATTTCCTTCCTTTGTTTCCTTTCTAATGAGGTTTTTAGGGTTCAGTGTTCAGAGGTTAAGGAAATCAGTCCCAATAACGGTTCTGGTGAGACTTACCAGTAGGCCAACCACCAGTCAGCCAAAACGAACAAGACCTGGGCCATGATGTTCAAGAAGACGAACACTATCATTCCCAACACTCCTCCGCCTGTGTAAAATAGCTTCATGTAGAGCTTCACTGTAATTTTTCCCGCTGCCCTTGCTTCCTCTTCTTGAACCTGAGGAACGTACTCCTCCTGTTAAAACAGACGGAAACGTATGGGAATTTTACCATAGGCGTTCTTACATCTAAACCAACTCTAGCACACTTATAAACTCAGCGTTTTTCAATCAATCAATCAATCAATCAATCAATCACTCAATCAATCAATCAATCAACTAGACATTTATATAGCGCGCTCTTTAAGGTAACCATTCAGAGGCGCTCCCAGCCCAATCTCGGCGAAAGAGAACAGCCTTAAGCAGGGCTCATGTAGGGAAGGGGCATATGCCCCCAGCCCCGATTTTTGAAAAAAGGGGGGAAATGGAACAAGAAAAGGAAGAAGAAGAAAGGGGTATTAAATGACAATATGCCCACTGCAGCACACATCATGCAGAAATGGCTTACAGTTTTGCACATGTAAACTAAATACAAAACTTAACAAGCTGGCAAAGGTTCCGCCGGAAAAATTCTCAAATGACGTTCCTGCCCCTCTGTAAAAAGCTGAAATGACGTCTCTGGCCTTAAGGGCTGAGAAGAAAGAGGTGGACGAGTCCCGAGGGAGAGACTGCAGTTTTTTTTTGTTTCAAAAAGGTGCTATAGCGTTTTAACATATACATGTACATTTATTCATGCATTCAGAGGACTTATATATAGCGACCCTCCAAGACACCTACTCATAGGCGCTACTAGCCCAACTCAAAATATATCTCTAACAAGTAATCGTACTCTCAAATTTCTAAAGCGTTACGTGAAAGCTAAGCGCAAACACCATCTTATTCACAAGCGCTACGTCGTGCTAGAGGGGTTGTCCAGAATTAAGCAGTGGATATCCAAGTCCGGTTGCCAGAAACCCAGAGAAAGACGGAGACAGAGGCACCGCTAAGACGGGTTCCGTTTAAGACGAGAAAGATTGGAAGGCGAAAGACAGGATGGTTCAGGTAAGGAATTCTTGAAGAGGTGAGATTTTTAGTTCAGAGTGGAAAGCATGAGAGGTGATGGATAAAGACGTGAGTGGCAGATCATTGTTGTGTGACTCTCGTATCCAACGAGAGAGCTAAAACAAGAGTCACAAACTGGGATTGAAGGTCGAACGAACTGAAACGCTTCTAACCAAAATCTACACGAATCACTTTAGTTAATTTATGCAAGGAAAACTCAGACGATACGGAACCCATGCTAGACCCCATTCGAGATATCCCATAGTGCATCATCCGAAAGGAATTGCCATAGATCTCACCACAAGATTTCCACACGAGATTCCAGATACCAACGAAGACACTGTTCCGGACTTAGCAGAAGCCTTCTTAAGATCCACAGACTGAGACAACAGAGGATTCGTACTTCTGAGATCGCCAAACGACCGATTGTAAACATCAGCATGCGACTTCGACAGAAACTGCATCTTTAACATTTTCTTTACATCTACAGAAAATCACTTTGGTTAATTTATGCAAGGTAAGACAATGCACCTACTCTGTTTGCGATAACAGTGAGCCAACGTAAAGCCTTAGTAAATGCTGTCTCTAAATTAAAATATCAATAAGTAAATAAGTAAGTAGCCTTTATTTGTATCTGACAAGCGCACATGCATTACATTAACGTAGGGGAGACTGGGGATGAAAGTAACACGGGTTGAATGTAACAAGCATCGCAGCGCCGTTACTGGAGAGCAGGGAACGAGCTTATCTTGATCCAAATGTAGATCAACTAGAAAAATCAAGGTCAACAAAATGTCTGCGCAGGATTGAAAGAAATAAATTTTGTATAAAGAAAACAAAATTTTTGTGCATGAAAGTGAGTTTCTGCCTTTTTTCTTATTTTTCTCATGGCTCACTGTATTCACGTTTTACATTTTTAATGACTACCGTGATTAGAAGAGTTGTCATTCAAGCAGCGTCTATGTGAGCGGTATTACCGTAAGTTAATGCCTCCCAAAGATATAAAATAAAAACTAGAGCCATGTAGTAGCGGGGTTGGTTGTACCAAATCAACTGGGGTTAGTTGTAACATGTTACAACCTGCCCCCTATGTATGCTACAGCATACAATGTATGTTTAACTGGTAATAGTATTAGTATGATTGTAGGTTCATGCATGAATAATTTTATTTAATATTACATGGAGAGTCTTCTCTTAAAAATGAGGAATTACAAGCGTAAAAGTACAAAAAGGTATGACCCCTCTGGAAACAGTGCATGAAGGGGCAAATAGAGTTACTAATGGAAATGAGTCATGTCGCTCTGTTGCAAAGGAATTGCAGATCTGTCATGTCACGCTGTACCGATTTATAAAAACAAATAGTCAAAAAATGGCGGCAATGTCAATATTGCACCGAGAGTTGAATATGGAAGAAATAGACGTATCTTTTCAGATGTCGAAGGTAGACGGAGTAGGCCCTAAATAAAAAATGCTTAATCCATTTATTTTGGTCTTTCACCCAGAGAAGTGAGAAAACTAGCATTTCAGTGTGCTGTGACATACAATAAGAGCTTTCCAGAAAACTGGCGTAAGTGTGAAATGGCTGGTGCCGATTGGTTCTCTGGCTTTCTGAAAAGAAATCCTGCAATTTCTGTTCGCACACCAGAAGCCACAAGCATCTCCAGAGCGATTGGTTGCAACAAAAATGTTGCATCATTTTACGACAAATTAACAGAAGTTATAGATCGTTTTAAATTCGATAGCAATGACATTAGGAATATGGACGAAACAGGAGTTACCACGGTATACTGAAGCCTTCAAATGTTGTAGCAGAAAAGGGATTGAAGCAAATTGGTGCGATAGCTTCAGGCGAACGAGGTGCGCTATAGGCCTAGTTACTGTTGCACTTGCAGTGAATGCTACTGGAAACGCAACACATCCTCTATTCATCTTTCTTAGAGCTAATTTTTATGACCAGTTCATTAGAGATGGACCAGTCGGGTGTGCTGGTGCAGCGAGTAAGTCAGGTTAGATGGAGAAAGAGTTTTGTCAGTTTATGATTTTCGCCTTGTGAAATATTATTATAAAGCCTCAAAGGAAAGACCTGTGCTATTGCTTTTGGACAATCACTCGTGACATGTCTCTATCGATGCTATCGACTATGCTACAGAAAATGGTATCGTTATGCTTTCTTTCAACCACATACCTCCCATAAACTCCAGCCCTGAAACCCCAATATCGTTACAACATTCCCCTGCTCATGTTACAAGTTACCCCGACACTGGGGTAAGTTGTAACACCCGACGACGCTCACTGTTTTGATAGTCTTGGCTATATTTGTTGTACGAAGCATTTAATACTTTTCCATTATATAGCCAACATGTTAGGCCATAGTTTGATGCAAAAAGATTACAGTTTTTCTTGTTGTAAATTATCCAAAACTTGTGAAATTCGAAATTTGTTACTTTCATCCCCAGTCTCCCCTACCCATTGAGCCATTGGAACACCGTTTTGTCTGAAGGATGACCAAAGAGGAATAAGTGTAGCAAGTACTTTCTAGTAAACTATGACACATTTCATTTTATCTTTCTCTTATCTTTAATTTCATCTGTAATTGCAGACAACACAGCGTTTTAGTGAGGTACATCAAATGCACTACATTAAGTGTCCTGATCAGAGGTGCAAAAAACAAGTTTTTTCAAGATGAAAAGTTGTGTTTTTTGTTTCATGGTTTTTTGTTGCTTTTGTTTCTTGTTTTAAGATTTTCGGATTTCGGATCATAAAAATCATAAAAATGGCATGAATAAGACCTCCAACTCAGTTTCATTTTGTTGCGATTTCCGAAATTAAAAACATTAAATCAATGCTATTAAAATAACTTCTATAAGAATTAGAAATTTCTAAAAACCGAAACCAAATTTTGTGGTTTTATGTTTTTTCTTGGTTTTTAAACAAACAAAAAACATAAACCAAAAACAACTTTTTCACCTCTGGTCCTGATGTAGGCCTATACATACAATATTTCTTACGTGTTTTCTTTGGTGTAAGGTCATCATCGTTTAGCAAATCACCATTGGCCATCACTTCGTTGCTGTTACTGCCAACATTGTTGCCCATCTTGGAATGACCGTTGGCAATGGCTGGAGATTGTTTAGCGGTTTCATCTGATTCGTGCTTAACAAGTGATGCAAAGTTGACTCCATGTTGCAGTAACTCATTATAGGTTCCCAGCTGGACGTTGTTATCCTAAAACGTTTCAACTGAATTGCAGACCATCGCAAATAACAGCTCGCAAGCGTTCTATTATAATCATAGTATTGGAATGATATTGATGAGAAAATTATTATTAAGAATTTCTGCACTGACGTAGATTTGAACCTCGACCTCTCGGTTGACAGTCCAGCATGCTAAACACTGTAGGCCTACTATCGAGCGCCCCGAATAACAACAACAACAACAACAACAACAACAACAATAATAATAATAATAACATGATGATGATGATTTGTATAGCGCCATAGAAAAGCCGAGGCCGAAGGAAAGGGCGCTATAGGTCTACATGAGTTCAAAAAGTCATTGGCAGTCATATGATTGTTTAGAAAGATAGATCTTGAGCTGTGATTTGAATGTCTCCAGAGATGTGACTTTCTTCACATGGTCGGGAAGTCTGTTTCATGCAGTGGGTCCAACGACAGAGAAGAAAGTCACCAAACCTCGTGGAAGACCTCGGGACTTGAGCAGGTTTTTTAACGAGGCTGGTACCCTGCGTTTAGCTTCTAAGTAGCGCTTTGAAAATTCGAAGTTTACAACTACGTTTTTCATGGAGCTTTGGCTCTATGTAGCGTACCGGTATTATCTAAGACGCAAGGGAAACATGCCGTCTTTCCAGCGCTTATCGGTTGCTAATCCAACGTTTTAATTAATGCTTTTGGCTTTCGCAGCACTTTCTGCCTGTCGGAAAACTAGTGAGTTTCAGCCAACCCAGACATATTTTTTCTTAAGAGCTTGTTTAAATATGTAGGCTTACTTCGAGGAAATTGTAATAATATTACTACAATACCATTCCTCTAAAATGACCTCGTTCACTTTGTAGTATTTACCGGGTTGTTCGTTTTAATGTGGTTGCAACGTTTTTCACGTTTCTCCTCACTTCTTTGGGATTTGGTTTTGGCTGTTTTTGTTCGGTTTTTAGTATCCAGGTATTTCACTTTTGACTTTGACTCGGTTCCTTTGTTTAGCTTTCCTTACAAAACTGCCATTTAGGCCCTGCATGGATTTATTAAGAGATGCGTATGACCCGCATGGCCTCTTCGATCCTCATTAAGTATACATTCCCGAGCCGGCATGTGAAGTTAGTGGCGTTTTTTTAAGCTGTTTGTGGTAATTAACATAATAAGTCGACCCGTATGACCCGTTTTTAGCATACCTTCTAAGCGGACTGGCAATGGTAGCTGCGTTTGTAGACATTGTTTAGCCACAAGGCAGCTACGCTTGGGCGACAGAATGACAGACCTTCACGTACCGCAGAGCAGTTCGCCCGGGCTCTAACCTCCCACCCTTCACTGTGCCGAAAAATTTCGGCTAAAGCCGCCTCTATGGCACGAAGAGCCCCTCCTGTCAGCATTGAGTATTTGCAAAGCTAAGATGGCCACGGGGACGCCAAGGTCGAGGCCTTGCAGCTTAATGATATAGGGTTCGCCCGTTGCACGCCTGGAGATCAATGATAAACCTTAAACATATTGCTTACACGACACGTCTAGACTGCATGCTTGCACTCTCTAACTGGGTTCAGCAGCACATTTGCGTTCGTCCCAGTAAAAAGAAGGCCCTACTGCGGTCTGCCTTTGTGGTACAGCTTAGCATATCCACCAGTAGTGTAGGCCTACTTGCCTTGCAGTGCACAAATAGAAAGATTTTAAGGCATTCCTTGGCCACACATCTCTTGCAGAATAATCCGCGTCTGGGTAATAAAGCAGGAACAGCAACAACACAGTGCAATGTTGTACGACACTCCTATTAAGAATGGGGTTTGAACTGGTTTCACTAGGAGCGATCATTTAACGAGGCATCATGCATTGGTCTAACAGAGCTAAAGAAGTCGTTCGATTATATAATAAATCAGATTAGATAACATCGGAACAATACAACGGAAATAGTAGCAAAGCTGAAAAAGAAAATGCAGATGGAGCTTACGGAACTCAATATGAGAATCCTATCTGCTGACTTTAGATATTGAAGCTGATGCGTTATCAGTATTCGAGCTTTCTTTCTCAGATATCCATTAATACATCTATGGAAACAAATAAATTGACAGATAATAGCGACAAACTAAAATAATTGTACAAACGAACACCTGAAGCATCAATCATAATGCAATTCCCTCCTCATTGGTCTTCCTAAAGTCCGTCTTGCTCCTCTTCAGTCCGTTCTCAATGCTGCTGCTAGATTAATTGCCCGTCTTCCTCGATTCTCTCATATCACCAGGGCTGTAGTGGAGCGTATACGCGGGTATACAGCGTATACTTACCTCTAGAGAAATTTGAGAGCGTATACTCACGAGGGTATACGCGGGTATACAGCGTATACTTACCTCTGGGAACGAAAATTTTTCAAAAATGAGAGGTTTTTAGAGGTTTTTAGGGCGAATGACTAAAAAAAAAAAAAAAAAAAAGGTCATCAACTTTTTCAGAGACAAAATCGCAAAAAGTCTGAAAATTTTCTGAGAATTGGTGAAAAGTCAGAAATTTTTCCTAAAAAAAGTCTTCAAATTTTTTTTTACGCCGCTGGTCACCGCTAGCGTATACTCACCTCAAATTTTACCACTACAGCCCTGCATATCACCACCTTTATGACAGAAGAACTCCACTGGCTCCCGCTTTCTGCCCGCATCAAATTTAAGGTCCTCATCCTTGTGTGTAAGGCTCAACTTGGTTTCGCTCCAAAATATTTATGTGACTTAATTCATCGCCCTCACTCTGCTGCTTCTCTTCGTCCTCTTCGTTCATCTGACCGTTTGGACCTCCTCGTTCCCCGTGTCAGGACTTCTCTGGCTCAATCTAGGTCTTTTGCCTCCATTGGCCCTGCTCTTTGGAATGAGCTTCCTCCGTACGTTCGTTCTTCTATACTCTCAGGTAACGTCTCTTCCGCTTTTAAGTTTCTTAAAACTTGCTTTTTCTCTCGGGGTCTCTCGCACTGGGAGCGCTTCTGAATGGCCCTCCCGCTAGAAGCGCTTTATAAATATCCAAATACAATACAATACAATTTTCAGGGTAACATTCTTCAGCGCCACCATTTAGTTGCTTCAGAAAGAATTGCAAATTCACTGTCACTTTTTCAAAACAAATATTTTTAAAAGAAAGGATAAAACAAATGAATTTACATAGCTCCTGACTGAGGCAAAAGATAGCCTAATGGTTGCGATTCAAATTCATGCTGAACTCAAACCACGCCGTATATAATTATATCCACAACTAAATTTATGCCCAATTAAGTTACACCCAAATAAGAAAACATTTAAGGCAATGAGAGCGCTTAGGGGGTTACTTGTTGAAGATGTGATTGCTGACGTGAGCATCCACAGCACTCAGCGGATCATCAAGCAAATAGATATCCGCATCTTGATAGAGGGCACGAGCGAGAGTGATTCTGGCCTTCTGACCCCCACTGAGACTAACACCACGATCACCGACCAACGTCTGGTCACCATCAGACATCAACTCAAAATCCTGAAAGCCAAATGTCAGCACGATCACCTGACATCAACTCAAAATCGCAAGGACTCAAAAGACAGCTAAAGCTTATAATGAGGACCTGAAAATGCATTTATAAATATTGCTGTTGCTTCATAGTTTGGACTTCTATAGGATCACTCGAATGGGTCTTCATTGCTTTAACACGCTCTAAGCGAAATTGCCTATGCAAAGTCCACAGTTAATCAATAAATAATCCTTATTGTAATTGGACATTTATATATCACCTCCAGCGAAAATTACTTAGAAACGTTTTCAACCTGATACGCACGATGATCGAAATAGAATCCCGATAACACATATTACGTCGATCAAATAGAATTGTCTTCAATCGCTGACAAATGGAGGCATAGCAAGAAGAGCGTGTTGTAAGTTGCATGGTAAGCTGTTCCAGAGTGACGGGCAGCCATGTTGAATTGCAGAAGTAAGGATGAATAATGGTGATAGTATTGATGCCACTTCGTACAAAGTTTTTCCTAAAATAATGGTCTTGAAACTCTAGTAGTATACCGTCTGCTTTAATCTCTATTAAAAGCCTTTCTTTTGCATTAGAGCACATCACTAACCTAACCCTCTTTATACCATGGCAGGGATCTGAACCCTCAACCTGTGGGTTTACATGCTAGCACTCAAACCATGAGATCGTCACGCCCCACCACAACAGTAGTATAGTTTCCAATATAAAATGGCATTTAATGGTTGTCTGGGCACTAGTATTGGCCTATCCTTAACTTGCATTTGCGCCATGATATCTCGAGTCCTTTATTGTTTCTCGTTGAACACGTTGGATACTTTACCGCATCAAGTGCCTCACCCGCTTCAGAGCAGCTGCCTCGACCACTTTGCCGTATTTCTCGGCATCGAACGGTTCTCCGAAGAGTATGTTCTCTCGCACGGAAGCTCCAAACACCCAGGACCCCTGGGATACATACGCCAGTTTTCCACTGATGTCAATGCTGCCACCAATCAGAGGAAGTTCTCCCAGAATGGCCATCAACAGCGACGTCTGGACACGAGAAAATCAGAGAGTGCACTTATAAAAGCAATTTAATAAGAGTAAATATAATTTTTCACGCCTACGACTCACTGATCACCCGATGAACATACGGGTTTTTAAAAGTAGCCTATATACGTTTACTTACTTACATACTTACACTTTAAACTGTAGCACAAATTCAATCACGCATCTTCGGCTGATGGCATGCTGAGGAAGACTTTCATCATAAGGATACTATATCAGATTTAAGGATAATACGTGGACTGCTTTAACGATGTTTGATCACAACCATGATGTTTGATCATGACCATGTATGTAAACCAAAATGCCGTTAGCAACTGGTATATTAAAGAATATTCTTATCTTATATCTTATCTTACACTTCGGATTCAGACTTAGTACATTGTATATGTAACAAGTCCAGAGATATAATATATATATATATATATATATATATAAAATTTATCAAATACGTTTCAGATATTACTTAGCCTACATATTAATCAGGAAGAATTTAAAAAAATTAAGCTCACCTTGCCAGTACCGACGGAACCAATGATGATTAGTAATTCGCCTGGTTTGACTTCAAAACTGACATTTTGAAGAACAGAATTCGACACATCCTAGTACAAGATGAAACACTATCTAAATTATTTTTGCTTTGAAATTCAACACTTGTCCACTTACTTTGATTATTTTACCATGTCGGCGGAAAAGTTACAACTTTCAGATGGTTCATTTATAGCGCTTGGGGATCATATTCATGGAGTTATAAAAGTAATACAAAGCAACATAATCATCTTTCTTTGTTTCACTGTATGTAGGCTATCTGGCCGTACAGAGACGAGAATTAAATAGATATAAACTTAAAAGTAAACACTGCCACTCGTAATACACTGATACAACTTCTAGTAATCTCAATGACTTTTTAATTAACGCCATACACGTTGTTAGAATTTAATTTTTATAATTGATGAGACTATTCATCGGGGTAAGAAGCTTGACACATGACAAACCTGGCGTTTAAGTTGCAGATCAATTTTAGTGAGAGTAGTTAACCTGGTTCCATGAGGCTGTTATTCCACTGATTATTGTCTTTTTCTCTGATGTCATTTTATCACTGTCACCCACTGGTTTCCTGACAAAGCGGTCTTCTTTCAAAAGAAACTCCTAAAAAATTGCGTTAAATTAAATTCCAAGCATTGACAAAATTCCACTTGGTAGTAATCATCAAGCTTATCGTGAAAAAAACTGTTATCAACACCTTGAACTATGAACTATGCAGCTAAGTTACTAACAACCGAACACAAATAGGAGACAGAAACGAAAGAAGACAATCGGAGACCAGCGCCTGAAGTACCACAATGTTCAGAGTATTGATTGCTAAACACAGGACAAGAAAATATCTACGCACCTGCATGCGACCAATGCTGACCAGTGCCTCAGAGCCCCACTGTGCGCCCAACGGCAGGTAGTAGGTGATCACCATCCGTACAGGTGTGTAGAGACAAAGAGTGACGAAAACGACTTCCGCCGTTAGTTTGTTACCCGTCAGGATGTAAGTCAGGAACGTAACGTAAGTGATGATTTTCGACACATAGAAAAACGGCGCCATTCCCATTGCTTTGGCATAGCCAGCCTTCATCACGGATATTGTCTCAAGACTGCCAAATTTAATCAACGAACAGTGACAATATAGGCCTATAATCGGGAATTATCATATAATAATAAATAAGCAGAGAATTTATAAAGCTCCCTAGTACTGTAAGAATGCTCAAGACACCAGCCAGTAGTCGCCACTTTGCTAAATCGTTGTGGAAGCCAAACTCCAGGCTAAGCTTCATTGAAAGCTAAGCGGGAGAGAGGTGAATCGACCAAATTCAAGCGATGAACGATCAGTGGAGTAAATGATTATGAATGCAGTGTAAAGTGTAAGACAAATCACAACATATAAGACTAACAGTGCCGAGATTACTATCTAGTGTCCATTGAAGTGGTAGGCAGCTATGGGGTAGATTGCAGAATATGAGCGATGGAGGTGTGATAATGGGAAAATGTATCTTTCCCGGATGACAGTCTGAATCGAATAAAATGTACCCAATGTTTTTGATAGCGGCCTTAAGGTATCGGCCATGTGCGTTTTTCAATGAATTTATTGGGTGAGATTCTTCACTCCCCCTCTCGATTTGAATGGGTTCCACGCAATTAACTCCCTCTGCACGGACAGTGCCAGTCCGAGATCCATATCTCTTAAATGTGGCACATTCCGTATGCAATGTAAGAAGTAGGCCCTACAAATGGATAGAAACTAACTATATGTACAGAATGTATCTTCAATGTGGATAATGTTATGAGTAACCATACTAAAGAACAAGCAACACACGATGGATCGATAGCGAGTTTAACGACATCTTATGGCAACAAAGGCCACTGACGTCGAAATTATTTTTGGCATATTGCAACCATTTATAATCAAGACACTCTTACCACCGAGGCTCTAAATCGACCATTATCTTTGGCGGCAGTTTTAAAGCCATGTTTTTATGACGTCAATACCACTCTGAGCTTCACCAACCGTGAATGACAGTCATTTAATGCGCTCAGTCGCCTTGTACAACTTGAAATTTATTTGTCCCTGAAGCGAGTCTGACCGTCACGGCAAATGACCTCATTAACAGACAGACTGTTAAGAAAATTTTATGGGCTGTGGTTAGCGCTGCACAACAATAAAGTAGAGCAAACAGTTCTTATAAGACTCGGCCGTATGTGAAGCCCCTGGTTTCGATGACTTTTGTATAGCATACAATTAGACCCTTGTAGAGGCCTTATGCCTGAGCTTAGTCGGTGGCTAGGTGAAGACGTGCTCATTCGTACGGCGTCAGACTGGTTGTTTATGGAGAGGTTTTATTACTATAGATGAAATGTCGGATTGATCAAATGTGCACTATGTAGAAATATAGTGGAGGAGCTACATTTGACTTGTTCACCGTTTTAGTTTCTTAACTCGGTCGATTTAAATGGTAGCCGTATAACCAGGACAGCTGTTATCTTGTATACGCCTCAGCCAATGTCTAAGCGCATATAGGCTACTATATTGACCTTTGTGCAGATGTTTTCTGCTCTTGCATATACTATCCTAGATATTATGGCAAAACTTGCTTATTCGATCTATCTGTCATGAATGATGAATCACTCATGGTCATAAGTCTTAACCGGAAAAGAAAGAATATATGTGGCTTAGCACAAGCCACATATATGTAAATGACTGACAGGGAACTGAAAACGGCCGCATATCCAGGTTAGGAGGCGAATTGTGTTCTCCAACATCTTGTAGTGCTCTGAATGAGGACCTATCTGTGATGGAAAATGTCATTCCTCTCCGCAGTTGCTGTTTTATTTTAATTAAATCTGCTTCGTTCTGATGTGCTTTGAATATTGTAACTCTGTTTTTGCAGACCTTTTCAAATGTCGGATGCGACAGCCTCAAACCATTCTCAACTGCCGTATCTGAATCTTCGCTAGCCTGTTAAAGTTCTCGCACGTTTCGAGCTATATGTGTTGGAAGCAAAAGACAATAACTTGCCTTAACCTCTTCTACCAGTTGTTTGAATACGCTTGTTTCGACCCCCAGATTCAGAATAAATGACCTTACATGTGTAATAATTGTAATAAATAAGTAATAAATAAATGACATCCCTTCACAGCTGAAATCATATTGTCTTATTTACACATTCAAGACATTCTGAGGTTATTACTGATAGTTCTTACTTCCTGGTTTTGTTGATTAGGCCTTTGAACAGTTTCTCCCAACAGTACATCTTGACGATTCGCATTGCAGTCAGCATTTCGTTTGTTAAACGCACCCTTTCGTCCGTATGAACAGCTATCGTACCTCTGCATGCAATTAGCAATTAGCAGCAAGTGTTGGTAATTGGAAGCCAAACAATGAAGAGAAAGAATTTCATGAAGTACAATCTCTGACTAACGATATGGCTAAAATAGTTACTTTCACACTTGCGGGTTCCCGATTCGACTTTGCGACTGCAGGGTTTGTGTGAAATAGCCTCTTTCTATTCTATGAACGGTCGAAGCGATTCAACTCTTTATTCCTACAATTGTTGGTTTGTTATTCGTATAAAGGCAGAAGTCAGGCGATTGCGGGTAAGTAGTTGGGTAGCTAAGTTGAAATACAAGAGCCTTAAGATTAAACGTGAATGAAACTCTTTATGTCCGCATTACATCATAACCTTCATGTACCTTAACCGAGCAAAGACCTTGCCCATTATTCCTGAGAAGGGCAGCATCAGTAGAAGGATTCCCATTCCTGCCAGAACTGCCCAGTAGATTTTGTACCAGAGAATGACTCCAACAGCCACCATCTGTAACGGAGCGAGGACCAGGTACTGACCAACGACTAGTGACTGTTGAGAAATCAATCAATCAATCAATCAATCAATTTCGTTTATTCAATGCAAGCTGACATGTGCGCAACTTGTTACAATAACAAAATGTCATCAGAAATGAGCCCGGCTACGGAATTTATATACTAATTATAATACGAATGTGCTATAACAGAAGGGTTGTATCTATTGTCTGAGGAAATACCTTGACTATCTATATGTGGCATAAATGAAAAGCTTAAAATTTCGGTATGGTATAATAATTTTTAGCTTAGTGGGTAACTTTGCTGAGATTGGTAAACAGTTCATATATTTATATAGAATTCTAGATATAAAATTGCGATCATCCTTCTCAGGAAGTTCGAATTGGTGGGTTCTCGTTCGAAGCTCATATCCTGTGGGTAGGCGCCTTTGGGGAAACAATCCATGAAGTACATGCCTATTGTTTATTTGAACAGCAGCAAATAAACAATCATCAGCTCGACCGGCCATCGCGGCTACATCCGGCGAATCCTTGCGTAGGAGTCCACTTCTCTTTAACCTGGCGAGCAATCGTTCCATTCTTTCTCTTTCAGCCGCATTAGTGTAGCCCCACCAAGCTGGTGAGGCATACATGAGTTGAGCAACCGTTGTTGAGTTCGCAACTACATGCAGGGAAGATGAGGGAACTCCATGCGCCTTGAGTACTCGCAAGGCGTACATTGACGATGCACATGTAGCTAGGACGGAGTCGACATGTGTTGACATTCTAAGGTCATGTCGAAGAGTGACTCCCAGAACTTTTAATGAGTCAACTCGCTCAGCTTCAATTATTACCTGAGGGACAGGAGCATGTAGGCGACGCCTCGATATAACCATTTTTCTCTAGTCTTAGTTTTGTTTAGTCGTAAGTTATTAGCTCCAGCCCAGCTCGATATATTTTGAAATTCTCCAACTGCAGATTCTATATGTGATGATCCAATAATCAAATACGTGTCATCAGCATATTTCATGAGGCAATTGAGGCAATTGATTGTTTTTAGATCCGAGGCTCCAACAGAATATGAAGGAGGGCCTATCACAGAGCCCTGGACCATGCTAGCATTGATCGTAGTTACTTCTGATGTTGTATACCTCCAAATCTAGTAACATGGCTCCTATCTTCAAGATAGGAGATAAGCCAATTGTATATTTTGTCCGGGATGTTCAGCGATGCAAGCTTTCCGGCAAGTGTGGAGTGACGAAAGGTGTCAAACGCCTTACTAAAGTCTGTGGAAATGACGACGACGTATTCATTTGTCTGCAACAATGCAGTGACTCTATGAAGCAGGGCTATAAGTGCAGCAGTAGTAGAACCAGTTGGTCTAAAGCCATATTGATCAGCCATCATATCATTAGTTGTCGGTGAGTCAAAAGACGGATAGTAGTAGTTTCGTACTATTAGCCGCTCGATGATCCTCGATAGGATTGGCACTACGGATATTGGCCTATAATCAGATGGTTCCGATGGGGTCTTTACTTTCGGCACCGGCCGGATTACGGCCGTTTTCCATTGTTTAGGAACATGGTGTTGGTTCAGTGATAGATTGAAGAGGTAAGCGAGATTTGGCGAGATGACAGGAGCTAGAAGTCGAAGGAACCAGGCTGGCAAGCCATCTATTCCCTCGGCCGTGTTATGCAATCGATCCAGTGCATAAAAACCTCTATTTCAGCAAATAGAGTATCTCCGTCATCCACGGTGAGTTTTAAAGCTGGCCGCTCATAATCTGGATCTGTGGATGTTGAGGCATAGTGATTGTTTAAGGCTGAGGCTGAGACCTGGGCATCATCTATCAGATTGTTATTTCTACCCGTCAGCTGTTGGACCTTCTTCCATAATGATCGTGTCCCGTTTTTTGGGTCAATATGAGTTTGATCTTTCATATTTGTTCGATTGATAATTTTTCTTATCTTCTGGGCTAGCCTTGTGGAGAAGCCTGTTTTTCTTCCTCAGTAAGGTCTTAATCTCTGGTGTTACAAATGGCGGATCAGTAGTTGTCACTGTCACATCTCGTATTAGATAGAATATATCCATCGCATTGGTCAACACCTGGTAAAATCCGTCCCAGGCCACCTGCGGTTCAATGACTTTTTGTATCCAATCAAAGTGAAATCCAATCAAAATGAAAAAGAAAACGATGAAAATTGGATTTTGATGAAAGGTATAAAGATTCGGTTATCGGCAAAAGAATTATCGTTGTCAGCAATATATCAGCATAAAACGTTTATCATTGTCAGCCTTATAGTCAACACTATACCGTGATGATTTCAATGCAGTAATTGCCAATATAATCGAGATCAACATAATCATGATCATCATGATCAACATAATCAACATCGTTATGATCATGACCATCAAGATCACATTACTACCACCATTAAACACAACACCATCACCATGACCTCAACGTATGTATCTATGTCTCTCTGTCCACACTTACTATAGCATCTTTTTAAAGTAACTAAGAAAAACGTTCTTTCCCTTGCAGTCATCAAAACTCTCACACATCACCACACAGGCCCTAACCTCTGTCCTCAAATCACTCCATTGGCTAAAAGTCCCTCAGCGAATCCATTACAAAATTGCATCTCTAACCTCCAACGCCCTTCAAATCTTTCAATCCTATTGCGTTCGACAGCTAATCACCACCCAACCACCCAGGTCTACTTGCACTTCGTAATCTCCAAATTTCTAAAGCGCTATTCTAAAACTAAGCGCACGGCATCAGCTTATTCAAGAGCGGTACGTCGTGTCAGAGGGGTTGTCCAGATATCGATGTCCAGCGGAGTTCCGTGTCCGGTTACCAGAGCGACCAGAGAGGAGGCAGAGCAGCTAGTTCCTCATCATATCTTTCTCTATCTTGGCGTCTAGTCTCTTCCTGTCTGAAATTCGGCAACCGCACCTAAATCTCTACTTCGGAACGAACTCTCAAAAGATCTCCGCCAGTTTGCTCATCCTCCTATCTCGCCTGTTAATCTCATCTCTCCTCCGCTTGCCCTGTCCTCTGCAGCTTTCCACTCGCGACTGAAAACCGAACTCATAAGCTATCCTATCCTGATTCTACTCCTGCGTTACCGCACAACCAACCACCGTCATCAACGATTTCCACCGCAGCACCATGCTGTCTCCTCGGCTTGACCTACCCTGGATTCTGACCTGGCACCGAAAAGGACCAAACAACCTTCAATTGATATAGCGCCGGTACATAAGCGGTTCTCCCTAACGTGGTTTTTGTGTTGCGCTGACAAATTTTGGAGATTTACTTTACATTACCTAACCTGAGCAGAACGACCCTAATTCTTAGAACGGAGGAGTCCATGGTGGCGCGCGGGTGATGGACAAAGAAACGTCTGAACACCGTTGAAAACAGTCGGAAACACCAGCGAAAGAGAAAGCGTCAAGAATGCGCACTTATTTTGTAGTCAATATCGTATTAGAATTACGAACAAACGAAACTTATCGAGCATAATTCACATTTAACCGACTAATTCATGAAAAATTACATGCTAGAGAAATAATCGCATAATCTACACAATGATTATAATCATTCCGATATTATTATTTATTTATTTATCACGTAAATTTGTACACGCGCAAAGTGACGCAGAAATGCGAATCATGATTATGATCATGACCCTCAATCACACATATCCATTGCGACACTAAAATAACTATGCAATCATTTTCAGATGGACTTACTAAGTCAAGCTTTTGTGCATCATTCGACATCAGATTCACAATTTGTCCGACAGATGTCTGAGCCATAGCGCTACTACTTAGTCGCAAGCACTGACACAAACAAGGCATCACATTAGACATGAGCACCAAACATTGAGAACATCACAAAACAGGTCTCAAGTTTAGCATGTTCTTACATTTTTTTCGCTTGTTCACTCGCTCAGTAACTCACTCTCCACTGACTGCTATAGGCTGACCGACTGACTGACTGACTGAGTGACTGAGTGACTGAGTGACTGACTGACTGACTGACTGACTGACTGACTGACTGACTGACTGACTGTCTGACTGACTGTCTGACTGACTGACTGTCTGACTGACTGACTGACTGATTGACTGACTGACTGATTGACTGACTGACTGTAGCACGAACGCAACACCAAAGAACCGCCATTAGACGTGCACAGTCAAAACACATTAATTTTGGTTTCAAGTCTACCATGCGTTCATGTTCTCGTCACTTTTCACTCTCGTTCGCTCAGTCACTGATATACGCTGACTGGCTAAACTGCTGGGTGGGTGGGTAAGTAATGGTAAGACCGCCACTGCCTCTGTCCTGTGTCCAGAACTTTGGACTTCGCCTACTGCCTGATCAAGCGCACAAATGAGCATCTCCTCTAAGTACCGTTACGGAACAGTGATTTTTACTTACTTAATTACTTATTTTATAAACAAATACACAAAAAAACAAAGGAAATGATCTATTGGCCAAAAGATGGAGATCCACTAACTTTCTTGTAGACAAGTGCACAGATGGCAATCCTCATCCACATTCCGTTCCGAGTCATCGTAAATATGTAAACATGGAAAATCGTAGCCGGTATAATCGAGCAGAGACTGACGCCCAATGCATACATGTAGCCTTCCCATAGTTCCACCTCTGAGTTTGGACTGAAAAACTGGATCAGCCCTCCGAGAAGAATCGGTTGGACAATTTTCAAAGCCTCCTGCGGCAAAGGCAGAATTTGCCAAACATTAATTCTGTGATCATTCTTGTTGTCAAGACCTTAAACCTCAAGACCAAGACTAAGACTTTCAACATCAAGACCAAGACCAATACTTTTAGGTTCAAGACGAAGACCAAGACTTTAAAAACGAACTCGAGTGCACTCGAGACCAAGACCTTGGTCTCGAGGATAACAAGACTGTATTTATCCCTGTTCTCCTGTATGTTTCCCGTTAAGCACATTGTCTGCAAGCAAAAAGCTTTAGTCGATGTCAGAGAGCAATGGTGCGTGACGGACTCTCTCCAGTCCTTACACCTGAACCACCTGAGACGAGGCTGAAACCCATAGGGCCTACACTCCGCGTTGCAAAGAGGGTGAGTGCCCATATCATTGGATACTATATCAAACATGGATGCATAATCATGATTCTCTTACTGAGTCTCTAAAGTGAAAAAAATTACAGCTGCATCTGTTTGTGGTTGATAATGCTTTCTGTTGCCCGATGTCGATACCCACTTCTAAACCGCTGTAATGAGGCATTGTCACATATTTCAGCTGCATTGATTTCCTATTTCTGTATTATATAGGCCTATATATATATATTATATGCCAACACACACACATATATATATACATCTATATGCCGAGACATTTATATGGCGTCTGTAGATAGTTTACTGACACGACATACATCCATTAGATGGTTAACATGGCCTACGATTTGACTATAAAGAAACCATGGATTGATGCTTATTAGGACGCAATAATGGCGTTACAGGAGTCTATGATACTAGAAGATGGAGTAGATGAAACTAAATAGAAACGATGCAAGAACATGAAGAGGAACAAGAAAGCACAGCAAGTATAGCCTGAAACGAGACTGTACTCTCCTAGGATAGGCGAAAATGATGTCGAGCAGTGCTGACGTGCAGAGTAAGGACACGTTTGGGGTTGCAGGTCAGAGCTAATGTACTTCGGCGCCATAGTTTCATTGTCTCAACACAGTCTAAACCATGTTGGTGCCTGCTGTTAACAGTCATTAACTTCAACGTATATGTGCTACAATTTTTATATTATACTATACATAATTTCTGCAGTTGATGATGTTAGGAAAGAACTAAATTGTTTTCACTGAGTTCGCATGGGTTCACAGAAGTGAAAATCTGGTATGGTTTGACATAATGACGAGTAGTTGTTCCTATATAATCCTGTCTATTCTAGATTGAATCAGTAAATTCCAAGATTATTCAATAATAAATCTATGCAGAATTCTTACTACGATGACGGCAATGACTCCCCATAGGGTGTATCGAATACCGAATGTTTTCCACAGGGCAATAAGAAGCGACGGTTTTTTGCCCCTCTGCAGTTTCTGCAACTCCAAATCCCAATTTCTAAAACATCACAACACATCTAACACCACACTGGAAAGGCATTAATATTGCCTTACCAAACTGACATTAAGCAGTAACCAGTGGCGTAGCAATGTGTTGTGCAGGTTGTGCAATGCACAAGGGCCCCCGGCGGTCAGAAGGGCCCCTGGCAGTGAGTAGAGTCATTTTTAGCCTAAAAGTAAATCTATATGTACAGCAAGTTAGCAACAGCATACACAGTACTACACGCTCAAATGACTCGACTCAATAGTTTTATTGGCTGAATCTGAAGCTGGAATGTCCAAATGCATGATTTAGTAAACAACCGGTGTGCCATAACAAAATTCTCTACTCTATGCAGTTTTACTGACGTACAAATATATTTTTGATGACATGACCGACGGCGACATGTTTAAAATTTATAGAGTTTTTGTTGATGTTTTCTACTATACAGTATTGAATATTATTACTTTGTAGTACTTTGTGTAATTTAAGTTGACAATTGCATAATTACTTACAGTAACTAATACTTAAACAGTTAAACTTAAAGATTGTATAATTTAAATCACCGCACTCCCTCAGGCTCAAGACTCAGTTATGTCTAAGTCTTATTTAAGCGGCGCTGCTAAGCGACAAGCACGCGAAGAAGTTGCAAAGGAGGTCGCCAAAATGCCTCAAATTTACGAATTTCTTAAGCCTTTTCGGAATTTTTTATTCTTCTTCTTAGACTACCGTAGACTAAACACTTGTCTAATTTGTTAAATCGTTTCGTTATTTTTTATCAACCAACCCAACTGTTTCACAATTTGACAGAATTTAAGTGTGGATAATTCATATTAGCCTAATTTTAGCAGTCATAGCAGATGGAACAATGTTTCTAGATTAATTATCTCTTGTTCAATTTTTTATGCTAGCCTGGAGAAATAAAAAAATTTATAAAAATAAATCGGAGAAAATAATTAAAATGTTTACGGCCACATTCTTTGGGATCATAATAGTCCTATAGCAGGTAACCAATACCAAAGACACAAAACAGACAAGTTACGGGCCAATGAGCATAGCTATCTGAGAGCCAACCAGCAACCTTAGTTCGCCAGGCTGTCGCGTTTAGGTATAGAAAGGTCGCAGTCTCCACTCAACTTTAACACTTGTAGTTCTCTCATCTATAAAGGCCATCCACGAGAAAAGCAACAGAAAACAGAACAATAAAACCCAACCGAGATCTTTCTGTTTTTAGTCTGGACGTATAGAAGTCTAGACAAGGGTTGCTACTTGGTCACACTGAATGGCTCACGGTCGACATACTGACAGGCTCGCAGTGGAACAACACAGAAAGGCCCTAATAATGTAACTAACTGCATGAAAACTCGCCAATAGACATCGTCACCACCAGCAGGCTACTGAAAGACACCTAAAGAAGAATTCATGCCAATTATAGCTCCATTTGAACAGTGAATGGCAACCAGTATCCACGACAACATGACATAACAGTGGTTTCGAGTGGCTAAGAAAGCATGTAATCTCTGTTAACAATCTCCGTTAGTTAACTTGGAACGCTTCACCGCGCATCCTCCATAGCTTTCACTTAGAAGTTGTGACAGTGTCCGCTCAGACAGCAGTATCATCCAAGCCACTATTCTGGGCAAGGTCGGCCACCTGTCTTTGTTTGCTGACGCAGAGAAAACGAAGTCACTAACTAATCATAGTTAGGTACCGTAGCATCTTACGACATGAGCTTCTTTCCATAAGCGTTTGAAAACCATTTTGTTTGATCCTGGGTCGAGGGTGCCTCTGATGAACTTCTCTCCAAAAGGAGCTATATAAATTTGTGATTACATCATATTATATTACATCATACTCTTCCCTGCTTCTTGAGGTTATCTTTGCATGAGACTGTTCTAACTACATGCATTCTGGTTAGCACCGACAAGCGTCTTTGCTTAGTTTGTTCTTTCAAAGGCATAATATATCATGATTTGACAAATACGATATAGTCTATATACTGTGATACAATTTTGTGATTTGTTATTCTCCTGCCTACGTGTCAGCCACCACTACTTCCACACCGAGATTCAATCCAGGAAATCAAACAAATTTCTTAAAACAGAGCTGAACAAGATCACTGCTAGATGCAAAATTGGTTGGTCAGCTTCTGTCACACAGAATGGTTTTTGTACAGAAATATTGGAAAACCTCTAAATGATGAAATATAAGAATATTAAATAATCACTTTTCAAGTTTTTCGACAAGATGCTTTGTCGAATCTGTTTCTGCAACCGAATAGAGATCATCGTCATCCAGGACCTTCTTATTTCCTTGCCTCAAAATTGGATTCAACCACCTGCCAAGGAAACATGATCCCAATTACCAGATTTATCATCAATTTCAGAACACTTGCAATGTTATGAAAGACGATGTTATTAACGTCATCATAAATGAACACCAGCCATAATCATCATCATCATCATCATCATAGTCATTATCGTCATCGTCGTCATCATCATCATCAGCAGCAGCAGCAACAACAACAGCAGCAGCAACATCATCATTATCAACATCATCATCATTATTATTATCATCCATTAAATATTCAAAATTTTATCCTGCTGATTATCCTGTTATCGCCACGAATAAAGTGATAACACATAACAAAAATTTAAACAAAATAATATAGATACCCGTTGCATTAGAAACCCTATGCATTTCTTATACTGAAGGGTGTTAGAATTATAAGCTTATAAGGCGAGGCAGGTTAAGATAAGGAAACTTATAGCATGGTGTAGTATGGTATGGTGTAGTGTGGTATGGTATGGTATCTTATATATGATTATTTATAAAGCGCCTCTCACAGCATAGACTATTCAGAGGCGCTCCCAGCGTGTCAGCCCCGAGGGAAAAGAAAGGTCTTTAGGCAGCGGAGAGAAGAAGGCGAGATCCCAAGCAATATCTTGCTACGGAGAGAGGGGGGCAGGTCATTCCAAAGGGAAGGGCCAAGGATGGCAAAAGCACGATGCTGAGCCATCGAAGTCCTTGCGCGAGGGACAAGCAGATCAAAGCGGTCAGCAGACCGAAGAGGGCGGGAAGACAGAGCAGATAGAGGTTTGCACATTAGGTCACAGAGGTATTTAGGAGCTTTTCCCAGTTGAGTCCTAGAGACCAGGAGAAGAACCTTGTATTGGATGCGGGAAGCAACAGGAAGCCAGTGAAGTACATCAGTCATAAAGGTAGTTATGTGAGAGAAGCGAGGAAAACGGGCAATGAGCCTGGCAGCCGCATTCAGAACAGACTGCAGAGATGAAAGGCGCGCTTTAGGGAGCCCAGCAAACAATGAATTGCAATAGTCAATGCGGCAGCAAATGAAGGCATGGACCATAGTAGTGAACACTGAAGGAGAAACTGATCTTCTTACAGCCCTCAAACGCCTCAGATGATAGAAACAGAAACGTGTCAGGTGGGAGAGGTGTTCAGAAAACGAGAGGGTACTATCAAGGGTGACACCCAAATCACGAACACTGGATGAAAATGAAAAAGCAGGGTATATTGACGACAGAAGTGGGATATCAAGTTTAGAAAGTTGCTGTTTAGTGCCAAACCAGATCAGTTGGGTCTTAGAAGAGTTAAGGTTAAGTCGATTTGATGACATCCAAGAGTGGAGATCATGTGAGAGGGAATGAATGGATCCAACAAGGGAGATCTGCTGAGAGGATGGGCCTTGGACAAAGATCTGAACGTCATCTGCATAAAGGTGACCAGAGGTAAAGTGTTTAGTAAATATAGAAGGTATGTCAGCTGTGTAGAGTAAGTACAGAATGGGGCCAAGGACAGAACCCTGTGGGACACCATACTCAACTCTAACCCAGGCAGTTCTGGAGTCACCAAGGACAATCCTCTGGTGTAAGGAAAGATACGGTATCGCAGGATAAGATATGATAAGGTTTTATAAGGTCAGGTAATTACTTATTAGCTTGTTGGTCCTATTGTTGACCGCTAGTTCCTTATCAATACCTGCCGAGTGTGGCGCAATTGAATGTGGCTGTCTAGGATACTTCTACAGGGTAGATTAGAACTAATTCCTCTCCTTGAATTCAGACACACGTAAAATCATCATGTCATGAAGCAAACTACATGGCTTAGTACTGGTTGTTCTTTCAGAAATATATTGGTTAAAAATTCCTTATCTTCAACGGAATATCCATTAAAAATTCCTTATCAGAAATCCTTAAATATAAAAGCCATACGAAACTGTATCATAAAGCACAATAATGCGTGACTACACCTTGTTCTATTATTTGTTCAGTGCATGTAGGTAACAAAAAGACAACAGATCCACGGAATCCTAATAAAATTTGAAGGTCATCAGGGTCATCACCACCACCAACCAACAACCACCATCACCAACAACCACCACCACCAACGCTACCATCTTACTGGAGAACTAAGGTAGAATAAAACTTTAAATAAAAAAATGTTGCTGACTGTTACAATGCTGAAGGGAATGTTGACGTTGTTGATGCTTAGGATGATGACGCTGATTATGATAATGATGATGACGACGTCAAAAGGATGAAGATGATGACGATAATGATGAATAAAGCTATAGTACAAGCACTTAAAATGATGATGATTATATAACGCTGTTGATAATGATGATGGTTATAACGACACTCTTCGTCAATAAGGACCGTCTTACCAGAAGAAGATCCTTGACAGAACGTTGGCACTGCCCTCAGGACACGGCGCCAAAACCTTCGCTTGTGCAACCATTGTTGTCTTCCGTTAGAGTCCCAAGTCAGACTAACGACTTCCAGTCATCTCAAGTCGACGAGAAACCGGCGCATGGAATGTATGAATATATATTGTGCTTCACGAGGTGTAGATCTAGTTCACAAGCTCATTAGGATTCTTAGACAACTACTGGTGGGTGAGCCAATCGCATTCACGTCAGTCACAACCGAATCGATACACCCACTGTCTCACCTGAACGCAACTGGTCCACGGCGGCCAAGCAGCGCATTAGACCTGCATGCATAAACATATCATAATCAAATGAATGTTAGCCCTACTGGTTTAATTATACTGCATCAGATTACATATTATGGGACATAATGAAGACAATTAAACGCAATCGACTTAGGTAAAAAAAATCACCATGTCACCATGACATCATGTCGTTTCCGTTAGGCCGGTATTGACGCCTTGCCTATATTAGGTCAGATCCAAAAATCAGAGACAATCCTATGCACACCTACCGACAGCTATCCAGCATACGAAACGTTTCCCAACACCCCACGACAAGTGGATTGGCATCGATCGCTTCCGCCGCCGTGTAAAAAGCTGAACCTGTCGCATAAGACGCCAGCTTTTTCAGGCGAAGGGACTTTCTACGCTGTCAAGCAGATACAGAGTCACGCAAAGATATCGCCATAAAGGCAAGTTTATGGTTTAAACATCGAAGTGTATCGAAGCTCGGCGAGCCAACAGCGCATGTATGCAAGCACAAGACTGTGACGATGATTGTACCTGTAGAACCATGAAACTGCACCTAGTGCCATGGGCGGCGATCTATGGGGGGTCGCGGGGGACATGACCCCCACCTTTAAGAGCGGGGGGGACACGCCATGCATCGGACCCCCAAATTTAGAAGAAAGACTAAAAAGGCCAGCAAACGTAATTGCGTGTGAGGGTTTTCACAGCCTTTTTTGACCAGACGAGGTAAAAATAAAATCCCCCCGAAAATTAAGAGAAAGCAAGAAGAAATCCCTAAAAAGAAAAGTGTAACAATGTGGTTGGGGGATGACGTTGCGAAAAAGATAAAAGATATTGACATTTTGGCGAGACGCTTAAAAAGTTGTAAAAGAGGTGAATGACTAAAAAAGGTCATCAACTTTTTGGGACATGAAAAGTCAGAAAGATTCCTAAAAAAGGAAGAACAGAAAATTTTTGTAAAAATAAAATACTAAAAAAATGTCATCAACCAGACCACGGCCGCCGACTTGTCCCCCCCCCCACCTCTCAGACAAGATCGCCGCCACTGCCTAGTGCCGTAACATGTACGAGGTCGTCAGAAAACCTTGAAATTAGAATATAGCAGAGCTTCCCATATGAGGCGAGCGATCGATCGCTCTCCTTGGCCGCTCGCCTAGCAAAGATTCGCTGGCCAAGCCAAAGGCGTCGCACCGTCGGCTGTCGCTAATTAAGTTTGAGTTCAACTTCTGTCTCGGAATTTAGTAATAGCCTACTGTTACTGTAGTCATTAATTATAGCCAAGTAGCACGCTAAAACTTATTACAACTATGATGCGAGACGGATAACGGAACTGAATTGAGATAGGCCTATTAGATGAGTACTATAATTATGCAGTTATATCACAGAATACGCTTTATTTATTCTGTGGTTATATGAATACGATACACAAAATACGCTGTAAACAAAAGCTCCTCAGGTCTACCGTGCTTCGCTCGCGTACTCAATCCAGAGCGATCGATTTTCAAACCGCCTACTATTTTCAAATGGGAAGCTATGTTAGCACGATACAGACTCGAGCTGTGACCATACCCAATGCTTAATACCTATATTTATCTTAGGCCTCAGACTATCGCAGTCGAGAGGTCAGACGTTGAGGTTAAGGACTATCGAGGTATGGGCTGAATGCGATTCATAACAGAATTGATCTACATAGGCGTTCAATAGCTTATGATCTACTTTAACCAGAAGGCTATTTCAAAGACGGAGTGAGACAGACACACGCAGACAGACACACAGACAAAGATAAACACAGACAGACAGGCACACAGACAGACACATAAAAGGTAATGATGGATGAGCAGAATTGTGTTTGAAGTTGTAGCAAATCGTTAAGACAGCAAGTAACTGTCTAGCTATATCAAGCCGACAGTCAACTGGGTCACAGGCGCACACTTTCTAACGTTTTTGCGAGGGTCGAAGCTTCGTAGAGACGGGTATTGTTTAGGCTCTTGGAAGTCCTTAAACACATGCGCAATTGCTCCAAGCCATTAACCGATGTTTTGATGTTAGGTAGAGGCGCCTAATAAATGCAGAAATAATTGTAACTGTATCAAGCAATTGCCAAATGAAGGACCTATGCTATGTAGCCTATATTTACATGCACTCTATTTCGCCAGAGGAGCCAATCGCTAGAGGGACCATATAACAAACAATCCCTAGAGAAAAGTCCATTTACTCATCGCTGCCCGAATAGAGAGCTCTCTAGACAATGCATATGCAGGTCGGAGAATTCATCTACAGATCTCTTTGATCGTGGACTACTCCTCCCCCCTCCATGTACAAAAACTTTTTCAGCCGCACTAAGGATCTTCATTCGTACCAGCAAGAAATGTTAACTCTTATCACCAACCTTACGCGCATACAAATACCCGATTATTCTCCATAAGATACACTGAAGCTCAAATATGGAATGCCATTCCCGATCAATCCGGCAGATACCGAATCTCTGGACATTCAAGCGTAAGCTACGGCTTTATAATTATAATCGAGGGACCCGACAAACTAGCTGATTATTAAACCCATCTTAAAAATCCAATTATCCAGTTGCGATGTCGAGTCATTAGTAAAGTTGTATGTTCTCCTTAACAGTTACTCAACTGTCTAAAGCGATATTAGGCAAGGTCGCTTGATTACCTCTATAGTCTAGTTAAATTAAACCAACAAGTTCGGCTGCTTCCCAAAATTGTGTAATTCTGCCCAGGTGGTCCAAATAGCGGGTCAACGAGACATGACCCCTTTTGGAAACCATAGCAGCCAAATTGCAATGTATAGGCCTATTGAACAACTATTGTTCGACTTGTTCATTCTTGTCAATTTGGCGTCCGAATAAACGCTTGATTGATTGATATTTAGTCAAGTAATTGGATATTTCAGTTGGTCTGCATATCATATGTTCTGTTTGGAAACCGTAGTTTGAGAGTTTGCTTTATAAAAGTTTGCTGGATAATTGAATTAGTAGCGAGCGATGGGCCCGCAGGACTGCAACCACGGAAGGCGCGGACCCGAATGTGAACGCTCTTACCCTGATATAGCACGAACAGGCAACAGAGGGGTCAACTGAGTACTCTGACAACCGTACCCTACATATACGACTATTCAGTCTACATTAAATTCCATCGGTAACTCACTGAATAAAAGCCGCAGATTCTGCACACTCGTTAATCGTTATAGACTACACGTCCATTGTTTGGTTCTGTTAGGCAGAGCAACGACCAGCATTTTCCTCTGTTAGGTACAGCAAAGCGGTCTTTGCCTCTGGCAGGCCCCACATTATTGACCATATGTATGCAGACGCGCAGCGGCCCACTGCCGCGCTGCCACGAGTTACCTGTTGGCTCCACACAACGGATAAGCGTCGACAAGCCCGCAAAGGTCCACCGTCGACGATTTCATTGGTAGGTAGGCCTAAAAGGCATGATAAATTTTTCTTGTTCATGGCACGTCTATAAGCACTGCACCCTTAGACGACCTCTGGTGGTACTAGAAGCAAATTTTGACCAGATATGGGTCCAACGAATGCAGTTCGCATGCAGGGACTGGCGGACTTCAGCAGCTTAAGTAATATATATATATATATATATATATATATATGTCATCTTTTAAGTATTACATGCTACAATCTCAAAATCCCATTGACCATACACTTTGGGATTGAAATCAACAGCTCTAAGTAGGTCTATACATACTGAAACAAATAAATATATCCATCGAATTAGGGGCCGTCCACATATTACGTACGCAATGAGGGCGTCGGGGGTCGGATTTTGGCGATTTTGCGTACGGGTGCGAACGGGGGGGAGGGGGGGGACAAAATTGTACGCACGCAAAATAAATTTCTAATTATGACGTCCACATTAGCCTGTTTATAACTCTGTATTGTCCTATAGTCGTCCGATGGCATTTTATTACATTTTATAAAAGCCATGTGCAGTTATCCTGTGCTGTGAACGAGACACCTATAATTTGTCTATATTGGCCCTCATTCATCCTTCAATCTGGCCTAAAGTGCAGACTTTCGAGACACTTTCTGCAGCTGGTCCTGGGGGGGGGGTGCGTCAAGTGTACGTACGCGGGGGGGTGTGGAAGAAAGTACGCTTGCGAACAGGGGGGAGGGGGTCCAATTTTCCCGGATTTTTGCGTACGTAATATATGGATGGCCCCTTACTAAGAAATACACACAACTGTTGAACAGTTAATTACCAGTTCAGAATGATAATTATGATGTAAGCTTATCTACGTTTTTATCGAGCGCATTTTGGAGAAACTCTCAAAAGAATCCAACAAATTTCCTATTTTAAAGTATTTGAAAGCAGTTAGCTGAAACATTCTAAAACACATTCAAAGAGGTTAAATAAGTTACAAATTTGTTAAATTATACAATACACATTAATTAGCTAAGATTCTAACAAATGAAATTGCTGAAGTTTATTCATGTTGAATTGTTGATAACGTTATGCATAAACATCTTAGAATACACCGTACTCTCCCTTTACAAGAAGAGCGCTCTAGGCCCGGCCATGTCACAAATAATCAGTCCTCAAAACATGTTCGAGTATCGTGGATGAAGCATGATGATTAGGAAGTTTAAAACCTTAGTTCGGATAATTATGACTTTGAAGTGAAATGTTTGAGGAGAGCGATATCAATGGAACTGACCGATGGTCATAAGTTCAGTGACCTGTTTTCTTTTCGCCTACCAGTATCAGGTTCACTTTGGTTTAAGAGCTGTTTTGTAGAGCGCGATTTTGTACATGTCAAGAGCTGAACTCATGTAATCAAGCATATTGAAAACATTTGTGACTAATGACAATGTTCAATAAACTGCGGAACAATCAAAGTTTTAGAAATTATTTACTTGTGTACTAAATTTCACTTCTTTAATAACCTATACTTGAAATATAATGGCTGCATAAAATTTGACAATACAGGCCTATCTGAATAACTGTGCTCTGACGCAATCAAACACCATTAACACTGGAGAGTTTATCACCGTTTAAAGAAGGATATCGTTTGGTCGAAGTTTCAAACGCTACTTGAGCTGCTTGTTTAAGATTGTTGAATTCTTCCGGACCAGTCTGTTCTGCCATTTTGTAGAAAAAGCCATTCGTGTTTTGAAGCAACGTATGCGGCTGGTCAAATTCAATTATGCGGCCAGCATCCAACACCTAAATCAAGTTCAACACCACAGCCAAAACTACGATTTCAGAGTAAATAAGTGATTTACAGTATATTATTGTGAACATTTCTATCATTTTGGTGTCTGAAATTATGGCACAAAACATCAAACGCTGGAGCACCAAAGCAAAGCCGTAATCAAGTCAACATTCAGAAGATTAGCCCGCCAAGTCACAGAGAACCTACGACAGATTAGAAATTAGAAAACTAGGTTAATTCTGAAGTTGAGAATCAAATAAGGTAGGCCTACTGAGCAGCAACCGAAAGGTTTCGTTCGCCAAGAACAAGTCAAGTCTTAGGTCTGACCAGGAGCAGTGTAGGCGAACGTGGAGCTTGTCAGGTAAATCGACACAGGAAAGGTCTTGTGAATAATATTAATAATCCTAAATGAAAGAAAATAATGCAGCTCTAAGTGCAGCAATAAAGGTTAAATGATACAATTGCATAACTAATGGAATTTTTTAATCTACTTTCAGTTTTATCTTAAATCTCCATGATACACATAATATGAACTTTACACTAACCATTATTCTGTCAGAGTCTATAATGGTGTTGAGTCGGTGAGCAATAGTGAGCACTGTGCAATTAGAAAACTGGGTTCTGATTGTGTTCTGAATCAAAGCATCCGTCCTACAATGCCAACATCAATTGTGTGGTCCTCAAACCAAAACATATCATAACACTTTACACTAGTAAATGTAGATTTCTACAGCAACGAAAAGCCCAAACAAACTTAATGATGACAAAGAAGCACATGTCGCGTGGAAGGCCTGCGTACATGAAAATCCTATTATGATTGAGGGAATATGCTCTTAAATACAGTTGAAACGTTAAACTTTTGCAATTCCTACAAATAGTACTGCATAGCATACTAGGAGTGGCTCACAACATGAGAAACTACTCAAATAGTATGCTAGCAATTTACATCATACAGCAAAATACGGAGAAGCTATTCAGATTGCTTCAATTTAAAGAAAATTGACAAAGCTGCTTCGGTCAACAATGGACGTGAGAGAAAATCCAAGGGGTGAGATATGGCTAAATAGATGATTCTTTGAGTCAGAAGTAAAGACCATGGTAGGAATCAATAGGAACTTCATAAAGGGCTATTTTATGTCTTGGCAAAGGCAAGCAGAGAAGTTGTAAAAACAAGAGTTTAGTTCAGCAATCGCGAGCTACATGAACCATGATTTATGTCTTACTGACAAAACTTTAGATAAAATACATTTTAAATAACAATAATTACTACGTGCTGAGAAATAACAAACTTCATTATTCCACACTTTTAGCCGTATTTGTGCTCAGAGTTAGCTCAGAGGACTGCTTTTCAACTGTTAACTGTATTACTGCTTAAAATATACGCAACTAAATATTTTCGAAAAACTACATGTACCAAACACATTGAAATAACTGTTAAACCACTTGACCAAAATTCCAGTTTCATTTCAATAATCCTGCTGAAACACCTTGCTGTCTCCGCGACTCGACTCTCCGGATTCTGACCAATAGTGACCATACGGACCAAACACAAATTGGACCGGTAAATAAGTTTCCTGACGCAGAGTTAACTGTTAACGTGGTTATTTCATATATTTACATTTACATTTGCATCTTCAAAAGATATCGTTGTTGTGGAGTCTACATGGTGAAATGGAAATGGCCACAGAATAAATGGTTATACCTTTGGTCGACGTTGGCAGTTGCTTCATCAATGACCAGGATTTTATTGCACTTGAGAATTGCTCGAGCGAGACATAAGAGCTGGCGTTGGCCCATGCTCAGGTTGCTTCCTCCTTCTTGAATTGGTGCCTCAAGGCCAGACTGCATATCCTCAACCAGTTGATGTAGCTGAACCTTTAAATCATTACAATTTATTATTATTCCTAGCATTGTAACTACCGCTACTACTATTAATATTGCAGCATGATGCAATCAGATTTGCAATTCGGCATGCATCAAATATTTTGATATATAGAGTAGGCCTATTTATCGCGAATTTAATTGGTATCACCGAGTGAAAAACAAGAAAATGATTATGAAATTACTAGTACTCGGATAACATTTCTCATGACTGGCGATAACTGCATAAACGTCAAAGTGAATAATTTTAAGAAGAAGGAAGATGCAGTTGATGACGAAGATGACAACGAAAATGAACATAGGCCTAGCCTATGCCAAAGAAAGAAAGATCAAAATTATGAAAGATAATTACACGAGGGGAAACAGTGTGAGTGAGAAGAGAAAACATGGCAACATAAATTAAAAACTGAGCATCTCTGAATGAGGTAGTAAATAAGCTCGAGAAGAAAATCAGCAGCAAACAGAGCATGATAGAACAACGCAGATGTTTGCGGCTTCATAAAGGCAGCAGTTAAATTCAACTGGACCAACCTGCTTCAGTGCTTGCCAGATTTCGAGATCAGAGTGTTCATTGAGAGGGTCGAGATTCTTTCGAACTGATCCAGTCAGAAGAACAGGATCCTGCGAGAAGAGATGCAGTTAATCCATGAAACTGCTTACTTGATAAGATACTCTCAGTCTTCAATCAAGTAATTAACTAATTAAGTAATTACTTAATTCGGTTATATTTTGTAAGTATCTGGACATGGTTGTAGAATCTGACTAAAAAACGTATTTTACAAGTCACTTGCACAAAATGTCGTTTGCTTGAGTTGGAAATAATATTATGTTCTACAAATAGATTTATATACATGTACACCAAAAACAACAATCTCAGAGCGCCATAGATACATACTTTCAGGTATATGTTATATACATGTGTGCGGATTTGTAGACCATATTGGATGGTGACAGCATAACTTTTATTCAAAAGAAAGCCACCTGCTTGTGTCTCTGACAAAATATCTGCTGGTTATGACACAATCAATTTGACACCATGTATGCCTTTTGCATCCACCTTTTTGTTTCAACATCTTTGATATTGCTCTGCTTAGTTTCTACCACTTGGCCCTGTTTCAGTTATATTTTAAGAAGGATTTTAAATAACAGTGTTTCGTTAAGGGTAAATGTATGTGGCAAGTGAGGCAGTCGCGAGAATCTAGCCTGTAAGAAAATGGAATCTAATATTAACTAAATAGAAGTCGTACCTGTGGAATGATGGAGATTTTTTCACGCAGATCATGTAGTCCAAGTGCAGTTATCTCTAACTTGTCTATGCACAACATTCCACCTGGCTCCACGAGTCGAAACAGTAAACTGATCAGAGAACTTTTACCAGCTCCTGTTCTGCCGACTATGCCAATCTAAATCAACATCACTCCATGGGTCAACTTTCTTCAACATTTTTGGTTATACTTTCCATTACATTTCCAATAACACGATACTCACTTTTATCAAGTTGTTGTTTAATTTCATAAACTGTTATTACTCCCATTGTCTCGCCCCTTGCAGACTAAAATCTTTCATTCTCATTCACTTCTTATTCAGCTAAATCCTATTCACCTTTGGCATCATGATATATTATACCCAGTATAATTTAATGTGATACAACCAATTTTAATATTTCTGCTCCATCTGTAACCTATGATCAACCATGAAATGAGTACATGGGCTAAACTTTCTGTGGGAACATCTGAAGGAAAGGTTAGACGTGCCGAGGTCAAGAAACTACTTCATACATACAGCATTTTACTTTAAGCAAATATTCCTTTCTTCAATCGATTTACAAGCTTCATAGTGGTTAGCCCAAGCATTCGAATTCCTGTCCGTTTTGTCAGTTCTTTTCTGTTGCTAAAGTCCAGACTCGAAACTATTCTAATCCTTTGTCAATCAATGACCTCTAGGATTTGTCTTATTATTTCAACAAATCTATGAAACTGACAGAGAAGCTTCTTAAATAGGCCTATTCAAACAGTGCAGAGCAAGTCTTCAAATCAGTTCTGATACATCAAAAAAATTTCCCAGCCTAACCTTTTCTGATGAAAATATTGTGAAGTTGATATTATCCAAAACGTTTGCACCATCTTCTTTATACTTCAAGCAGACGTTCTGAGCACTGATGCTGCCATCTTGGGGCCAGTTGGATGGTGGTTTATTTTCTTCTTTTGACTCCAGCGGAGCCTCTGGAGGAAGTTCCGTATATTCCACAATTCGCTCAACTGAGGTCATCTGACAAAATTAACTTTTATTCTTAGCAAAAGAACCAAGACTTGTATTAGTAATTTTGTAGTAGTAGTAGCAGCAGTAGCAGCAGTACTAGTAGAAGTACACAAACACTCTGCCACCGAATATGCGTATTGCAAATGATTCAGACCAGTTTACATTTAAAATGTTAAGCGACAACCATGTTAGCCAGTAGGCCTATCTGTCCACTGGATAAGTATGCTTAAATAAGTAAAGAAGAGAGTAGTATGGATTCATAACACAAAACTTAACAGAATCGGGTAAAGGTTAATAATACCAATTTAACCAGAATGAAAAATTCAGTTGAAGGATAAGGTTTCTGCTGCCTACCAGGCTTTCGACCTCTGAACTCTGCCGGACTCCCCATTGGAAGAGCATCATCATCGTCATAGCGTAGTTCAGACTCAGTCCCACCAGGCTTCCATTCATACCTGGAACATTTCATATTGTTAATATTGCATTTATTATTATTATTATTATTATTATTATTATTATTATTATTATTATTATTATTATTATTATTATTATTATTATTATTATTATTATTATATTAGATAAATAATAATGATAATAATAATAATAATAATTATAGTAATAATAATAATAATAATAATAATAATAATAATAATAATTATAATAATAATAATAATAATAATAATAATAATAATAATAATAATAATAATAATAATAATAATTTTCAATCATTGTTAATATCTTAGAGCCTCAGGGATCTTACTTACCTCGGGCGAAAAAATAATAATAATAATAATAATAGTAATAATAATAATAATAATAAGAGAGGGATGGAGGGAGGGAGAGAGAGGCACGGACATTCCAATCATTCCATTAGCGTTTATCGAAGGACACACAGATGCGAAAATTATATATAAGATTGAATACGTATTTGTTCTTACTGATGTTAACACCATTTACTTTCGCACAAACAGCGCGTTTGTAAGGTATCTGTAGGCGCTATATTAAGTATATACATCCACATGCATACATAGGCCTACATTCCTCTGAGAGGTTCCTAAGGGGCGCTGTATAAATGTTTTCAATCAATCAATCAATCAAGGATTTATTGTAACCATGTTATGCAATCAGTGTACAAGAAAAGCAGGTAAGTAATATTTGACGACAAATGGTAACCCAAAAGGGCCATATATGCCCACTAAACAGGGTTACCCATGTAACATGTTTTATTACATTACATTACACGCACTACACACGTAGATACCAGATTCTTTGCTGTGCATATCTAAAGAAATCCTAAAACTTAAGCTCTCGGAAAATGTTGCAACTTAGACTTACTCTGGGCTGTTAATATAGAACAAAAAGCAACAATCGTGATGAACACAGCGCAGATCAACTCGAGTCGAAGCGCAAACCAGCGAACGAGAGCAGTGTACAGGAAATATGCTGACGTATGCAAATCTTGGTGAATGGCAAATTGTTCCGTAAATGTTGTCTCGGCATTGCAGGCATGAATGGTATGAATTCCTAAGAGAGTTGAACTTATGTGGGAGAAAACTGGACTCTTTGCTGCATGAGAAATACAAACATAACTTTGTTATTAGTTTGTCACGGAAAAACCACCTTGAAGTGAATGCTTCGTGCAGTTACTTATATAATCTTCACATTTAATACCGAATGGCAGACAAATTTGGTCCTGCAGTCATGAATATTTTAATACTTAAAGTTGGTCACGCATATCAAAATTGGAGCTGAAACAAGAAATAATTGACTAACTTTTAAAAAATAACGAGAAACATGAGAATTACATAATTAACATTTATTTAATTTGGCAAATTAGATAATTTTTCGTAAGTAATAAGTATAATTAGTTTAATACCTTCCATAGTACCATCTCATGTATTTATTTATTTAGCTCATAGCTTTGTAAGTAATCTTCTTTCTTCTCTTCCATCAGTGATCTGACGATGAGGCCTTTACGAAACTTCTCCAAAGTTCTCTATTCTTGATTGTCTCGCCGATTCCGGCTAAGTCGGTGCCTTTCTCCCCTAAGTCCTCCTTGATGTTGTCCATCCAGGTCTTCCTCTGCCCTCCTCTACTTCTCTTCCCCTCCACATGTCCGTGTAATGCAGCATTTGGTAACCTCTTTTCTCCCATCCTGCTTACGTGGCCAAACCACCTGAGTCTCCTCTTCCCGATTTTTTCCACTATTGTTTCTTCTACTCCCAGCTCTTCTCTTGTTCTCTCATTTCTGATCTTCTCTCTTCTGCTTCTGCCTATGATTCTTCTTAGCCAGCCCATCTCCGCAACCAGCAGTCTTCGTTCGTCTTCCTTCCTCAAGCACCAGCATTCCGACCCGTATAGTAGCACCGGTTCTACCAAAGCATGATATAGCTTCATTTTGACTCTGGTGGTGATATTTTTTGCCAGAGTAACATTAATGCAGTAGTTTTTCTTTGGTACCGTCTCATTAGTATGCTAGATGAAACTCAAATTGACTCTGATCGATAGTGAATGTAACTTCTGTGCTCACTGGTAGATTCAAGTCTCTTGATGTTTCTTATCGTGTTCAAAAAGTAGCGGCGAAGCAGGCCGAAGACGATTATAAGTGGCACGACTGCTATGAAAACCCATGGATTCGTGACACCAACAACGATGAAAACACCAATTATGAGAAGAAGGCTCTGTAAAGTAAAAGACATGTAGTATCTCAATGGCACGCTTGGCTTAACCTATCTGAAACCGATCTAGCAACCTGATCTCCCGTATGCAGCGTTTATGTGATGTGGAGAAAATTTTGATGACTTCCACTCCTCTCCATTTCAGTGAAGTAGGAGGAGTAGGAAAACCAACTTCATTTCTCAATATTAGTTACAAGTTATAATTACAACTAAACAGGGTTACCCATTTGAGCGCTTCTGTATAGCCCTGCTGAGAGAAGCGCTTTATAAATGTTCAGATAAGATAAGATAGGAAGGTAAGACAACTGCCACTGAATAAAATTAACTTGAGTCTGGTCAAGGTTTAGGCAGTACTGCCAAAACCTAATAATGACTGTGATATAATTTCTGCTTGGACCCCGAGGATAAACTTCTTGCACATTAAAACTAGCGGATTTGGCCGTCATTATGACGGGCGAGGTAGCCATGGAGGGAGGAAGGTAGGGAGAGAGGAAAGGAGGGAGGGAGATACAGAGGTAGAGTGGGAGGGAGAGAGAGGCATAGACAGACTTACTAACCGCTGTTTGTCCATCTGACCGTCCGTGCGTCTGTCTGTCTGGCTTTGCGTCTGTACGTCTATGTCTCTAGCGCCCAGTGTTCGTGAGCGTGGCGAATTTCGGGCATTCGTGTTACGTACATTGCATCGGCTATAATCAGTTTTCGCCTCGTACTTGCTCCTCCTCCCCTCAAGAGGGACAGAGGTAGGTGGAAGTAGCGAGGGAGGGAGGCATAGACAGAACTTAATTACCGCTGTTTTTCTGTGTGTCAATCCGTCAGTCAGTCTGTCTGGTTTTGCATGTGTACCTCTATCTCCGTAGTACCCAGTGTTCGTGGGCGGGGCCAACATCGGGCGCATTTCAGAGCGTTGATCGACAAACAGATCTGGGAAACTATATTAATGGATTACTTATCCAAGGTAGCCTGATTTCTGCTTTCGAGCCATAGGATTTCAAATGGGATTCTCGGAGACAGATTGCAAATTTTACTAAAGTTTCACTTGGAGTGACCAACATTTGATACTCTGTATCACTATATTAGACCAGATGTTGAAAACAATCGAAATTTTGTATGGCGTGTTTGATATCGGTTCTGTCACAGTTCATTTAGCCTACTAACTAGTTTCCAAACACTTAAATGCATCATAGTCAACAACTCGTATGCTCATCCCCCATAAATGGGCTGTCTGTCATAACAAGAATAATACTGGAAGACAACAGTTTGAGTTTGGAGAACCATCGGTTGAAACACTGAGCATTCATGTAAAACTGCTGCAGAAATTACTACGGTACCTAATAATGAAAAGTAATGAAAACACTATAAATCTTCTTTCGGAGAATTAATATTTGTTCATTTTACCTGCAATGCTTTCCTTACAATTTCGATGTAATTAAAATGCACCTGCCTGTATAAAATCGTACATAGAGAAAGGAAGCATTTCATCCGTTTGACCGAGATCCTTTGAAAACCTATTAAGAATTCTACCTGTAACATATAAAATTCAAGAGTTCCTTTTTCTAGTCCAGCAGATGGCATTTTTTGCATATTCTCCAAATCAAAAGAACTGTAATGATAAAAATAAAACTAAATGTTGACCAATAAATTATAACTTTATGCATTTGTAATCATGAAGATGATAATACACAATACAGTCTGTTTCTGTGCAACCTATGTGCAATTATTTAGAATGTTGAAGTAAATTGCCGGATTTCTCAGCGCCATACACAGGTTGCTCAGGGACACACGAATTTTAACTTTATCAAATCAAGTCTTCCAGAGCAAGGTTGTTCAGTAGGCCCTAAGTATGGAGATGACCTGTTTTGTCCGGTTTGGAAATTAAGAGATCTCAAGTAAAAACGACTTATGTTCTTATCGACATACTTACTTCAAGTTAAGTGGTCCCACTTCAAGGCAAGACGATAATGTAGGATTCCTATGTTTTCGGCTTACCAATGGGATTGTGATCAAAAAAGCTGATTGGACATCGCAGAATTGCATCAAGCATCTTCGCATGGAAAGCCTTTGATGCTTGAATCACGATGTGTATCCCGTGCATGGCTCGTAGCACTCCGATGATCACAACAGTCGCAGTGATTCCAGTGAAAATGTGCAGATATGTCATCATGTAAGGAAACTGGACAGTCGGCTGACCAGTGGTCATATAATCGGTGGTCATCTCATCTGTTGCTATGGTGAAATCAGTGAAGTTTATGAATGTTTCGTTCTGCATTTCTGGCGGTATCATGCTTCGCTCGAAAGTTTCGATGCTGTTACACCTACAGCAACAGCACAAAACATATCTTTTATAAAACTCCAAAATCATAGGCCTACTGTAAAAGTAAACTACTAGTGAGGCCATGAAATTCATTTCTTAGTAACTTCTTTTTTATTTTTTTACTGCAATTTCCTATTAAACCTTCTCAAAATATTTATACATCAACTTTACTTTAGACGTCTCTCTAACATCTCTCAACGCATAGGCGGATTTGCGAATGTCTATCAGAATATTGAGCTGTAACGGTTCTAATGAGACTTACCAGTATGCCAACCACCAGTCAGCCAAAATGAAGCAGACCTGGGCTGTGATGTTCAAGAAGAGAAGGAGTAGCAGTCCCAACACTCCTCCTCCTGTGTAAAACAGTTTCATGTAGAGCTTCCCTGTAATTTTTCCTGCTGCTCTTGCTTCCTCTTCTTGGGCTTGAGGAACATACTCCTCCTGTTAAAACAGACCAGAATGTGTGAAAATAACTGCAGAAGTTCTTTCACCTAGCATAAGCCGAATTTTGTTGAGCTGTAGTGTATACATACATAAGTATGTATGTGCAAAAATACATAAATCAATATATATGTACACATATATATGCAAAAACACTGTGACTATGGTTGTCAAATTCACCTAAGCACACGTACCTTAGAGCAGTGGTTCTTAACCGGTGTGTCGCGACACACTAGTGTGTCGCGAATCTACCCGCAGTGTGTCGCGTAAACATGGTGTGTCGTTGGTGTGTCGCGAAAAATTGGTGTGTCGCGAATTCTCACAGCCTACGTCCGTCATTCTTGCATTACACTTACTGTAGCGGACGTAGGCTGTGAGAATTCGTGGTACCCTATTTATCCATTCTGCTATATCCCAAGCAGTGTCGACCATGATGTTTACCTTATACCCATAATGTAAGATAATATGCTTGTACAGTGTCCACGTTTGCGACCGCCCCGATGTAAACTTTTACCCCTTACCGTACAATCGAAATGGATAAATTTATCAAAAACAACGAAAATTTTGCGAATCTACAACTGATGATGCGGAATCAGATTTTGGTAGCAATGAGACGGATTCTCGCGCCAAAAGTAGTGAATACGAAAACGATGCTGCTGCCACTGCTAGTTTTAGTAAACCAACCAAGAAAAACATGAAAAAAAGAAGAAATCTGTTGTGCGCAAGTGGAACGATGACTAATTGAAATATTGTGGATCCTCGTTTATGATCCAGAACAAAAATCCAGGAGCAAAAATCCAGGAGCAAAAATCCCATTAACTGTTCCTAAGTTAACGTAGAAACTAGAAAGGATCCAATATGAACATTTTCATTATTAGAAATGTTAACAATTTAGCATTTTAAATAAATAACTAGTTTAACTTTAACATTTTTCACAATATTCACGTACGACGATTGCATGGTGTATCGCCAAATTTGGGTGCCTGTTTTAGTGTGTCGTGTGCCAAAAAAGGTTAAGAACCACTGCCTTAGAGTAAGAACTGAAATTAATTTCAGCGTAGTCAGGCAAAGCCGTACACATACGTTATTTCTTCCGATGAGGACTATTCAAGGAAGAATGTGAGGCACCCAGTTGCAATTCTAATTACTGATAACTTAGCCATTATAATATAATAATAATATCTTTTCTTTAATTAAGCGCCTGCTAGCCGCACTACGCTGTACAATGAACATACATATAGTAGAAACGGCAGCCACGCAGGGCGCCTTACATACATGTATACAGTAGAAGCACATGATAACAGTTTTACAGGAGTCGAATACAACTGTTTTTAACGGCAGCCACGCAGGGCGCCAATCACGGCCTAAAACTCACTTAACTACCGCCGCCATCTATGGAGGGCTACGGGCTTCGATCTTGGTACCTTCTGCACTTCACGCCAGTGTGTTATCCATTACTCTACGGCCCCCCTAACTACCACTAAACATTCCAAGCAAGCACCAGGAATCCTTAAAACAGGATCAGCAGCATATGCAATTTTAGTGACCATGAGTCAAGTATGTGGATGACAATTGAAAGGGTATGACACACTGAGTGTCGAAGGTGCAAGACCCAACAACCAGTTATGGGAAGGGCTGTAAGCTGTCCCACTTGAAAGAGCTTACATTTGCTTACAGTACTCCCCAGACATTGAGTCATAAAGGGGCTTGATAGACCATAGTGACCACTGCCACCAACAACACGACCAACACCACCACATCACCCTAGTAATCATCATCGTCGTCGTCGTCATCATCATCGTCATCGTCATCGTCATCGTCATCGTCATCGTCATCATCATCATCATCATCATCCTCATCATACTCATCATCATCATCATCATCATCATCATCATCATCATCATCATCATCATCATCATCATCACCATCACCATCACCATCACCACCACCCCCATCATCATCATCATCATCATCATCATCATCATCATCATCATCATCATCATCATCATCATCATCATCATCATCATTGTCATCAATTGTAAAGAAGCATGTAATATAAAATAAAGCACCTTTTGGGCTACATGAGCTACTATTTATTTATAATGCTCCTATCTTTTGAAAGAACAAAATCAAGGGTCAGTTACTATGGTGAGTGAGATAAATTTTATATATCTTGTCAGATCTACACACATTCAGAGAGGATAGTCTTAGCCTCAGGTACGTCCAAACCCCAAGAAAGACCTCCTGCCAGGTATGTCACTAATTAAGATCCAAACAGATATGTCAAAGATCTCACCACATGATCTCCACCTGGTAAGGAGAGTGCAGAGACATATGAAGACACCATTCCTGACTTATTTAAAGCCTCCTTAAGATCCATGGACTGTGACAGTAGCGGATTCCTACTTCTGAGATCGCCAAGTGACTGATTATAAACATTGGCATAGGATTTCGACATAAACCGCATCTTTGACAGTTTCTTTGCACCTACAGAAAATCATTTTTAGTTAATACACGGTAAGAAAGCGTGACTTTGTCCACCAAGACTGTAATGTCTAGCTCTCACTTAATGCTGGACCAGAACTAATCTTACGTCGTTTCACCTAATCCTGCACCTCGCCTTTATCTTGTGTTAAAACAAGCATCTGTTAGTTCTGGAAATTTCGATAGTTCCGTTATTGTAATACACAAGGCAATATTTGATATTCATTTCTAAGCAAAACCTCGTTCTGAAATGACAGTCCATCAGTCAGAACGAGTCAGGATAAGGCAATATAGGCTGGAGTGGATGAGTATTCCGAAAAAATTGGGTCTGTTCAGAATTAAATGGAGAACCCGCTGAGCAAACCTAAACAAGCATTAGATTCCACAAGCTTCGGGCAAGGTACCAAAACGGATTCGGAACCGATTAGTTCTGACTGTGGTTGGCCATCTTTCTGAAATACGCTGCCTAGCAACCTGCAATGTTAGTTTCTTGATTTTCTTTGCCTCATTCCGTAAGCTTTATGGAAGTTTATGCATTGCCTTGAGGGCTGAGAGCAGGACAGTAATGTCCCCACTAGGCAGGTGGTGTTTCTTAGGATTTATTGTAATTACTATGATTATTAAAATAATAATTATTATTATTATAACTATTATTATTACTATTACTACTAATACTGCCACTACTACTACTACCCCTACTACTACTACTACCACTACCATAACCAATACAATGACTACTACGCAGATACGTAAATCTATATCTTTACCAACGACTTGTGCTAAAAAAATTAATGTTTTCTTTTGGTGAAAGATTGTCGTCATTTAGTATATCACCATTGGCCATCATGTCGTTGTTGGTAATGCCAACATTGTTGTTTATCTTAGAATGACCGTTGGCGATGGCTTGCGACTGTTTGACGGTTTCATCTGACTCATGCTTAATAAGTGATGCAAAGTTGACTCCATGTTGCAGCAATTCATTATAGGTTCCCAGCTGTATATTGTTATCCTAAAACGTTACAATTGAACGGAGACAGTTTTCAACATAACAGCTAATAAGCATTCTACTACAAATCATTGTATTAGAATGAGAATTACAACAGTGTAATGTAATGTAATAGAACATCTATACAGCGCCTCTTGATACTTTCACAGAAGCGCAGTAGTAGTGGTGGTGGTGGTGGTGGTGGTGGTGGTGGTGGTGGTGGTGGTGGTGGTGGTGGTGGTGGTGGTGGTGGTGGTGGTGGTGGTGGTGGTGGTGGTGGTGGTGGTGGTGGTGGTGGTGGTGGTGGTGGTGGTGGTGGTGGTGGTGGTGGTGGTGGTGGTGGTGGTGGTGGTGGTGGTGGTGGTGGTGGTGGTGGTGGTGGTGGTGGTGGTGGTGGTGGTGGTAGTGATAGCAATAACAATAGAAAACGGCATGAAAGAGAAACACGAATATTTTATATACAATATGTTCACATGTTTCAGTTTTGTAACTATACGTTTCGGTTTCACGTTCTTATAGTCTTGTCTATAAATGCTTCTATTGTCTTTATTTCTGATTGTCATCGATAGCAATAAAGAGATTGATTGATTGATTGATTATTTTAGCATAGATTGGCACATCCAATATTTTACTGGCCTTGCAGTGCACACCTAATAAGATTTCCCATTCAAGGGGCACACAACTCTTGCAGCATAATTCGCTTCTGGGTACTAAAGCAGCAAGAGACAAACGTAACGTCGAGCATACTATTATTACGGAGGTGTTTCGGCTTTTGTCGTATCACTAGAAGCGACCATTTATTGAGGCATCACGCATCGTTCTAACAAATCTAAGGAAATTATACATTATTACAGCGATAAGATATCATTAGATCAGTAAACACTGAAAATACTAAAACCACACCCTCTCAAAATGAACGGTTTTTCCACATTCCTTCTGTCAAAAGACATTGAATCAATACAAAAAATGTATCATTATCAAAGCTGAAACTTATGACAAAGTTCATCTTACGGAACTCATTATGAGAATTCTATCTGCTGACTTTAGATATTGAAGCTGATGCGTTATCAGTATTCGAGCTTTCTTTTTCAGATATCCATTGATACACCTATGTAAACATTTAAAAAGCAGAAACAGAACATGCAAATCCAATAATAACCTAATACAATTCAGTAAAATATTCCTCTGAAACCTTTAAAATTGGTCTCGTCCTGGAATGCGTCTGAATAAAGCAACAATCGATTAGTAGGCCTACTACACTCTAGCCCTATCCATGAGACCAGCATACTCACTGGCAATCAGTAAAAACAAGTAGGTCTATGCATCAAAAGTCTCTTAGTTCGTTCCAGTTCCATGGTCAGAATACAGAGCGTTCAAACTAGTTTAGCCAGTGAGATGTCAAGGTGAAAAATAGTGGAGACAGGCTATCCACATATGTCACAATGAGATCTTGGATATAAATATTCTATTATGTAATTCTTGCTCGTAGTTTTAAAAGAAGGGATTGATAACAAGAGAATTTAAGTAGCTTATAATAGAGGCAGAACAGAATGCCAACTATTAAAGGTCATGCTGAACTTACTGCACAAAATCTATATCCACAACTAAATTAATATCCAATTAATTGATTCAAATAAATAAAACATTGAAGATACTGAAACGACTTAGTTACTTGTTGAAAATGTGATTGCTGACGTGAGCATCGACAGCACTCAATGGATCATCAAGCAAATAGATATCTGCATTCTGATAGAGGGCCCGAGCGAGGCTGATTCTGGCCTTCTGACCCCCACTGAGACTAACACCACGATCACCAACCAACGTCTGGTCACCATCAGACATCAACTCAAAATCCTAAACAAACATCAACTCCGGGTTAAGTTTAAGTGAGGAACAAAACCTGCATTTACAAAGATAGTGTTTATAAATGCAATTTGGGCTACACAATATAAATTTTAACACACGTTGAACTCGCATAGAATTACTCCCTCCTTGCTTAATCAGGCTCTAAGCTTGATTTCCTTTGCAGAGTCCAGAGTCAATAACCATAATTATAATTACACATATAGAACCTCTACAATAAACCATAACCTTTTGTCTGCCTCTATTTCGCCGAGCAGACAATGCCACGATCAAACAGAATGGTCTTCAATCGTTGGCAAAACACTGGCAGATAAATGGAAGGAATTAGGACCAACCACAGCGAAGCTACCGCGTTGCATTGCGGAAATGGGTCATTATCCGAAAAGTGCAGAATCGATGTCCCATGCTGGTTTTTTGAGTTTTTTACATAATTTCTTCAAATATTTTTTGCCTATCCTTCAAAGAATGAGCAGATTAACATTTCCCATCATCGTTTTAGCTGCTAGATTTTGGAAATTTTGAAAAAAATTACTAAATGTATACAAAATATCATTACCATCCAATGTCCGAGACGGTGTACAATGCATTAAATTAAGCTTTTACGCAAATTTATTCCATTACAACCTGTAACAATGGTATATTATTTTGATTAATTGGTAGCTAGCATATGCAATAATTAAACATTTTGACTCATTTTCATAATATTTATTTCTTTTTTGACCTATTTAAACTTGTCCATAGAAATAAGCATCATAGCCATCCCAATTTTTGGGAAGCCTATAACTTTTACAGAACGTGCTTACTTACTAAAAGAAAAGCATCAAGAACGAGATATTGTCAACTATTAATGGAATCACACAGATTTGTGTTGAAATTCCTAATATTTTATTTTTAATTTAGGTTTGTGTGTTCCAAATTACAAGAAAAGTAAATTTCTGCTTCATTTCCACCTAGTGTTGTATTTCCTGGTTTAGGTAGATTACAACATTGACAACTTGTTTTATTTGTCGCCTTTGTTGAACTGATTGAAATTACTTATCTGATGGAGTAATTCACGTGAAAATGTTTGACGGCTGTTTCAAATTTCATCATTTTGTCATTACCATTCGCGGTTGTTTTTCATCATTACCATCCGAATTCATCAGATTTTTGCTATTTTCTCATGACAGTCGCATCTTGTCTCGGATGGTAATGACGCATTGCTCAGAGTGAGTTGCATGTATTGTTTGTGAATTATTTGATATAAAAATAAATTGCCAGTAATTAGAATTTACTATCAACTCTTAAAATGTTGTTCAACTTGTATCTAATGCATATAACATACTGCTATAGCTAATGCTGCACAGATTTTTTTCTGCAACTGAAAATTATATTTCTTTTTTAAAATAATTTAGAAAAATGTCTTAATTTCTTGACACCAGACTAATATATTGTGTGAAGGAAAGGCCTATTGTATTCCTAATTAATGCTGGCATCATCTACTTTTAAGAAATTGCCATTTTATAAGCACCAGAGGAATATTTTAGGTTCCCGCGATTAAATATGATTACACAAAAAGGGCGGATTTCAATGAAAAAAGAGGATTTTTGACTTTATAATTTCTGAAAAAAAATTAACTTGTGATTAAAAATATAGTGGATTTCTTTCAAATTAGTTAAATTTAACTATGTACATGACTAAAAAAAACACTTGCAACCAATTTTGGGGAAAAAAATTTTCCTGTTTTTCTGAGACGAAATTTGTAACATTTCGGATAATGACCCAAATAAGGAAGTAGGATAATGCCATTGTTTACCCAGCGATGTACAATAGTTAATCACGTCATGGTCTAGCATCTACATTAATTCTCGCTTTTTTCATGACAAAATTGCACTTAGCAGAAGTAACATTTACCTTGAGAGTAAGCCAAACTTAATCACTCTAGGAACATTTTTAGTGTTAGCGTGCTTCATTCTAACAAGAATACCGGAAGGCAATTCTGATCAAGATGACATAAGAACTGCCAAAATGTCCAAACCGTGAGAGTTAATGACTAAAAGCTAACTGGTAACCTACCCGAGTGCATGTAACAGCCTATCAGTAACAGTACTGTTTTTCATATCCTGCATATTTCCATTACAAAACTTTCATTAGACATGGATGTCGCGAGTACGAGTATAATAACAAGTAGCTAAAAACTTAATTAAAAGTCCTTCTTACTCGAGTTGTACTCAATCGAGTACAAGTACCAAGTACACCTCTTCTTTAAAGCGTCACCCAGTCAAGTGCCTCACCCGCTTCAGAGCCGCTGCCTCAACGACTCTGCTGTATTTATCGGCGTCGAATGGTTCTCCAAAGAGTATGTTCTCACGCACGGAAGCTCCAAACACCCAGGACCCCTGGGATACGTACGCCAATTTTCCACTTATGTCAATGCTGCCACCCGTCAGAGGAAGTTCTCCCAGAATGGCCATTAACAGCGACGACTGGAAAGGACAAAAATCAGAGTTTGCACTTTATTACAACAACAAAAATATAGACTAAATATGATTAGATATAAATATATATTTTTCATGCCTACGACTCCTTGTTTCAGCATATGCGTTTTTAAAAAGAGGTGACTTGTTAAAAACTCTTTAACCGTGTAACACAAAATCGAAAAATCACATGTCCTATCCTTTGAAATCGGAATTAGAACCTTGCACTGTTATTGTAATCTTATACTCCAAATTTCTGAAGTACAATTCAAAGCTAAGCGCAGGACGCAGTGTCACGCTTATCCGTGAGCGCTTTTCGTGTCAACGAGGATGTCAAGAAATATCAAATAAGGAACGAAGTCCAGTTGCCAGAACGTTGAATCTTTAATAAGTTGAAAAGGTGAATTTAAAAAATAAGCTTAAACTTCACCTTGCCAGAACCGACGGAACCAATGACGATTAGCAATTCGCCTGGTTTGACCTCAAAACTGACATTTTGAAGAACAGAATTCGACACATTCTGTAAGAAAATCAAACACCATTGCTTTGAAATTCAACGCTTGTCCCCTTATTAGACCTATATGATTTTTTATATTTAAAATCACAACTATAAATTGATTCACCTTCTGCACTTTAGGCTCATTTCAAGAATCGCCAATACTGTGGTGTACGGCAATCTCTTTGTTTCTGTATGCAATAGGGCATTTTATAGCGTCATTCATGAGCTAGAATATGCAGAGAAGTATACGTTTATTACGGGCAAAAACTGCTTCGGTCAATTGATGATCTTTGGAAGTGTACATTGTAGCCTAGTGCAGCTTTGAAAAGGTGCTATATAAGTATATATGTATGTATTTAGATATATAGGCCTATGCAGGCCTGTGTACGAATATATCCATGTCCGTATATATATATATATATACGTGTATATATACGCGTATATAGATATATGCGCGTATATATATACGCGTATGTATTGTGTTGGTCACAAGCATGAAATATAATAGGGGTTTGAGAGAGACGCACACAAAGCCAGAGGCAGAGATAAACATAAAGAGGGTTGGACATAGGCAGAGATCTGAGCTATACGCGCGTAGGCTTAGCCAGAGCGTATTGCTAGTCTACCCCCTCGAACCTATTATACCGCGGTCAAGATCAAACGACGTCATGGTATTTTTCTGCTCGTTTTAGTCAACAGAAATATTATGCCTAAAGCGTTATGAGATTCGAAGAAGAAGAAAAAGAAAAGAAACAAAGAGATAGTCCTGAGGCAGCTTTGGGTATGAAGCGCTAGCGACTTCATTTTCTCAGCCTCGGCGTATGATGGTAGATGGATGACAATCCTGTCTCTCGCCGTCTCATCTTCCCACGGACAGTGTAAGGTGGACATAACAGCTGAGTAGTCTAGGGAACTGAAGCATCGTAAAAAGCGACGATGTCTAGGATGTGAGATGCACAGAGACAGACAAGGAGGTCACTTGTGGTGAAATAAACACTTTGCAAATAGGCCTACCAGGCACTGGCGTAAACTTGTCTAAAATATTGGGGGGATTTGGTTATTGTTTCTACACTTGTTGCATTGGGTGTACAGTCCATCTCAATTATTGGGGGGCACGTGCTCCGCCCCTCCCAGAGTCTACGCCTCTGCTACCAGGTCTAATCTTCATTCAACTGCTGATCGACCTTCCAGTCTATCTGCTGTGTCGGGGCGTGGTGGCTCAGTGGTAAGTTCGGCGCCTTGTGACCGGTGGGTTGCAGGTTCGAATCCCACTCTAGCCGCTGCGTACGGACCTTGGGCAAGTCCTTCACTCGCAATTGCTCGTGGCGCTTCGGCGTGAAAATTCCGGCACATGTCAACTGCTGTAGTCGGGAGCGCCTCTGAGTAGTAGTTGACTTCGAGAGGCGCTATAGAAATATCCAGAATAAATAAATAAATAAATAAAGGGTAAGCCAATCACCCGCAGACCTTCCAATGGGTGAACTTAAACTACATTGCAACTATGCAACACCAGCCAAAAATCTCCCCGGCTACACGTGAATGTGTAATGTATTTATGCTCGTATTATATGTTCGTGCTTATATTTATCCATGCTTACAGTTGAATAAAATAAAATTGATCTAAATAACAAGATCAATAACAATATTGTAAAAAATAACAATTGTAGCTATGGCAGTTAACCTGGTTCCACGAGGCTGTTATTCCATTGACTGTTATCTTTTTCTCTGACGATATTTTACCAGTATCACACACTGGTTTCCTCACAACGCGGTCATCTTTCAAAAGAAATGCCTAAAATATTGTTTGAAATTAAATTCCAGCAATCCACAAAATTCAACTTCAAAGCAACCAGATGCTAATTCTGAAAACCCTCTCATCAGCAACTTCAAAAATGCCACGTTTTCATGACCGATATTTTCCAATACCTATCGGCTACCTATATCTAAGTGGTGCAGAGCACTGTTTGGAGTGTTACTAATGCGGAAAATGAACATTTACACTGCGATCATTAAACACAGGAAACTATTAAGCAATCTGCTCACAATATGCATGTTTGAATGCATCTAGGCTGTTAAGGGTCTCAGTTTATGAACCTCTCGAGGCACTGTAAACGTGGCTGTCTAAGCGATGTAAACAAGTGCGTATTAACAAAATACAAGAATTCTACTGTGGCCGAGTTAACAGGAATAGTGCGAATGTTCCAGACGGAGGGAGCTAGGGCCTATGTAGAACAATGTGCGGTGTTCTTAGCCCACATTCGAAATATTTAGCCACTATAAATATGAGCACACAACATTCCGATCACGAAAAACTCCGCCACTGCCTGTACATTGGTAGTGCCAGTCCCGGGCTAAAGCCTAGATAAAGGAGGGGTGACGATAGTCGACTTTATTATGACCCATTAACAACACACGTGCACGTGAAATACCAGAGGGGGAACGGACTGATAACGCAGGGACCTAGACACGGTTTGCCATGTGTCATCTACTTAGGATAACAGAAACTAGAAACGGCGCAGACAGGCAATTGACGGTGTCCCTAACCTTCAGAGCAAAGACATCCAAAAGCAAGAGCCGAAAATATCTACTTACCTGCATGCGACCAATGGTGACCAATGCCTCAGAGCCACACTGGACGGCCAACGGCACGTAGTAGGTGATCACCAGCCGTACAGGTGTGTAGAGACTCAGAGTGACGAAAACGACCTCCGCTGTTAGTCTGTTACCCGTCAGGATGTAAGTCAGGAAAGTAAAGTAAGCGATGAGTTTCGACCCGTAGAAAAAAGGGGCCATTGCCATTGCCCTGGCATAGCCAGCCTTCATCACGGAAGTTGTCTCAAGTCTGCCAAATTCAATTGACGAACAGTGACAATAAATAATTGGCAATTATGTATAACAAAAAATAGGCGCAGAATTTCTAAAGCTCCACTGTATCAATGCTCAAAACATTAGTCAATGGTCACTGACAGTTTCCGGTTTGCGTTTCGACATGTTGACACACAAGCTAGGCTCGGCAGTCAAGATTGATTGGTTTTTTGATTGATTGATTGATCGATAAGTAAAATCTTTCTGAAATCTAAATTTCCGGGTAAGCCTGGTTGAAAGCGGTTTATTGTGTGGCTTCGTGACTGCCGAGTGGCCTGTGTGTCACCACCCAGGAGACAAGTTGTTTGCACACAGCTGTCTTGTGCCCCAGGTTCAGATTTATTGACCTTGTGCATGCAAAAAGTGCAAACAACAATTAAATAATAAAGAACTAAAATGACAAAAGTAGTCATAATCCGAATCGTAAAAGTCAAATTTCAACAGCATTACTATAACGCTAAGCTAACATATAATTCTTTAACGCTGCAATCTTATTCAGAAGGTGAAACGTTACCTTCTTACACAAAACCCATAATATTCTTAGGTTAACATTTAACTTCTTACT
>OY744606.1:75582617-75730117 GCA_963556255.1 Allolobophora icterica | reverse complement strand
ACCAAGTCGACCTTGAGTTCAGTTAGCAACCCTTGATTCATTTATGTCCATCATCAAAAATGCAGAAAGATCTTGTTTAGGGTTTAATTGCGCCGTTTATTCTTGCCCGTATGCATGGACGCTTTTATGACATGAACGAACTACAAAGGTGTTCCAGTTGCTCACCGTTTCGCTTGAGTGGAGACTGGAGTCTTTCTGCATTTAAATAAAGTGACTGAGTGCACGGACATACATGCAGACAAATAGCAAACCATTTCATTGCAGGACCTGAAGCCCATAGCCAATACTGGAGGCGATACAAAAGAAGTGAATGGTCAACACCATAAACTCGACAGCTTGGCGAGCCAAAGTTGCTGGTCGGATCACAGAAGTCTGCTCAACATTGTGTTGCTCACCGGTAGAAATTTGTGGCCGGTTACAGGCCAAATATGATCCAAAGCACATAAGTTACAGAACCCCTGACTGCATGAAAACTTGTGAATAGTATCGCCAGTGCTATCTGCTGTTGATAGATACGATTCGCGAAACAGTCTTTTGGCCATTTATGATGCCAGTTGACCAATAAATTGAAATATTATGAAAATTTACCGTTTTGTTCACATACTTCATTCTCAATTTGTCAACTTTTGTGACATTCTCACAGTCCAGTCTATTCATTACTTCTCAATTCAACTTCTGAAAATTCTTTTAGTTGAAGTCTCCCATAATGCCTGTTAGCTATTTATAGTAGTTTTCATAAGCCCCGATCAGATTCTTCAGCGGCAAATGGCATGGTGTGGCAAAATCTCACATCAGATGCTTTCTTTGAAGGCCTCGTTCCACATCTCACATCTCTCTACTGCATTAATATGATTTTGGAAATGGCATAAGAGAGGATTTTTAGGTAAAGAGGGTCGAAAGAAGGTCGAACGGTCTACAATAGGCTTTGTGATATAATAGATGTTCAAATTGCTTATTTTCAGGTACCAGTTTTGTCAACTTTATGGTTCTACCAACCGTGAAAGTGCAGCTTTTATTGACACATCGTGCTCGAAAAATTGGGTAGTTTATTTCACATAAACTGGGGTACTTAAAACAGTTGTGCGGCTTTTAAAAGTAACGCATGATATTGGGCCAACAATCCCTAATCAACTAAATATCCTCTTTGAAATTTTAAACTCGGAGCAGATCCATGACTTGAAGTTTTAGATTTAATTAGTGCATTAAGTTGGAACCTTCACGCTCAGTGTTCAAAAACATTATCAGATTATCTGTGCACATCTAATCTGCAAAGCAGCCTCGTTCTGCCATCTTTTTTAGAGTCAGGCATAAATGCTCTAACAAATGCATATATATATTTCCACAATTTCTGTTCCATTTCAGCCAACTAGTGAATTCAGCTATGAAATGAGTACTTTGATCGTAAGGTATGAACTTTAGACTCGGGAAGCGACGGAAAAGACTTGTCACCCATTCTCGTTTGTTAAAGCATAGAAAATGGAGTCAGTAACACTTCACAGTTTTTTCTGCTTCTTGAGGTTAGCTATGCTTAAGGGATCGTTCTAAATGTATACAGCATCGTAGTCTATACTGATAAGGCTCTATATAATTGAACAAGTACAACACAATGCAATCACTATACTTTGATACCATTTCGTCATCCACTGTTCTCCGCCCACGTGACAAACACCACTACCCTCACACCTCAACTCAATCCAAGAAAACCAAAACAATTTCTTAAAATTGAGGTAAAAGGATCATTGAAAGCAGCGAAAATTAAATATTCAGCTTGTATCACATGCACACAATCTTAGAAGAAAATATTATTACAGCTATAGTTATTGAAATGCAAGACGGTTAAATAATCACTTTTCAAGTTGCAGGCCAAGATGTTTTGTCGAGTCTGATTCTGCAACCGAATAGAGATCACTGTCTTCCAATGCCCTCTTATTTCCGCTTTTCACAAGCGGGTTCAACCACCTGCGTTGAAAACAGGATACGGATTACCAGATTTATCATCAGTTTTAGCACCATTTCGATGTCAGGAAAGGCGTTGTCATCATCAACGTCTTACTCAACCGTCGTCACCATCATCACCCACCACCATCACTCACCATCATTGTCACCATAAACTCTTCATCATCATGATCATCATCATCATCATCGTAACTTTCGCCACAGTACAGTGATCATCATGATTCTCGTGATCATCATCATCATCATCATCATCATCATCATCATCATCATCATCATCATCATCATCATCATCATCATCATCATCATCATCATCATCATCATCATCATCATCTTCATCTTCATCTTCTTCTTCTTCTTCTTCTTCTTCTTCATCTTCATCATCATCATCATCATCATCATCATCATCATCATCATCATCATCATCATCATCTTCATCTTCATCTTCTTCTTCTTCTTCTTCTTCTTCTTCTTCATCTTCATCATCATCATCATCATCATCATCATCATCATCATCATCATCATCATCTTCATCTTCTTCTTCTTCTTCTTCATCTTCATCATCTTCGTCTTCTTCTTCTTCTTCTTCTTCTTCTTCTTCTTCATCTTCATCATCATCATCATCATCATCATCATCATCATCATCATCATCATCATCATCATCATCATCATCATCATCATCATCATCATCAACCACATCTATTCTCCTCTTAGTAAAGAAGGTCATCGCCAGCGATAGTCATAGAGAGTGACAATTAAAGCACATATGCAAAACATTAAAACAAAGCATTATAATCGGAAGCATTTTGATTTTCTTATGCTCAAGACCCAGACTTATAAGGAAAAGGTAAGATGACGTAAGGTAAGGCAAGGATTGGTAAGGTATGGCATGGTATGATAATCAGGGCTGTAGTCGAGGGTATACGCGGGTATACAGCGTATACTCGCCTGTGGAGACCGTATACTCATCTCGCAAAATATTTTTATTTATTTATATTAAAATACTTATGTGTATACTAAAAAAATACTGTAGCGTATACTCACCTCTAATTTGTTTGGGAAAACTAACCGGTAGCGTGTACTCGCCTCTAATGTTGCCACTACAGCCCTGATGATAATGTTATGGGAAAGATATGGTACGGTAAGGGAAAGTAAGGTTGGGCCTAAAGGAAGGAAAGAAGGAATGGAGTATAAGCAGTGCGTCTGATTTGAAAATAGTAGGCGGGTTGAAAATCGATCGCGCTGGACCGAGTAGGCGAGCGATATGCGGTCGACCTCGGGAGCTTTTATGTACAGCGTATTTTGTGTATCGTATTCGTAATTTTTCGTATCGCTGCATATAGTACTCATCTAGTAGATCTGTGTCACTTCAGTTCCGTTATCTGAGTAGATCTCTTGAAGAGGCGCTATATAAATTCTCAGAATGAATTAAGTCTACCATTGACGTAAGATGACGTGTGACGGCTGATTTCACAAAGTTGGTTGAGCCTTCGGCATACGTTGAACACTTCATTTTTAGCTTGACCTTTCAGCCGGCAATCCATTGGAAAAAATTTTGTCGGCGTGCTTTCTGCAGAACATGCATTAAATTTTGTTCACAGTGCGATGGTTTTCTAATTCGACTACATCGACATCGAACGAGTCGCCTTATTTCCATGACAGATACGTGCTCAACTGTACATTATTATTCGATTTGCTTATTTTTGGCCACCACTGTTGTTTAAAATAATTTCGGAAATTGGTGATGTTACGGATGATGTCACGCAGCGTGAGGTGTCGGCCGAGTTGTTATGGCCAATCATATTGCACGAAATTGGAGTGATTAGTCAGGAGTAATTAGGACAGGTCACGGCACGCATTCACCGCTGCCGCAAGTAAGTAAATTAAATTAATCGCAATTAGGTAAATAAAATAATGGTCTGGCTCTATGTTCGTCTATCGTCTTGGAGTCTAACTCAAACTCAGCGAGCGACGACCGACGGTGAGAAGCCTTCGGCTAGGCGAGCGGTAAATCGCTCGCCGGTACCTTTGCTAGGCGAGCGACCAAGAAGAGCGATCGATCGCTCGCCTTAAATCAGACGCACTGAGTATAAGGTAATATAAGGTATGACAGGGTAAATTCAGATGAGATGTTGAAAAGGCAGGTAAGGTCAGTTGTTAGTAACAATGGCACAATACGGGCCCAGCATGGTCAATCAATCAATCAAACTAAACTTTATATAGCGCCCCTTCAAGATACCTACTAAGAGGCTGACATAAATGTGCTGGTCGAAGAGTTCTTGGTCGAGTCCGCAGAATCATAGATTAATGTGACTTTCTGGGAAAGACTTTACTGGGTAGACTAAAAATACTTCCTCCACTGGAGTACAGGCAGACATCAATACATCATTGCATTAGTCAACCAATACAATATGTCAGAAATAGGTCAGCAACAAATTTCCTTTATCAATAAATATGTCTGTCAACAACGTTGGTGCTGACTATCACTTTCATAATGCTAGGGCAGCAAAATCCTATCGCACTATTTTTGCTAGATCAAACTCGCCTTAAATCAGACGCACTGAGTATAAGGTAATATAAGGTATGACAGGGTAAATTCAGATGAGATGTTGAAAAGGCAGGTAAGGTCAGTTGTTAGTAACAATGGCACAATACGGGCCCAGCATGGTCAATCAATCAATCAAACTAAACTTTATATAGCGCCCCTTCAAGATACCTACTAAGAGGCTGACATAAATGTGCTGGTCGAAGGCAAGTTCTTGGTCGAGTCCGCAGAATCATAGATTAATGTGACTTTCTGGGAAAGACTTTACTGGGTAGACTAAAAATAATTCCTCCACTGGAGTACAGGCAGACATCAATACATCATTGCATTAGTCAACCAATACAATATGTCAGAAATAGGTCAGCAACAAATTTCCTTTATCAATAAATATGTCTGTCAACAACGTTGGTGCTGACTATCACTTTCATAATGCTAGGGCAGCAAAATCCTATCGCACTATTTTTGCTAGATTAAATATTCGCCGTTTCTCAACTAAATACAACGGTCCCCAGATCTGGAGCTCCCACAAATATTCAACAGGTCCGAAATCTTTATCTTTAAAAAAACTATTGCGTTCTCAATTAACGGATGGATTAATTAGTGACAATTCATGAACCTAATGACTATAATGTTCATTAGCAAAACACTGTGCACCGTAATTGTATGCTTAATCACTTAGTTAAGTCTAACACTGTGTCTCTCAAATTGTCTCAATCGAACCTCATCTTCAACGTAATCAAGTGACAAAATTGGGTATCCCTATTAGCGGGATTCTCATCCCTTCTGGGCCTCCACTTTGTCAACGTTTTTATGTAACATACCAATGTTGAACTGATGTATGTTATATCGTTGCATTAAAAAATCTATTGATTGATTGATTGATTGATGAGCCCATTGTGTCATTGTTTCATAAAAGCGTAATGAGCAAAGTAATAAACGTTATTGGATGAAATTATTTATTCGATTTGCGTCTAATTACTTTTCGCGGTGATGGATAGCATATCTTAACCAACCAATCATGGCATCATCAAGTGCACATCGGAGACTCTTCGAAATGGTATGACCTTTGGTTTAGACAGACACTATGTAGGCTACTGCATGTTGGTGACAACTTGTGTCAGCTTTTAGCTGCCGAAGAGGAAGGCTAGCGAGGGTTAAACCAGTCAGCCACCTCATGAAATACATCACATGATGACACACATAAATTATACATTAGCGGCTGACACTATGCATCATCAGCATTAGACGTAGTAAAAACCATGAACAGAGATAACTACATCTTTGCTACATGCACCGAGTCTCCTACTGATATCGCTTGATCTGATGCTACAGTTGGAAGTCGGGGTTGGGTTGGGAGCGCCTCTGAATAGTTTCCTTGACGGGGGGCTATATAAATGATCAGTTGATTGATTGATTGATTGATTGATTGATTGATTGATTGATTGATTGATTGATTGATTGATTGATTGATTGATTGATTGATTGATTGACTGATTGATTGATTGATTGATTGATTGATTGATTGATTGATTGATTGATTGATTGATCGATCGATCGATTGATTGATTGATACAAGTTTTATCAAAATGTCTGTAAGTCTGGGCAATATTTCTTGAATGAAGTCTTCGCATCTAGTTCAGTTTACAACAGTCAAATGTGGAACAGAAATAACAAGAAATTCAGAACTTCCGGTGATCTTGCTGTGCATGCTTTTCTAACCACCATGTCCCCACTCACTCCTATCAGAGTTCTGCTTTAGTGCTTTGGCCCTAAACCCAAATCTGCGGTGATAACGTTTGGCTCACGCCAAAGCCGTGTTTCTCAACCTCCTAGCACTGACCTTGCTGGGATAGCCGTCCCAGTATAAAATATAAAAATACACTTGGGATAAGTTTCGAAAGTACCCTCACATTTCAACCGCCACATGAATACCTATTTTGTTTCTAACACATCAGGGCGTGGGCACCCACAGATATTCGTGAAGGAGGGCCAAAGCTGGAGAACTGGACACGTGTTCCCCGTTCCGTTCGTACCAAAAGTATTCAAATGTGAATTCCATGAGAGCCAAACACCTAATATCGCTTCTGTGAACGGATATCCATATATCTTTGGCCAGAGCTGATCTCATGTGACGTATTGACAGATGAGGTCAACTCTGGTCAAAGATATTATCACACACCACAGCCTGTTATAATGTCTGCTCTGACCTCGATTATGGCCAAGTCAGTTTTTGTAGGATCACTGCTCCAGAGACTGGAATCAACTATCACTTATCCACAGCTCTAATTGTTTTCCACAACTAAATGCCTCAAAACTCACTACATGTAATTCTCACTTACCTTTTAACATTTGAACAATTTGATATTTAACCGTACTACCACCTCATAGAAGTGTATTTACATATCAAAACGCTTTTAATTCTGGTTTTCTCGTTTATCCCAGTGCATACTAGATATTCAAACAAATTCTTACATGGTTAGATAAACTTTATACGTAGTTGAGTAAGTCCCTACTATAAACCCGATTGGATAATTTGCACTGGACAAAATGAGTTTCACGTGCGAGAAGCATTAGCTGAAGTATGAGCTGATGTAATTGAGCAAAACGTGCTCTAATGCAACTCATAACAGGGCAATTTCCTGTGTAATATAAGCTTCACGTGCATATATTTCACTCTAAGTAGTCGCTAATCTGGTTTGTTTGCTGATTTCTAATGTATAGTTGTAATAAGCCGTGTATTGTTTACAAACTTAAAATGAAGTAGACATGACTGGAATATGAAAACTCATTGGGAAACTATATCAAGTGGCAAGACACTAAAAGAATAAGTACCACATTGCAATCATAGCCAATACAAGTATATATCATATATATGTTTATATATATAATTATATTTACTGTAGGTCTTATATATATGAGGCTCATATAAAATGTGTATATTTTTGTATATAAATGCGTATATAAATATCCTTTATTTTACACAAGGCAGACTGCAAAAACAGATATAAAAAAGTAACTTAGAAAAAACTATATTTTCATTAGAGCTCTACGTTCAATTAATGAGCCTTCCTATAGGGTATATTTATATTATCCCCAACACAAACATATCCCAGTCTACTAACAAAAGGATTACACTCGTTCACATGGGCGGCGATCTCGGGGGAGGTAGAGGGGACGAGACCCCCACTTTTAACAGTGGATGACACGCCATACATTTGCCCCCCACATTTTGAAGAAACACCAAAAAAGGTACACAGATTTTTTTAACCTTTTTTGACCTTTTCTTGATCAAATCAGTTCAAAACTCTTTTTTGACCAGATCAGCTCTAAAGTGTCCCCCCACCTGTCAAACAAGATCGCCGCCACTCCTCGTTCAAGTGACTATACACATAAGCATAATAGTCATGAAGTTAACATTAAGGTAAAGTAGGCAGACAACCAGGCAGGCAGGCAGGCAGGCAGGCAGGCAGGCAGGCAGGCAGGCAGGCAGGCAGGCAGGCAGGCAGGCAGGCAGGCAGGCAGGCAGGCAGGCAGGCAGGCAGGCACGCACGCACGCACGCACGCACGCACGCAGGCAGGCAGGCAGGCAGTTAATTATTAGGACTGAACAAGAACTTGGTACTCTCGCAATCTTTCTCTCCATTTTTCATGCTTTCCGCTTAGCATCGAAGATTACACTATTCAATCCAGTTTAGCACTACGTTATGGCTCCCGGCCTCAGCCAGGATCATCACTACAGCACCGAAACTACCCCCAAAATTACTCAGAATTAGGCGTAAGTAGTTCAGATCGTGTGTACAGCAACACTCCAGCATCTTCGGCCTTGGCCTTGCATACTGGCGTTGACTGGCATACTTGTAACGAGATCGCTGATTCATTGCTAAGAGCAAATGTCTATTGCTAACAGAAGCACATGATAAGTGCCCGATTTCATTGCCGAACCTCATAACGGACACAAACAAGTTTAACGTGGCAATGATTATGCTAGTGGTAATCCACATTATCTGTCTACGTCTTGAAACATCCTCTGATGTAGTTGGCTTAAAACACATGTGTTTATCAGCTCGTTCATCATAATTATAACGACCATTTGTAAAATTATGTTTTGAACGTGAAGACAGCTGTTTAAGAATCACGAATGGCTGTTAACGCTGGTTTAACTAAGTGCGCTACTGTCAATGTGGGGCGTGGTGGTTCAGTGGTAAGTTCGGCGCCTTGTGACCGGAGGGTTGCAGGTTCGAATCGCACTCCGGGCCGCTGCGTACGGACCATGGGCAAGTCCTTCACTCGCGATTGCTCGTGGCGCTTCGGCGTGAAAACTCCGACACAGTATACCAATGCTGTTGTCGGGAGCGCCTCCGAGTAGTAGTAGACTTGAGGAGGCGTTTTAGAAATATCCGAAATAAATAAATAAATAAATAAATAAATGAAGAATTAGGCTACTAAATTCGTGTTAGTGACAGGTTATTCTGGGTTAATTTTGTGTTACCCTATAGCTGCATGGATTTAGCCTCTAATTAATATAATTTGTGATACAAATCTAACTAGACTTAATGTAGTTGAAAAAGATTACAACTAAGTAATCTCCTACGCTGTTCAGTAGGCCCTACATTAGGTAACAAAGGGCAAAGGTTTTGTTCCTACTCTTCCAATGGAACCAAATCCCCAGAATGCGAATACACTCTAAATTCCAATTACGCCATCAGTGCTACCACTACAGCCATTACCAACATCACAACAACCACCACCATCTCAGTCAGTGTTTAATCTAGACGTCTTTGGGGGGAATTCCCCCCCCCCGGATTGATGTTTCCCCCAGAGGCCAGAAATATTATAATGTAGAGACCTTTTTGGGAGGGAAATTCCCCCGAGGATACATGGTTACCCCCCGAGAGGTGAGTAGGTGACAGTAATATAATTTCTGAGAGACGAACTCCTAAAAAAGGAGAATAAAACTGAACGCAGGAGAATAAAACTGAACGTGAATAGTTGATGCCGAATATTAAAATGATGATGTTGATATTGCTGATGATCATCATTATGATAACGATGATAATGACCAACACGACGACAACAGCATGATGATGATCACGATGATGATGATGATAATGATCAATAAAACTGTTCCACAAGTAAATAATCGTTCTGACGATGACAGTGATAAAGATAATGATAATCACGACGCTTACAAAGTTCTTGAAGTTCATAATTATGATGACGATGACAATGATGATGATGATGATGACAACGACTAGTCATAGTCGATGGCGATGTCACATGACGATGACTTAGCGATGACGGCGATGCCACACTACGCAAGTAAACACCGTCTTACCAGAAAAAGATCCTTGACAGAACGTTAGCATTGTTTTCTGGGCACGGCGCCTGAGCCTTCTCTTGTGCATCCATTGCTTTTCGATGTTTACTTTCCTTTAGTGTCCCACGTCAGACCCACGACTTCCTCTCATCTCAAGTCGACGAGAAAACGTCGCATAGGCTTCAGTCTTATGTATGTATTGCACTTCACGAGGAGCAGAGTTCATAAGCTCACAAGGATGTTGATTCCGATGAGCGAATCGAATCGAATTCGCCTCAGTCTCGAGAGAATCGATACACCATCTGTCTCACCTGACGAGAGCTGAATGCTACCGGTCAATAGTGGCTAAGCAGCACAAAAGACCTGCATGCATATACATATTATATATAAATGAATGTAATGCCTGCTTGTTTAAGGTTACATACATAGGCGTAATTTGTGGAGGGGTACGAGGGGTACCCGTACCATCCACTTTTTGGACTGGGGGTACCGTATCTCCACTTTTTGAAGGATGCCAATGAATATTTTATTATTGTGCCTTCCCAGAGATCGCAATCTCAGCCTTGCTTTGTGTATGTAAGAAATTGGTACTCCCCCACTTTTTAGACCAAAGTTACGCCGCTGGCTACATATTATGGGATATGATGCAGACAGTTAAACGCCATCGATTTAGGTAAGAAGAGAGGCCGCTATAACCGGCTTGCCTATATAAAACCAGATGCCCAGAATCAGAGAAAATTCTATACTAGCCTGCCGACAGTTATCGAGCATACGAGTCCTTTAATCAACACCTCACGATAGTTAGTTTGACACTGACCGCTTCAGTCACCGTGTAAAAGGCAACATCTGTCCCATAAGACACCATTGAAGCGAAACGGCTTTCTACGCTGTCTCCCTACTGTTGTAGTTTGTCAAGCAGATACAGAGTCACGTAAAGATATCTCCATAAAAATTATAAGCAAGGATCCAGCGCTTAGTTTATCGAAGCTTGGCGAGCCAACGGTGCGTATATATGTAAGCACGGACTGTGACGATGATTGTTTCGGCAGATTCACAAACTGCACCTAGTGGCGTAAAACGCACCAGGTCGTGAAATAACCTTAAAATTACAACGCCGAACGACAAGTGAACCAAACCTGCATTGGACGATAAAGACTCGAGCTGTGACCACACCCAATGCTTTAGGTAATGTTTATCTTAGGCTTAATACTACCGTATTTAAGAGGTCCGGTGTTGAGGTCAAGGACTAACGAAGTACCGTTTGAATGTTAATCATAACAGAATTGATTCAAATATTAGTTCAATACTCTACCTAGAAGGTTATTTCCAATCCGGAAAGAGACAGACATACACCGACACACAGACAAAGATAAACACAGACAGTCAGACGCACAGAGAGACACATAGAAGGTAATGATGGATGCACGGATCTGCACGTGCCTGAAGTTGCGGCTACTCGTTGGGACAGGAAGTAACTGTGACTCTTTCTAACGCTGGTTGCACGGGGTCGAAGCTTCCTAGGGACGAGCATTGTTTAGGCTATTGCAAGTCCTTTACACGTGCGCCGCAGCTTAAAGCCATCAACTGATGTTTTGATGTTGAGTAGAGGCGCATAATGAATGCAGAAATGACACGAACTGTATTAAGCAATTGCCAATTGAAGGACCTATAGTAATTGCATGTATTATATGTCGCCAGAGGAGGTAATCGCTAGAGGGACCAAATATTATAAATACTCGCTAGAGGAACGTCCTTTAAAGCAAAACTCCGCCACTGTTCGTACTCTGACAGTGCCAGTCCCAAGACTGGATAAAGGAGGACGGCGACGCTATTGATCATTGTTATAACACAGTATCGTTAAACTGAAACTACTACTACTCCTTTAACTCACTGCTGTCCGAATAGAGCGCTCTTTAGTTGGCTTATAACCCCAGAATCCACGTGCTCTTCGCTCTCAACAGTTAGCCAAGATAGAGGTGGATCAGCATCACTTGTTAAGCTACGCGTAGGATCCAATTCAAGATTATTACGTTTATATTTAGTTAAGTAATTGGACATTTCAGTTGTTCTGCTCGTTCAATGTTTTGTTTCGATATCTTGAAAGTTTTCTTAAATAAAAGTCTGCTCGATAATGAAATAAGTAGGAATTGATGAACCATCAGGGCTGAAATCGCGGGAAGTGTGTACCGGTATCCGAATTTCTACGCTCTTACCATGATATAGCACGAACAGGCCACAGAGGGGAATTCGTATACTCTGACAACCGCACACCACAGATAAAATTCCTACAGAAACCATTGGATGAAAAAGCCGCAGAGACTGCGCACTCGTTACACTCGTCCAACGTATGGCTGTTAGGCACAGCAACGACCATCGTTTAGGTCTGTTAGGCACAGAACGTGGTCATTGGCCCTTTGCAGGCACTGCATTATAGACCATGCGTATAGGCAAACCCGCAGCGGCCCACACGCCGCGTTTAGGCGAGTTGTCTCTTGTCTCCACACAATGGATCAGCTTGGGCAAGCCCGAAAAGGCCCACCACAGTCCACACTTACGATCTGATTGGTAAGTAAAAGGCATGATAATTTTAACCTATTCATGCTACGTCTATAAGCACATTCATTGTACCCATAGTCGGCTTATAGTGGCACTAGATGCGATTTTTGATCGGACATGGGTCCAAAGAATGCAGTTCGCAGGGAATGGCGGACTTCAGCAGCTGAAGTAATATATATCATCTTGTAAGTATTACATGCTCCATTCTCAAAATCCCATTGTCCACACACACTTGACACTTTTGATATGAAAATGGACAGCTCTAACTAAGTATACGTATTGAATGAAAATATAACGAAACAGAATTTTCTAATAGTTATGTTGAGGTTAACATCATTCATCCAATTACTAGGAAAAACAAACAACTGTTGAACATTTTAATTACCAGTTCTGAATGATGTAGGACCTATTGGCGCTTTTATAGAGCACATTTTGCAGAAACGCTCGAAAGATTCAAATTTTTTAAGTAGTTGAAAGCAATTAGCTAAAACATTCTAGAACAGATTCATGGTATCAAATTAGATGCAACTTGGTAAAATTATACAATACACATTATGTGGAAAAGATTCTAACAAATGAAATTGCTGAAGTTAATTCAAGTTGATGACTTTATGTATAAAAATCTTAGAACACACGAGCGTAACGAGTGCTTTACCCCACCGTGTCACAAATAACAAGAATATCTAGCTTTTCATTTTAATTTACACGTCTGAGGCAAGAAGGAACTAGATTATTAAACTATATGATATTCCAAAATCTCAGTTGCAGTCTAGAGCGTGCTATGATATATTCTAACGGTATATTTCACCTGTAGTTAACAAAACGCTCCTATTCTACACTGCAACTGCATAGTTTATAAAACACCCCTTGTCGATATGTTGGCATCTGTAAGCTCATTATAGGCCTAGATCGCGCTTTTGTAAATCTGTCAATCGTTGAACTCGTGCTATTAAACAGATTGTAGACATTTGTGAATAATGACAATATTCATCAAGTTACTTTTACAATTACAATTACTTACTTGCGTATTAATTTTCAATTTATTGATCACCTACGCATAAAATCTCATATATTTATATATTTACCCCAGGCCTATCTGAATAACTGTGATCTTACGCTGGCAAAGTACTTAGCAATCAAACACCATTAACGCTGCAGAGTTTATCACCGTTTAAAGAAGGATATCGTTTGGTGGAAGTTTCAAATGCAAATTGAGCTGTTTGTTTAAGATTGTTGAATTCTTCCGGACCAGTCTGTTCTGTCATTTTGTAGAAAAAGCCATTCGTGTTTTGAAGCAACGTATGCGGTTGGTCAAATTCAATGATACGACCAGCATCCAACACCTAAATCAAGTTTTTTAATTATCAGAACCAAATCTACACTTTCAGAGTCAATAAGTGATTTAACGTACATTGCTATGAATAGGCTATCTTCTATCATTTTGGACCTTTTGGTTTCTAAAATTATTGCACAAAATATCAACCAATGTTCACGAAAACCAAGCCGTAATAAGGTTAACATTCAGAAGATTAGATCGCCATGTCAGAGAGACAGCCTAATAGGAAGCTTTGTCAGGTCAAACTTCATAGGAATGATCTTTCGAATAATAATTATTATTAATACTATTCTAAATGAAAGAAAATAATGTATATATTAGTGCACGAATAAGGGTAAATGATACTATTGCATAACTAATGCAATTTTTTAAATCTACTTTCAGTTGCATCTGAAACATTCATCACTCCCATATTAGAAACTTTACACTAACCATTATTCTGTCAGAGTCTATAATGGTGTTGAGTCGGTGAGCAATAGTGAGCACTGTGCAATTAGAAAACTGGGTTCTGATTGTGTTCTGAATCAAAGCATCCGTCCTAAAATTCCAACATCAGTTGTGCGGTTCACAAAACCAAGACACGTCAAAACACTTTACACGAGTAAATGTAGATTCAAAAGCCCAAAGCAACTTAATGGTGACAAAGAAGGACTTGTCGCGTTGAAGGCCTGCGTACATGAAAAGCCTATTCAGGTCGAAGGAATATGCTCTTAAAACAGTTGAAATATAAAACTCTTACCATGCCTAGAAATGATATTACATAGTATCCTAGGAGTAGCTCACTACACGAGAATCTACACAAAGAGTTGCAATTTACACCATGTAACAAAACACAGAGAAGCTGATTCAGATTGCTGAAAATTAAAGAATATTAACAAAGGGGCTTCGGTCAACAACGTATATGAGAGAAAATCAAAAGGATGATATATGGCTAAATTGGATGATTCTTGGAGTCAGAAATAAAGAAAATGTTAGCAAAAAAAAGAGCTTTAAAATGCTATTTTATATCTTGGCCAAAGGCATGCGGAGCAGCTGTAAAACAAGAGTTTAGTTCAGGTGTCGCAAGCAACATGAACCATGCAACAACCGGTTTGGATGATTTCTGTCTTACTGACCAAAGTTCACGTAAAAACATATATTACTTAACAATAATTACTACATGCTGAGAAATAATAAACTTAATCATTCAAAAACTTTTAGCCGTGAGTTATGCTCTCCTTCTTTTCAACCGTTAACTGTGATGCTGCTTAAAATATGTAACCAAATATTTTCCAAAAACTACATGTACCAAACACATAGAAATATCGGTGAAGCACTCAACCAAGATTCCATTTGAATCACATCAATAACACTGCTCAAACACCTTGCTGTCTACTCGACTCGACTCTCAAACAGACCAAACATAATTTGGACCGGTGAAAAAGTTTTCTGACGAAATCTTAGCGTGAGGCTGAGAAAGTTCAGATTTCATATATAGGCCTATTATGAGTGCTTGCCAGGTTAGAGAGTAGCGGACTCCAACAAAAGGATTCGCCGGATGTAGCCGTGATGGACGGTTGAGCTGATATTGTTCAATTGAAATAAACAACAGGCAAGTGCTGCACGGATTGTTTCCCCAGAGGAGCCTAGTCACAGGATATGAGCTTCGACCGAGAACCCACTAATTCCAACTCCCTGAGAAGGGTGATCGTAATTTCATATCCAGAATTCCATATAAATATATGAACTGATTAACCAATAGAACATGATTACCTACTAGAAATCTATATATATATAAAGAAGAAACTCTGTCTGTCACAGCGACTTTGACCGGGATGCATTTCTACAGTTTTAGAGCTTTTCACTCGAAACCTTAACTACTATGTCGGGGTGGGCATGACACACCCAGTGGTCGGCTTCGCGTCCCCCCCTTTTCACCGCTACCATGGTGTCCCGGGCAAAAACCTACCAGGCCCATGCATTTTTACCTGGTCATAAAAACTTACACTGAATCTATTTTCACTCGCCAGATGGCGCCGCCCGAGAAAATTCTCTGTGTTTCACGACCAATTCTCTGTCACCGGCACGCATTTCTAAAGATTCGCCAGATGGCGCAGCCGTAGGGATTGAAACTTATACCTAAATTTGTTGCTTATTCGGTACAGGGATTGAAACTTATAACCTCGGGCTGGTGGATGGAGGGTGGATGGAGGATGCTGGTGGATGAAGGGTGGATGAAGGATGCAGTTGGATGGAGGGTGGATGGATGGAGGATGCTGGTGGATGGAGGGTGGATGAAGGATGCAGTTGGATGGAGGGTGGATGGATGGAGGATGCTGGTGGATGGAGGGTGGATGGAGGATGCTGGTGGCTGGAGGGTGGATGAAGGATGCAGTTGGATGGAGGGTGGATGGATGGAGGATATTCGCTACAGGGATTGAAACTTATAACCCCGGGCAACGCCGGGTAAACCAGCTAGTATTATATATATAGGCCTATCGTACTGAAAAACTAAACTTTTCATATACACCGCATATTAAACTGTATAAGACACAGATAGTCAATGTATTTCATCAGACGACAGGAGCTTCCCTTCTGTCGTGGCAATTTGCATTATTATTATTTACATATAAATCGCGTAGGCCGGGCTAATTTTTGATGACAGTGTGGTTTTTTAACTACCTTACTCTGTAACAAGTTGCGCACATGTCAGCTTGAAAGAATAAACGAAATTGATTGATTGATCGATTGATTATTTACATTTACATTTACACCTTCAAACGAAATCACTGTTGTGGGGTATGCATGGTGAAACGGAAAAGCCAGAGAATAGATGGCTATACCTTTGGTCGACGTTGGCAGTGGCTTCATCAATGACCAGGATTTTATTGCATTTGAGAATTGCTCTAGCGAGACATAAGAGTTGGCGTTGACCCATGCTTAGGTTGCTTCCTCCTTCTTGAATTGGTGCCTCGAGGCCAGACGGCATATCCTCAACCATCTGATGTAGCTGAACCTTTAAATCAATACAATTTATTATTATTCCTAGTATTATAATTACCGTTACTACTATTGAATTAATATTGCGACATGATGCAATCACCTTTGCATTTCGCCATGCATACAATATTTTGATATATAGTATTTATCGCGATTTAAATTTGTATCACACAGAAAATAAACAAGAAAAGAATTAAGAAAATTCCTGTACTCAGATAACATTTCTTCATGGCTGGCGATAACTGCAAAAACGTCAAAGTGACTAATTTTATGAAGAAGAAAGATGTAGTTGATGACGAAGATGAGAATGAAAATGAACATATGCCGAAGAAAAAAAGATCAAAACTATGAAAGAAAATTACTCGAGGAGACGACAGTGCGAGTTGTGAAGAGAAAACATAGCAAAAGAAATTAAAAATTGAGCATCTCTGAAGATGGTAGCAGATAAATTCAATGAAGATTGTCAACAGAAACCAGAGCATGATACAATAACGCAGATGTCTTCTGCTTCATAAAGGCAACTGGACCAACCTGCTTGAGTGCTTGCCAGATTTCGAGATCAGAGTGATCATTGAGAGGGTCGAGATTCTTTCGTACTGAACCAGTCAACAGGACAGGATCCTGCGAGAAAAAGACAGACCTTGCAGGAATTCTTGTAACTGTTGAATTGATATCACTCAGTATCAAATCAACTAATTAACTAATTAATTAATTTTTTGATTCGGTTATACTTAGTAAGTATCTAGACATGGTTGTAGAATTTGAGTATAAACATTTGTTACAAGTCGCTTGCATAAAATGTCGTTTGCTTGAGTTTGAAATATGTTGTACAAATGTATTAATATTATATGTACACAAATAAACAACAAAGCGTCATATATATTCAGTGCTTTTTTCTGGGAAAAAAGGTTCCGGAACGGAAAAATAGGTTCCGGAACGGAACAATTATGGGCGGGTTAAAATCCCGAGAAAAACGGGATTGGGGGTTGGGAGGGGTCTCAATAAACACTGAAAACAGTTCAAAACACTGAAATAAGTCTAAAATAACTAAATTATTGTTTTTATTATTAAAATAAATAAATTATTTTTATTGGCTGAAAAAAGGTGCCGGAACGCCGTTCCGGCGTGTTCCGGCTGAAAAAAGCACTGTATATATTTATTTATAGATCGTATTGGATGTCAACAGCATAACTGTTTATTTAACAGAAAGCTTCCTGGCTGTCTTTACGAGAAATATTTGCTGGTTTTGACACAATCAATTTCACACCAGCTATTCCGTTTGCATCTACCTTTCTCGTTTAACATATTTGACACTGCTCTTCGTAAAGTATACCACTTGGTCCTCTTTCAATGATAGTTCAAGAAGGGATTTAAAACTACAGCGTTTCGTTAACTGCATCCATGACTGTAGCAAGTGAGGCTGTGAGATTCCAACCTGTAAGGACCATGAAACTGAAATTGAAACCGAAATATAATAGTAACTAAATAGAAGTCGTACCTGTGGAATGATGGAGATTTTCTCACGCAGATCATGTAGTCCAAGTGCAGTTATCTCTAAATTATCTATGTACAACTTTCCACCTGGCTCCACGAGGCGAAACAGTAAGCTGATCAGAGAACTTTTACCAGCTCCTGTTCTGCCAACTATGCCAATCTAAATCAACATCACTCGTTGGGTCAACATTCTTCAAAATTTTTGGTTATACTTTCCATTTCCGATACCACGATGTTCACTTTTATCAAGTTGTTGTTTAACTTCATAAACTGTTATTTCTCCTCTTGCAAGCTGTTCATTGTCATTTTTACTCATTTAGTAACTTGTTATTCAGATAAATCCTATTCATTTCTGACATCATACTATTTATGCCCAGTAATAATTCGATGTGATAAAACAATTTTAATATTTCTGTTCCATCTGTAACCTATGATTAACTATAAAATGAGTACATAATCTATACACTTTTTGTGTGGGAAGATCCGAAGGAGAAGGTAAACGTGCCAAGGGTAAGAAAATACTTCACATATAGGCCTATACGACTGACTCTTGGATTTTACTTTAACAGAATACTCTTTTTTCTTCAATCGGTTTCCAAGCTTCATCAGTGGTTTGCCCAAGCTTTCTGCTCCGTCAGTTCTCTTCAAAAGCTAAATGCCAGACTCGAAACTTAACTAACTTCCTTATCAAACAGTTACCTTACGGATTTAAGTCTTGTAATTTCAAATAAATCTATGAAATAGGCACACAAGCTTCTTTAATATTCAAACAGTGCAGAGCAAGTTTTCAAATCAGTTCTGATGCATCAAAACATTTCAGCCTAACCTTTTCTGATGGAAATATTGTGAAGTTGATATCATCCAAAATGTTTGCACCATCTTCTTTGTACTTCAGACAGACGTTCTGAGCACTAATGCTGCCATCTTGCGGCCAGTTGGATGGTGGTTTATTTTCTTCTTTCGACTCCAGCGGAGCCTCTGGAGGAAGCTCCGTATATTCCACAATTCGCTCAACTGAGGTCATCTGACAAAATGAATTTTTATTGTTAGCAGAAGAAGCAAAACTTGTAGTAGTAGTTTTGGTAGCTGTAGTAGCAGCAGTACTAGTAGAATGATACAAACACGCTGCCACTGAACATTCCTATTTTCAAATGATTCAGACCATATTACATTTCAAAAGTTAAGCGACAAGCATGCTAGTCAGTATCTGACCAGTCGATAAACATTAACAATATAAACTTACAAAAATGTCATGAAGTGAGCATATGCATGTTACGCTCCTCTCATTGGCCGCTTCAACAAATGAATATTAATGACCAATGACGTCACTTTTTACAAATGGCGACATTCCGACGGACGTTCGTTTCACACTTAATTTAAGGTATATTTATCAGTAGCGACAGCTCTTTTAAGCTAATGGCTAAACTGGGAATAAATTAATTTACTTAGGTGGCGAACAGGCTGAAGCGAAAGAAGTGCAAATTTAAAACCTATCGCTTATCCATTGTTTTGCCCTTACAGAGAACCATGATGGCAGCCTAAGTGGCACTATGACTCATACAATGGAGCGCAAGCAAATAATTATAACTCGGACAACAGAACACTAAATTTCAATATACAGCGGCCCAAACGCCCATTCGCAAGAAAGATAAAAAAATTTTAAACTGTGATAACTTTCACGAACGTTAGAAAATACATGTCGAAATTGTCTTAAACCGTCTTAGGACGGGCAAAGGACTAACCGGCTTTTCACTAGCTGGCGCTACGCATCCGGGAATTGGGATAGCAGGACTAGGCAATTAATAATATAAACAAACAGAAATTTGTTAAGTTAGATTTTCTTTTAATGTCTCACATTGGAAAATACGTTTTCAATATTTTTACACCGTATAAGGACGGGCAATAATTTAGTGTTTAAATAATTAAAGAAGAAAGTAGTATGGATTCATATTGCAAAACTGTACAGAATTGAGCAATAGCCCATAATACCAATTTAACCAGAACGCAAGAGTTCACTTGGAGGATAAGGTTTCTGCTGCCTACCAGGCTTTCGACCTCTGAACTCTGCCGGACTCCCCATTGGAAGATCATCATCATCGTCAAAGCGTAGTTCAGACTCAGTCCAACCAGGCTTCCATTCATACCTGGAACATTTCACATCTTTGTTATTATTATTATTATTATTATTATTATTATTATTATTATTATTATTATTATTATTATTATTATTATTATTATTATTATTATTATTATTTTATTTATTTTATTTTATTTATTTATTATTATTATTATTATTATTATTAGGTCTACTATTATTTTTTATTTTTTTCCCTGAGATACTTAGTTCCCCCAGGGTCTTAGATATTACAAGTGTGATGTATCGCGTGCTATCCCTCTACGACATCAGCTAAGCCTTTGACACTGTAGACCACTCTATTCCTCTAAATAGGCTATCTATATCCTTTGGCATCTCTGACAGTGTCCTGTTATGGTTCCGCTACTTCCTCTCTGACAGATCTATATCTGTGGTCTTTGAAACACATCGCACTTCTTGGGTCAGTACCTCCTATGGTCTCCCGCAAGCAAGGCTCTGTTCTCACCCCTCTGCTCTTCATCCTGTATACTGCAGACCTTGGGAGGATTTTCCAACTGTTGGGGTTTCGTCTCATCAGTATGCTGACGATACCCAGTCTCTTCAACATGGTTCGGCTTCTTCTGCTGTCCAAATCAGGCCCGCATTGCCGGGGGGGGGGGTGCTATAGGTACTGCAGCACCCGGGCCCGCAGTTTTGAGGGGCCCGCATTTTCGGAAGTAAATAATTTTTTTTATTGTATTTGTAATTGGGCCCCGCGCTGATGGCTATATAGGAAATCAGAGCACCCGGGCCCGCACTAGCCTTAATGCGGCTCTGGTCCAAATGGTTGAGCGTATCTTAGCAGCCTCTGCGCTGGATGCTCTAATCGCTTTCGGCTGAACCCTTCAAGACTCAGTTTATCTGGCTTGGCGATCGCCTTCAACTCAGAAAGATTGATTTCGAATCTAATCGCCTGAGGTTCCACTCATTCAATTCTCCTCTTCTGTTCCTGACTTGCGGATTCTCCTCGATACCACTCCAAAGAAACACGTACCTGTCTTAAAGGTCTACAATGATATTGTATCGGCACTTGACTCGGGTCTCAATGGTTCTCCTTCTCATTGACTTTAGTGCTGCCTTTGACTGTGTTGACCATCTTATCTTACTTCAGACACTTCAAACGCAATTTATAATCTCTGCATCTGCACTCCTCTGGATTTCCTCTTTTCTTACTTTCAGGTCTCGCAAGTCCGATTTGGTACTAAATTCTCTAAAGCTGCTACTCTAAATTTTTGTGTTCACCAAGGCTCCATCCTTGGCCCGCGGTTGTTCATTTTGTACACATCTAACATCACCAAAATTGCCTCACGTCATGGTATCCTCATTCATATTCTGCCACAATCAGTTCGAAGATCCACTTCAATAAACACTTTCAAAACTAATCTCAAAACTCATTTATTCTCAAAGGGGCAGCGGCGGTGATGGATCTCACCCTCTCAATTCATTGAAAAATGAGCAGGGTCGACACGATAAATACGGTCGCTATATAAAATCGTTCATTTAACAGCAAAGAATTTATGTTGTATATCTGAAAAGATATAAAACATTACATTTTGTAAAATGTTAATCAATGTTAAAATTTTTAATCGGAGTCACGTGTGGCACAAGTGAATTCTTCCGCTGTGAGGGGTTTCAGGTCGTTAGGAAACAGTGTATTTTATGCCCATTTGTTTTTACTGTTGTTAATATCACTTAGGCTGGCACAAACAGCGCTTTTGTAAGCTACTTGAAAGGCGGTATGTTGAGCATACACATACACACATAGGCGTACATACACTACACACAATCGAGATCAAATTCTATGCCGTGCAATTTAAAGAAATCCTTAAACTTAAGCTCACAGAGTAACGTTGCATTTTAGACTTACTCTGGGCTGTTAATATAGAACAAAAAGCAACAATCGTGATGAACATAGCGCAGATCAATTCGAGTCGAAGACCAAACCAGCGAACGAGAGCCATGTACAGGAAATACGCTGACGTATGCAAATCTTGGTGAATGGCAAATTGTTCTGTGAATGTTGTCTCGGCATTGCAGGCATGTATGATATGAATTCCTAAGAGAGTTGAACTTATATGAGAGAAAACGGGACTCTTTGCTGTTTGAAAACACACAAACACAAGTCTATGATTAGTTTGTCACAGAATAACCACACTGCAGTGAAATGCGTCATGCAAGGAAACTTAGGAAAGCATTGCCTCGTCTCCCGTATGCGACATTGCATAACGTTCCAAATACTGGTAGCATAAAACATTTGATCAGGTAGACATGAATATTTTAAGACTTAAAGTTGGTCAAAACTTGGAGTAGAATAAAACAAAGTATTGACCTAGCTTAAAAAATAACGATAGAAATTTGATAATTACAGTATTCATATTTTTTGTAAATTAGCTCATTTTTTGCATAAAATTAGTACCATTAATGTGGTGGTTTTTCTCTGGTACAGTCTCATTAATGTGCTAAAAAAAATCCAATTGACGCTGATCGGGAGTGAATGTAACTTCTGTGCTCACTGGTAGATTCAAGTCTCTTGATGTTTCTTAACGTGTTCACGAAGTAGTGACGAAGCAGGCCGAAGATGAACACAAGTGGCACGACTGCTATGAAAACCCATGGATTCGTGACACCAACAACGATGAAAACACCAATAATGAGAAGAAGGCTCTGCAAAGTAAAAGTTGTATCTTCGTGGTACGCTTGGCTTGACATAAGCTATCTTAAACGGACCTAACAATCTGGTCTCCCATATCCAGCTGCTATGTGATGTGGAGAAATTTTGATGACTTCCAATACTCTCCATTCACTGAAGTAGGAGGACTAGGAAAACATTGCTACTGAGTAAAACTAACTTCATTTCCCATTTAAAATAATAACAAGGTGTAATTACAACTGCCAGTGAGTAAAATTAACTTGTGTCTGGTCAAGGTTTAGGTAGCTCCGCAAAACCTAATAATGGCTGTGATATAATTAATCTTCTGCTTGGTCTTTGAAGACAAACTTGCACATTGGTTAAAACCAGTTTTCCAATGTAACCTGATTTCTGCTTTCAGATCAGTTAGATTTCAAATATGGTTCTCAGACAGATTACAGTTTTTACTAAAGTTTCATTTGGAGTGACCGCATATTGATAATCTCTTTCACTATATTAAATCAGATGATGAGAAAACCGAAATATTTGTATGGTATGTTCGGTATCATTTCCCTCACAGTTCATTTACTAACTAGTTTCCATACATTCAAAAGTATCATAGTTAGCAAGTCTTTTGCTCACTCACCATACATAGGCTGTCTGTCTTAACAAGAACAAGACTGATATTCTGGAAGCTGACCTAATTTCATGCAGTTTGAGTTTTGAGCGCTATTGTTGGAAGCATTGTGCATTCAGATACAAGTGCTACACAAAATTTAATTACTAACTAATAATAAAATGTAATGAAAGCACTATAAATTATTTTCTCCTTTGGATAATTAATGTTTGTTCGTTCAACCTGCAATGTTTTTCTTACAATTTCGATGTAATTAAGATGCACTTGCCTGTATAAAATCGTACATAGCGGAAGGAAGGATTTCATCCATTTGGCCGAGATCCTTTGAAAACCTATTAAGAATTCTACCTGTAACATAGAAAATTCAAGGCTTCCTAATTCTAATCCAGCAGTAGTGTTGGCACTATTTACATATTCTCCAAACCAGCAGAACCGCGTTTATCAAAAATAAAACTAAATGTTGTCTAGTGTAATTTTACATATTTTACAAAAAAGAATGATTACATACAATTCAATGTGTTTCTGTACAACCTATGTACACTTACTTAGAATGCACATTAAGGTAAGAATATTCTTTATTCAACCAATTGCTATTCGCATTTTGGTGTTTCCGCTAACCGTAAACATCTTTTCGCTACCCACAACAGTTTAAGCTAGGTCCCATAATATTTCTACACACGCACGTATATGCATATATATTATACGCGATCATGGGCCCTCGGTCTGATATGGTAGGTAGAGGGACTAATCGCTGGGAGCAGGTCTTACAATATGTGCATCTCATCCATCAAATTGCCAGCTTTCTCTGCACCATACAAAGGCTGCTCAGTGACACAAGCTTTTTAACTCTATCAAATCAAGTCTTGCAGAGGTTGTTAAGTAAGTTTGGAGATAGATCTGTCTTGTCCTGTTTGGACGATAGGAGATCTCTAGTAAAAAAGACTTATGTTCTTACCGACATACTTCATATTAAGTGCTACCAGTTCAAGGCAAGACCATCTGTAGGATTCTTGTGTTTTCGGCTTACCAATCGGATTGCGATCAAAAAAGCTGATTGGACATCGCAGAATTACATCAAGCATCCTCGTATGAAAAACCTTTGATGCCTGAACCACGATGTGGATCCCATACAAGGCCCGTAACACTCCGAAGAGCACAACAGTCGCAGTGATTCCAGTGAAAATGAGCAGATATTTCTGCATGTGAGGAAACTGGACAGTCGGTTGACCAGTGGTCATATAATCGGTGGTCATCTCATCTGTTGCCATGGTGAAATCAGTGAAGTTTATAAATGTTTCGTTCTGCAAATCTGTCAGTATCATATTGCGTTCGAAAGCGTCGATGCTGCTACACCTACAGCAACAGCACATCTGAAATATCATCAGTAACACCAATATCATACTGTGCAAGTAGCGTACTATTGAGGCCATGGAATTCATTTATTAGTGATTTACAGAACAAATACCAAAATTTCATCCAATACTATGCTACAGAAGTAAATTGTAAATAATGAACATAATATCGTTTTATACCAATAATAGATAAATCATAAATGCATGAAAAGAGAATCGTTAGGAATGCATATTGATAAATTATATCTATATACTTTTCAAGAGCTTCGTATGTAAACTATGTATGGCCCAGCTCTGTATGTGTGGCCCATAAGCATCATTACTTTCTGATGAGACCTACCAGTATGCCAACCACCAATCAGCCAACATGAAGGAGACCTGAGTTGCGATGTTCAAGAAGAGAAAGAGTATCATTCCCAACACTCCTCCACCTGTGTAAAACAGCTTCACATAGAGCTTCCAAGTAATTTTTCCTGCTGCTCTTGCTTCCTGTTCCTGGGCTTGAGGAACATACTCCTCCTGTTTAAACAGACCAGAATGTGTTGAAACCACCGCAGCAGTTCTTTCACGTATTTATGTTGAACTGTAGTACACTTACTAACTCAGCATTTTTGTTAGATGATCGAAAGGAGCTTCATAATGAGTCTTAATATATACATAAATACAAGGCCCAATTAAAGGGCCTCTCAAAAACGCTGTGAATATGCTTGTCTTAATCATCTAAGCACGTGTGCCTTAAAAGAAGAACTGAAATTAATTTAAGCAGACTCAGGCGAGCATACATAACTTTTCAGATGAGGACTGTTCAATGAGGACTGTGAGGCACCCAGTTGCAACTTCAAGGACTGAAAACTCAGGCAATTATTCAACCCTAACTGCCACTGAAAATCGTTAGCAAGCACCAGGAATCATTAAAACAGGATAAGCAGCCTATGTAACTTTAATAGCTATGAGTCAAGTATCTGGGTGACAACTGAAGGGGTATGAGACACTGCCGTTAAAGGGGAAAGACCCTAACAGCCAGGGTTTGGGAAGTCCTGTAAGCTGCCCCACTTGAAAGAGCTTATATCTGCTTACAGTGCTCCCCAGACCTTGAGTCATACAGAGGTCAGCCACCAACATCACCACCACACCCACCACCTTGCCCTTCGCATTTGTCGCCATTATCGTCGCAAATTATAAAAAAAAATTAACACAAAAGCACATTTGGGTTACATGAGCTACTATTTTAGAGAATCTTAGAGCTTTTAATATTAAAGCACTGGGACCGCAGATCTGGAATTCTATTCCACTACATATTAAGACAGCACAAAGTAGGAGACAGTTTAGGATTCTTTTGAAGGAGTTTCTCTTGGCAACATCTTCTAGTGCAGCTACTTAATCTAGTAGGCCTACAGTAAAAAGTGTATCTGGGTCTGGTTGGGGGGGGGGGGCACCCAGCGCCCGATAGTTAAGACTAGTTAAGTATAGTTAAGGGTACGTAGCGCATCTTTATCCTAATCAACTTCAGTCAATACATATAAGATGTGCAAAACTTTCAGTTTCTTTTCTTGTTTTCTTTTAGATTTTTGTCTAAGAACCATCAACATATCTTGTACATGTCATAGCTTGGGTATCCCCGTCTAGCGGGACTTTGGTCCCTTTGGGGTCGCCCTTTGTCTCTCCTGGCAAATGTAGCTCTGTATAAAATTAGCAAATAAAAAAAATCTCGGTCATAGAAATTTAAATCTATAGTGCATCAATTTGTTATCCTTATCATGCCAAACTGATTATTAGTACTGAGTATTCAATTGAGGATTATTCTGGTCTTGCACAAAGTCTCCGGAGTGTATACGGATGCTCTATTAATTGAATAATTTTTCTTGTTACCTGTAAATATGTTTTTCCTGATTGTCAGTTGATACAATAAAGTTATTGATTGATTGATTGATTGATTTACTGTTTGATACTCGTAACTAATTGAAAGAACAAAATCAAGAGTCAGTTACTATGGCAAGAGGATATATTTTATCTCGTCAGATCTACACACATTCAGAGAGCGAAAGTAGTAGTGGGGTAACACGGGGTTGGGGACATCATCGTAATTACGTTTAAAACCAGTTTTGACTGGCCTTCAACACCCAGTTTTTCTGGTCCCCACCACTCCATTATCTCACCGAATTAAGAGGATGCCGATCTATACCATCTAGGCTTCCAGAGGGTCCTGAAACCCACGGACAATTATAGCAGGCCGACTTCCAGGCAGTCCGTGGAATCCACGAACGCTTATAGCTTAGAAGTCCTCGAGTGTGACAACTTTCACAGTGTGACGATAATATCTGTCACATCTGTCACGTTTAAGCTAGGAGTGTAATAACAGCTTTAACTATTTAAATTAGGAATATACGCCAAGTTGAATATATAAAAACGGTGCGGCGCTCCTGAGTAGGTATCTTGAAGGGGCTATTTTAAATTCACAGAACGGATGAATGAAAGAATGGAAATAGAGAGACTGAGAGAGAGGTAGAGAGATAGACAGAGACATTATTTAATCATAATCATAATTATACCATAATCGTCATCATAGGCGCCGACTTTTGGTTTTGTCTCTGGGTGCCAGTCAGGGGCGGATCCAGAAGGCTTATTTTTTTAGTCATCCGTCAAAAAATAAAAGGGGGCCACGTCTCCTAAAATTTGGCGACTTTTAGGAATTCATCCCCATAAAAATGTAACGACCTTTTTAGGAATACCCCAAAATTTAATTTAAGGTCCGAATTCCTCTGGGGGCCAGGCCCCCACCGAACTTTTTCTCTGGGTGCAATGCACCCAAGGCCCCCAAGAAGTCGGCGCCTATGATCATCATTACACCAGTAATATATACTTTTTTCGCTTAATACAGAAAGAAGTAGAATCACTACTCACCAGATGATTGGTTTTTTTCTTGGGTGGATTTCCGTTTCGTCCTGTGCAGCAAGAATTGTCCTCAAGACCAAGACCAAAACCAATGCCAAGACTTTTGGTCTCAAGGGCAACAAGACCCCTGCTTGGACTCGTCAGGACGTGTTTTACACGCCGACGGCCTCCTCCCAGCTAACTGCTGGTCTTCCGCCCCCATGTGTAGAACACGATTGTTGAACGACAAATACTATGTAATGATATTTCAGGGTCTATTGTGTTGCCTGTATTGGAATCGTCTAAACTTTTAGTGAAAAACAAAAATATATCCCACAAAAAGCTGCGGGGGCACAGGCTTATTTTGATGGCGGCCTGAACTCGCCACGTCACAAAGCTATCAATGGGCTCCTGCGGTTTTTAATTATGAGACAAACGCCACTTTGCCACACACCGCGCCCTGATAACGATGCCAATATAAATCTTTAAAATTTTCACAGAGCTATGCTATACTCAGCCTTATACTGGCACGGCATCAGCTAAAAAATCCGTAATAGCCAGGCTCGAAGGAAAATTTTTACCATGTTAGGGCATCCGTCCTTATAACAGCGCCGTATGAGCTCAAAATTTGTTATAGCCTGACTGTAAGGAAGAATTAAAATTTAGAGAATTTAACAACTACAAATTAATATCATCGTCCTCCATATTCTCCACGACAGGTTCACCCAAGGCTGCTAAAATTGCATCTTCTACCTGTTGAGGCAGTTGTAAATTTTCACATTCAGAATCTGAATCTTCATTTACGCCTACCTTTAGCCCGTTAACTTTCTCACGCAGCGACTTCCGTTTAATTGCGAGCTGCTTTAATTTTAACGCTGATTCATTCAGCCGTTGTTTCGTCTTTCTATAATTTTGATTTATTCTTCTAAGCTGCATTTCTGCAGATTTAATTTTCTCTTTTTTACTAACCTCTTTAAATGGAATATCAGCTAAAGCTCGCAAAAATTTCTGTTCCTTGTCCATTTCCGAATGATTATAGCACGTTTACCGTTCAACAACCGTCTTCCGACACATGGGATGTCAATCCAGACTGAGCAGGTCCTATATATAAACACCCACGTTGCTCTGCCTGCCTGCCTGCCCACTTCCATAGTAAGCATGCAGAGACTCTTACGCACAGCCTGCCCAGCGACCAAATTTTGCGACGGCCCATATAAGTCGATAGTTAAGACTCGCACAGAGACTGGCAGGCGCGCGGCTACCCCAGCCTGGCCCAGCCAGCAAAGTTTAGCACAGAGCCGCAAGGCTAGCCAGCAACGACACATGAGATTCATGACAATACAATGAATACATATGCATACATCCATGCATACATCCATACATACATCCATACATACATCCATACATACATCCATACATACATCCATACATACATCCATACATACATCCATACATACATACATACATACATCCATACATCCATCCATACATACATGCATACAAATTATTTGTGCTTTTATGAGACACTTGATATTAACTATAGCTTTTGACTTAACCATTGTGCGGAGAACCGAAAAGGCAGACACAGGCCAACGCAGACGCAGACAGAGACACACACAGAGGCGCACACAGGCACACACACAGAGGAAGACATATGCCCGCATAGAGGCTTTAGGCCACATCATTCGACGCTTGATATAAAACAGATGCGTATTATTTTCCATCAGTGCAGCGGTCTCCGACAACCGCCTAATTGTGATTTATTGCTTTGTACCCACATAGAGGCTTTAGGCTACATCATTCAACGCTTGATATAAAACAGATGCGTATTATTTTCCATCAGTGCAGCGGTCCTTGACAACCACCTAATTGTGATTTATTGCTTTGTATTATATTCCATTAGTAAGCATCCTGTTTCACGTGATGTGGCTTTGTTTAGCGCTGAGAAATCTCGGGGATATAGGCCTACATTACATTTACGTAAAGTTCATCCATCTATCTATCCATCATTTTCCATCCATCCATCCACCCATCCATCCATCCATCCATCCATCCATCCATCCACCGCGGTCTGGGTTTTACAACAAGCGAACCATAAACACAGGCCAAAATAATAAGGACTTTGACCGATCATCGCCCATATCGACGCCGTGCACTTTCAGGCGATGACTGTAAGCCTTAAATCCAACAGTGGCCTATTTTTATGTACTGTGGCGCTTCATACGGTGAAGGAGTATAAATCGTGTTTAAAGGACTTGTATAATTAAAGACTTGGAAGTCCTTATTATTTTGGTCATGGCATCTATGTACGTGGCGCCTCATACGGTGAAGGAGTATAAATCGTGTTTACACTGTGGTTTTTCTACGATCAACAAATAATTATTTTTAAGCAATAAACAATTGCCCGTGCTGAATGTATATTCCACTTAAATGACATTCTATTTAGCTCCATTTTTTCTAAAGTTATTACTACACCAATTAGGCTTAAAAAGTTAGTATTTTTTGACTTTTGGAAAAAACATAAAAAACAATATATTTTTTATGCATGAACATAATAGAATGGAAAAAGATAAATTGTTAGTTAAGGTTCTAAAACACGCCTTAAGAGTTTTTTGCGTGCTGAATGGGCAGCTAATACATGAATATTGAATAACAATAATAATAATAATAATTAGCCTTGTTTTGAATATTTTTTCAATTTAAATAAAAGAATATGTTATGGTATACATAAAATCATAATGTTGGGGCAAAACTTCTGCAAGTGGTTAGTTATAGGTAAAACAAATCTGTGCTGCCGCAGATGTATTGGGGAGCACTGTTTCAAACATTTAGCACAGCTGCGAAATGGCTTTGAGACGAGATCTTGCGCTAAATGTGGGAGGGGCATCAAAAACCACTTGGGTGAGTGTATACGTTGTGGTTATTACGTCATAAAATCAAGAGTTCGACGCTGCGGACTAACCCGTGAATTCGAGAAAGAATGGAACAGACTAGCGAACATAGTAGTAGAGTAAAAAATTCTCTATTAAAGAAACGATTCCATTATTGTATTGAGATAAAATAGATGAGCAAGCGACAATCGAATACATAGTAAACAAAATTTCGTTTTAAACAAACGATTCCGTTATTGTATTAAGGAAAAGTTTGCCACAGTAGTATAAAATAATTTATAACTATGGCATTGTCTGCGAATGAAAAAATTGAACAATTGTTGGGTGAGTTTACTGGCCCCCCAGCTCTTCGAGCTGTTCTAAAAAATATCTTAGACGAACCTATCCCAGATGCAGTCAAAAGGCGCTTACTACAGCCACTGCTTCCAAGGCCAATTCCTCCAGTGCGCAAGCATAGAGGGGCAAAACGTAAATCCCTTCTAGCACAATTCGACCCACTCCTAATTAAGAAGGATAGAGGTGGACCACCACCCTTTCTAGTACACAAAGAGCTCGCCAATCAGCTTCTGAGAGACTTCCGTGCAGAAGTACCTCTTAACCACAGGCTGGAAAGAGATGCGTTGGCTTTCTTGAGTGCAATGGAGCACAACATTGAGGCGCAACTCAACGAAGAGCTGTTGAAACAAGACGGTCTGAAATACTCGCAAGTGTTGACAGTTGAGTTGGAAAAGCTGGCTCCGACCGTTGACATGTTGTACGACGGAAACGCGACCCCGGGTACTATTACCAATACGGCCTACTTTCGAAGCAAAGCAGTGCCAATTACGAATGCGAGTAAAATCCAAGGGGCTGTACGAAAGGCCAAGGCCGAAGTACTAAAAAGCCTCGAGGACTATACCAATGAGGGGTCAGGCTGGAGGGTGAGGCGGGTCGTGGCGGTAGACCTCAGCGTTGCAAAATATCAACCATTTCGTGCAAGGAGCTACTTTCCTACACCAAAGTATATACCCCCTCGTACGGTTATTAATGTAAAGAATAAAGATAACCGATGCTTCGAGTGGGCCATATTAAGTGCTATGTATCCAGTAGGTCATGGACAAAATCCAGATCGTCCAACTAAGTATCGGGGCCACCTCCTCGAGCTAAACTTCGATGGTATAGAATTTCCAGTGAAGGTCACAGATATCGGTAAGTTCCAACGTCAGAACCCTAATATAAGCGTCTCAGTCTTCGGGTGGGATAAAGCTTTGTATCCAATTTATGTCTCAAAGCAGACCAATAGAGACTATAATATCGATCTTCTACTGTTAGTCAGTGGTGAGAATTACCACTACGTCTGGATTAAAGACCTTGGCCGAATTCTTAATCAAAATAGCAAAGACAAAAGCAAGAAACACCCCTGCCGTCGCTGCCTACACATATTCTGTAGACAAGACTTGCTGGATGCTCATATCAAAGATTGCCAGGGTATTAGTAAGAAGCCTCAGCGGATTGAGATGCCAAAAGACGATGAAAATATCCTCAAATTCCAGAACCATCACAAACAGATGCGAGCCCCGTATATCGTTTACGCAGACTTCGAGGCTCTAAACGTACCAATTGAAGGTGCAGCCATGAATCCCAGCGAGAGCAACACCAGACAGATAGCTGAGCAGAAACCATGCAGCTTCTGTTACATAGTGGTTCGATGCGACGGCCGCACGAAGAAGCCGGTTCTATACCGGGGAGAGAACGCCGTGCCAGAGTTCCTACAACGACTACAAGGCGAGCTGGCCTCTATCAAACAAAGGCTGGCCACCCCAGCTAAAATGATTATGTCAGCGGCCGATCGCCAATCCTTCTGCGAGGCTGCCGAATGTCACATCTGCGGAGAAGCGCTCGAAGAGGATAGAGTTCGCGACCACTGTCACATTACTGGTAAGTACCGAGGTGCTGCTCATAACGCCTGCAACCTCAAGCTTCGAATATATCCAGATAAGTGCAAGGTACCAGTGGTCTTCCACAATCTGCGAGGTTACGACAGCCACCTCATAATGCAAGCGATAGGTAGCTGTGAGGCCGCACAGGATGAACAAACCGAAATTAACTGTATTCCAAACAATATGGAGAAATATATGACATTTAATATTGGGCAACTACAGTTCATCGATAGTCTCCAGTTTCTAAACAGCTCTTTGGATAAATTATCAGGAAACCTATCGCTAGAGGATTTGAAAGTCACAGCAGCATATATAAAGGAAAGTTTCGTTCACAATGATAGGACAAAACTTGATCTGTTGAGACGAAAGGGCGTATATTGTTACGAATACATCCATGATTACCACCGCTTCGAAGAAGACCGACTTCCACCCAAGGAAGCGTTCTACAGCAAGCTCACACGAGAGAGCATTTCTGACGAGGATTATCAACACGCACAACGAGTGTGGGACGAGTTTGACTGTAAAACTCTAGGTGACTATCACGACTTGTATCTCCGTACGGATGTACTCCTACTGGCAGATGTCTTCGAGACCTTCAGGTCCACATCGATGAAGCACTACAGTCTGGACCCGGCTAACTACTTCAGCCTACCAGGAATGGCCTGGGACGCTTTGTTGAAAAAGACGAAAATTGAGCTCGAACTTTTAACAGACATAGACATGCATTTGTTCGTAGAGAAAGGTCTCAGAGGCGGAATTTCGATGGTGTCCAAGAGATTCGCAAAAGCCAACAACCCGCAATGCCCAGATCATGATACCACGAAGCCAGACAACTGGATCATGTATCTCGATGCTAATAACCTCTACGGCTGGGCGATGCAACAGCCATTACCGATTGGAGGATTTAGCTGGGAAAGTCCAACTCTCGACGAAGTGTTGGAAACTCCAGACGACGCGCCTGAAGGCTTCCTGCTCGAAGTTGATCTCGAGTACCCGGAGCACCTCCACGAATCACATAGCGACTATCCCTTAGCACCGGAGACCCTGACAGTCCAAGAGGGGTGGTTGAGTGACTATCAGAATGTGCTTATGAACGAGTTGGGAGGCAAGTTCACAAAGCATGTGAAGTTAGTACCAAGCCTACGACCTAAGGAGCGGTATGTGGTCCATTATAGAAATCTCAAACTCTACCACTCGCTGGGCCTACAAGTTTCTAAAATTCATCGTGTCATTAAATTTAGACAGGAGGCATGGATGGCTCGATATATCGAGATGAATACGAAATTGAGAGCGAAGGCAACGTCAGAATTTGAAAAAGACTTCTTCAAACTGGCTAATAATGCAGTTTTCGGAAAAACCATGGAAAATCTTAGAAAAAGAATCAGGGTCAACCTGGTCCCGACCTCAAAAGTTGACAAACTTCGTAAACTAATTGCTGACCCGGCCTACATATCACACAAAATCTTCAACGACCAACTCGCCGCGATTCACAGTTTGAAGAACAAGCTCAAGTTAAACAGGCCTGTATATGTCGGCCAGGCTGTCCTCGACCTCAGCAAGCATCTCATGTACGACTTCTGGTACAACGATGTGAAAAACGAGTACGGAGAAAAAGCCCAGTTGCTATATACAGACACTGACAGCCTGTTATTTCAGGTGGAAACTCCGAACGCCTATGCCGATATGTGGAATAAAAAACACCTATACGACCTCTCAGAGTTTCCAAGAGACAGCCCCTATTACGACGTCGAGAACAAGAAAGTCGTGGGCAAGTTCAAAGATGAATGTAACGGAGTTGCCATAGCCCAATTCGTGGGACTGCGCCCGAAGATGTACTCGATCTTAAAATCGGGCGGTTCAGAGATCAGGAAAGCTAAAGGCGTTCAGAGAGCAGTTGTGAAGAAGGATCTGCACCACGAGCTATACAAGGAGTGCCTGTTCGAACGAGAAGAGATGCGGCACACACAAGTCGTGATTAGAAGCCACGGAGTGTACGAGCAGAATAAGATCAGCCTCTCTCCATTAGACACAAAAAAGTGGATATCTCCGGACGGGATAACAACGCTGGCATATGGGCACTACAAAATCAACGACGGTTGAGTATTCTATCGGGGGGTAGCTCAGTGCCCATAGGCACCAGAAGCAGCTCCTCACGTACAAAACCGCGGCCAGGCCCATCAACTAGATGGTATAAAGCCGGTTTACCAGCCTGCCGAACAACATCCAAAATAGCGTGGATGGTGAGCGACCAGTTACGATCGGTGGCACGTTTGCTTCCACCTTCGAGCTCGCCGGGAGCGTACAAATAGCGGACGAGAACGTCGTGTCCGAGAATAGGCTCATCCATTCCCCACAAACGAGTTTTCATTTGTGAATGAGAGGGCTTCTGTGTCACTTTAGCAGCTTTCATCGCTTCAACCGGCTTCATGTCGAGCAAGCGCGTCGGCTCATCGTTTAGTGTAGCTACAACTTCGGGCAATCGTCGAACCCATTCCACTGACCGTTCTGATGACCCCCTTGCATCCAGGAGCAATTCCTGAGCGTATTGAGCGCCGAAAAGTCGCTCGGCCAGTGTTCGGTTGAAACGTTCAACGATGCCCTGTTGGCGATGATTTGCGGCCTGTCCGCGTCTTACAAGAACGTCGTGCTTCACCAGCAACGGTGTAAAATCACCCATAAATTCGCGTCCAGGATCGACCTGAAAGAGTCGAGGCCAAGTTAATGGGCCCCTCTTATAGATCCGGCTTAAAGCGGCGGCGACTTCGGTCGCACTTTTGTTGATCAACGGTTCTGCTTCTTTGTATCGTGAAGCAACATCGACAACAGTCAAGGCGTATTTATAAGTCTTGCGACCTACTTTATCGTGAGGTAAAAACAAGAGATCGGCTTGGTGTACCGCGTTTGGTCGATTTTCATCGAACTTTGGACGCGGTATGCGGCGTGGAACGGGAACATAAATCTGCCACACAGCTTGTTTCTTCAACCAATCACGAGCCTCCGCCTCGGAAACTTTGGCGGCTGAGGCTAGTTTCTTCACCGCAGCCTTACCTCGCCAGTAACCTCTAGGGCTGTAATAGACGGCTGAAAGGTGCTTAGACATTTCAGTAATACTATATATTACAAACAGGTAAACACATACACAAATGAATTTCATTTGCGTTTTCGCTGGCTCGTTCTGACACCCATCCCCAGCCTCGACTTCGCTGTCATAATGGCCGATACGAGCCGGGCATCTTTCTTCTCATAATCCGGAGTTTCATCGGTGAGTGCGATCTTCGACGCGGCTGCAGCGAGGATGTCATCTGCGTGGTTACGCCCTGGGGTATCTTTATGAACTGCGTAAGCCACATCATGGTGGAGGCACGCACGGTCGAGCTGATTAACACCGTGATATCGCTGTGACAGCCGTTTGTCGAGTTTTGTGAATGGTCCACAGTAAGAGTACTTTCCCGTGTTCTGAAAAGAACCTCCCGGATTATCTTCCGAAGACATACCGGATGGAAGGCTCATATGCATTTCTGGTAGAGGTAGAGCGTTGAGGGCCCTATTCAGTAGAGAACCTCCAGTCTTTCGCACTTTAGAAGGCAAAATTTGGCTCTTCTTTGCACCGCAGACGGCACAGGTTCCCTTCTTGGCTGGCCGACCGTTTCGTAACTCGACGATTGTTTCATTTGAAGTCTCAGTATGTTTCTTACATCGTAGGCAATACATTGTGTTCGTTGAATACAATCATAACTCGTTGTCTCTATATGGAAATAACAAATTTCGATCTCGAAGCCGACGATGGGAAAAAACACCACCATTGGTTGTTGCCATCAAGCATACGATGCATAATCTGTGGGCCTAGCGGATGTGGAAAAACAAACCTACTACTCAACCTCCTTCTGAAGAAGGGGTACCTACGTTTTGACCGGCTCTATCTATACTCAAAGTCTCTGGGACAGGAAAAATATCAGTTTCTTCGGGACTGGATAACAGAACTCGAAAAAGTTGCCGGTAAGGAAGTGGCTTCCTTTCACTCTTGCTCAGATGAAATAGTTCCAGTTGAATCATTAAATAAGAATGCCAGAAGCCTTCTAGTTTTCGATGACGTCATGCTTGAAAAACAGTCGCCCATCGAAAGGTATTTCACTATGGGTCGACACGGTGGCGCGGACTGCTTCTACTTAACACAGAATTATTTTCGAATTCCGAAGCAAGCGATCCGTGACAATGCTAATCTTATCGTCCTCTTCAACCAAGACAGCAAAAATTTGCGAGCCATTCACGATACGTTCGTGGGCGGCGACATGTCTTTCGATGAATTCCGTACGTTCTTCAGCGAGTGTGCTGCCCAGCCATATGGATTCGCAGTCATAGATTTGACGTCCAAAGTGTACGATGGAAAATATCGTTGCGGGTTCGATCGCTTCTATAAGCCCAAGGCAAGTATTTAAAGACATGAAATAGGCAACATATAGTCGACATAGAAACACGATGTGGACAAAAGTTTCGTCTAAACAGGAGCGAGACGCCCTGACTCAGGATTATTTAGCTCGCAGAAATCGATTGAGACAGCGTTTCGTGGATGAGAAGCTCGGCGAAGCCAACCTTCAGTACGATGCGGCAAAGCTTTTTAAACCAATAGCCACAGCCACGGCTGAATCCCAGGTGGCTACGTCTAAGGAGCTGCAGAAAGTTACCAGCGCTTTACAGGATTTGCCGGCTCAGATTTCAGAGTCTGCTAATTTTAACCCGATAGCAGCTTTGTTCGGTGAAACCGCAGGAACAGCAGCTCCAACGGCTGCTCCAGCCCTTCCAGCGCTTCCAACATCCCGAATCCCCCACGCATTGTTAGTAGATCCAAACAAATATCTCAACGTCGCGGCAATCACACGACACGGTTTCAAACCTCCGAGCGAGCTCGATCTAGCCGACATTGCAGGTGCTGAAAAGATAATCGGTGAGGTAAATCACTATAATCGCCACACCCTGGGCAAAGAGAAAAAGAATGCTAAAAAGGAAAAAGACGAAGAAAAGGTAGATGAGGTGACTGCAGATATTGAAGCCCTAAGGGAATATAAAAAGCGAATCCATACACTGCTAGCGGGCCACAGCCTCATCAAAAAGGGAAAGGGTTTCAGTGTCCCAGCCGTTCCTCTTAAATTACAAGGTAGCGCCTTGGGTGAGCTCTCCGTCGACCCCGTCGCGCTGTCTGCTGGTAGACTAAGAGTGTTTAAAGGTGGGAACCTCGTGCTCGAAGCTCCTGCTGATGAGTCATTGTTCAGCCTGTTAACGAAACGCTTCGTTAAGACTAAGCAATATTCGCCTCAGGCAATTGAAACTTTCAAAAAGCTCGTACAGATGTCTGGTCTGCCTATTCATGGCCGGAAAAGTAAAAAGTTCCAGCTGATTCGAGGCGGCGCGGTGCAATTTTACAACGATCCAAACGCCCTGGTAGAGAGGTTGCAGCTTTTGGTGGCCTCTAGGGCCGCGGGAAACACTGGTCTCGGCAACGAAATCTCCGCCATTCTTGACGAGTTGCTGCGTTCCGGTGCGATCTCCAAAGAGCTGGCACTCGAATTGAATAGAAACATGCTCATAAAATAGAAATAGAAAACAAAATTCATGGCTCAGATGGAACGCTCGGAGAAACTGCTCGAAGAAATTCGAGACCTTTTGCAGCCTAAGGAAAATTTTAGTATAGTTGTTTCCTCAGATACTACAGGGTGGACCACGGCTTTCTCACCACCGCTGTACCTGGATCCAAAAAGACGCTTTGAGCTTGCTTTGGTCAATCTTGAAACTTATAATTCGATTCCGAACATTGACAGTTCAAATAACAAGTTCGTCTACAGCTCCACCAATGGACAGACGTGGAAGACGATCATTTTGCCCGACGGAAGCTACGAGATCGCACAGATTAATGATGAAATCAGCCGGCAGATAGAAAAGCAAAATCTGCCGCCGACAGGTGTTCCTCAGCTCGGCTTTAATTCTCCTATTACTATAGGAGCTAACGCATCTACCCTACGCGCCTTCGTAAAGATAACGAATGCCCAATATATAGTAAATATGGCGCAATCTACTATCAGGCAAATGCTCGGTTTTAGCCCTCAGAGGCTTGGTATTGGTTATAAAGAGGGAGAAAATCCAGTCGATATTCTCCGGGTGGACACAATCCTGGTAAATTGTGACATCATCTCTGGATCGTATCGCAACGGTAGCCAGCTGCCAGTAATCTACAGTTTTTTCCCGGATGTGTCGCCCGGCTACAAGGTAATCGAGTCTCCGAAAAATCTGGTGTACCTACCAGTTGCACCGGCTGGCAACGTACAGGGCATTCGTGTGTGGCTGACCGACCAGAATGGTGAACAATTAAACCTCCGCGGTGAGACAGTAACTATAAGGTTTCACATCCGCAGTGCGTAGATTTTCACACTTAAATATTCTCATGTTTGTTCTTGGAATTAAAAAGCGGCGTCGTGTCGTGGGTGGTGGACTTTTCGACTGGATACCCAAAATCGCGGGTTTCCTTGGCCGTGCAGGCTCCTTCATTTCGGCGAATAGAGGCACAATCACAAACGTTGCCAAGGCGGTTGGTAATGTCGCGAAAGCCGGCGCCACAACAGCATCTGCCGTCAGGCAAATTGTTGATGCCGTGAAAGCGAGACGCGCTGCAGCCGTAAATGAAGCTCATTTACGAAATGAAAATTCAGCTGCCGCGCCCGTTGTCCCCGCACCTTTGGAGAAGGCGCTCAGCGACAAGAGCATCGAATACTTAAAACAACTGGCTGTGAGTCCACCACCCGTTGTTCCGACAATGGCTGACATAAACAGCCGCATTGCTGGATCCGGTTTCAAGACTATAAAGCCGAGTCGTTGTGGTAGGGGTCTGTTTCTCGCAAAATAAAATAAAAAAAAATTTCCGACTAATTCATAAAAACGCAAAAAATGCTTTACCCACCACACATGAAATTAATTTGCAACATGATTAATAATTGAAGCTTGAACTTTTTTAGCTATAATAATGGCGGCATTTGACGTGCCGAGTGAAATGTTGGACATCGCTTCGGCGGTACCCGATGATAATAGCATCGAATCGTTTGAATACCGCGAGTATGAATCACAAAACCCTGCGGCTATTAACAACGGCCAGGCCATACAGATAGACATCCAGAACCAAGACATTTTCACACAGCCTTCCAAGAGCTACCTTCTTGTGGAGGGCAGGATTACATCAACTGGCGCGGCTTACATCGCAGACTCGTTGGTGTCATTCATCAACAATGCTATCCCGTACATGTTTTCTCAAATTCGATACCTGGCTAACAACACCGAGATAGAGAATGTCATGTCACCTGGGCAAGCCACGACGATGAAAGGCATGCTGGTTTACGGCGATGATTTTTCCAAAGGCGAAGGTTTAAACATGTGTTGGCAGAAGGACACGACCGCGGCGGCGGCGGCTGCGAATATCGGCTTCGAGGCCCGTCGACTGATGATCATTGGAAAACCCGTCCCTATTGGAACGTTTTCATTCGTCGTTCCCTTAAGACATCTATTCGGTTTTTGCGATGATTATCACAAGGTCGTATACGGGATCAAACACTCTTTACTGCTGAGCCGGCAGGGGGATGCAGACGCGATCTTCAAGGAAGCCGCTGCGGCCAATGGCCAGATCGCGCTGACTAAACTCTCCTGGTTCATGCCGCATATAATACCCGCTTTGGAGTATAAAAGCATGCTAATGAAGCAGATTGAAGCCAAGGTTAAGGTACCTGTAGCATTCCGCGCCATGCAATGCGACAACATTGCGGTGCCACGAGCGACGACTTTTTCCTGGCGTTTGAGTGTTAAGTCGGGCACGGAAAAGCCACGCTGGATTCTTGTTGCTTTTCAAACTGGAAAGAATGCACATCAAGGCCAGAATCCGGCACTGTTTGACCATGTGCAGGTTCGCAACATTTTCGCTATGCTCAACAGCGATCGCTACCCGGTTGTTGACATGAATCTCGACTTCACCAAGAGGACAACCTCTCGCGCTTACAAGGCCCTACGTGACTTCAAGGAAGAATATTGCGGCATAGACGCGCGTGAATCGTCATGCCAACTGACACCAATCGAATTTGTAGATTTGTTTCCGATCTTCGTTCTGGACGTGCGGAGGCAATCTGAACGACTTAAAACCTCTGTACAGGACATACAAATCAAGGTGGACTTTAACGAAGGGGTACCAAATAATACGACAGCATATGCCGTCCTGATCAGCGACCGACTCCTGAATTTTGAATCGGATGGCAGCAAATTCAACGTCGTCTACTAGAAATCGGTTTTTCACATTTAGATACAAGGCCCTCTTTTAGATATATTTTTTCCAAAAATGAAAACTGAATACGTTGCGTTCGGCCTTTCGCTGACCGAAGGGCAAAAGCAAACATTGGCTAGAGCTGCGCGTGCCGGCACTGGCGCCACGATCCGGCTCACTCATGGCCAGCTTCGCGGAGACGACAAGCTCGCGCTGACAAAAGTTCAAGCCGCCCGAATCGTGAAGAAGATTTCGGAAGGCGTTGGCATGGAGCTGAGATTCACCAAAACGCAATTGAAAAAGATGACAAAATCGGGCGGATTTCTTCCACTACTGGCTCTCCTCCCACTGATTTTTGGTGGGTTAACCGCGGTGGGTGCCGCGGCTGGAGGGGCCGCCGAGGTGGCAAAGGCCGTGCACAACAAACAGGCCAGCGATGCAGAGGCTCTGCGCAAGAAACAGGCCAGCGATGCGGCCCAAGCCGAGAAAAAACGGATCGACGACGCGGCTTTAGCAGAGGCCGCGCGTCACAATCGCGAACTCGAAGCTCAGGTCCGCGGGACCGGTTTATATCTCGGGCGCCAGACTTATGGTGGTTGCTGTTCAATGTGCAAAGGATCCGGTCTCTACATCGGGCAAAAAAACTAAAACCTCTTAGCAACTTCGACATAGAGAAAACCGCCGGGGCGCTGCCGCATTTCCGCGGTGTTTTCATGCGAGATGGTCTGCCCGCCGTGGCTCGTGAGAAGGAGTGTGGAGTTGTTAATCTGGATTCCGGTTCTGGTGATGGTACTCACTGGGTCGCCTATTGGATAGATGGACCTACAGCCGTCTATTTTGATAGTTATGGGCTGGATCCACCTCTCGAAATTTCTCGATATTTAAACCGTTCCATAAGAACTCAAACATTTCAGCTACAGGGGCCCGATGATGTGGTATGTGGTCATCTCTGCCTGACCGTGCTAAGAGAGCTCACTGCTGGAAAGAATTTTGAAGATATCATTCTTGACCTATGTTAGACTTCCATCACCTTTTTGTATATAAAAATGCCGGTTGATAAATTTGGAAGAGACGGTGGAGGTGGGTTTGGAGGGGGGCAGATAAGCGCCGCTGGGCTCGTCCACAAAGCGGGTGATACCATGATGGGAATTCTGTCGGCTGGAGGTTTTCGGCTGACAAACGTGGGGACTCCTACGATGGACACAGACGCCGCGACAAAGGCTTATGCAGACATCGTAGATCAGGACAACCTGCAACTCACCGGTGGAACGATGTCCGGCATTCTAAAAATGGGCGGTCATAAATTGACTGGTTTGCCCACGGACACTCCGGGATCTGATAGCGAAGACGAGGGTTGGGATGAATTGGTGGGGGAGTCCGACGCTGCGAGTTGGAAACAAATAACAGAGTACGCGAAAGAGCGGGCGCACCAAGCCGAGTTGTATGCAGACGGCTTAAGCTCCGAGGTAACTGGTCTCGTTAAACGTTATGCAGACGATAAGGACGCTCTGCTGGACACTGCCGTCAGGCTGTACGCGGGCCAGAAGGCGGCTGCGGCCGAGAGCCATGCAGACCAGAAGCTTATCGATGCCAAGCAGTACACGGACGAGAAGAACGAGGTGCTGAGAGATTCCGTTAGGCAGTATGCGGACGAAAAGGATGTTATTGTAAAAAGTTACGTCAACGAGCAAGATGTTATCGTCAAGAACGCGTGTGTGCTAAAATCTGGAAGTGTAATGACTGGAAGTTTAGTCATGGGTGGCCACCGAGTAACTGGACTTCCAACAGAGATTCCAGGATCTGATAGCGACGCAGCGAGTTGGAAACAAGTGTCAACAGCGGTCGCCGGCGCTCTATTGAGCCTCGATAGAGTTCCCACGGAGTCGTTGCACGTGGTTAACAAACAATATGTTGATGTTCAACATATTGCTGCTAGACAGTACGCGGTCGATCAGGACACCGCGATTAATTCGGCCGTGAGGTTGTATACAGATCAAAAGACCGCCGCCGCAAGGGGGTACGCAGACCAGAAAGCCGAAGCTGCAAAAACTTACGCTGAAGAACAAGACGCTATGGTCAGGAGCGCTTGCGTGCTTAAAGTTGGCGACGCAATGACTGGAAATTTAGCTATGGGCGGTAAGAGGGTGACTGGGCTTTACACGGGGGCCTCAACAACTAATACCGACGCGGCGAGTATCGGGCAGGTGACAAGGATCGTAACCGGCAAAATGACAAAGTTAAATAAAATACCGACGGAGCCTTTGAACGTGGCCAATAAACAATACGTTGATAATCAGGCTGTTGTGGTGAAAAGGTATACAGATAGTAAAGATACCGCTGTAAGACAGTACGTGAACAACATCAAGTTTCTCAACTACGGCGGTCACATTCCACCCCTGTCAAAAAACATTTCCGAAACTGGTTTTAAGGTCACAGCCAGCGCATCTCTTCCCGATTACCCGCCTTATATGGCATTCAACTCGGGAGTAATAGGTGAGTGGAGGACCACGCCTGCCGCACCTGGTAGTATTGCAAGGGCTTGGTTACAGATTGAATGCCCGACGCCTGTACGAATATGGAAGGTTAGTCTTGCTGGGGTGGCTGCTAGTCGTATCACGTATTGGCAGTTTGTTGGGGGTACTCGTACAACCCCGTCGGTTATCTCATCTACACCACTACTCTCCCCCCATACCGCTTTGACTGATTCTGCGCAGGAGTTTACCATCAACACTGACACCGCATTCAAAATATATAGCTTGACGGCCTTTACAATAGAGCCATCATCATCAACTACTCTTGGTTTAACTCACTTTCAGATCTATACATATTTTAAAGTTGGGGAAACATAAGATTTAATAATGGCGGACTCACACTACAAGATTCGGGGTTATCTCCGACAAAAAGGAGAAACAAATATGCACAAGTACAACCTCGATGATTTGGTTGGACTAACCAACTGGGGATATACAATCCCTAAGCCCACCGCAGATATGTTAGACGCGGTTCCCCAAATCCACATCGATTTCGTATCGGACGATTACCATAGCCGCGATATTTACACAGCGACCAAAACTGTGACTCAAAGTTCGTGGCAAACGCTTCCATTGACCGCGGCACGTTATCCATGTATTACGTTGCAAACTAATAATGAGGTTATTTCATTAGACCGCGGATTCTGGAGGCTTACAATGTTTGGTGTTAGCACCGGTGATGCGTCAGTTCGCGTTATTACAGCCGCGGGTAGCATCGATCGTACAGTTGACATTCAAAGTGGACAGTTTGATGCATCTAGGGCAATATTCATTCCGGGACAAACGAGTTTTCGAATTGAAGGAAAAAAGATAGGCGTTTTAAGTACTTCAACTATTGAGTTAAACGTAACGTTACTGATAGAGCAACTATAAAAAAGTATGTCTTTGTACCCAACGCTGATGGAGTCAACAATTTCGTCAGACACGACGTCGCAAACATTTCGCTTGCAGAAGATCGGCGAAATAGAAGCATTCCTGAGGTCTGAGGCGATAAGTCGGGGACAACTATGTAAGAAGTATAAGAGGGTTGTAGATGTGGCTAATGGGGCCTCGGCCGGCCTTGCTATAGTTAGTCTTGGAACTGGGGTGGGCGGGGCAGCTATGTTAGCCACTGGTATTGGTTTTATTCCTGGTATTGTTCTAGAGAGTTTAGCCATAGCTACGAGTTTTCTGGATATTATTGGAAATGTTGTTAGCCGATCGTTTGTTGCCAAAGCTTCAAAACACGACGAAATTTGTATTTTGGCGGAAAGTAAGCTAAACACTGTTCATGACCACATTTCTAAGGCGCTGGAGGACACGGCTATTAGCGATGAAGAGTATAAGCTTATTCTGGGAGAGGAGGAGAAATATAGAACGATGAAACGTGATATACAAAGCAAGAATGGAAAAAAAGAGTTGCCGAGTCAAAGCAAAGACCAGATGGTGGCAGAACTAATCAAGAAACTAACCAGCGCTGGGTCTTCTCCGCGAACCACGATATAAAAATTTTCGTCGTAGGCGGTTGGAGTAGTGAGTCCGTTATTCCTAGCGCACCACCGCCGTACGATTAGTGGGCTATAATTTTTACTGGCACACTCCAATGGTTTGGGCCGGCCTCGTGGGAGGGTCTCGGCCGGCAGCAAACGACACTCTTGCGGCCTGGTGTGTTAGGGCAATCCACGATCCTTATTTTTTGGCTTTGGCCGAATTGGCTTAGAGACGGTCTTTATATCAAAGGACTTTCTATTCAACCCGATTTCAAAGATCCACTTAGCACCATGATTAAAGAGACTTCTAAGCCACGATAGCCACAGACACTGCTTGGAAACCGATCGTTGATAAGGGTCAGTGGGTCCTGTCCCGAAGCCGCTCAGTGTGACACTGTGACACTTGTGACCATATTATCAGTCACAACTATGAAAAATGGTCACACAAAGCGTTCGTGGGCCCTCAGGAGGCCCTGGAAGTCGGCCTGCTATAATTGTCCGTGGGTTTCAGGACCCTCTGGAAGCCTAGATGGTATAGATCGGCATCCTCTTAATTCGGTGAGATAATGGAGTGGTGGGGACCAGAAAAACTGGGTGTTGAAGGCCAGTCAAAACTGGTTTTAAACGTAATTACGATGATGTCCCCAACCCCGTGTTACCCCACTACTAAAGTCTTAGCTTCGGGTAAATCGAAACCCCAAGAAAAACCTCCTGCCAGTTATGTCACTAATAATTAAGATCCTAACAGATATGTCAAAGATCTCACCACATGATCTCCACCTGGTAAGGAGAGTGCAGAGAGGTATGAAGACACCATTCCTGACTTATTGAAAGCCTCCTTAAGATCCATGGAATGTGACAGTAGAGGATTCCTACTTCTGAGATCGCTGAGTGACTGATATAAAACATTGGCATAGGATTTCGACATAAACCGCATCTTTGACAGTTTACTTGCACCTGTAGAAAATCATTGCATGATAACTTTGTCCACCAAAACTGTGATTTCTATGTTTTCTACTCTAACCATATTGCTGGCCAGAACTGTACCATCTTAAGTTGCCTCGCCTTGTCCTAGACCTCACCTCTATCTTGTGTTAAAACTAACATTTGTTAGTCTGGAAATTTCAATAGTTCCGTTATCGTAATACAAAAGGCAATATCTGATAGTCATTTCTAAGCAAAATCTTATTCTCAACTCACAGTCTATCAGACAAAACGAGTCACCATGAATTACCTTTAAGGTCTCAGTGAGAGCATGATAGAAATGTCCCTAAAAGGCGGATGAAGTTTCTTTGTTTTCAGTGAAGTTTCTTTGTTTTCTTTAATTTATTATTATTATTATTATTATTATTATTATTATTATTATTATTATTATTATTATTATTATTATTATTATTATTATTATTATTATTATTATTATTATTATTATTATTATTATTATTATTATAATTATCATCATCATCGTAATCATCATCATCATCATCATCATCATCATCATCAGCATCATTATTATTATCATTACTATTATTATTATTATGATTATTATTATAATTTATACTAGCATTTATATTATTCTTAATATTATTATTATTAAGAAAGCAATTATTACAATTATTATTATTATTAATTATTATTATTTATAAAAATAATAATAATAATTATTATTATTATTAGGCCTATCATTATTATTATTTTTATTATTGTTGTTGTTGTTGTTGTTGTTGTCATTATTATTATTATTGTCAATCGTTATTATTGTCTGAATCACCATCTCAGCAAAGCTCAGAGTATGGTGGTAATTTTTATTACTACTAGCACTACCACACCACCACTACTAGTACTACTATTTCTACTACTACCCCCCTTAACCTAAACCTTATCCTGAAAGTTTCCTTTGGTGAAAGATTGTCATCATTTAGTAAATCACCATTGGCCATCATTTCGTTGTTGTTCTTGCCAACATCGTCGCCCATCTTGCAATGACCGTTGGAAACGGCTGGCGAATGCTTAGCGGTTTCATCTGACTCATGCTTAATAAGTGATGCAAAGTTGACTCCTTGTTGCAGCAATTCATTATAGGTTCCCAGCTGCACACTGTTATCCTACAACGTTACAACTGAATGGAGCCAGTTTGCAGAATAACATCTCACAGAGAGTCTATTTAAAACATCGTATTTGAATCATGATGACAATAGAAAAAGTAGTATTGGTAGTAATAATAAACATAATAAAAAGTATGATGATAATAAAAACAACAATAGAAATGAGGAAAAGCCATCTGAACCCTTACGAATTGGTGCTTCAGATTTGGTGTTCAGTTTAAATATGGAAGAAATCCAGCAAGAATTTGGACAATACAATAATATTTAGTAGTAGTAGTAGTAGTAGTAGTAGTAGTAGTAGTAGTAGTAGTAGTAGTAGTAGTAGTAGTAGTAGTAGTAGTAGTAGTAGTAGTAGTAGTAGTTGTTGTTGTTGTTGTTGTTGTTGTTGTTGTTGTTGTTGTTGTTGTTGTTGTTGTTGTTGTTGTTGTTGTTGTTGTTGTTGTTGTTGTTGTTGTTGTTGTTGTTGTTGTTGTTGTTGTTGTTGTTGTTGTTGTTGTTGTTGTTGTTGTTGTTGTTGTTGTTGTTGTTGTTGTTGTTGTTGTTGTTATAATAATAATAATAATAATGTCCAATTAAAAAATATTAATTATGATAATAATAATGACCAAATGAATCACTGCCACTTATGGGTAAAACGACCAACGATCAAGAGATATAGTGTGGTTGCATTGCAGATAATATTAGAGGTGCTCTTCGTGACATTGTGGCTCTGGAATGCGGCAATATATGCAATATCATTATTAGTAAAGATTGGCACATCCAATTTTTTACTGTCCTTGCACTACACGCCTGGAAAGATTACCCATTCTTGGGCCACGCATCTATTCCAGCACAATGCGCTTCTGTGTACTAATGCAGCAATTGGGTTTTGACTGGTTTCATTATAAGCAGTTTATTGAGTCATCATGCATTGGTTTAACAAAGATATAAAAGGCAGTAGATTGTGCATGCATTCATTTGCTTCGGGTTGACTACTGTAACTCGCTCCTCGTCGGTTTCCCATGCTACGCCTCTCCCCTCCAATCAGTCTTAAATGCTGCTGCTAGGATCATAGCACGTCTCCCTCACTTTGCTCATATCTCCACATATATTATTGAAGTCTTACACTGGCTCCCGATTACTTCGCGTATCCAGTCTAAGATACTCCATCTAGTTTCCAAATCCCAGCAACTGTTTGCCCCTAAATACCTCTCTGACCTTATGCGGCAACCTCTCTCTGCAACTTCTGCTCGTACTTTGCGCTCTACTGGCCGTCTTGATTTCTTTGTCCCTCGTACTAGGACCACTCTGACCCAACGTCGAGCTTTTGCTGTCACAGGTCCCTCTGCCTGGAATGGTATTCCCTCTCGACTACGAACTAAACTCATGATGGGAATCTCCCCAGCATCTACTCGCTTGCTCAAGACGTTTGGGGCTCATGCACTGAGGGCGTCTCTGAATAGTTTATACTGCGAGAGGCGCCTTATAAGTTATTAGATACGATACGGTACGAAACGATAAAACATCAGATAAGAAAACATTAGATTAGTGAAAACTGAAAATAATAAACCATGCATTCTTAAAGTGAACAGATTTTCCACGTTCTTTGACTTATAGGACATTGAAACAATACAAAAACTGTACAATGTGTACTATCAAAGCTTAAACTGATGAAAAATTCATCTTACAGAACTTACAGAACTCATTATGAGAATCCTATCTGCTGACTTTAGATATTGAAGCTGATGCGTTATCAGTATTCGAGCTTTCTTTTTCAGATATCCATTGATGCATCTGTGTGAAAATTGAATTAGCAGAAACAGAACATCAAAATCCAATAATGATAGGCCTACAATTCACTACCATACGTCTCTGAAACCTTTAAACTTGGTGTTGCCCTGGCATGCGTCTGAATAAAGCATCAATCGCAACGTAGATGTATTAGTTTAGTACTACACACTATCTCTAGTGATACTCACTGGCAATCAGTAAAACCAAGTGCACATCAAAAGTCTGTTGGATTCGTTCTATTTTCATGGTCAGAATACAGAGCGCTCAAACAAGTAGAGTCAGTGAGATGGTAAGGTGGCAAATAGGGGAGGAAGGTTATCCTTATAGGGCACAATAAGATTCTGGGAATAAATTTCTGAAATGTAATCTTGCTCACATCGTTCAAACAAGGGATTGATAACAAGAGAATTTAAGTAGCTTATGATTGAGGCAGAAGATAATGGTAGCAATTAAAGGTCATGCTGAACTTATGGCACAGAACGTTTATCCACAACTAAATTATTAATATTAATTTAGACTCAAATAAAGAAGACATCGAGGGTACTGAAACAGCTCAGTTACTTGTTGAAGATGTGATTGCTGACGTGAGCATCGACAGCACTCAATGGATCATCAAGCAAATAGATATCTGCCTTCTGATAGAGGGCCCGAGCGAGGCTGATTCTGGCCTTCTGACCCCCACTGAGACTAACACCACGATCACCGACCAACGTTTGGTCACCATCTGACATCAACTCAAAATCCTGAGAAACCAAACACAGCTAAAATTTAACTGATGAACAAAATCTGCATTTACTGATAGTAGCGATTATAAATGCATTTTTTCGGGTACAGAGTATCAATTTTAATACACTTTCAGCTGGCATAGAATTACTCCCTCCTTACAAAATCAAGCTATAGGCAGTGATGGGCACTAAACTAATTTTTTTAGTTAAACTAAAACTATTTTCCAACTAAAAAAATATAGTTTAACTAAAGTTGGCAACTAATTTTGGAAAGTAGTTAACTAAACTAAAAAAAAGTAGTTAAACTTTTTCCAACTTTTTTCCAACTTTTTACGACAAACATTTTCACAAAAACAGAGGTTAAGTGAACTGTAATAACGCAGAGCGTCAATGACAATTTCACCTTCAAACTATGCAATGTGTACTCTTCTAGCTTACAGTCACAGGCATATTGTAAGTAGTGTATGAATTTGAATACGCAGGCTATTAATGCTAAAACCATGCAGTGTTACTCAATTAGTTTCGCGTTGAGTAATTGACAGTGTTCAATGTTCATTGCGGAAAATAGTTGCGTATTGCTGATTTTTTTAGTTAAACTTTTTAGTTAGCAACTAAAATTTTTTAGTTAAACTATTGTTTTAACTAAACTATTTCTTTTTAGTTAAACTTCATCCCCAACTAAATTTTTTTAGTGAAACTAAAAGTTAGCAACTTTTAGTTAACTATTGCCCATCACTGGCTATAGGCCTAAGTGTAAATTCCTTTCCTTTTCACCGAACAGACAATGCCACGATCAAACTGAATGGTCTTCAATCGTTGGCAAAACACTGCCAGATAAATGGGAGGAATTAGGACCAACCATAGCGAAGCTACCGTGTTGCATTGCGGAAATAGGAAGGTAGATATACATGTATGCCATTGTTTATCTCGCCATGTAAAATAGTTTAATCACGCCATTTATCTAACACCTATATTGATTCTCACTGTCTCCTTTATACTTATTTAAGTCTTTCTTTCTCAAAGTGCATATCACTGTAGTCTACAGAAAGAGGAGAGCAATCATTTAAACAGCCATGGGCATGAAGCATAAGCGAGTTCTAACCCTCTACGTGACCTGGCGGGTGGCTGGTTCTCTCCCTCTCTCTCTCCGCTGATCTTCCCCTTGCTCCTCAAGAGCTTCCTGCCCTCTCTCCTCTCCAGTTCCGTAGATGTCTGAAGACCTTCCTTTTTGCCGGTGCTGGCATTGATGCGGTTGAGAGCGCCGCTGATCCGAGTGACGCTATATAAGTATTCGGTTACGAACACCTATATATAGCGCCAGTTGTACTGGAGTACAAGTACCAAATTACAAAGCCTCATCTTTACAGTGTCGCTCAGTCAAGTGCCTCACCCGCTTCAGAGCAGCTGCCTCAACCACTTTGCCGTATTTCTCTGCGTCGAACGGTTCTCCGAAGAGTATGTTCTCACGCACGGAAGCTCCAAACACCCAGGACCCCTGGGATACATACGCCAGTTTTCCACTTATGTCAATGCTGCCACCAGTCAGAGGAAGTTCTCCCAGAATGGCCATCAACAGCGACGACTGGAAACGAAAAAATCAGAGTCTGCACTTTATAGTAACAATTAAATATGACTAAATATAAATATACAGTTTTCAAGCCTATGGTTCCTTGTTCAGCCATTTTTAAGAAGGGGTGACTTGTGAAAGCTCTTTAACCATGTAACACAAATTCGAAAAAAGCACATGTTTTACACCTCGAAATCAGATTTAGTACCTTGCATCGTAATTGTAATCGTATAGGCTACTCCAAATTTCTAAAGCACTATTCAAAGCTAAGCTTAGGGTGCAAGCTAATTCGTGAGAGCTTTGTCGTGTAAGCAGGCTTAATTTTTAAAAAATCTTGAACTTCACCTTGCCAGCACCGACGGAACCAATGACGATTAGCAATTCGCCTGGTTTGACTTCAAAACTGACATTTTGAAGAACAGAATTCGACACATTCTGGCAGAAAATCAAACACCATCTGAATAATTTTGGTTTGATATTCAACACTAGTTCTCTAGTTTGGATCAACTATTCGACAATAAGTTGGTTTGAAATTCTTTAACCCAACAGAATAAAAAAGAACCAGAACTAAATATCCATATAACAAGAACTATTTCTCATTCAATGTTTTGTTTATTCAAGTTTACGTTCACAAACTTTTTAAATAGTCCTAAAGTGGGTATTTTACGAATAGCAGAGGGTACGTTATTCCAGGCAGATGGCCCGAAACATTTAATTAAAATAGGAGCGTGTTAGTTAATAATAATAGCAACAACAACAACAATAACAACAACACCAGCATCAGCAGCAGCAACAACAACAACAACAATAACAACAACAACAATAATAATAATAATAATAATAATAATAATAATAATAATAATAATAATAATAATAATAATAATAATAATAATAATAATAATAATAATAATCAATCAATCAATCAATCAATTAGACATTTATATAGCGCGCTCTTCAAGGCAACTATTCAGAGGCGCTCCCAGCCCAACCTCGACGAAAGAGAACAGCCTTAAGAGCAGAGAAGAAAGAGGTGGATGAGTCTCGAGGGAGAGACCGCAGTCCAACAGGAAGGCCATTCCAGATAGTGGGACCGGCAACGGAGAATGCTCGCTGTTGCATGGTTGCAGTGCGAGCGAAAGGAACATGTAAGTCACCGCGGGCGGTGGAACGGAGTGAACGGCGACCAAGAAGTGCGGACGCTGGAAAACAAAGCTCACGTAGATAATAATAATAATAATAATAATAATAATAATAATAATAATAATAATAATAATAATAATAATAATAATAATAATAATAATAATAATAATAATAATAATAAGGTACCTTTCCGTCAAACCCTGAAGACGAGGCCTGACCCTCCAGACAATTACCCTGCTCCTAAATAATTTTTTCCAAATCCCGAGGGATCACTGATACCTCGGGTAAAAAAAAATAATAATAATAATAAATGTCAAGGTATTTTAAAGCATAATTAATGAGCCTCCCTCACTGTGCAACAAAAACTGTTTGGTTCTGTTAATGATCTTTTAGCAGCCTATACCGTAACATAATGCACATTGAAAAAGTGCCAAACATGCATGTATGTTTATATGTATGTATAAATATGTATGTATGCATGTATGTATGTATGTATGTAGGCCTACTTAAGTTAGCCCTCAGGCAGCCATGGCTATGAAGTGTTAGTGACTTTATTTGCTTAGCCTCGGCATATGAGGGCAGTGGCGAGTCATCTCCCTCGCCATCTCAACTGCCCACCGACAATGCATGGTCAGTGTACTCATCATGGTTGAGTTGGCTAGGGCACTGAAGCATCATAATAGAAGGCGATTTTTAGCATGTAAATACAAAGAAACAGAAGAGGAGGTCATATGCAGTGAAATAAACATTTCTGCAGCTGCGTAGGCCAGTTTTCATTCAACTGCTGATTGACCTTCCAGTCTATCTGCTGCTTCGTCCTGGACGGTACGCAAACTATTCGAGGAGCCCCACCGACCTCCTGCCAACTAGGGCGAACTAAATACGTTACAACTAGCCAACACCAGCAAATACTTGTATGGATGATTACGGTTGAATAGTATAAAATTAACCTAAATAACAATATCAATAGCAATATTATAACAATGTGAACTGTATTTAGAGCCGCTAACCTGGTTCCACGAGGCTGTTATTCCACTGACTGTTATCTTTTTCTCTGAAGATATTTTACTAGTATCACCCACTGGTTTCCTCACAACGCGCTCATCTTTCAAAAGAAATTCCTAAAAATTGTCCGAAATTAAATTTCAGCAATCCACAAAATTCCACTTGAAAGCAACCAGGGGTTATTCTCAAAAACCTGTTATAAGCAACTTGAAATATCCAACTTTCATAATCGATATTTTCCAATATCTATTCGCCACCTATATCTTAGTGGTGTCCAGAATAGTTTGGAGTGTTACTAATGCGGACAATGAACACTTGCACTATAATCATTAAACAGAGGAAACTATCAAATAATCTGCTCATGATATGTATATTTGAATGCATTTGGGCTTTTATGGGTCTCGTTTTAAGAATCTCTCAAAGGAGTGTGAACATCGTTGAATAAGGGACTTAAAACAGGTGAGTCTTAACATAAGACGAAAATGCTACTTGGGCCGAGTTAACAGGAATAATCCGAATGTTCACAAGAAGAACACTACTCCAAAGGGAGAGAGTTATGTAAGACAGTGTGCGGCGTTCATAGCGCACTCTTCGAAATATTTAGCTACTACCAATATGAGCACACACCACTCGGACCTCGAACCCCCCTCCACCTCCCGCACATTGGTAGTACCATACACGGGCTAAAGTCTGTATAAAGGTGGAGGGCGACGATAACCATCTTTATTACGACCCAGTAACTACACACGAGCAGGTGGAATACCAGAAAGGGTATGGACTGCTAATGCAGGGACCAAGACATGATTTGCCATGTGTCATCTACTTAGGATAACAGAATTAGAAACGTCGGAGATAGGTGATTGACATGCCGTCAACTTTCAAAGCAGAGACAGTCAAAAGCAAGACAAGAAAATATCTACCTACCTGCATGCGACCAATGGTGACCAATGCCTCAGAGCCAAACTGGGTGCCTATGGGGATGATGTAGGTGACCACCAAACGAACCGGTGTGTAGAGACTCAGAGTGACGAAAACAACCTCCGCCGTTAGTTTGTTACCCGTCAGGATGTAAGTCAGGAACGTAAAGTAAGCGATGAGTTTCGATCCGTAGAGAAAAGGCGCCATTGCCATTGCTTTGGCATAGCCAGCCTTCATCACGAAAGTTGTCTCAAGTCTGCCAAACGCAATTCGCGAACAATCATAATAAATTATTGGGAATTAAAATAAAATAATAAACAAGTGGAGTCTTTCTAAACCAACACTGTAAAAATATTTAATGTAATGTAATAGAATATTTACATTGCGCCTCTTAAGTATCTCACAGAAGCGCTAAACACGGACTAACAGTCAGTTGAAGAAGCGCGTTTTTAGCAGTCTAGAAAAAGCAGCAAAATCTCGAATGTTACAAGGGTTACGCAACAAGAGTGGAAGACCATTACAGATCGTCTGTGATGCAGCTGAAAACCCCGATGAACATGCGTGATAGTTGGGAAACGCGGGACAATTAGTTCATTTCTCGAAGCTGATCTGAGCGCTCGATGCCCAGGCTGTGTACAGTGGCGTCACTAGGACTGGTGTCACCCGGTGCGGTAAGTCATGGTTGTCACCCCTAAAAAAAGTGATGACCTTTTTTCAGGAATTCGCCTCCCAAAAATTTGATGACCTTTTTTTAGGAATTCGTCTCCCAAAAATTTGATGACTTTTTTTTAGGAATTCCTCATCTTCCAAGAATTTCATCATTTTCTCATGTTGGGTGTCACCCCCTCTGAGGTTGTCACCCGGTGCGGTCCGCACCCCCTCGTGACGCCACTGGCTGTGTACCAACCAAACGTTACAACTCAGTAATGTAATCCGGCGCAATACCAGTCACAGCTTTCCAAACCAACATAGTGATCTTGTATCCCATCAGCCACCGGGAGCCAATGCAGTTTCCGTCGCATGTAGTCAGATATATGTGAGTTTTCGGCAGGCCAGCGAGTAGCCTAGCTACTGCATTCTGAACAAGCTGAGGTTGTCGGATCCGAAACTTAGGAAGTCACAGCAACACTCCATTACAGTGGTCAAGCCGTGAGAGAACAAATTAGTGCACCAGCAAAGTCGCAACACTCAAACTCTATTTCATTAAATTTAAAACCAGTGTTTCCATAGAAATGGTCATAATTATCGGCATTAGTTCGTTTGCATACTTCAAGTTTTGACATTTACTCCTTTAATTTATATCCTGAAAACATTGTCTTGCATAAATAGGGTAAGTTCTCATCACCATTGTGTTTCTTCGTGACTGCCGAGTGACCGGTGTGTCACGACCCAGGATAAGTTTTTTTGCACACACTTGTCTCGTTCTCCAGGTTAAGACTTATTGATCTTTGTGCATGCAATGAGTGCAAACAATAATTTAAATAATAAACAACCAAAAATGACGCCGCTAGCCATAATCCGAATCATAAACTCAAATTTATAAAGCAATAATTTAAAGCTAAGCTATTTCTTGAGCCATGCAAGCTCTTCACAAGCTGAAGTCTTACCTTCCTACCCGGAAACTCATAATTATCTTAGGTTGAGACTATAAGTTCTTACTTCCTGGTTTTGTTGATTACGCCTTTGAACAACTTCTCCCAGCAGTACATCTTGACGATTCGCATTGCATTCAGCATCTCGTTTGTTAAACGCACCCTTTCGTCCGTATGAACAGCTATTGTTCTCCTGTTCAGCAAGTAGCAGCGAGGACAAGTAATCACAAGACACAAGGCGACTCCAGATAAAATTTAGTGCAAAGCAATGCAATATAAATTGGTGAATTGGAGATCAACCCATTCATTGGTGCTTTGTCAAATCAAATCAAATCAATAATGAGTAATAAATTAGCAAACAATTTAATCTTACTCATCCAAACTTATATAATTGTACTTCTGTACAATACAATACAGTTGAATTTGGCATTGCCCGCCTAAGCTTCCAAAGTTCAGAAGTGAACACACGACCATAAGACAGAACACTGCTCACGCTGAGCAGTTGTGAGTGAAGAACCTGGGCAAACTCTGTAGGTATAAGTAACCACTCTACTCGTAGTCTAAGCATTGTAGGTAAGGCGCTCTAACCAATCGGCAATCATGCGCCATGACTTCCATAATATCACAATCACAATTCAATCAAACCTAATCTAGTCTTGTCTACTGACTTATACAACACCAAATATAGTTGGTATAGTGCACCAAGTACCAGAATTACCGGATGTGAAACTATTTAAGACGCAGATACGAATTCGGTTTTGAATAAATGAGACTGCGCACCATGTATTCTGTTATCTAGATTCTTATAGTAATTTCTGTTTACTTTTTAGCATTAATTTTCATTCATGTGCGGTTTGTCTAACTTTATTTTCACATGCATGTGTAACAATAAATGCACACTGCTTTCTCATTATGCATTCACAGCTCTTATCTTTATAGTTAGCTAACCAGTTTTATTTTAAACATGTCAGTTGTGTATAGTTTCTTGCAATTTATTAATTTTCTATAGTATGTATAGTATTGCATACTGTATAGAATAGTGTCATATTTTAAGCATCAACCGCCATCCAAACGCTAGCCTTTTCTGGGACTGGCTGTCGAATCCCAATCAGTCGTACACGACCTGGAAAATTCGTATGTAAAAAGCCTGCATGTAAATTTCGATATGTTGACTTTCTGAGATCAATAAATATGATTGAAAAATGAGTGACTGAAAGTATCACTGGATGGACACTTCAAGTGAAGCCATATTACAACAGTTGAAATCCAACAGGTGGGTAAAGCAGAAGTCAGGCTACGGCGACTAAGCAAATTTAAACAAAAGAATCTTCAGGTTGGACCTGAAAGAAATCCCTTGTGACTTTATCTCGGCACAGGCTTCACGTACCTTAACCGAGCAAAGATCTTGCCAAGAATTCCTGATACGGGCAGCATCAGCAGCAGGATTGCCATTCCTGACAGAACCGCCCAGTGGATTTTATACCAGAGAATGACTCCAACAGCAATCATCTGGACTGGACCGAAGGCCAGATACTGAGCACCGAGAAGCGACTGTTAAGTATTAAAAAAGAAAAGATGAAAAGATTGTTTTAAAGGTATGAAGGATATGGTGCATAAGAATTGTTATTTTCGGTATTGTCCACATCAAAACCTTTATCATTTTGTTCCCGTAGCAGTTGCTTTTATCAATCTTATCCCATGATCACTAACACAATAATGGACATCAGGCATCTGTCCTTGCCCCTTTATATTTTACAGTCTTTACTTCCTCAATCAGTCGTATAGCTACTCACTTCGGAGTCCAATTACAACAGTACGCAGATGATAATCAGCTCCATATTGCTCTGTCACACACTTATCAGTCTGGTAAACTAGAGTTTTAGGAGTGCCTCCCATGTATTTATTCATGGTTCTGCTTTAATGATTTAGCCATAAACCCAGACAAGTCTGAAGCAATTTTGTTCAGTTCACGCTAACGTCTGTGTTTTCCCCCCTTCACTTTCTAGCATCGAATTCGCGGGCACTGCTGCTATGCCACTATAAGATACTGTCAAAACACTTGGGGTAACCATGGACAGAAGCTCACATTTCGATTGTAATTAACAAATCTTTGTAAATCTTGTTTCTATCACATCAGGTCAATACGATACATCAAGTCTGCTTTGACTAAGAATATGTCATAATCGTGATCGTACTCTCCAAACTTCTAAAGCGCCACTCGAAGGCCAACCACAGGGCACCAGCCTATTCAAGAGCGCTACGTCAACTCAGAGGGGGTTCCATATAGTAGTCCAAAACAGGTCCGAGTCCGATTTCCAGGGACCAGCTCAAGAGAGGAGGCCGAGCAGCTGTTAAGATGGGTGGCATTTAGGGCGAGAATAATTGGAAGGCGGAGGATCAGATGAGTCAGGGTAGAGGTACTTGAAAGGTGAGACTTTAATTTTGAGTGGAAAGCCCGGGGTGATATATAGAGGAATACTAGGAGGAGGAGGAAGAACGGGCTGCATATGATGGGGAACGGAGATACTGCGGAATTCAGAGGGTAGATCATTCCAGAGGCATGGTGCTGTGACGGATATGGCTCGGTTGAAGAACTTGAGATGAGTAGTGACTGGGGGTGGGGGGGGGTAGAGAAGAACTGAGATAAGAGGATGATCGGGTGGAGCGGGTTGCCAAGATGGTGAAAAGATCACGAAGGTACTTGAGTTGGGAATATTGTAGGGAGTTGGGGGTTAGTCACAGCACTTTATGATTATGCCGCATTTATGCGCCAATGCAGTGATTTGAGCATGGGGGTGATATGATGATGTTTGGGCGTTCTAGTGTCAGCTCTGTCGCAAATCATAGCCTGTTCCCTTGTCTCCTGTCGCTTTGATTATGCTAATCGATTATTGTGGGTCTCTCAGTCTTTCAGCCGAAGAGACTGCAACGCCTCCAAGACTCATTAGATCGCGTAGTGACAAGCTCCTCAGCCCTACTCCATCAGCTGCATTGGCATCATGTTGAATTCAGAATAAAATATAAACTGGCTTGTTTGACCTACAAAGCCCTCAGCACCAGCACACATCCCTACTTTCAATCACTGCTAGCTCCTTACATCCCTCCTCATCGTCTGTGATCATCAAGTACGGGTCTTTTAGCAGAGCCACGATGCAGAACAGTTATAGGCTCACGTGCTTTCCGTACCTCTGCCCCCAAGGAATGGAATCGACTGCCACTCTCTGTAGCTCAAATTCGCTTCCTACCTTTATTTATTCCGGATATTTCTATAGCGCCTCTCGAAGTCAACTACTACTCAGAGGCGCTCCCGACTACAGCATTTGATACTGTGCCGGAATTTTCACGCCGAAGCGCCACGAGCAATTGCGAGTGTAGGACTTGCCCAAGGTCCGTACGCAGCGGCTAGAGTGGGATTCGAACCTGCAACCCTCCGGTCACAAAGCGCCGAACTTACCACAGAGCCACCACGCCCCTAACGCTGTACTTACTGTGTCAAGTTTCTGTGCATCATTCGACATCAGATTCACAATTTGTCCGACAGATGTCTGAGTCATAGCGCTACTACTTAGCCGTAAGCACTGAAACAAAACCAAGCACCATACTAGACATGAACACCAAACAAAATTACAAAAACAACATCACAAAACAGATTTCAAGTATACGATGTTCTTACATTTTTACGTACATCTTCACGATAATCACCTTATTAATTTATTGTCATATTTCATTGTCATTCGTTCCTCACTCACTCATTCCTCATTGACTTATATTTACTGACTGACAGAATGAAATACAGACTGAATGATTGCTGTTATATTGATGCCACATTGCTGGCGACTACACAGGAGGGACTGCAGAAATTGATGGATCAACTAAACAGGACCTCAATAAAATACAAGATGAAGATAAATATCGGAAAGACAAAGATTATGAGGATAAGTGGAGGGGAGGAGGAGATAGCAATAAAAATAACAATAAATGGAGAGGAGGTGGAACAGATCAAGATCTTCTGCTACTTGGGAAGTGTGATAACAACAGATGCAAGATGCCATAGTGATATTAAAGGAAGGATAGTTTTGGGAAAAGATGCGTTCGCGAAAAGAGGAGAGTTGATGAGAGGAGGGCTGAGCAAAAACCTCAAGTAAAGACTTTTCAGGGCACTGGTATGGGTTTGGTACCGGTACTGTAAGGGTCGGAGACGTGGATCATCAGGAAAGAGGATTTCAAGAGATTGGAGTCTTTTGAGGTGTGGATATGGAGAAGAATGGAAAAGGTGAGCTGGACGGAGCGAATGACAAATGAGGAGGTGTTGCAAAGAGTAGAAGAAAAACGATCACTGATGACAACATTAAGAGAAAGACAAAAGAACTGGATTGGACACAAATTAAGGGGAGACTTCCTCTTGAGAGAAATCATAGAGGGGAGATTGGAGGGAAGGAGAGGAAGACCGCGACAGATGATGCTGGGATGGATGATGACCGACGGATACAGCGGACTGAAGAGAAGAGCACAGCGAAGAGAGGAATGGCGTCATTGGAAGTTTAAACCTGCCGAAGGGCAGAGAACTTAAAGAAGATACGCACATTCGCACAACTTGTATTTAGGACTTCAAGCAATTAAATGTCACTTATGACTAAATAATTAAGTCTAGTAACTACAAAGGGACTTAATAACGTCCTTATTTGGCCAACATGTCACCGGGTCAGGTAGGTAATTATACTTTTGTCACATTTCACAGGATTATGTTCTGTATAGCCGCGCAGAATTTGTTCAATGATTTCTAACATGTTTGAGTTTACGGTTGCTAAGTTTGCGTACCGAATTAATTCTTCATTTCGGTTGTGGATACTGTGCTTACTTTCTTGTAAATGAGTGAACAGATGGCAATCCTCATCCACATTCCAGTCCTGACCATCCTCAATGTGTAGATATGGAAACATGCAGCCGGTATAATCGAACAGAGACTGACGCCCATTGCATACAGGCAGCCTTCCCATAGTTCAATTGTTGAGTTTGGACTGAAAAACTGGATCAGCCCTCCGAGAAAAATCGGCTGGACAATCCGCAAAGTCTCCTGCGGGAGTATTTTCCAAACAGTATTTACATAACTATACGGTGATGTTTTTATTTATTAGAAACATTATTTATGTATTAATTGAGCACCATTGTCTTATGCATCAGACAAAGCATCCGTCAAGGGTAGTGAGCAACTGTACATGAAGAATTTCGTTTAGTTCTTTACAAAATTACCAATAGGATGAGTAAACGAATGAGCTGGACACCATGTAAAACAGGATATGTACACAACATGTGGGGCGTGGTGGCTCAGTGGTAAGTTAGGCGCCTTTTGACCTGAGGGTTGCAGGTTCGAATCCCACTCTAGCCGCTGCGTACGGACCTTGGGCAAGTCCTTGGGCAAGACCTTGGGCGTGAAAAATCCGACACAGTATCAATGCTGTAGTCGGGAGCGCCTCTGAGTAGTAGTAGACTTGAGGAGGCGCTATAGAAATATCCGAAATAAATAAATAAAATAAATAAACAACCTCTTACTGAGGCTTTATTTCTTTCTGATCAATATCAAACTCTTCTGTTCATGGTTGATAATGCTTCAAACTGTCCGGCTTCAGTGTGGACTTCGTGACCGTTTTAGGATGGGAGCTATCATCATATTTGCAATAAAGTATTAGGCCCCTATACTGTGTCTATACATAGACACTGACTGATATAGAGCCTTCACGGAACCTATTGATTAGACCTACATTTGCCTTCGATATAGCTGAATGATGCGACACATAAGAATTCTCTAAACAGACTATGCTATACGAGGGAGCAATATACGTTTAGTAGAGGTCGCCAGAACATGTAAGGAAGAACGAACAGCAGATGTGGCCTGAAGCGAGGCAGTTGAACAGTGCTGACTTTTTCAGAATAAAGACGAAGTTTTGGGCTGAATGCAGGTATAGAGCTGATCTGCTTTGGCCAACTATCACCAAGAATATGCATTATTATAAATCTGTTTAAAATTCTAATTACTATGATGACAGCAACGACTCCCCAGATGATGTATCGAATACCGAATGTTTTCCATAATGCAACACAAAGCGACGGTTGTCTGCCTAACCGTAGTTTCCGCAACTCCAATTCCCAATTTCTAAAACAACAGAACATTTCTGACATCGGAGAGTAAAGGCATTCATATCGCAGTCGCCTACTTAAACACTTCTATTGGGCCTAATCTTAACAAGAATAAACTCTTTCAAATGTCAGTTGGACAATTTTTAAATCCTAAGGAATCTTCGGTAAATTATAGATATAGATTTGGATGGGAATCAGTTGGTTGAGCGTCAGGTTTGAGATTGAAAGACGCGCAAAATAAAGAGCTTTTACTTCATTTCTGCTCGTTCTGAACTCGGGACCCCAGACATACTACGATCCAAGGAAAGAACATCGAAAAATAAATATTTCCAGAATTTCTGTTTCATTTCTCTCCTCAAGCAAATTCAGCTATGAAAGAATAATTTTATCGAACACCATGGATGGTAAACTTGGGAACAGACTGAAACACTGGTCACCCATTCTCGTTTGTTAAAGCAAAGAAAATGAAGTCACACACTTCACACTCTTGGCTGGCTCTTGAGGTTAGCTATGCTTAAGGGACTGTTCTAAAGGCATAAATACATGTTCACACCATCGTAGTTTATTCTGAAAAGGCTTTATACGTTCAGTTAATTTTGACAAGTGTAATACAATACAATCTATATACGGTGATACAATTTCGTCATCCATTGTTCTCCGGCCTATGCGTCAAACACCATTAGTTCCACACCTCAACTCAAGCTAAAGAAACCAAACAATTTTCTTAAAACATCGCTGAACAGAATCATTGCTAGCAGTGAAAACTTGTTGTTCAGCTTGTGCTAAACAAAATAGCATTTAGAAAAAATATTTTAAAAAGGTCCAGTTAATGAAATGTAAGAATATTAAATAATCACTTTTCAAGTTGTTCGCCAAGATACTTTGTCGAATCTGATTCTGCAAGCGAATAGAGATCACTGTCTTCCAAGGCTCTCTTGTTTCCCAGTCTCACAAGCGGGTTCACCCACCTGCCAAGGAAACATGATCCCAATCACCAGATTTATCATCAGTTTCAGCACCTTTTAGATGTCACGAAAGGCGTTATCATCACCACCATCATCATCATCCATCACCATCACCCACCGTCACATCACCGCTACCATCAAAACTTCATCATACTGATAATCATTGAGATCATAATTTTCGCATTTGTTGTCATCATGAATCTCGTGATCATCAACATCGTCGTCGTCGTCGTCATCATCATCATCATCATCATCATCATCATCATCATCATCATCATCATCATCATCATCATCATCATCATCATCATCATCATCATCATCATCATCATCATCATCATCATCATCATCATCATCATCATCATCATCATCATCATCATCATCATCATCATCATCATCATCATCATCATCATCATCATCATCATCATCATCGTCATCATTTAAAGCATTTATATTAAACAAAAGTCCATTTGATTATTCTCCTCATTAAAAAACCATCATCACGACCAAAAGAGTCATAGGGAGAGACAAAACAACACTATTATGCAAAGCAATCAAAGAAAAATTATGGAGAAGCCTTCTCCCTTTCTTTTACTCAAGACTCAGAATTATAAATAAGGAAAATATACGGTGAGCAGGGCTGTAGTGGTAAAATTTGAGGTGAGTATTCGCTACCGGTGAGCAGCGGCGTCACTAGGGCTGGTGTGACCATAAAAAAAATGTGAAGACCTTTTTTAGGAAATAGGAATTCGTCTCAGAAAAATTTCAGACTTTTTACCAATTCTCTGAAAATTTTCTGACTTTTTACGATTTCGCCTCGGAAAAAGTTGACCTTTTTTTATACCCGCGTATACCCTCGACTACAGCCCTGACGGTGAGACGAGGTAAGGTAAGGATAGGTATGGTAGATATCCATAATAGGTATGGTAAACTGATTGCTGAGTGTTTCTGAGCCTGAGGTCAGTGAGGATACTTATGATGAACTAATGAGTGATGACTTCTGTAAATTAGCTCACAAGTTCGGAGTTACTGAAACTGTAGGCCTACTGTTCGTCTGATTCTCTGTGTGCCACTCATCGTTCTAATGTCTGGTTAATTGGCTTATTGAAACGCTCTGTAATCGATACACTTTTTGAACGAACTATGTTTGAAGCCGTAGTTTTTGTCGGAAGCACTTATAGCCGAAAAAGGTAGTTTACGCGCTTTAAAGGCTAGCTGAAAAACAAACCGTAAATTAAGCCAGCCGTTAAACAGAAATATTGCGGCTTAGGGGTATATTCCAGCGGCAAATTCCGGGAGGCGAAAAATCCGCACACCATAGCTAATTACTATGGAATTCACTTACACTTGAAAGGCCGATGATACTCGGCTTTGCATTGTTCTATGCAATATATAATTTACAACTGTATTTCGATACTGCCAAAGTTCAAAAGTACACACACGACCATGCGACAGACAATATTATTGATGACGCTGAGCAACTGCGCGTGAATTAACGCGCAACGAGAACGCTGATTCATTGCCAAGTGCAAATATACAGAGCTAATACAAGCACATACAATATTCCGGATTATAAAGTCGAACCGTATAACGCTCATAATAAGCAAGTTTAATTTGGCAGTGATTATCCTTGTGGTAATTCACATTGTCTCTCTACGTCTTGAAACATCCGCTGATGTAGTTGCTTACAACACATGTGTTTAGCAGCACATACAGTCATACACCATAGCATTATACTTTGAACTTTGAACAGCTGCTTAAGATTCACGAATGTCTTTTAACGTTGGTTTAATTGTGTGCTTTAGACTTGTTTGATAAAAGCTGCTCTCAGTATCGTCAAAGGCGAATGAAGATTAACTAAATGTGTGTTGATAACATGTTATTCTGAGTTGATTTATGTTTTCTTATGTTTGCATCCATACAGCATCTAATTAATATAATTTGGGATGCAAATGTAACTAGACTTAATGTAGTTGAACAAGATTACAACTAAGTAATCTGTTCAGTACATTAGGAAACAAAGACCAAAGCTTCTGTTCCTACGATTCCAATGGAACCAAATCCCCAGAATCCAAATACACACTGCAATTCACTGAGGCCATTAGTAATTGCACCACCATTATCAACATCACAACATCCACCGTCTCAGTGGATAATGCGGGTATAATAAAACTGTAGGTGAAAAGCTTATGCCGAATAGTAAAATGATGATTGTGATGATGTTGCTGAGGATGCTGATCAGGATTATGATAACGAAGACCAACACGACGATAGCGGTATGATGATGGTGGTGGTGGTGATGATGATGACGAGGAGGAGGAGGATAAAAAACTGTTGACTAAGCACACACTCCTCATGACGGTGACAATGAGAAAGACAATAATGATCATGATGCAGATCAAGTTCACAATTATAATGACTTTGACAACGATGATGATGGTGATGATGATAACAACGGCTATGACGATCGTCGATGGCGATGTCACATGACGGTGACATGACGATGACGGCGATGTCACATTACGCAAGTAAGCAACCGTCTTACGAGAACAAGATCCTTGACAGAACGTTAACATTGTATTCTGGGCACGGCGCCTGAATCTTCTCTCGTGCATCCATTGCATTCGATGTTTTCTTAACTCGGAGTCCCACGTCAGACGAAGTCATCTCAAGTCGACGAGAAACCAGCGTATAGGCTTCAGTCTTTTGAATATATCGCACTTCACTAAGTGCAAAGTTCACAAGTTCAGTAAGATCAACGAACGAATACGGTGAGACAGTCGCATCCAACTCAGACATGGTCGATTCGCTACACTCACTCTCTCTCTGTCTCACCTGACAAGAGCTCAACGCTACTGATCGACCGTGGCAAATCAGTACAAAGACCTGCATGCATAAACATATTATATACAAATGAATGCTTGGCCTACTTCTTTAATTATACTGCGTTAGATTACATGTATAGAATAGTGACTGATGAAGACAATTAAACACCATCGATTTAGGGAAAAAGAGAGGCTTGCTAATTAAAAACCAGATGCCCAGCATACGAGAAATTCCGATACACACCTACCGACAGGTATCCAGAATACGAACCTTTTTCCAACACCTCTCGACAGGTAGATTGGCACTGACCGCTCCAGCCACGTGTAAAAAGCCGCATCTGTCGCATAAGTCGCCAGCACTTCGAAGCAGAGGTTTTCTACGCTGTCTCCCTACTGTTGTAGTTTGTCAAGCAGATACAGAGTCACGCAAAGATATCTCCATAAAAGCAAGGATCCAGCGCTTAGTTTATCGAAGCTTGGAGAGCAAACTATGCATGATTGTAACTGTAAGCTCGGACTGTAGGCCTATAGGCGGAATCACAAATTGCACCTAGTGGCGTAATAGGCATCAGGTCGGGAAATAACCTTAAAATTGCAACACCGAACGACAAGTGAAACAAACCTGCACAGGGCGATGAAGACTCAAGCCGTGACCTCGCCCAATGCTTTAAGTCTAAATCCATCTTATGCCTAATACTAATGTATTCAAGAGGTCCGGTGTTGAGGTCAAGGCCTAACGAAGTACTGGTTGAATCCGAATCATAGCAGAATTGCTTCATATACTCGTTTAATACTCTAACTACATAGAAAGGCTATTTCCTAGCTGGAATAACTGGAAGGCTATTTCCTAGCCGGAAATAGACAGACACACGCAGACATACAGAGTGACACACAGACAGAGAGAAACACTGACAGACACATAGACGGTAACGATGTAGGCCTATACACGGAGCTGTGTTAGAAGTTGCAGCGATTCGTTAAGGTGGGATTTACATGTGGAGTTCTATCAAGCCAACAGTTCATGGGCGCTGTCTTCGTAACGCGGGTTGCGCGGGGTCGAACCGTCGAAGCTTCCTAAAGACGGATATCGTTTAGAATATTCCAAGAAATAATAGTAACAGTAATAAGCAATTGCCAAACGAGGACCTATAGGCCCTACTAAAAACATGTACTGTATTTCGCCAGAAGAGGCCATCGCTAGAGGGACAATACGGAACAAATACTCTCTAGAGGAAAGTCCTTTTACTCTTCGCTGTCAGAAGAGATGCGTTCTATTTTGTTCTGTAACGACCGCATCACCCACATGCTCTTCGCTCTCAACAGTTAGCTGGGACAGAGTCGGATCAACGTTATTTGTTAAGCTGCGTGTAGGATCCAATTGAAGATAATTGCGCACCTCTGTTCTGCTGGTTCAATGTTTTGTTTCGAATTTTGAAAATTTTCTAAATTAAAGTTTACTCGATTATTTAATAAGCGATAGACCCGCACGGCGCCCCGCAACCGCGGGAAGCACGGACCCAAATTTCAACGCTCTTACCATGATATGGCACGTATACGTCGTACAGGCTACAGAGAAGACATTTGAGTACTCTGGCAGCCGTACCCACGGATAGGCTACACCTATTCAGCCAAAACTAAATTCCCACAGCAACCCACTGGATGAAAGTGCATTCGTTATACACGTCCAGCTGTCTATGTTGCTCAACACCACCACATAACCCGTGTTCTGAAATGACTTCATTGACTAAAACTCTATCAGCGCATCCATTGCAAAATTGTATCTCTTACTCAGGGCTGTAGTGGTAAAATTAGAGGTTAGTACACGCTACCGGTTAATTTTCCGAACAAATTGGAGGTGAGTATACGCCAATGGTTACTTTTCCGATACAAATTAGAGGTGAGCACAAATATTTTGTGAGGTCAGTATACAGTCTCTAGCGGTGGGAAGACGCCGTATACCCGCGTGTACTCACGACTAGGCCTACAGCCCTGCTCTTACCTACAACGCCCTACAAACCACTCAGATTTCTTACATTCGCCAGCTATTCACCATCCAACCGTCCAGGTCTACCTGATCATCATCATCATATCTTTCTCTATCTCGGCTTACAGCCTCCTCTCTGAAATTCTGCAACCGCTCCTCAGTCTATGCTGCACCGGCTCTTTGGAATGATCTTCCAAAAGATCTCAAGATCTCCGCCAGTTTGCTCATTCTCCTATACCACACAACCACCGTTATAACCGATTACCACCGTAGCACCACGCTGTCTCCTCGGCTTGACCACCCCGGACTCTAACCTGGCACCGGAACCGACAAGGCAGCCTGGTAATTGCGGGCTTGATTTGATATAGCGCCGGTCAATAAGCAGATCTCCCTGATGTGGCTTTTGTGTGGCGGTAAGAAATTTCGGAGGCTTACATTTACATTTACATTTGGCTCTGTTAGGCACAGCAACGACCAGCTTTTGGGTCTCAGACACACTACCAGTCATTGCCCCTTGGCTGGCCCTACAAAATTGACCCTACACGTATACAAACCCGTAGCGGCCCATACACCACGTTTCGGCGAGTTAGCTGTTGGCTCCACACAGTGGATCAGCGTGGGCAAGCCTTCAGGGCCCGGTATTGATGATTTGATTGGTAGGCGAAAGACATAATAATTGTGCCCTATTCATACTACGTCTAAAAGCACATTCATTGCACCCACAGTCGGCCCACTATTGGCACCTGAGCAAATTTTGACCAGATATGGGTCCAACGAATGCAGTTCGCAGGAACTGGTGGACCTCAGCAGCTTAACTAATATTATGTTATTTTTTAAATATTACATGCTACAATCTCAAATCCTTTAGTCGATAGAGACTATAACCTTTTGAAATGGAAATCAACAGCTCTAGGTATACACATTGAATGAAAATAATATAACGAAAGAGACTTTTTTAATTTTGTTGAGGTTAGCATCATCCATCCAATTACTAAGAAATACAAACAACTGTTGAACACTTAATTACAAGTTCTGAATGATATGATGTATCTGCATTTTCACAGACCGCACTTTAGAGAACCTTTCAACAGATTCCAATAAACTTCAATTTTTTTTAAGTAGTTGAAATCATTTACCTAAAACGTTCTAAAACAGGTTCAAGGTGTTAAACTAGTTGCAAATTTGTAAACTTATACAATACACATTCAGTAGCAAAAATTCTAACAAATGAAATAGCTGAAGTTTATTCAAGTTGATAACCTTGTGTATAAAAATCTTAGAATCAACCCGTACTCTACACGTAACAAGACTAACGCTCTACTTCCACCGTGTCACAAATAGCAAGGTTCCAAACCATGCAAGACTATCATGGATCTTCTCAGAATGCTGAAGCATGGCGCTTAAGTGACCTGGCATTTCTTTTGAGTCAGCATCAGAGGAACCTTGGCCTAACCATTGAGTTTGTTTAAAAGTGCTACATAAAATTATATAGGTTTTAATTTACATTTACACATTTGAGGCAAAAAGGAATTGGATTACAAAAACTATATGATATTCCAAAAATCTAAGTTGCAGGCTAAAGCGCGTTATATTCTAACGGTATATTTCATCTGTAGGCCCTAGTTAACAAAACACTCCTATTGTACATTGTACACTGTAACTACATAGTTTATACAACTTCCCTTGTCGATATGTTGGCATCTATATGATCATTATAGAGCGCGCTTCTGTAAATCTGTCAATCGCTGAACTCATATCATCAAACAGATTGTAAACATTTGTGACTACTGATAATGTTCATTAAGCTGTAGAACAGCCAAAGATATTCAACATTACCTACTTGTGTACTAGCTTTCTTTTCATTGATCGCCAACACTTAAAATGTGCTGGATAAAGAAAATTTGCCCGTATGCCTATCTGAATAACTGTGCGCTGACGCTTGCAAAGCACTTTGCGATCAAACACCATTAACACTGGAGAGTTTATCACCGTTTAAAGACGAGTATCGCTTGCTCGAAGTTTCAAACGCAACTTGAGCTGTTTGTTTAAGATTGTTGAATTCTTCCGGACCAGTCTGTTCTGCCATTTTGTAGAAAAAGCCATTCGTGTTTTGAAGCAACGTATGCGGTTGGTCAAATTCAATGATACGACCAGCATCCAACACCTAAATCAAGTTCATTACCATAACCAAATCTACACTTTTAGAGCCAATAAGTGATTTACTGTATATTATTATGAATAACTTTAATCGTTCTGGTGTCATTATAAAGTAGAATAAAAGAAAGAACAATATCGACAAAATTTAATATGCAGCGCCGCACAAACTTTTTCTTTCTAATAAAACAACTACAAATTAAATGCTTCATTTTGATCTAAAATCTTACAAATATATTTCAGTTGAGGCATTGCGTACGTGTGGCGTTCTTTCCAATGAGCCCAGCTCCTAACTGAATTTGACTTAGATTGGAAGTAGGCCTACTGTCGTGTACCGGAATGGCAGAAAAAATGTGGTAATCCTAAATAATGTAGAATTATAAGTTCACGAATAAAGGGAAAATGATACTATTGCATAATTAATTCAATATTTTCCAGTCTATTTCAGTTGCATCTCTAATCCCCATGAAATACACATTAGAAACAACGCTAACCATTATTCTGTCAGAGTCTATAATGGTGTTGAGTCGGTGAGCAATAGTGAGCACTGTGCAATTAGAAAACTGGGTCCTGATTGTGTTCTGAATCAAAGCATCCGTCCTACAATGCCAACATCAATTGTACAGTCCACAAACCAAAACATTTCAAAACACTTTACAATAGTAACCAAACTAGAGCAACCAAACGCCCAAACCAACTAAATGCTAATAAAAAAAGGGGGAGGACTTGTCGCGTTGAAGGCCTGCGTACATGAAAAGCCTTTTCAGGTCGAAGGAATATGCTCATAAAAACAGCTGAAATGTTAAACTCTTATAATGCCTGTGAATGATATTGCATAGCATCCGAGAAGTAGCTCACTACACGACAAGCTATACAAAGAGTAGCAAATTACATCACATAGCAAAATACAGAGAAGCTCATTCAGATTGCTTCAATTCAAAGAAAATTAACAAAACACGGCTTCGGTAAACAACGGATGTGAGAGAAAATATAAGGGATGATATAATGGTTACATTGGATGATTTTTTAAGTCAGAAGTAAAGCCAATGGTAGGAGTCAAGAAGGGATTTTATGTCTTGGCCAAAGTCATGCAGAGAAGTTGCAAAAACAAGAGTTTAGTTCAGCTGTCGCGAGCTACATGAACCACTCAACAACCGGTTTCACTGATTTGCCTCATAGTGACAAAACTTTAGATGAAATGATTGTAATTTAGGCCTACAATAATTACTATAGGCTGAGAAATAGTGAACTCCCTGAGAAATAATAAACTTCATTATTCAAAACTTTTAGCCGTGATTTGTGCTTACTGTCATGTTAAAGGACTGTGAAAAGCACTCAGCCATGATTCCTTTTGAGTCATAGCATTAATCCTGCTGAAACACACTCTAGTCTTCTCGGCTCACTCTCCGGATTATGACTCAGAACCGAAACGAAGAAAACATAAATTTGTCCGGTAATTAAGTTTCCTGGCGCACCCTTTACGTGGGGCTCAGAAAGTTCAGACGTCATATATTTACAGTTGCATTTACATCTTCAAAGGACGTCGTTGCTGTGGAGAAACGGAAATTCCGCATAATAAATGGCTATACCTTTGGTCGACGTTTGCAGTTGCTTCATCAATGACCAGGATTTTATTGCACTTGAGAATTGCTCGAGCGAGACATAAGAGCTGGCGTTGGCCCATGCTCAGGTTGCTTCCTCCTTCTTGAATTGGTGCCTCAAGGCCAGACGGCATATCCTCAACCATCTGATGTAGCTGAACCTTTAATCATTATAATTCATAATTATTCCTAGTATTACAATTACCATTACTACCAATAATATTGCAACCAGCTTTGCATTTCGGCATGAATATTATATTTTGATACATAGTATTTATCGCGATTTTCATTTATATAACACTGCAAAAAACCACAAGAAAAGGATAAAGAAATTTATAGTACTCAGATAACATTCCTCGATGACTGGCGATACCTGCATAAACGTAAAGTGAATAAGTTTATGAAGAAGGAAGATGTAGATGATGATAAGGATCAGAATGAAAATGAAGAAATGCAAAAGAAAGAAAGATCAAAACTATGAGAACAAATTATATGAGGAGACAACAGTGTGCATGAGAAGAAAAACATGGCAACAGAAATTAAACACTGAGCATCTCTGGAGATAATAGGAAACAAGCTCGAGAAGAAAGTCAACAGAAAACAGAGCATGATACAACGGCGCAGATGTTTGCTGCTTCATAAAGGCTGCAGCAACATGCAACTGGACCAACCTGCTTGAGTGCTTGCCAGATTTCAAGATCAGAGTGATCATTGAGAGGGTCGAGATTCGTTCGAACTGATCCAGTGAGAAGGACAGCATCCTGTGAGAGAAAAGAAACAGATCCATGCAGGAATTCTTGTAACTGTTGAATTGATATCACTCAGTCTTCAATCAACTAATTAATAATTTACTTCATCCTGTTATATATTGTAAGTACCTGGACATTTGTAGGCACATAGATTTCAAGGACGTCACATATAAGGGCATGAACGTTGATTTATAATAGATCAAAATGATGCATCTTAAAACTGCAAAAATGTTTTGTAAAATTTGACTACATAAACATTAAATTTTGTTACAAGTCCCTTGCAAAAAACGTTGTTCGATTGAGTTGGAAATATGTTGTACAAATATATTTATATAAAAAATTATACATGTATACAAAAATTACATTTACAACACGCTATATACATACTAGGATGATATATACATGAATGGTGATTTGTATATCATATTGGATGGCGCCAGCGACAGTGATTATTCAAACGAAAGATCATGTCTGTTAGGATTTATAGGGAATGCAAACCCGAGGGCTTTTTATGAACCCGGATTTCCGGTAATTGCACCAGTAAACTTGGGTACCCGGATTTTGATGTTTTTACAAACTTTACATGATAAGTATTACATGTCTTGCGATAAGAACAACGTCGTCGTATGCAGCTACAAAAGTCCAAAGTTCTGTAGACGACAAGGGTCATCAACGTCCTTGAGTTTGAGCAGGTTTATCTGATGCTTAGACCGCAGATGAATATGCATACTTCGTGTTGAACAGCCAACAATTTTCAGCTTGAATTTACATAACTGGCACTGAGCCGTCTCTCCCATAGAATCGCGAACGAAGGGCTTCCAAACACCGCGCTTTAAATTTGCTGATTTAAAAATTGATAATTAAATCAATAAATTCAAACAGAAACAGTTTACCGATAATACACGCGATGCCACGAGTCAACAAACTCAACTCTAGGACTACTCACTGGTCGTATGAAATGTGAAACCTCACTCATATAGCGTCACCAGTAAAGACATGGAACGAGCCGATAAATAATTAAGTAGAAGTAGTATTACGTAACCTGTACCAAGCGCAGCATAATCGTAAAATTTCCATTACTCTGTATTTCTGAGTTTCACAGCGTGAAAAACGGTGAAAGTGACGCTTTTAAAACACGTCAAACCCGGGTTTCAATCGCTTTTTAGGATGACATAGACGAGCTTTGGCAGGTGTCCGTTCCTCGCTTTGGCTGTGGGGTCCTCATACTTGCGTTCGATGCAGAGGACAAGACTGCACGTCAGTATGAGAATTGTGGAAAAAAGACTGGGGGGGTTAGACCTTGATTCATGTGGAGTTTGGGTGTGCAATGAAGACTTTACTATGGGGTCCTAAGAAAGACTAGGGGGTTGAACCCCCCAACCCCCCCGACAATTCTCACCCTGCTGCACGTGCGGGGCCAACCTGTCACGAAGGGGTCATTGCCTCCGTATAGTCTCAAGAGCGGAACCGGTCTTCGTCTAGGATGGAAGCTGTTGTGGCTCAAGTGGTGCTCAAAGTTTGTATTACTCTCAAACATAGTTCCTTTCCCTGTCGGTCTCCCTTGTTCTTAATCTTTCGAGTTTGGCTGCGTTTTGTAGTATATTAGCGATAGGCATCCGAGTTAGGCTACATTTATATTGTATAGTAAAACACTGATTCGAGTTAGGCTAGACCCTATTGTAATATAATAAAATAGTAATCAAAATTTAATGTCATTGTTCAAACTCGGGTTTCAATGGCGGTTAAGCCCGGGTTATTGGGTTTTGAAAATCCCGGGTAACCCGGGTACTTGGGTAGCCATAAACCACTGATTCGAGTTAGGCTAGACCCTATTGTAATATAATAAAATAGTAATCAAAATTTAATGTCATTGTTCAAACTCGGGTTTCAATGGCGGTTAAGCCCGGTTAAGCCCGGGTTATTGGGTTTTGAAAATCCCGGGTAACCCGGGTACTTGGGTAGCCATAAACCAGGGTTTGCAATCCCTACTGCCCGTGTTTCCGATAAATATCTACTGGTAATGACACCATCAATTTGACATCACCTATTTCTTCTGCATCAACTTTTCTGGTTCAACACTTTTGATGCTGCTCTGCTTAGTCTACCACTTGGTCGTCTTTCAGTCACAGTTAAAGAAGCATTTAAAACAACAGTGTTTCGTTAAGTGTATTCATGTAGCAAGTGGGTCTGCTGTGAGAATCTAGCCTGTAAGGATCCTGAAACTGAAACAGGAATATAATATTAAATAAATAGAAGTCATACCTGTGGAATGATGGAGATTTTCTCACGCAGATCATGTAGTCCAAGTGCAGTTATCTCTAACTTGTCTATACATAATTTTCCATCTGGCTCCACGAGGCGAAACAGTAAGCTGATCAGAGAACTTTTACCAGCCCCTGTTCTGCCAACTATGCCAACCTAAATCAACGTCAACTTTCTTCAACATTTCAGGTTATACTTTCCTTTACATTTCCAATAACATCGTATTAAATTTTATCAAGTTGTTGTTTAACTTCATAAACTGTTATTACTCCCGCTGTCTGGCCTCTTGCAGACTATTTAGTTTTCTTCCTTTTCATTCTAGCAACTTGTAATTCAGCAAAACCCTCTTCACCTTTGGCATCACAGGCCCTACTATTTAATATTTACTCAAACTAGATCCTTTTCCAACATAGGGCCCTCCCTGTGGAATGACCTTCCTTCCTTTCTACGGCTAACCTTACTCTCTGTATCTCTTCCTTCATCTCTCCATGCTTAAAACCTTTTTCAGAGCTTTCGCACTGGGAGCGCAGCTGAGTGGCCTCAGCTGTGAGCGGCGCTATACAAATCTCCAAATATGATATGATATGATATTTATACCCAGTAATAATTGAATGTGATAAAACCAATTTTAGTAGTTCTGTTCCATCTGCAACTTATAAAAAAACTATAAAATGAGTATATAAACTGTACACTTTTAATAATAATTTTTTTTATTAATTCAAACTGAGAAGTACGCAGTAAGATTACATTGAAACATGACAGTACAATCAAGCTCTTAATTAAACACACGCTTTGGCAACCATGCAAGGCGCCTCCATAGCGGGGGTTATGGGTATCAAACCGCAATCTAATGCTCTCCTGGCCCCGAGTGTTGCCGTTACTCTATCCCACTCCCCCAAGTGTGGGAAGATCCGAAGGAGAGGGTAAACGTGCCAAAGCTAAGAAAATACTTCACACGCAGTTGACTAGCTCTTGGAATTTACTTTAAGGGAATACTCTTCCTCCCCCAATCGGTTTCGAAGCTTCATCAGTGGTTTGCCTAAGCTTTCGAATTCATGTATGTTTTGTCAGTTCTCCTATATTACTAAAGTCCAGACTCAAAACTATTCTAATTTCCTTCTCATTCACGGACCTCTCGGATTAGTCTTGTTATTAAAAAAAATCTAATTGGCACAGAAACTGGTTCAATGTTCAAACAGTACAGAGGAAGTCTTCAAATCAGTTCTGACAAATCAACCAAATTTCTCAGCCTAACCTTTTCTGATGGAAATATTGAGAAGTTGATATCATCCAAAACGTTTGCACCATCTTCTTTATACTTCAGGCATACGTTCTGAGCACTGATGCTGCCATCTTGCGGCCAATTGGATGGCGGTTTATTTTCTTCTTTCGACTCCAGCGGAGCCTCTGGAGGAAGTTCCGTATATTCCACAACTCGCTCAACTGAGGTCATCTGACAAAATGAATTTTTTTTCTTAGCAAAAACACCAACACCTGAAGTAGTTGTTTTGGTGGTAGTAGTAGCAGCTTTACTAGTAGAAGTATACAAACACTCTGCCACTGAATATGCGCAATGTCAAATGATTCAGCCCATTATATATTTAAAAAGTTAAGCGACAACCCGGTTAGTCAATGTAACCCTAGTATCTGATCACAAAATATGTATGCTTAAATAAGTAAGGAACACTTTAGTATGGATTCATATTACAAAACTGTACAGAATCTAGCAATAGGCATAATACCAACTAGACCATCACGAAAGAATACAACTTGGAAGAAACGATTTCTGCTGACTACCTGGCTTTCGACCTCTGAACTCTGCCGGACTCCCCACTGGAAGAGTATCATCATCGTCATAGCGTAGTTCAGACTCAGTCCCACCAGGCTTCCATTCATACCTATGAAATTTCATATTATTGTTATTTTGACCCGAGGCAGTTATAATCCCTCAGGTTTTGCACGCAGTCAGTATATCTGCTTCTGAGCGTGAAGAATTTCCAAACTAGAACTAGGCCTTAGTGTACCTAAACAGTAAAGAATTTATGCTGTATGTGTGAAAAGATGTGAAACATTAAATTTTGTAAAGTTTAAATCAATTATTATTATTATTATTATTATTATTATTATTATTATTATTATTATATTATTATTATTATTATTATTATTATTATTATTATTATTATTATTATTATTATTATTATTATTATTATTATTAAGGAGGTTTTATATAGCGCCCCTAAAAGTGATCTACTCAGAAGCGCTCCTAGTCCAACCACGGCTAAAGAGACAGTAGTTTTCAAGTTTGTAAGAAACAATGTAAAGTGAGTCATAATTGACCAGGCGGAGTGCAACAGGAAGGCCATTCCAGGTTGCGGGGCCAGCGACCGAAAAAGAACGGCGCTGCATAATGGCTGTCCGCGTGCGGGGACCAAGAGCTCGGCCTGTTTAGGCGAGCGAAGAGCAGATCGCCGCAACTATAAAGTTTGTAATCGGAGTTTCGTGTGGCACACGTGGATTCTTCCTCTGTGAGGGGTTTAAGGTCGCTAAAGGAACAGTGTCAAACTGTAGCTAAGACGTTCTACTACGAACTGGCCGGCTGCTGAAGAATGTTGTCTTCTACCATATGCAAGGGAGTGCTTGGTGTCCTGGTTCATGTGTTGTGCGCTTTGTCACCTGTCGCTGTTCCCTTTCTTCAATGCTACGAAGTAGAGGAACTCAGCCTTCCAGAATCATATATGCAATCAACTCTCGATAGGAATATGTCGGTTGGGATCTGCGGGTCCTCACCAGAGGTGGCTTGTGTGTAGTTCTCTGAGCACTTTTCGATTATTGAATATCTATTTGTTCTTTCCGAAGTTAACATAATTTAACCTGGCACAAAAGCGCTTCCGCAAGGTGCTTGAAAGGCGCTATATCCAGCATATACATACACATACATAAATCGGCTTACAAGCACTACATACAAAAAAGAGCAGATTCATTGCGGTGTATCTTTAAAGAAATACCAACACTTAAGTTTGCACAGAAACGTTGCCTTTAAGACTTACTCTGGGCTGCGAAGACAGCAAGAAAAGCAACAATTGTGATGAACACAGCGCAGATAAACTCGAGTCGAAGAGCAAACCAGCGACTAAGAGCTATGTACAGGAAATACGCTGACGTATGCAAATCTTGATGAATGGCAAATTGTTCTGTGAATGTTGTCTCGGCATGACAGGCATGAATGGTGTGAATTCCTAAGAGAGTTGAACTTATGTGAGAGAAAACGGGACTCTTTGCTGTTTGAAAACACACAAACAAAACTTTATTATTAGTCTGTCACAGCAAAACAACTCTGAAGCAAATGCGTCATGCAGTTACTTGCATAATCTTCACAAAGTAATGGCTTACAAATTTAATGAAGCCGTCATGACATTTTTAATACTTAAAGTTGGTCATGAGTTTCAAAATTGGAGTTTAAAAAACAAAGAACTGACTTAGCTTAAAACATAACGAGAAACATGAAACTTACATTATTGAAATTTATTTCTTTTGGCAAATTAGTTAATTGTTTTGTAAGTAAAAAGTAGCAATAGTAGCAATATTTCTCTGGTACCGTCTTATTAGATTGATGAAAAAAAATCAAATTGACGCTGCTCGCTAGTGAATGTAACTTTTGCTCTCACTGGTAGATTCAAGTCTCTTGATGTTTCTTAGCGTGTTTACAAAGTAGTGACGAAGCAGGCCGAAGACGAATATAAGTGGCACGACTGCTATGAAAACCCATGGATTCGAGACACCAACAACAACGAAGACACCAATTATGAGTAGAAGGCTCTGCAAAGTAAAAGACATGTAGTATCTCACTGACACGATTGGCGTGACATAGCCGAAACTGACCTAACAACCTGACTTTTGTGGTCATGTTTGCCGGTGAATAAGTAGCTTTAATGTGATGTGGAGATATTTTGATGACTTCCACTACTCTCCATTTCACTGAAGTAGCAGGAGTGGGAAAACACTGCCACCGAGTAAAACTAACTTCATTTCCCATTAATAACAATGATTTATAATTGTAATTGCCAGTGAGTAAAATTAACATCACATTGTGTCTGGTCAAGGTTTATGTAGTACTGCTAAACCTAATACTAACTGTGATATAATTTCTGCTTGGTGTTTGAGGATAAACTTCTTGCCCAATTGTTAAAACCAGTTATCCAAGGTATCCTGATTTCTGCTTTCGGACCACTTGGATATGAAAAGCGGTCCGCAAAGGATTACCATTTTTTTTTACTAAAGTTTCACCTAGAGTGACAGCGGATTGATGATCTCTTTCACTGTATTAGATCATATGATGAGAAAATCGAAATCTTTGTATGGCATGTTTGATGTCTTTTCCCTCACAATTCATTTACTAACTAGTTTCTACAATTATACTTAAAAGTATCACAGTGAACAAGTCATGCTCGTCCACCACACATAGGCTGTTTGCCATAACAACAATAAGACTTACATTCTGGAAGCTGACCTAATTAGATGCAGTTTGAGTTTGGAGCGCCATAGGTTGAAGCCTTGTTCAGTTAGATACAAGTGCTACAGAAATGACTAACTAACAATGAAAAGTAATGAAAACACTATAAATGTTCTCTTTAAGAGAATAATTGTTTGTTCGGTTCACCTGCAATGCTTTCCCTACAACTTAGATGTAATTAAAATGCACTTGCCTGTATAAAATCGTACATAGAGAAAGGAAGCATTTCATCCATTTGACCAAGATCCTTCGAAAACCTATTAAGAATTCTACCTGTAACATACAAAATTCAAGCCTTCCTAATTCTAGTTCAGCAGTTGACACTATTTACAACTTATCCAGATCAGCAGAACTGCGTTTATTAAAATAAAATTAAATGTTGTCTAATGTAATTTTATACATTATATACAGTATGATTATATACAATTCAATGTGTTTCTGTACAACCAATGTGCAATTATTCAGAATAGCCTACACAAGGAAATTGCCAGATTTCTCTGCACTATACAAAGGCTGCTCAGTGACACGCTTTTAACTATATCAAAGTCTCGCAGAGCAAGGTTGTTCAGTAAGTTTCGAGATATATCTGTTTTGTCCGCTTTTGACATTAGGACATTTTTAGTAAAAACAGACTTATTTCCTTACCGACATACTTACTTCAAGTTAAGTTCCACTTTAAGGCAAGACCATAATGTAGGATTATTGTATTTCGGCTTACCAATCGGATTCTGATCAAAAAAGCTGATTGGACATCGCAGAATTGCATCAAGCATCTTCATATGGAAAGCCTTTGATGCCTTAACCACGATGTGGATCCCGTGCATGGCCCGTAGCACTCCGATGAGCACAACAGTCGCAGTGATTCCAGTGAAAATGTGCAGATATTTCATCATGTGAGGAAACTGTACAGCCGGCTGACTAGTGGTCAAATAACCGGTGGTCGTCATCTCATCTGTTGCCATGGTGAAATCAGTGAAGTTTATGGATGTTTCGTTCAGCATATCTGGCAGTTTTATATTTCGCTCGAAAGCTTCGATGCTGCTACACCTACAGCAACAGCACATCAGAAATATTGTTAGTAAAACTCAAAAATCTTAACGTAAAAGTACGGTAGCGTACTAGTGAGACCATGAAATTCATTTCAACGTTATTTATAGAACAAATGTTATAATTTTATCGAATAATATCCTACAGAAGTAAATAATGAACATATACAAATACTACCAGTAGATAAATGAACGAAAAGAGAATAATTAGCACTGCATATCTGCTAAATCTATAATTATAGGTTTCAAGAGCTGTTCCAGAATTTAAGGAGGGGCCATGCGGCGAACATGAAGCACTGGCAAAATATTTATGCGACAACTTTCTTGTAGACATCTATCTAATTATTTACAATCAACTTTCCTTGAACATCCTTCAAACCATAGGCTGATTTGTGCCTGCGCATCAGAACCATGAGCTACAACGGTTCTGGTGAGTAGTGAGAGTATTGATGATTCTAGGCCACACATACTGTATAAGCCACATATAAGCCACTCCACCGACTCCACACAGACACACGTACACGTACAAGCACACAAACACACATACATACACACATCACATACGGAGTTGCAACACATCATACAAGCAGACACGCAAGCACACAAACAAACATGCATACACATACGGAACCGCAACACACATATAAACACACACATGCATGCACACACACACTATAACAATAAGAGTAAGTTTGACAATGGTTTGCTCTGTTGGTGGAATTAGCACATGTAGCGCCATCTATTAGCTTGTAGTTGAGCTCTCTAAAATAGTTGCTAAGAAACACGGAAACTAATTACTAACGGAGGAGGAAGATACATACACATAGAAGTTTTCATGCTATATATTTTTTAAATGTATTAAAATGCAATAAAATGCAACAAATCATGAAATGCACTTAATAAATGAGCTAAAGTCGTCTTATTCAAATGCTGACATGGGCTATATAAACTGGACCTCGCTAAAATAGACCTATAACTTATAATGCATTTAAAAAAATCAACTATCTATAGGATAAACTAAAATAAAATAAAAATTGATTGATATATAATTAAATAATTTGCGCAATAGCTTTGTGTTGATCGTACATACAGTCAATTCTACGAAGGTCATGGTCAGATTCATCATTCTGGCAAATGTATACAGACATAATAGAAGATAAAAAAGAGTCAATGCTATATACACTTAGTCAAAGGGCTATTTCTGACGAGGGACAAAGAATTGGATTCCAAAACAAGGACCCTACTTAAATGCACTTATTTAAAGTAGTATAATAGTAGTGGTCTAAATTATAAGCGGAAATATATGTATGTGTGTGTTTGTATGTGTGTTCCAGGTCTGTTTGTGAATGCGTGTTTGTCTGAGTGCCGGTGTGTATGCTTCTATGACATTGTGTATTCCAGCTCCGTATGTGCGTGTGTCTTTGTAGGTGTGTTTGTATGTGTGCTTGTACTTGTCTTTGTATGTGAGTTCCGGCTCCGTATGTGTGCTTGTGTGTGTTCATGTATGTGTGTTCCAGCTCCGCATGCTCATGTGGGTTTGTATTTGTGTCTCTATGCGTGCTTGTATGTGTGTTTGTAGGTGCGGCCAGATCCATATCTGTATGTGTGGCCCATCTCCCTATGTGTGGCCCAGCTTCGTTTATGTGGCCTGTCTCCGTATATATGTGTCGTAGAATCATCACTACTCCCACTACTCTGATAACACTTACCAGTACGCCAACCACCAGTCAGCCAAAATGAAACAGAGCTGGGCTGTGATGTTCAAGAAAAGAAAGAGTACCATTCCCAACACTCCTCCTCCTGTGTAAAACAACTTCACATAGAGCTTCCCAGTAATTTTTCCTGATGCTCTTGCTTCTTGTTCTTGGGCTTGAGGAACATACTCCTCCTGTTAAAACAGACTAGAATGTATAGAAATGATCTTTCATCTAATCTAGTTATGTAGAACTGTAGTACAATATCTAACTCAGCATTTTTGTTAGATGCTCAAAAGGAGCATCCCAGCAGAAATAAACATTGCTCTTCATAAATCTGTTCTTAACGCAGCTGCCAAACTAATAGCCAGTCTCCCACGCTTCACCCTCGTAGAACCTCTGATCGAATTGACTTATTTGTTCCCCGCGACTAGAACCGCAATGGCCTAGTCTACCTTGTAGACCTGCCGCAGCTTTTCGTTGTCTTAAAACTTGCCTTTTTTCCCGATGACTTTCGCACTGTGAGCGCCTGTGATTGGTGAGCACTGGGTAGAGGAGCTTCATAAGTTTTGCAATACACTAAATCAGGCGAAAGAAATAAAATAAATAACTATAGTCCCATCTCTATATTACAATATTTCTCTAAATTTTTGACAAAATTATGTTTAAGAGACTGAAGGATTATTTGTTGAAAATGAATCTAATATCGCATAATCAGTATGGCATTCAAAAGCAACATTCTTCATCTATGGCTCTTATGGAAATACAATGTAAAATTTTAGAATCCATAGATAATCGAGAATTTTCTCGAGAATTTTTTTGATCTATCTAAAGCCTTTGACACAGTAAACCACAAAATTCTATTGAAAAAAGAGCTCTATGGTCTCAGGAATATGTAAAGTATGGTTTCCCGAGTTTCTCAAAAACATTTCGCAACATGTTTATTTTAAGGGTCATTTATCCATCAACAAATGTATTAATTATTCTAGAGTACCACAAGGCTAAATTCTGGGACCATTATTATTATTATTATATATATATATCTATATCTGGCAGATGCTTCCAAAATATTTCATTACACACTGTTTGCTGATTAGGCCTACACTAAAGTCTGATATCTGATAAATCAGTAGAACGACTGTTTGAAAGAGCCAGCCATGAACTAACCATCATTTCTACTTGTTTGGAGCTAACAAATTGTCACTTAACATTGATAAAACTAAATTTATTTTGTTTCGATATCGCCGTAAAGTGCCGCCACCCTGTAATTACAGACTTAACATGGATGGCGAACTGATTATGCAGGCCTAGTCATGTAATATCTAAGCGTGTATCTGGAAAAAACACATTATGTAAATATCTAAGAAATTGGCCAAAAAAGATCATCGTATTATCAAGGATTCGTCACGTTTCCCCAAAACTACACTGCAAAGCTTATATAACTCCTTAAATTTCCTCTACTTGTCCTACTGCAACATTTTTTGGCCTCAACTTATAGGGCCTACTTATTATATGAAAGAATTTGAGATTCTACAAAAACGTGGCATTTGAACCATTTTCATGTTGCACTGGTCTGCCAAAACTTTCGAACCTATAGTATATTTCTATTAGCAGATATAAATAAGTTTAAAATTGGTTTATTCGTATTTCGCTATCATCACACATTGTTACATAGTACGTTTGAAAGTTATTTTCGTATAGGCCTAGTAGTTTAATACACAGAGATCAAGTAGTCTTTATGCTTTTCTAAAACAGATTAAAGGTGGGTAAAATAATGTGTAACATAATTTGGAAGATTGTTCCATATACGTGTAAGAACATTTTATCGAGAATAATTTTATCCTAGTGTGTACAATATCAGTGCGGTAATTTTACAAAGTTCTAGTGTAATAATTATGCACAGCATATCCCTGACGAAAATAATCAAAACAAAAGCTTAAAGTCTGTTAGATTTCTGTTTGCAGACTTACACTGTCAATCATGTCTAGTTCGTTTCCACATTTCTATTACACACTCATACAGTATACTTAATTTCTGCACTCTCAGTATTGCCAGATCTACACACATTTAGCGAGTGGTTTTTTTTAGCTTCAGGTACATCCAAACCCCAAGAAAGACCTCCTACCAGGTATGTTACCAATTAAGAAACAAAAAGAGAATTGTCAAAGATCTCACCACATAATCTCCACCTGGTAATGAGAGTGCAGAGACATATGAAGACACCATTCCTGACTTATTTAAAGCCTTCTTAAGATCCATGGACTGAGACAGTAGAGGATTCCTACTTCTGAGATCGCCAAGTGACTGATTATTAACATTGGCATGGGATTTCGACATAAACCGCATCTTTGACAGTTTACTTGCACCTAAAGAAAATCATTGTTAGTTAATGCATGGTAACTTTGTCCACCAAAATTGTAATGTGTGTTTATCTTTTTTAACCTTACTGCTGGACCAGAACTGATCTTACGTTGCTTCGTCTTATCCTACATCTCACCTCTATCTTGTGCTAAAATTAGCATTTGTTTTTCTGGAAATTTCCGTTATCGTAATACAAAAGGCAATATCTGATAGTTATTTCAAAGAAAAACTCCATTCTGAAATCACAGTCCATCAAACAGAACGAGTCAAAACCCGTTTACGAATCAAAGAAGGCAATACAGGTTGGAACTGATAACCATTCTCAGAAAATAGCTCTTAGCCCAGATTTAAAAGCAGGAGAACCTGCAGAGGAGATCTAAACATGTAGTAGATTCCAGAGCCTCAGGCAAGCTACCGAAAAAACCTAGGAACCGACTATATTTCTGGATGTGGTTGACCATCTTTCTGATATTCGCTGCCTAGCAACCTGCAACGCGAGTTCATTGGCCTTTCTCAGCATCTTTCGGTGAGCTCTCTCAAAATTCATTTTGTTTCATCGTCGTTTCGTGCCGTCCGTTTGGGCGCTACAGAAGTGACGAGTTCCTATATAAACTTTAAGATTACAATTGCAATTAAAGTAACCTCTGTGTGCAAGTAAAGCATTGCTGATTATCGAGTTGAAAGAGAGGCCGGCTGTTCAACTCATCAAGGCTGAGAGCAAGATAGTGCTGCCCCTATATGGCAGGTGAAGTTTCTTTGTTTTTATAATAATAGTAATAATAATATTAATAATAAAAATAATAATAATAGTAATTGTTGTTGTTATTATTATTATTATTTTTTCCTCGAGGCACATCTAATCCCTCAGGAGTCTAGAAAATTATGCTAGCAGCTGTTGTTGAATGTCTGAAAAATCAGGCCTCGTCCTCCGCACCTTTAGTGAAAGTGCCACGAAATGCGATGGCGCTGTAGCGCTGGATGCAGATGGAAAAGCGCTGAAAGAGAAAAGTGACCACCCGCGGCTTTCCAGAAAAGGACGAGAGGCGCTGGCCAAGCTCACGGATGAAGCTAGACTATTATTATCACAGGCGTCTATCCCCCATAAGTCATTGGAGCAATGTCCCTTTTCCCCCCCTTCTTCCTCCCTCCCCGTTCATTCCCCCCTAAAATGGTGGCACACACACTGACAGATCTTCCACCCTCTTTCTTGGATGGAGCATTTGCTCCAAGGTTTCTATGGTGTAGACGCCCCTGATTATTATTATTATTATTATTATACGTTCGCATTTATTATTATGAAGAACATTATCAATGTTATTATTGTGTGAAGAGACATCTCTGCAGAGCTCAGAGTGTGATGGCAATTTTTACTACTACTAATACTACCACTACCACTACCACTCCAACACCACTATACAATATCGACTACTACCACCACTACTACTATTATTACAACTACTATCCAGATATCTTTATCTAAATCTAAGCGTTATCCTAAATGTTTTCTTTGGTGAAAGATTATCATCATTTAGTAAATCACCATTGGCCATCATTTCGTTGTTGTTCTTGCCAACATCGTCGCCCATCTTGCAATGACCGTTGGAAACGGCTGGCGACTGTTTAGCGGTTTCATCTGACTCATGCTTAATAAGTGATGCAAAGTTGACTCCTTGTTGCAGCAATTCATTATAGGTTCCCAGCTGCACACTGTTATCCTAAAACGTTACAATTAAACGGAGCCAGTTTGCAGAATAACAGCACACAGACAGTGTATTTAAAACATCGTATTTGAATGATGATGTCAATAGCAAAAAGTAATAGTAAAAGTTGTAATGTATGAAATGGAGCATTTATACAGCGCCTCTTTGGTACCTTCACAGAAGCGCAGTAGTAGTAGTAGCAGTAGTGGAAATAGTAGTGGTAGTAATAGTATAATGATAACAATACAAATGAAGAAATGCCATCTGAACACTCCTCAAGTGGTGTTTCAGAATTGATGTTCTGTTTAAATGTGAAGGACACCCAGCAAGAATCTGTGCAATAAAATAATAGTAGTAACTGCCACCTACGGGTAAACATACCAACAATCCCTAGATCTAGTGTGGTTGCATTAGAGACCATACTAGAGGGGCTGGACATGTGGTTGGGAAATGTGGCCATTCCGGAGACGCACACCTACTGACAATCTTTTCTCTGAAGGAGTAACACAAAATGGCATGACAGTGAAGTTCAAATATTTTATATGTAACATCATTATTAGCAATGATTGATACTTTCAATATTTTACTGGCCTTGCAGTACACAGCCAAGACGATTAGCCATTCCTGGGCCACAATCTCTTAGACATAATGCGCTTCTGGGTACTAATGCAGCAAGAGCTACTATTATCAAGAATTGCGTTTCGACTGGTTTCATTGGCAGTGAACATTTATTGAGGCATCACACATTGTTCTAACAAAGATAAAGAAATCGTAAGATAACATTACATAGATAACATCAGATTAGTAAAACCATACAGTGTTTCCACATTCGTTGAGTTAAAAGACACTGAAACAATACAAAAGTGACTACTGTCAAAGCAAAAACTGACAAACATTTCTCTCACAGAACTTACGGAACTCATTATGAGAATCCTATCTGCTGACTTTAGATATTGAAGCTGATGCGTTATCAGTATTCGAGCTTTATTTTTCAGATATCCATTGATGCATCTGTGTGAAAATTGAATTAGCAGAAACAGAACATCAAAATCCAATAAGAATACAATTCACTACAATACTTCTCTGAAACCTTTAAACTTGGACTCGTCCTGGCATGCATCTCAATAAAATAACAATAGTGACGTAAACGTTATGTAAGATATTTTAATACCAAACACTAAACGTAAAATGTAAATGTAAATGTTCGCGATTTTCTATAGCGACCGTATACCATCCATGAGACCAGAATATTCACTGACAGCTGACAATTAGTAAAACCATGTACGCATCAAAGGTATGTTGGATTCGCTCTAGTTCAACGGCCTGAATACTGAGGGCTCAAACCACTAGAGCCAGTGAGATGGTAAGACGGCAAAATGGTGGAGGAAGGAGGGTATCCACATAGGGCACAATAAGATCGTGGGTAAAATTTTCTGAAATGCAATTCTTGTTCATATTTTTTAAAGAAGGGACTGACAACAAGAGAATTTAGGTTGCTTATGACCGAGGCAGAAGATAATTAAAGTATTGCTCTTAGTAACTAAGTCCCAGCAGGGTTTAGCGCCTAAATATCTCTGTGATTTGATGTGTAAACCACTCTCTGCTCGCTCATCTCGTCCTCTTCGTTCCTCCGTCCGACTTGATCTCTTTGTCCCTCGATCGCGGACTTCACTGACCCAACATCGGGCCTTCGCTGTAGTGGGTCCGTCACTATGGAATGACCTTCCCCCTGCAGTCCGTAGTAGGATTCTAGAGGGGATAACACCTGCTTCTCTTCGCTGCCTAAAGACTTACTTGTTTACGGGCCTGTCACGTTGAGAGCGCTTCTGTATAGCCCTGCTGAGAGAAGCGCTTTATAAATGTTCAGATAAGATAAGATAAGATAAGATAAGATAAGATAAGATAAGATAAGATAAGATAAGATAAGATAAGATAAGATAAGATAAGACAATGGTAGCAATTAAAGGTCATGCTGAACTTACGACACAAACTGTATGTTTACAATTAAATTAATATCCAATTAATTTAGATTCAAATAAAGAAGACATTGAAGGTACTGAAACAGCTCAGTTACTTGTTGAAGATGTGATTGCTGACGTGAGCATCGACAGCACTCAATGGATCATCTAGCAAATAGATATCTGCATCCTGATAGAGGGCCCGAGCGAGGCTGATTCTGGCCTTCTGACCCCCACTGAGACTAACACCACGATCACCCACCAACGTCTGGTCACCATCTGACATTAACTCAAAATCCTTAAAAAACACAAACTCCAGGTTAAGTTTAAGTGAGGAACAAAACCTGCATTTACAAAGATGGTGTTTATAAATGCATTTGAATATTACCCCCAATAGAAAACAATAAGTGCGCTAGACGCGGACACATAAATGCAAAGCGCTAATTAGGCCTACAGTTTTGCCAAGAACACCTTAGCTGCATTTCCAGAAGTCTAAACAATTGCCTTCATCAAACTCACCATAGGTTTCTCATGACAAAGCTTGCACGTAACAGAAGTAACCTTTATCCTGACAGTAAAATTATCATAGTCAAACATTACGACTCTGAGAATATTAATATTTTAATTACAAACACTGTTAGCGTCCACGTGCTTCATCTTAGCAAGCAAGACAACCGGATAGAAATTATGATCAAGATGATGCCCATCTAAACACTGGACTCGACAAAATCCTCAAACCGTGAGAATGAATGAATAAAAGCTAACTGGTAAGGTCTCCGAGTGCATGTAGCAGCCTACCAGTTGTTCATTTGCTTCATATTTCCATTTTAAAGAACCTCTATAACACAGGTAAATCTCGAGTACGAGTACAGGTAGCCTACTTAAAAACTGAACTCGAGTTGTACTGGAGTATAACTACCAAGTACAACACCTCAGTACAACAAGCACAACAGCGCCTCTAATTAGCGAACTCTGCGAGAGGCGCTTTATAAATGTTCAGATGCAATACAATACAATACAATACAATACCTCTTCTTTAAAGCGTCACCCAGTCAAGTGGCTCACCCGCTTCAGAGCAGCTGCTTCAACGACTCTGCTGTATTTCTCGGTGTCGAACGGTTCTCCGAAAAGTATGTTCTCACGCACGGAAGCTCCAAACACCCAGGACCCCTGGGATACGTACGCCAGTTTTCCACTTATGTCAATGCTGCCATCCGTCAGAGGAAGTTCTCCAAGAATGGCCATAAACAGCGACGTCTGGACACGAGAATATTCAGAGTTTGCACTTTATGACAACAACTTAGAATAAGACTAAATATAACTAAATATAAATATGCAATTTCATGCCTATGACTCGTTGTTCAGCCGATGCATTTTTAAAGAGAGTTGACATATTTAAAACTCTTTAACTGTGTAACAAAAATTCGAAAAAAATCACATGTTCTACATCTCGAAATCAGATTTAGTACCTTGCATCGTTACTGTAATCGTATACTCTAAATTTCTAAAGCACTATTTAAAGTTGAGCGTAGGACGCAAGCTAATCCGCGAGTGCTTTGTCGTGTAAGCAGGCTGAATTAAAAAAATTTGAACTTCACCTTGCCAGCACCGACGGAACCAATGACGATTAGCAATTCGCCTGGTTTAACTTCAAAACTGACATTTTGAAGAACAGAATTCGGCACATTCTGGTACAAAAATCAAACACCATCTGAATTATGTTTGCTTTGAAATTCAACATTTCTTCTCTTGTTAAGGTCACCTATTCGACAACACGTTGGTTTGAAATGACAAGTGACTAACATAATAGTTTTACAATACTTTAACTAAAACAGAATAAAATAAAAGAAAAAGTACTAAAAACCCCAACTACCAAGAACTATTTCTCGTTCAATGCTTTGCTAATTCAGATATGCGTGCACATACTTTTTAAATAGTTCTAAAGTTGGTATTTTACGAGTAGCAGAGGGTAAGTTATTCCAGTCAGAAGGTCCTATGCATTTAATTGAAAATAGGCGTGTGTTTGTTAATAATAATAACAACGACAACAATAATATAAATGTCAGGATATTTTACAGAATCCTTCATGAGCCTCGCAAAGGTGCCATCAGATGCAGAGAACTTTCACTGCGCAACCAAACCTGCTTGACTAAGTTGATGATCTTTGAGCAGTCTATACTGTAGCCTAATGTACGTTTTAAAAGGTGCCATGACTGTATGACGTGTATGTATGTATTTATTTATTTATGTAAGTATATAGGCCAATGTGCGTATGTGCGTATATTTAAGTGTGTATTTATTTTTGTATTTGTGTGTGTATTTTTGTATTTTGTATATGTAGTTTGGCTACAAGCTTGAAATATAATAGGAATTTGAAAGAGTGACAGAGAGACAGAGACCGAGACAAAGTTGGACATAACGAGGATTGAACAGAGGCAGGACCTGAGCTGTATGTGCGTAGGCTTGACGATGACACAGCTGTTTTATTTGAGCCTTCGCCGTCTGAGGTGGAAGCTGCTGGGTTGCGACGAGTGCTTTCTAGTTTTCTTTTCGACAAGATTTGTGTCCTTTTAATAAATTAATTTTATCGTAACCAAAGCGGGAGTCGTGGTTTGGTAGTGGGACCTTCTAAGAATGTGCTTATATATATATTTTATCAATGACAACAGTTAAATAGTATTAAATTAGCCTAAATGACAAAAGTAATAACATTATAACAACATCAATTGTAGTTAGAGCAATTAACCTGGTTCCACGAGGCTGTTATTCCATTGACTGTTATCTTTTTCTCTGACGATATTTTACCACTATCAACGATTTGTTTCCTCACAACGCGTTCATCTTTCAAAAGAAATTCCTAAAAAGACCGTTCGAAATTAAATTCCAGCAATCCAAAATATTCCACTAGAAAGCAATGACTGCCCGCACATTTGTAGTGCAAGTCCCGGGTTAAAGCCTTATAAAGGTGTAGGGCAACGTAATCATCTTTATTATGAACCAGTAACTACATACGAGCACGAGGAAGACCAGGAAGGGTCTGGACTGCTAAAGAAGGAACCAAGACATTATTTGTCATGTGTCATCTACTTAGGATAACATAAAATAATAACGGCGGAGACAGGCCATTGACGATACCCTCAACTTTCAGAGCAGACTGTCAGAAGAAAGACAAGAAAATATCTACCTACCTGCATGCGACCAATGGTGACCAATGCCTCAGAGCCAAACTGAATGCCTATGGGGATGATGTAGGTGACCACCAGCCGTACGGGTGTGTAGAGACTCAGAGTGACGAAAACAACCTCCGCCGTTAGTTTGTTACCCGTCAGGATGTAAGTCAGGAACGTAAAGTAAGCGATGAGTTTTGATCCATAGAAAAAAGGCGCCATGGCCATTGCTTTGACATAACCAGCCTTCATCACGGAAGTTGTCTCAAGTCTGCCAAATGCAATTGACGAACACTGACAATAAGATATTTATTGACACCAGGCACCAAATTCAAGTACAACTGAATTAATTTAATACATTTCAGTACTTCACTTTATACAGTAGCCATGACTGTTAGGATTCAAACCGGTAATTAATCCAAAGGAAATGGACATATCGGTCTTAATTCACTTGCATGGGCCTACTTCAGCCTTTTTACATTTACCGTTCCTACTCTTTTAACTTATAACCAGAAAATGTTTACTTGAATAGATTGGGCGAGATTTCTCATCACATGGGCACAATGGTTTATTGTGTGGCTTCGTGACCTGTGTGTCACCACCCTGGACAAGTTGTTTGCTCACACTTCTCTCGTGCTCCAGATGCATATTTATTTCCTTATGCATGCAATAAGTGCAAACAATAATTTAAATAATAAAGAACTAAAAATTACACCCGTTGTCATAATCGGAATCGTAAACGTCAAATTTCAACAGCATTACTATTAAGCTAGGCTAATTCTTGAGCCTGCAAGCTCGTTCACAAGATGAAATCTTACCTTCTTACTCAAAAACCCAAAACATTCTTAGGTTAATTATAGGAGTTCATACTTCCTGGTTTTGTTGAGTATGCCTCTGAACAACTTCTCCCAGCAGTACATCTTCACGATTCGCATTGCATTCAGCATTTCGTTTGTTAAACGCACCCTTTCGTCCGTATGAACAGCTATAGTTCTCCTGTTCAGGAAACAGCAATCACGACAGGTAATCGCAAGATACAAGGCGACTCCAAATAAAATGTAATGTAACGCAATGTAATGTAAATTGGTGAAATATCTTGGCATCGTGAAAAGCTGTTTCAGGGAGATCAACCAACCCATTCTCTGGTGCTTTGTCAAATCAAATGAAATCAATAATGGATAAATGAGCAAGGCAAACAATTTAATCTTGTGCAATCTATTGACTTCTGTACAGGGCTGTAGTCGAGGGCATACGCGGGTATACAGTGTATACTCACCTCTAGACAGCGTATACTCATGGCTGGAGCGAGGGTATACGCGGGTATACAGTGTATACTTACCTCTGTAGAGACCGTATAGCCATTGACTAATGAAATTTCCACAAAAAGAAAGGTAATGAAAGGTTTTGAGGGCGAATGACTAAAAAAAGGTCATCAACTTTTCAGAGACGAATTCCTAAAAAAGGTCAAGAATTTTTTGAGAATTCCTAAAAGGTCATAAATTTTTCTGAGACGAATTCCTAGAAAAAGGTCATCACATTTTTAGGGTGACACCAGCCCTAGTGACGCCGCTTCTCACCGGTAGCGTGTACTCACCTCTAATTTTACCACTACAGCAAATTGAAACGAAGGCATCTTTAGGCTAGACCTGAATGAAATTCCTTGTACCATTATCTCAGCACAAGCTTAGCGTACCTTAACCGAGCCAAGGTCTTGCCCAGAATTCCTGAGACGGGCAGCGTCAGCAGTAGGATTGCCATTCCTGCCAGAACTGCCCAGTAGATTTTATACCAGAGAATGACACCAACAGCAATCATCTGGACTGGACCGATGACCAGATACGGAGCAGCCAAAAGCGACTGATAAGTAATACAATAGAAACGATGAAAGTATTTTAAAAAGCTATGAAGGCGATGTTGCGTAAGAATTGTCATTTAAAGTATTAACAACATCAAAACCTTTATCACTTTGCTCCCGATAGTCATTACTATCATCGATATAGGCCTAATCCCTTCATAGTTTCTTCTATGATAATCCAGATCAACATAATCTTGATCGCGAATATACTGGTCTTCATGATTATGATCATAACATCACAATGATCATAATCATGAAAAATAGCATTATCATGATCATCATAATCATAGTCCTCAACATTATCATGATCATCTTAATCATTGTGATCAGCATCACTGTAATAATCATAGTATGATCATTGGTATAATCACTATCATCATCGATTATGATCAACAACATCTTCACGCTCATCACCCATCATGTTCCTCACTTGCATATTCTGGCTCCGTCTCAACTAACCATATAATCGCTGACAGGACGGTGTACTTACACCGTCAAGTTTCTGTGCATCATTCGACATCAGATTCACAATTTGTCCGACAGATGTCTGAGCCATAGCGTTACTACTTAGTCGCAAGCACTGACACAAAACCAGGCATCACATTAGACATGAACAACAAACATAAACAACATCACAAAACATGTTTCAATTATACAATGTTCTTAAATTTTCGTTCGCTTATTCCCTCGCTCAGTAACTCACTCTCCACTGACTGATATACACTGACTGAATTACTGACTGAATGATTGCCTTTATAATGATGCCACATTAATTATAAGTTTAATTAAATATGCAGCATGGTAGTCTTATGTTTTTGTGTTTGTCTGCTGTCTACTGAGGAAACACTTCAGCGTGCTGAGGAAACACTTCTACATGAAGTGACCCGAAGTAATTTGTTTTGCAAACAACTGTCTCTGTCACCAAGATGTTGAGTTTGATACCGGTGTCAGCCAATGGTCCCTCCTGCGGAGGCATGGCCCTGTGCCAGGACCTTGGGCTTTATCCACTGCCTGTTCATGGGTAGCAGAGCAAAAAATTAGCACCTCTATGGGCCACCGTGGGTCTTGGGATTTTACTTGCCGCTTACGTACTTACAACTGATTAAATGAGATAATTTTCACAGCGTAAATAGATATTATACTGAATAAAGCAAGTCTAGTTGTAAAAATTACAACTAAAGTTCATAGAAAAGAAAAATAATGTTTTTTTTAAATACTCCAGTACAGCCACAAATCAACACGTCAGTTCACATATTACCTCGACACTGTTTTCATGTCAATAAAACGGGATCGGGACATTACCTCGGACGATTCCTCCGGACATTTCCCGTTTAGGACAATTCCCCCGGACTTTTCCCCCAGAGTTACAAACAAGATGCCGAGAACCAATGTGGATGAGGTCTGGAATAGCATTTATAAGCTTCATTGATGAAGAGACAGTAATAGGATGAGGGGTTATTTAAGCAGAGTCGAAGACGAGCTGCTGAGAACCAATATGGATGAGGTATGGTATAGAACAATACAGGCGGCTATTACCTCAAAGCACCGAAACCTCAGGCGCTTCCTGACAGTTCTCAAGCGAGAGCTAAGTCTCAACAACAGTGTTTTGGACCAGATCACTGGTGGCCATGTGGAATGGGCTCCCACCTTCTTTACGCTTATTTCCACGAGGAAGTTCACCTGTTTTCTACCGCCTCCTTAAGACTTCTCTTTTTAACCGTGGCTGGACTGGGAGCACCTCTGAGTAGGTTTCTTGAAGAGGCGCTATATAAATTATCAAAATGAATGAATGAATGAATGAATGAATGAATGTTGTGCAGTAGGCAACAAAGAAATATAGAGACAGTCAGGTAGGAATTTTAAACATCGGCCGTAATTTTGAACAGTGATCGAGTCTGGATAATTTGCGAGGTATAATCTTCTAATTTGCAAATGTGAAGCTGTGAACTTTTATCAAATTGATTTATTATTTAGCTGCTATTATATTACTTTGAACAGCATTAGTCTGGATCAGTATGAGAATTGTAGAAAAAAGACTGGGGGGTTGGACCTTGATTCATGTGGAGTTTGGGTGTGCAATGAAGACTTTACTATGGGGTCCTAAGAAAGACTAGGGGGGTTGACCCCCCCAACCCCCCGACAATTCTCACCCTGGTCTGGATTATTTGTGTTTACCCTACTACATAAAAGCTTTGGTTTTCTTTATTGGCCGGGGGGGAAGTCTGAAGGAATTGTCCGGGGAAGAGCTGTCAGGTGGAATTGTCCGGAGGAATGTTCCGGGGAAATTGTCCTAGACCTCAATAAAACAGATCTACAAATTAGAATAATAAAACACGAGAGGCAACGTATGATGCAGGCTGTCGCACCTGGTTTTAAAAGATGTGATATTGATTGATTTGAAAAATCTTTCTTATCTCTCAGTTCGATCTGAAGATAATGCGTTTCTCCATTTCATAAATATTGAAGTGTGTCTAGTGAAGTAAAGGACCAATGTTTTGATAGATCAACGAACTAATCTGTTTTTTAATATTCAGAAATAAAATCATGGAATGTTAACAAATAAAAATTGCTGCAATCAGTTTTAATGGCAGGTGACAGCAGTTACAGCACTTATACACATAAATTGTATTTAAGACTTCAAGCAATCAAATGTCACCTATCATTAAATCCGTTTCGCTAGTAAATACAAAGGGACACAGTAATGTCTTCTGTAGGCCTACGTGTCACAGCGTCGTGTAGGACTGTAGGTCATTATTCGACTTCTGTCCTAGGTCACAGGATTATATTTTGTCTAACGGTGCAGAATGTGCTAAATGATTTCTAATTTGTAGGAGATTGCGGTTGCTAAGCGTGCGTACCAAACTAATTATTCGGTTTGGCTGTGGACTGTGTGCTTACTTTCTTATAAACGAGTGAAGAGATGGCAATCCTCATCCACATTCCGGTCCTGGCCATCCTCAAGCTGTAGATATAGAAAGACGCAGCCGGTATAATGGAACAGAGACCAACGCCCATTGCATACAGGTAGCCTTCCCATAGTTCCATCGCCGAGTTTGGACTGAAAAACGTGATCAGCCCTCCGAGAAAAATCGGTTGGACAATCCGCAAAGTCTCCTGCGGCAGAAAGGAAGCATTTTCAAACATTATTCTATAATTATAAAGTTACGTTCTTTGTTATTCCTATTATTTTTGTGTATGTATTAAGCACCATTATCTGATGACAAAGCACCAGTCAAGGGCAGTGAGTAATTGTGCATGAAGGATTTTCTTTAGGTCTTTAAACAGTTGCCATTTCACGGAAGGCCCGAACCTGCACAGCACACGAAACAAGTAAGGTGAGTGATCGAACCAGATGAATAAGGGCTGTGTCCACAAACCTCTTACTGAGACTCTATGTCTCTCTGATCAATATAAAACCCTCTTCCAGTCTGTTCATGGTTGATAATGTTTCAGAATGCAGGGCTTCAGTGTTGTCTTCTTACCCATTGTAGGAGGGGAGGCATCTTCAATTTTGTAATATGTATTGTATTGTAGGCCTATCTATACCTAGACACTGAGAGAAGCATTTTGAGTAGAACTGCATCCACTGGATCATTGACGATGCCTTCGATATAACTGTGAAGCATGCAATGATTAATGCCTATTATAATGCGAATGTGGCATACAGGAAGACTCTATACAGACTATATTAGGGAGTAGACGTTGCAGAGGAAAGAAGGAACGAAAATAGCAATGAATTTCGTTAGTGTTATTTTCGTTATAGTTATAGTAAATAATATTGTTTAGTTATAATTATAGTTATCGTTAACGAAATCATTTTTTGTTCGTTAACGAACATTTTCGTTATCGTTAACGTTAACGAGAATCACACTGGTCAACCGCCATCTTGAACAATATTTTTTACAATGCCTACGCTCGCCTCAACATTACTGTTGTTTCAGTTCATCTGTCTCTCTCCAAATCCATCGGCTTTCCACTCAAAACTGAAGTATCACCTTTTCAAGTACTCCTACCATGACTCATCTAATCCTCCGCCTTCCAATTCTTCTCGCCATAAATTATACTCGCCTTAACAGCTGCTCAGCCTCCTCTCTTGATCTGGCACCCTGGAAACCGGACTCTGAGCTCTCTTGGACTACTTTCTAGAAAACCCCCTCTGATTTGACTTATCCTTCCGGAAACCGGACTCGGACCTCTGATGGCTTACTGTCTTTAAACCTCCTCTGATTTGACGGAGCGCTCTTCAATAGGCTGCCCCCCTGCGCTTGGCCTTCGATTGGCGCTTCAGAAGCTTGGATATTACGATTACGATTACTTTGGCGAACAGTAACCAAGAATATACAATAATAAATCTAATTGAAATTCTAATTACTATGAAGACAGCAACAACTCCCCAGATGATGTATCGAATACCGAATGTTTTCCATAAGGCAACACAAAGCGACGGTTGTCTGCCTGACCGCAGTTTCCGCAATTCCAATTCCCAATTTCTAAAACAACAGAACATTTCTAACATCCGAGAGTTAAGGTAATGGATATCGCAGTCGCCCTACTTTAACGTGCAAAATAAACAGTTTTAAATTCACTTCTACATGTTCTGAACTTGGGACCCTAGACCTACTACGAACCAAAGAAAGAACATGCAAGAATACATATTTCCCCAATTTCTGTTTAATTGCTGCCCTCTAGCAAATTCAGCTATAGATGAAATGAGTACATTGATCGTATACCATGCCGAGGCGAAGCGATGGGGCAGAGGGGGCATGGGACCCCGGGTGCCAAAGGAAGTGGCGCCCGGGGTGCCAGTGGAGTTTAAATTAATAATTTTACTCTAAATTTTGATGCAATTTTAGCTAATTTATCCTAAATAAATTTAGAAGATTCAATTTTGGCGCCAAAAATATCGTCATATCCTCATCACTTACAAAGCAGTTGTGGGATGTGATTTGGGCGCCACATTGAGCACTAAGGGCCACCATATACATATAGGCCCTACTTATTACAAACGACCAGCCCAAAATGTATGAGTGTATGCTAGTGAGAATCAGAAAAGTCGTTTTCTTATAAAATCATGAATTGATTCCAGTTCAAGTAAATGACTGTATGTCCTTCACGCATACCTACTAAAGGTGTCATCTGGTTTTATATATAAACAAATTAGGTATAGTAATTGTAGGCCTATGTATATCATAGATTTCCTATGATATTGACATTTGCGCGCTTAAAAAGTTGAAAAGTACACAATTAATAAAATTCGTTGCCAGTTTTAAAATTCGGTCGCCTATAATTGTGTCCGTTAAAATTCGTAAAATATTAAAATGCTAAAATTTGTAAAATGCGAATTCTCAAACTATGCAATTTGTTTATATTCATCGTTCTCCCGCCCACGTGTCAAACACCATTACATCCACATCTCACCTCAAACAAAAGAAACCAAACAATTTCCTTACAACAAATCTAAACAGAATCATTGCTAGTAGTGAAAACTTGTTGTTCAGCTTGTGTTACACAAAATAGTATTTAGAAGAAATTATTATAAAAGCTCCAGATAATAAAAAAAGTAAGAATATTAAATAATCACTTTTCAAGTTTTTCCCCAAGATGTTTTGAGGAGTCTGATTCTGCAACCGAATAGAGGTCACTGTCTTCCAATGCAATCTTATTTCCTCGTGTCACTAGCGGGTTCAACCAGCTGCGATTAAAACACTATCCGGATTACCACATTAATCATCAGTTTCCAGCACCATGTCGATGTCATGAAAGGCGCTGTCATCAACAACGTCACCATCACGTCATCATCATCACCCACCACCATCACCATCGCCGCCACCATCAACACATCGCATCATCATGCGATAATCATTATAATCATGAATTTCGCCTTTGTAATCACCATGAATCTCGTTATCATCAACATCGTCATCATTAGCTAAAGCATTTATATTTAAAAAACTCCATTTGATTATTCTCCTCATTACAAAAGTTATCATCATGACCAACAGAGTCACAGGGAGTGACAAAACAATATGCAGAACAATGAAAGAAAGCAAAATCAGAAGCCTTTTGCCTTTCTTATACTCAAGACTCAGAATTATAAGGAAAAGGTAAGGGGAGGGGAGGTAAGGTAAGGATAGATATGGTAGGTACCACGTGATACGTATGGTACGGCAAGTTATGGCAATGTTATGGGTAAAGGAAAGAAGGAAGGTAAGGTAATGTAGGCCTAAGTTATGACAGGTAAGGTAAGGTCAGTTGTTAGTAACTTGTTGTCAATGACAGCGTGGTCGAAATGAAAGTGACTGCCTGGGAAAGACTTTTATTGAGTATATTAAAAATAATTCCTCTATTAGACTATTAGAATCCCAGCAGACATCAATACACCATTGCATTAGTCAACCTAAGCCTTAACATATCAACGGCTTCTGGAATTGCAGCTACAAATGTTCTATATCAATAAATATATCTGTCACGCACAAGGAACCCTTTGTGTCATTGTGTCATAAAAGCGCAGTGAGCAAAGTAATAAACCTCATTGCATGTAATTATTTATTAGATTTGAATCTAATGACTTTTCACGGTGATGGCATAGCATCTCTTAACCAAGCAAAAATGGTATCAGCAAAAGTGCACATCGGAGACCTTTCGAAGTGGTATGAAATATGGCTTACACTGACACTATATACTGCATGCTAGTGACAACTTGTGTCTGTTTTTCAGCTGCCTATATACAATACACAATACAACTGCATTTTGACACTGTCCTCTTCCACAGTTCAGAACTACACACGCCCATACGACCGAACATCGATGACGCTGAGCAACTGCTCATGAAGGACTTGCTCCTGATCCCGTCACAGTGACAACCTGAGTGGAGGTTTGAACCCGTACCCTTCGCGTTACAGGCCAAGCGCTCTACCCAATCTAGCCACAGTTCCCCCACTCATCTCTATCACAGTTATGCTCAGAGGCGTAGCGACCGTCCTCCTTACCCTACGACCGGAGGGGGCCCCTTCCTGGATAGGGGCCCTAAAAGTGGCAAAGAATAACCGTAAACATAATATGAATCCTGTATATTGTATATTACCGCATTCAAGTTTCAGCATTGTAAGGGGCCCCCGGCCTGAACATATGTTCGGAGGGGGCCACGTTCTTTGTTGCTAGGGCTCTGGTTATGCTTCAGTGGTTTGGACCTAAACCCAGAGAAATTTGCGGTGAAAATGTTTGGCTCACGCCAAAGCCGCGTTTCTCACTCTCCTAGCACTGACGTCGATGGGCAGCTGTCCCAGTATCATATCAGAAAATAAGTGGGGTAATTTTCAACAGTAACCTCACATTTCAACCTCCACATAAAATCTATTTTGTTTCCATTACATTGGGCATGGGCATCCACAGATATTTGTGCAGAAGGGCCAAAGCTGAAAAAACTGGACACGTGTTCCCGGCCCAAAGGGGACCAAAAGTATTCAGATGTGAATTCCATGAGAGGTAAACGCCTACTCTTACCCCTATTGGCGGGCGCCCATACACTACGGCAACATAAAACATGAGGTCAGCTCTGGTCAGAGATACATTACATAACACGTTCTGTTCGTTAGTCTGATCTCATCTTGATTATGGCCAAAGTTGGAATGGGCGGCGATCCCGGGTTAGGGCGAGGAAGACAAGACCCCACACCTTTAACAGTGGGGGACACAGTATACAGTTTCTCCCATTTTGAAGAAACGCCAAAAGAGGTCAACAAATTTTGTCGCGCGTGAGAACACATTTTTTCACCTCTTTGTAGACCAGATGATCAGTTCAAAAGTGTCCCGTGTCCCCTCAAGATCGCCGCCGCTGCAAGTAGGTTTTTGTAGGTATCTCAGATTACTGCACCAGGGAGAGCAATCAACTATCAATCATCCACAGCTCTATTTTTTTCCTTCACTAAATGCATCAAAAACTCACAACATCTAATTCTCACCTGTAAACATTTGAACATTTGGATATCTACATGTAACTGTACTACCACCGAACCCGCAAGCTAAGGTACTTCGGACACATCACGAGGCAGCCGAAGGACAACATCGAAGGCAGCCTGATGACGGGTCTCGTAGAAGGGGTTCGCAACCGCGGTAGACCAAGAATATCACGGATTGACAACATTACAGAATGGATTGGACTATCTGGGACCAGCCTAATGGTTGCAATACGAGATAGGAAACGATGGACAATGTTGACCCATTCCTGTAGCCCAGAGTTTTTCAAACTGTGGTCCGCGGACCCCTAGGGGTCCGCGAAGGATTTGGCGGGGGTCCGCGAGAGCATTCTGAAAATATTCATTAATGATTAACACTCCATGGTTTTAAGTAAACTAGTAAGTAAGTAAGTAAGTAAGTATATCCTTTAATTGTACCAATTGCTAACCGCACTTTGGTTTACATGTAAGTCACAGCAGTAGCATGTTTTCAAATTCATACACTATACATCTAGTATGCCTGGAACTGTATGATCCATACGGGTCCGATTGGGTATTCGATCACACCGTTTTTGTGATGCTGCTGATAGTTATTCCTTGCGTACTAGGCCGTATACAGTGACGTAAATAAGCTATAGGCCTATGGTCACCTTACATTTCTAGCCAAATAAAACGTGTGTATCTTAATAAAATTTAATAAATAATTTCTGCTTATCGACTGTTAATCGATCATTTCTGCACCCAAGGTAAGCGCGTTGTATTTGAAGCCTTTATCGGAAGAACAACTATAGGTTCCATTTTGAGGATTTTAAGATATTCCCAAAACAAACGTTGAAAGTCTACAAGTAGGCTATTTTATTTAAAATATCAACACTGAAATCCTATGGCTCTGGTTGTTTTCATGGAAGAAAAACTGAAGCCTAGGACTCTGGTTGTTTTTACTTGAACGCTATATTTTCTTTTCATTGTAACTTGGCCTGACGTGGGTTTTCTGAAAAACACACTTGTAAATACACGTTCTTTAGGCCCTAGTCTATAGCACTAAGTATCACAGGACACAATTAGCTCAAAAATGGACTCTAGTGGTTCCTCTAGTGAAGACTTCATTTGCAATATGCTGGTCTATTTCCTGATTGTGTACTCTGGACTTGTAGAAATTTGTGAAATTCGCCTGATTTTAACCTTAAATAAATGACAATACAGTTTTTGCAAAGAATGCCCCTATTTCGTTCACGTTCGCTGTAATATCCTAACTACTAAATTTTGCTGTTTGTATTATGCATGGATAACTTTCTGAAACGTAAGAAAACAGTGCTTATCCAAAATAGCATAAAGAATTGACAGTTTTTGCAAAGCAAAACAAGTACATAGGCCTACCTCCCGCTGACATAACTGGTTTTTGGCTAAACCGATGTTATTGATTTCATAAAAAAATGACTGTGTTCCATAATTATTGCAGGAAGTTAATAACAATTTATTCAGTGTTACTTTTTACAATTATTAGGCTATACCGTAAAAGTCCTCAGCGTCATAAGCAAGCTTGTATTGTAGAAATAGTCTGCCTGTTATTTTGATTAATTTTAAGTGATAAATTTTACTTCTTAAATACTGGGGTCCGCGAGATATGCCTAGAAAAAATAGGGGTCCCTGGTCCAAAAAGTTTGGGAACCTCTGCTGTAGCCTACCATCGGAAAGCGACGACGGCGAAATGACATGACTACCACCTTCCAAGAGTATTAACATGTCGAAATGTTTTCTCTTGCACATGTGGTTTTCTTGTTTAGCGGAGTGCATAGGCCTACTATCCCTAGTTATTCAAACAAATTCATACAACGTTTAGATAAAACTTACATTTAGTTGTGTAAGTTCCTACTCAAAAACTCACCCCTGGACAATTTGCACTGGGTAAAACGAGCTTCACATGCAAGAAGCATTAGTTGAAGTATGAACTGATGTATTTGAGCCATAGATGTTAAAATCGTTTTTTTCGTTTTTTATTATTTTCCAAAAAACGTCGTTTTTTCGTTTTTTATTTTTCTTATCGTTTTTTCCGTTTTTTATGTAATTTTATTTATCTATTTATTTACTGTCTGTTAATGTTTTACAGTTTCTGTTTAATTTTTGTCTGATGTCCCTTACGTTGTCTCCGTACTTTCAAGGATTCAGCTAATTTAGCTCACTATTTACGTCATCATTTGAGAAATAAATACTTTATGAAATAGCACAGTACAAGAAATAACATTTTATAAAGTTATTTCTAAGTTATCTAAAATGCCAAAGAAAAGGTGCGTTACTTTGATAAACGAGAAAGACAAAAACTAAGCATTGGCTAAATTGAAATGCATTTACTGTGAGAAAGTTTACACTATATAGTCTAAACCTCCAAAGTTTGGTTTTTAATTGTGTTAGTTTATTCAGCATGGACTTATGCAGACTTATGTTTACAATTTAAATTTGAAAAGATTTCAATATTTTTAATTTCTCAATTTCTTATTAAAGCAAACCTATAAGAAAACAAATTGTTGTAGAATGATGTTATTTAGTGTTTACTAATAAAGTTATGCTATTTGCTGATTAAATTCTGCAAACAAGGTTTTTTAATTTAAATTGCAGTAGGCCCTACAAGATGCGAGAAAGTCAAATTATTTTCTTTTGTCGTTTTTTTCCGTTTTTTTCTCGTTTTTTATTTTTTCTAAAAAAACGACGTTTTTTCTGTTTTTTATTTCGTTTCCATCGTTTTTAACAACTATGATTTGAGCCAAACCTGCTCTAATGCAACAGGTGATAGAGAAAGTCAAATTATTTTCTTTTGTCGTTTTTTTCCGTTTTTTTCTCGTTTTTTATTTTTTCTAAAAAAACGACGTTTTTTCTGTTTTTTATTTCGTTTCCATCGTTTTTAACAACTATGATTTGAGCCAAACCTGCTCTAATGCAACAGGTGATAGAGAAATCTCCTGTGTAATACATGTATGGGCTTCAGATACATAAATTTAACAACAAGTAGTCGTTAATCTAGTTTGTTTGCTGATTTCTAATGTATTGTTGTAAGAAGCCGTGTATTGTTTACAAACTTAGGTGAAGTAGACAAGCAGACATGATTTAAGTATGAAAACTCATTGAGACACTATATCAAGTGGCAAGACAAAAAAAGAATAAGTACCACATTTCAATCATAACTAACCCAAATATATATATCATAAATATATGTGTTTATATACGTAGGTCTTACATATAAGACTCGTATAAAATGTGTATATGTATGCATACAAATACGTACGTAACTATCCTTTATTTTACACAAGACAGCAAAAACAGGCACGAAAAGTAACATAGAAGAAAACTATTTCTTCATTAGAGCTCAACGTTCAATTAATGTTCAATTAATGCGCTTCGGCGTGAAAATTCCGGCACAGTATCAAATGCTGTAGTCGGGAGCGCCTCTGAGTAGTAGTTGACTTCGAGAGGCGCTATAGAAATATCCGGAATAAATAAATATTATCCCAACAAACATACCTCAGTCTATTATCTAAAGGACTACACTCGTCCAAGTGACTATACACAACCAAAAGCATCTTAATAGTTATAAAATTACCATTTAGGTAAAGTCAGTATCAGGTAAAAGAGATTACTAAAAATAGTCAGTATAGCAACATATCTTCAGCTTCAGCTATATGCAAACAAACGGTGCCTTCCAATAGGGTTAATAATTCCCACATCCTCTAGTGATGATGGTAAGCCAATTGCATTTTGTCAAGCGGTATGAGAAATAATATTTTTTTTATAACTTATAGATGACTTTAAATAACTCGCCTAAGCATCGAATATAAAAGGAAATAAATGATAAACAAGGAAATTAATTAATTAATCAAGAAGCAAGCAATACAAGCAACTCTAGTCCAGCAAAAACTTTTCATGACAGGCAGATCATCAAATGAGACAACAAGACAAGGATAAAAAGATAAGGAGACACAGAGGACAGGAATGAGAGCCTGGGGTAGGTGGAAACCAGACAGACAGACAGACAGGTAGGTAGGCGGACAATAAGACTGGCAGGCAGCAAGTGAGGAAAGCAGTAGCGCGGACAGGCGGCATTAATGATTAGGACCGAACTAGAACTCTTGCCACTGTCCCAATCTTTTTGGCCCATTCTTGCTGCTTTCAGTTTAGCACTGAACATTACACTCCTTATTCTATTCAATGCAATTTACCACTACGCTGACTTCCGTGGCCTCATCTCTGGGTCCTCACTACTGTACCGAAACTTCCCCAAAATTACTCATAATTAGCCCTAATTACCTCACATCCTTTGTATAGCACCACTTTCATTACATTTAAATTAGGGCCTAATTATCATTTTGTCGGTTTAACCTCAGGATATGACATAGCTGAAAACACTATACACAGTCCTATTCCCTAAACACACAACTGAACTCTGAACTCAATAAGGAAAGCGTAATAAAAATTACAGTGGTCTTGTTTTGTATTTTATTATGTCCTTTTACAGCCCGTGATTATTGTCGCGTGAGGAGATCGACAACAACGACGAGATGGCATCATCATTATGATGTAAGCGTCGTTGCCGGTCGAGATAGGATGATGACGGACGAAAGCCAGCCTCCACTTGGGCAACAATGAAGGCAGTGAGGCCCAGGTGTAATCGGACACCACACAGCCAAGGTGTAATAGGACACCTCGCGGCTATGGTGTAACCAGACACCGCCCGCGCTGCAGGCGAGCGACGACCCGCGTATCGAGGAGCAAGCTGACACTAATTGACGATAGCTTGACGTGGGGAGGGGGGCTGACTGATGCACGCTGGAGTTCCTACTTAACAGAAGGGAATGGAGAACACGGGACTTGTACTGCTGACGAACGCGACGTGTGAACATCGGTCGAGCGAGAAACATCGGGAGGAACGACCAGCGGGGCGGCAGAGTATAGTCCGTCAGATTCAGAGACTGACGCTAAAGAACGATCTGTAGTTAGGCTGTACGAAGCAACATTTGAGATAGTCCGATTTAATATCTAAACGCTTTAATACTACGTGGAAGTTCCCGTAGAGTTAGTGTATATATATTTGTTTATTTAATTAAATTCATTTATTAATTAAACAAAGTTCGTCGTGAATCTTCTATAGAAAAGTTAGGCACGTTAAATAAAAGTGCAAGTAAAAGAACAAGCAATCGGGGGTCGACATTAACACACGGCAAACAATCGACGGGAAACCTCCGATTGCGACATTTGGCGCAGCCGACAGGATTTTCAACTGAAGACGTCACGACGAAGAGCGGAACCGGAAACGGAAAAGAGGAATCTCAACAGATCGGGACCAGCGGCGAATACAACCCTTCGCAACTGGAGAAATCGAGTGCCGGACTCCTGAGGACGAAGGACTCGAAGGAACCGACAGCAACAGGCAAGGACGAGGAACAAGAGCGCCAACGGACGACCGACCATCGCTAGCAACGACGGACGGGAGTGGCAACGGAGGACAGCGGATCAGCCAAGATACCAAAAGACGGAACACGCTCGACGTATCAGAGGGTAAGTCCTTACTGGTAGTCGTGGTAATCTGTGAGGTTGCGGTTGAGGTCTGGATGAGGATTGGTGTGCGAATAGCCGAGGCTTTTGCGTAGCTCCTTTTGCTCAGTTCTGTTCTTGTTGTATTTGTGGTAGAATTTTAGGACGTTGTTTTCTTTGATTTCTGACCAGCGGTGACTCTCCTCTAACTTACTTATCCTTTTCTATTAGTGAGCGGACTGTTGGAAGATGGATAAGTTGTCGGTAGGGAAAAGAGTGAGGGTGCAGAACATGCCCCGTCACAGACTAGTCGCATATCTGATAAAGATGGGACTAGGAGAGGAGGAATTGGGTTCCATGAGTACGGGCCAACTCCAAGAGGCGAGTGCTGAAATAATTGTGTCTGGACGGGAAACCCCGCCAGAAGTAAGTGAGGAAGTAAGCACGGGTAGCATAGAAAGCAATATCGATTCGGCAGCGCAAACGCCGTTATACGAATTAAAACGCTTAAAATACGAGAGAGAGGAAGCCGCGAGGCTGAGAAGAGAAGAGAGAGAGGAAGCGGAGAAACTGAGAAGAGAAGCGAGAGAGGAAGCGGAGAGAATAGAAAGAGTGAGAAGAGAAGAGAGAGAGGAAGCGGAGAAACTGAGAAGAGAAGCGAGAGAGGAAGCGGAAAGAATAGAAAGAGTGAGGAGAGAAGAAAAAGAGGAAGCGGAGAAGCAGCGAAAAGAAGCGAGAGAGGAAGCGGAGAGAAGAGAGAGAAGAGAGGAAGAGAAAGAGAGGAGAAGAGAAGAGAAAGAAGAAAGACAGCGAAGAGAAGAGAAAGAGGAAACTGAGAAGCTCAGGCTTCAGGAGGAGAAGCGGGCTGAGAAACAGAGGAAAGAAGAGAAGGAGGAAGCTGAGAAGCTCAGGCTTCAGCAGGAGAAGCAGAGGAGAGAAGAGAAGGAGGAGGCAGAGAAGAGAGAGAAGGAGGTCCGAGAGGAAAGGGACGCAGAGAGGAGACTCCGAGACGAAAGGGACTATAACTTGAGGCATTCGGTCGTAGGACGAATGAAAACGTATAGTGAAAGCTTGCGAGGACTCTTACCGAGATTCCCCAGCGACCATGCGCAAATCCCTGGTTTCTTTGTGCATTGCGAAAGGTTATTCGACTCTTGCGCTGTCCCGGACGACCTTCGAAGCAGATTACTCTTGACCTGTCTAGATAATCAGGCCAGAGCACTGACGGTCAGACTCACACAAGAGGAGCTTGATAATTACGGGAAGCTAAAAACCTTCTTGTTGAAAGAGTTCAAAGTGAGCGCAGTCTCTTTACGAGAGCGATTCATGAACGCAAAAAAGGCGGTAGATGAATCATACACAACATTAGCTTCGAGATTGCATAACTTACTTTCTTACTATTTGCAAGATCGCAAGGCAATGACATTTGATGAGGTTACAAGCCTCTTGATTGCAGATAAGATGAAAGAAATGTTGCCCAGAGGATGTTTGAATTTCATCCTCAGTCAAGAGCAGCAGAAGTGGTTAGGGCACAAAGAGTTAGCCGAAGCGGCTGACACTTATATCGCTACACACCCTTGGGAAAATGACTATACGAAGCATAGTCTAGGCACGGGTAAGACGGAGGCTCGCTACGCGAAAGCGCCAGCACCTCCTCAGACGACAGCTAAACAGACGGACACGTGGACTGACCGACCGGGAGGGACACAGACAAATAACAGGACAGACGGACGTCCAACCCCCGACGAGATTAGAAAGCGTGGCCTTTGTTTCCTATGCTTTTCTCCAGACCACAGAGCTAAACTGTGCTCGAAGAACAAACAAATTAAAAGCAAGCAGGTGAGCGCGTGTGCGGTCCAGCCAACCGTGACCAGAGCTCAAGACAGACAGGCAGACAGACAAAGCGAGACGCGACAAGACGGGCCGCCATTGATACAAGAGATAGAACAGCATGCATTGCCGACAAACCCGGATTGCATTGACGTGGAGGAGACTTATGTAAGAGAGTACATGAAAGTGTATATTACAGGGCTCCCTGTGACATCGTCTCTAATAGATAGCGGGGCCGAATACAATTGTGCGCGAGCAGAACTAATCAGGCCGCTCAACCTACCTGTGGTCAAGCAGATAGAGGTGAAGGGGCTGAACGGTCAATCAATGATTGTGGACGTGGTGCGGCTGAGACTAAAGGGGTCTCAGGCCGGCGAGGACAGGGAGGGGGAGGTAAATTACGCCCCTGATGTTCGGATATGGGCGGCACTCATTAAAGACCTTAATGAACCGTTAATTATCACGCCCACTACAGCCGACTTGCTGCGCGAGACAGCGTTGTATTCGAGTCACGCGGCCAGCGCTCCTGAAATAGACCAAATTTCAGAAGCGCAGGCGGTCGCAAGGACTGAGACGAGTGAGGAAGAGGAGAGAGGGGAGGAGGTAGAGGGACTTAGGGCGCTGATAGGCGAAGATTACTTCACGGTCGCTCAGGCAGACAGTGAGAGTGTAGGAGAAATCAGTCCCGAAGAAACGGATACTGAAGAGCAGTTCTTCAATCCTGAGATACCACCCCCACCCAAGGAAGACACAATAGTAGGCAGAAGTAAGATGGCGGCCGAACAAGCACAATGTTCGACACTAGCACCATTCTTGGCTCACGGGAAAATTGGGGCGAAGAACTTCTTCTTTGAAGACAATTTGCTCTTTCATAAAGACAAAATAGCTGGGCATTCTGTAAAACAACTGTGTTTACCTAAAGAAAGAATAGACAAGGTCTTAAACTTAGCACATGACGCTGCGTTCGCAGGTCATATGGCGTTGAAAACGACTAAGGACCGAATCAAACTGAATTTCTGGTTTCCCAATATGGAGGATATAGTGAAGGAATATTGTGCATCTTGCGACATTTGCCAAAGGCATGCGCCGCTGCGAGTGGCGCAGCGGGCCCCCATAACTCCTATCCCTCGCAACGACGACACTAGATTCGGCTGTCTAGTGGCAGATTGTATAGGGCCTATAGTTACCAACGTAGACCCCACAAGCCCAAAACCCGAGTACAACTACGCCTTAGTGGTAGTTGACCAATTTTCAAGATGGCCGATGGCCTATCCTCTGAAATCATTAACGGCAAAAGCGACATGTGATGCATACATGCAAATCTTCACGACCTTCGGTTTTCCAAAAACGATTAGGTCCGATAACGGGTCGAATTTCAACAGCAAATTAACCCAAGAGTTTCTGCATCGTATGGGGTGCTCACCACGCTTTGGGCCAGTCGCACATCCTGAGTCACAAGGTCTAGTGGAGCGCTGCAATGCCACACTGAAGACCATGATTCATAAATTGGCAGAAGAAAACCCGAGGGGATGGCATAGACTGTTACCTTACGTGCTTTGGAGCTTAAGGGAACGCCCCTCGGCAACCACCCACGTGAGTCCCTACACCCTGGTGTATGGTACCCTGCCTAGAGGACCTCTATCTGTCCTTTCTGAGGAATGGGCGGGAGAGCGGGATTCTCCATTAAGTCTGGGCACAGGCGCCGCAGCTTACTTGGACCAATTAAGGGATAACCTTGAAATGTCTAAATTATATGCCGAATATTATTCAGACATTGAACAGCAGCGCTATGCTACTCATTACAATTTAAGAAGCATGGACAGGCGTTACGAAGTAGGGGATAAAGTCATCATCCAATCACCGGAAGCGCGAGGAGCAAAGAAGGAGGGCCAATGGCAAGGCCCGGCCATCATCGCTCAGGTGAAATCGCCCTACACATACATCGTGGAAATAGGGGGCAAAAGCCGCTTATTACATGCAAATCGTATTCGCAAATATAACGAAAGAATACAGCAAGCATTGATTAACAATTGCTCCATTCTGTTCGAGAAGGACGAAGACTTCGGTCACGTGGAAGCGGTGGGTAGCGTCGTCACGAGTCAGACACGGCCCAGTGAACAAGTAGACCCTATTGCCGTTGCACACTTAACGGTACCCGAGCGGAAACAGCTGTTTAGTCTGTTAGACAGATTTCCAGATGTGTTCTCGGACAAGGACAAACCAGGTTTCTGTCCCGTCCTAGAACACACAATCACTGTTAGCGCGGAGTTCAGGCCGAAGAGTTTGCGAGCCTATAAAGTGCCGGAACTGCTCAAACCGGAGATGGAGAAGCAGATCCGCGAACTTTTGGCCCTAGGTATCATCACTCCCTCACATAGTGAAATGGCTAGTCCCGTTGTGTGCGTTGTGAAAAAGGGAGGTCAAGGCGGTTTAAGACTGGCCATTGACTACCGATATGTAAACAAGTTCTCGGCGGGTGACGCATACCCCACCCCCGACATCCAGGAAGTGTTACAGAAGGTAGGAAGTGCAAACTTCATATCCTGCTTTGACGCACGTCAAGGATACTACCAGATTGGACTCCACAAGGACTCTCGTTGGTTATCAGCCTTCGTATGTGACGCTGGCCTATTTGAGTTCGTACGACTGCCCTTTGGTTTAAAGTCAGCCTCAAATTCTTTTATCCGATGCATGTCAAAGGTCCTTCATCCCATTCGCGACTTCACTGAGACGTTTGTGGATGACATGGCAGTACACTCGATGACGTGGCCGGATCACATGAAACACCTAGAGAAATACTTAATGACTATTCAACAGTCGGGTCTGACCCTTAACATTAAGAAGAGTTCGTTTGCTAGGCGACAAACAACGTTTGTAGGTCACCTGATCGGATCAGGGAGCATTGAACCGGATCCTATGAAAATCGCAGGGCTAGGGAAAATCCCTCAACCCGAGTCCAAAAAGGACATACGGAGATTAATTGGCTTCTTCAGTTATTTTAGGAACTTCATCCCTAACCTGGCTGAGACAGCCAGAATTCTCACTGACTTGACCCAGAAATCGGTGCCTGCTAAGATACCCTGGCGAATTGAACATCAAAATGCGCTAGATAAACTTACGCACGATTTGAATAACGCTGTTTGTTTGCAGACAATTGACTACGGCAGAGAGTTTGGTTTATCGACTGACGCTTCAGACAAAGCAGTCGGTTGCTGCTTATTCCAAATTCAAGACGATGGAACAGAGCGGCCAATATGTTTCGCCAGTTCTAAATTAGATGTTACGCAAGCGCGTTGGTCCACTGTGGAACGCGAAGCGTATGCTGTAATCTTTGCGTTGAAGAAGTTTAGGAATTGGATTTTTATGTCAAGGACCACCCTCTATTCTGATCACAATCCCTTGACCTTCCTAACTGCTTCTACGCCCACAAGTGCTAAACTTGCGAGGTGGGCTCTGGCACTCCAGGACTTTGATATCGCTTTTAAATATCGTCCTGGGGCGCTGAATATTCCCGCTGATCTTTTGTCCAGACTATGATTGAGGAAGAAGGCGGACTACCATGTAAGGCACCGCGACAACTGTAAATATATTTCTAACTGTGCTGATATTTTGTATTTTTCATGGGAACGACGAGGACATGGTCTGGAGGAAATCGATGGAGGGATCGACATCATTCTCAGCCGGGAGGCGAACCAATGACTGGCTTTGTCCTCCCCCGGGAAGGGAGGTGTCGCGTGAGGAGATCGACAACAACGACGAGATGGCATCATCATTATGATGTAAGCGTCGTTGCCGGTCGAGATAGGATGATGACGGACGAAAGCCAGCCTCCACTTGGGCAACAATGAAGGCAGTGAGGCCCAGGTGTAATCGGACACCACACAGCCAAGGTGTAATAGGACACCTCGCGGCTATGGTGTAACCAGACACCGCCCGCGCTGCAGGCGAGCGACGACCCGCGTATCGAGGAGCAAGCTGACACTAATTGACGATAGCTTGACGTGGGGAGGGGGGCTGACTGATGCACGCTGGAGTTCCTACTTAACAGAAGGGAATGGAGAACACGGGACTTGTACTGCTGACGAACGCGACGTGTGAACATCGGTCGAGCGAGAAACATCGGGAGGAACGACCAGCGGGGCGGCAGAGTATAGTCCGTCAGATTCAGAGACTGACGCTAAAGAACGATCTGTAGTTAGGCTGTACGAAGCAACATTTGAGATAGTCCGATTTAATATCTAAACGCTTTAATACTACGTGGAAGTTCCCGTAGAGTTAGTGTATATATATTTGTTTATTTAATTAAATTCATTTATTAATTAAACAAAGTTCGTCGTGAATCTTCTATAGAAAAGTTAGGCACGTTAAATAAAAGTGCAAGTAAAAGAACAAGCAATCGGGGGTCGACATTAACACACGGCAAACAATCGACGGGAAACCTCCGATTGCGACAATTATCTCTGTCACTATAATATATATATTGCCACTATAATATCGCCCATATAAATAATTATCATAATATTGTACCAGACTACAATAAATTTTGTCAAATGATGAAGCGCTGGCGGGATTTGAACCAGGAATGTCCTGGTGAATTAAGAACCTCTACTTCGTCTGGTCTATATGATAGCTACGCTGGCTATAGATCGTCAACATCTTTGGCCTTGACCTGGCAAACTGACGGGGAGCGCGCAACGAAAACGCTGATTCATTGTCAAGTGCAAATGTCTAATGCTAATAAGAGGACATAAAAATGCCGGATGACTTGGCCAAACCTTATGACGCACGTCATAAACAAGTTTAACGTGACAGTGTTTTGCTCGTGCTAATTCACATTGTCTCTGTACGTCTTGAAATATCCGCTGATGTAGTTGGCCTCAAAAAACAGGTGGTTGTTTATGAGCTCGTGCAGCACAACAGCCAACTGTAGCATTATGCATTGAACGGAACAAGAATCACGAATGGCTGTTAACGCTGGTTTAATTAATTGCTTTAAACTTGCTTCGTAAAAGCTGCTCTCATCATTGTCAAAGGAGAATGAAGAATTACTAATTTTGTGTTGATAACATGTTATTCTCAGCTGATTTGTGATTTGCTTATCGTTGCATCCACCTAGCAGCTAACTAATATAATCTGGGATGTAAATTCAACAAGACTTAATACAGTTGAATAAGATTACAACCGAGTACATTGCTAAACATTTAAGTACACTTGGTAACGTAGGGCAAAGCTTTTGTTAATATACTCTTCCAATAGATTCAAATCCCCAGAATCCGAAAACACTCTAAAATCCGCCAAAGCAATCAATGCCACCACCATGATGCCTAAAATTACAATGATGATGATGATCACCAATGATTATGATGATTATAATGATGCTGATGCTGCTGATCATGATTATGACAACGATGATGATAACCCAAACGACGACGACAGTATGATGATGATGATGACGATGACGACGATGATGATGAAGGTGACGATGATGAGATAATAATTATGATTATATTGAAGTTCTGTATTATTATTATTACGTTCACAATGATGCCGATGATGACAACGACGATGATGATGACGACCGTGACACTCTACGTAATTAACAACCGTCTTACCAGAAGAAGATCCTTGACAGAACGCTGGCACTGTCCTCTGGACACGGCGCCTGAACCTTCTCTTGTACGTCCATTGCTCTTTCCTTTAGAGCCCCACGTCAGACCAACGTCTTCCTCTCATCTTAAGTCGATGAGAAACCGGCGCATAGGCCTATATTATACTGATGCAGAGTTCACAAGGTCAGAAAGATCATCGCCCTACTGCTGCTGAATCCGGCCAATCGCATTCATCTCAGTTGCGTTAAAATCGATAAACCCATTCTGTCTAATCTGACGAAAGCTGAACAGCTGAACATGACTGGCCTACACTGGCCAAGCAGCACAAAGGACCCGCATGAATATGCAGAATACACACAAGTACATGGAAATGTTACATAATACTGTATCAGATATACATAAATAATGACCTGATTCAGAATATTTATTTTTAATCAGATTAGGCCTATATATATATATATATAGTCAGATTATATATATATGCTGAATCAGCAAATATATACCTGATTCAGCATATATATATATATATATATATATATATATATATATATATATATATATATATATATATATATATATATATATATATATATATATATATATATATATATATATATATATATATATACCTGATTCAGCATATATACATATATATATATACATATATATATATATATGCTGAATCAGGTATATATATATATATGCTGAATCAGGTATATATATATATGCTGATTCAGCATATATATATATAATCTGACTATATATATAGGCATAATCTGATATATATATATATATATATATATATATATATATATATATATATATATATATATATATATATATATATATATATATGCTGAATCAGGTCCTTTGTGACTCAATATAATAACCTATGCAACATTTGCGTGTATTACGCATATACTATATAAGTATTATGCCTTTGCTATTTAAATATAGATGTCTAAATTGAGACTTAAGCTGCAACACTATAGGCCTTCGCTGCCTCAATGCAGCAGCCCGCACTAAAATCCAACCGAGTTAGGCGAATACAGAGGCGAGGCCGCGTTACCACATTGCTTATATATTAAACAAGAAACTGAGAATCCGGGAAAACCATTTACACGCCTATCGGTAGCTATCCAGCCTTCGAATCTTCTTCCCAACACTCCACGACAACCATGGAGTGACTGACGGAGTCAAAACTCAAAACCCGATCCGAAAGCCAGGCCGCTCGCACAACACTGAAGCCTATTTGAGATTCATAAATCGACCCTCTATGCTGTCTCCCTACTACAGTAGTTGGTAAAAATGAGTGAGCTGTTTAAGGCTTCGTAAAGCATGGAACCAGCGTTTTGTTTACCGAGGCTTCGCGAGTGGAAGGTGCGTGTATGTGTACGTGTGCATAAGCTGTGACGGTATTGGTACCTGAGGAATCCTGAAAACTGCACCTAGTGCCGTAACATATATATTAGTTCATAACAAAAACCATAAATTCACAATCGCCGAATATGGGCTAAAACAAACCTGTATAGCGCTGCTGAGACTCGAGGTGGGCCCACTCCCAATGCTCATAAATCTATCTTTGGCTACAAGCAGTTCAGACTGGTGCAGAAACGAAGTCTGATTTCGAGGTCAAATGATAATAAGTAGGTTACCGACTTACCGGTTGATTGCGAATCGTAATTTAGAATTGATTTTAGCTGTCGCGTGAACTCAACATCCACTCCAATTTAAAGCCTATTTAAGACAGACAGATGGACACACACACACACACACACACACACACACACACACACACACACACACACACACACACACACACACACACACACACACACACACACACACACACACACACACACACACACACACACACACACACACACACACACACACACACACACACACACACACACACACACACACACACACACACACACACACACACACACACACACACACACACACACACACACACACACACACACACACACACACACACACACACACACACACACACATAGATAGACACACACATAGATAGACACACACACATAAGGCCGATAAGAGCAGATGGACACACACAGACAAACAGACAGACAGACACACACACACACGCGCGCAGACACAACCACAGACACACAGGCACACACGCAGACACACACAAACACGCAGAGACTGACTGTAGACAAACACACACTCAAAGAGATACACACAGATAGAAACACAGGCATACAGAGATATGCACACACAGACAGACGCAGAGAGACATACCGAGAAGGTAACGGTGGATGCATTGGATTATTTCCACTCGTTGGGGGAGGAAGTAACCGTTGAGTTCTACCAAGCCGATAGCTAGTCGATTGATTTGTATAATCGCTTTCAAAAGCACCGTGTAGGCCTACATGCGGGTCAAGGTTAGCTGAGACGAAAATTGTATAGGAATCTTAAGCAAGTCCTTGACACGTCGTTACTAAAAGCCATCGATTGCTGCTTTTCCGTTAGATATTGGTTCTTCATACTTCATAAAATGCAGAAACATTAGCTACATCTATATAAATAAAGAGAAGACTCTGTCTGTCACAGCGATGTTTGACCGCGATGCATTTCTACAGCTTTCGACCTTTTCACTTCAAACCTGCACTACTGTCTCGGGGTCGGCATTACACACCCAGTGTGAGGCTTCGAGTCCCCCGTTTTCACCGCTTCCATGGTGTTCCGGGCCAAAACCTCTCCCAAACCCCCACTTTTTACAAATTCGACTCGACCTATTTTCATTCGCCAGATGGCGCCGCCCGAGAAGATTCTATGTGTTGTTTGACCGCGATGCATTTCTGCAGCTTTGGAGCTTTTTACTCGAAACCTTCACTGAACTATTATTCATTTGTTGCGTTTTGTTTCTGTTCTCAGTATTTCCGAAACCCGGGCAACGCCTTTTTCACCAGCTTATTCGCTACAGGGATTGAAACTTATAACCCCGGGCAACGCCGGATTAACCAGCTAGTTATTGAATGATCAATCATCAAATAAAAACCTATAGTATTTTCTTCATTCGCCAAAGAAAGTAATAACTACCATAATAAATTACGATTACATAAAACATCTTAGATGTTCTTAAGGGGCGCTGTATAAGCGTTTTATTACATTACATCACATTACATGCGACAGAGGAACCAAGTGCATCAACAAATAGTCGCTAGATGGAAGGACTCGTTTGAATGCAGTTAATGATCCAAGTACCCAAGTCCTTTTCATAATAGCAGCTGGATAACAAATTGAGTTGACCTGGCGTCACTTGTGAGGCTGCGTGCTAAGATTTAATTAATGATAATACACCGGACCGTCGCTATAACGCGCGTCGATAATTATGACGCGATTTCGGGTATAAGGAACATATGCTGAATATTGCCTCTCTGAGCTGATCTCCTATCTCGTAATTCGTCGAGTATAAATATTTGGACACACACAGACAAACAGACAGACAGACACACACACACGCAGACACAACCACAGACACACACAGGCACACACGCAGACACACACAAACACGCAGAGACTGACTGTAGACAGACACACACTCAAAGAGATACACACAGATAGAAAACAGGCATACAGAGATATGCACACACAGACAGACGCAGAGAGACATACCGAGAAGGCTACGGCATTCCATACGTGTAACCGAAAGTTTATGGCCTCTGAAAGCTGAAAATCAGAAATAAAATTTAAAAATCCCTTTCATTCCCAAATGCTATTTAGAATTAAGGAGAATTTATGGCCGCCTTTACAAGTACAATGACACCCGAGTGAGAATGTTGTGGACTCATTTTACGTGACCATAGCGAATTCTTGCTGTCATCAACCCCCACTACAAACTGCAAATACACCGCTACACAGAGAGGTACATGGTCGTAAACTACCATTTCAGTATAATAACGCAGCCTTCGCTATAACGCGGTAGTTGATGTGGATCTCAAAGCTCGTGTTATAGCGAGGGTGCGGTGTATATGTACAATTGTACATAGGCTTATATATACATGACGCTGAGGCTCTAATTAATTATATGGTAATTGGATTTTCCAGTTTTTCTGCTGAAAGTACAGGTTCGAGTCCCCTCCCCTTAGACGGTTGCTGTAAGTCTGTAGGGACCTTGAGCAAGTCCGTCACTTGACTTAGGTAGTGGCGCTTTTTAATGTATGATAGTGATTATGGTGGTGATATTTATGATGATGATGAAGATGATAATCATGATGCCGACGATGACGATGACGATGACGATGATGATGATGATGTTGATGATGAACTTACACCTCCTAACTTCATCTCTCACCTATCAGCTTATCCTGCTGCTGCTGCTGATGCGTTTACCATGGACAACATTTTCTCATTAAATTGATACAGGAAGTGCGTGCCTCTCACTATGTCACGGCTCAGTGACGGCTGTGGTGCTGCATGCTTTTCACACTATTGGCCATCGAGTACTTTCTTTCTAGGCTCGATGAAAGCTTCAGTCTCCGGAACTGCCTTAGCTAGATAACTTCTTACCTTTGTAGTCGTGCTCAGCAAGTGGGCGTTGGTACTGCTCGGTCTAACCAGTGGCGGCGCGTGGGGGTGCAAAGGGGTGCGGTCGCACCGGGCAGCCACTTGAGGGGGCGGCAGTTTGAATACCTGGAATATTTTTTTCGGTGCTTCCTGTGGTCACCGTAGTGTTTCATTTGGAGTTATTACGTAATTCGTTGCTAGAAATTTCAATAAAACTTTGATATCATAATTCAGTGAACTGTAAATCTGCACTGTTCATGCGAGTTTCAATGTATTTCTTAGTTTTAAATTGATTTAGATCATTTTAAGCCTATAGTTTCTAGAAGCGGCGTAGCTAGGATATTTTGAGCCCGGGGACGAACTATGAATTTGCCGCCCCCATCCCGTTTTACTATTTCACATTTTCCAAATAATAGAATGGTAATTTTAATTTTAATTAAATAAAAGATGAAAAATACAGATAGTACATGCATGTTCCACCTTATTGCTGAATGGGGCGCCAAAATCATATATGAGAAATGGTTTGTTAGTATTATGGAAGTACCTGGATATATGTGGGGCTCCAAAATTAAATCATATAAATTTATCTGGGATAAATTAGTTAAAACTGCACCAAAATTAAGAGTAAAAATAATTTATCTTAACCCTCATTTTGGCGCCCTTCCCTTTGCGCCCGGGGACACATGTACCCTCTGCACCCCTAGCTACGCCTCTGGTTTCTAGAAATAATGATTGCGCTTGATTATATTGTTCAAGTAGTATTACTTTTGATGCACACCTCTCCTTCCGTTGCCACATCTCCAACATCCGGCACTCCTGTTTCACGCACATTCGTGACCTCCGACGCATCCGGCATATGCTCGACCTTAAAACTGATTCCACCATTGCTACCTCTATTGTTTATTCAAAGCTTGATTACTGCAGTTCCCTCTTCCTCAACCTTGAATCCACCCAAATCAAACGTCTGCAACTTATCCAAATCTCACTTGTCAGAGCTGTCACTAGAACGCCCAAACATCATCTTATCACTCCCATCCTCAAATCATTCGATTGGTTAAAAATCCCAGAGAGAATCCACTTCATTATATTACACTAACCTACAACTTTCTACAATATTTCAGGTCCAAGTACCTCACTGATCTCTTCACCATCCAGACAACGCGCTCCACCCGCTCATCCTCCTATCTCAGTCTTTCTCGACGGCCAGTCACTACTCATCTTAAGTTCTCCAACCGAGCCATATTCAGCACCCCTGAATTCCGCATCTTCTCAGTTCCTCCATCATCATTACAACCCGTCCTTCATTCTCCTCCTCATGGTCCTCTATCACCATCTGGCTTTCCACTCAAAACTGAAATCTCACCTTTTCAAGAACTACCAGTGTACCCTGACTCATCTGATCCTCCGCCTTCAAATTCTTCTCGCAATAAACGACACCCGCCTTGACAGCTGCTCTGCACCTTCTCTTGATCTGGCCCCGTAGAAACTGGACTCGGGTCTCTTTTGAACTACTTTCTGGGGACCCACTCTAATTTGATTTGGCCTTCTGGAGACCGGACTCGGACCTCTTTTTGACTACTCTCTGAAAAACTTCCTCTGATTTGATTTGCTAATGCTAAAAGTACTGAAGTGCGCAGTACACAGTGATAGTAGTAGCGGATCTGCTTCATCTGCTACTGTGCTCTATACTATTATAGGCTAAGGCTATTACTAACTAATATCATGCACGACACAGACAAAATTTCCCTATACTAGACAGGCCTGTCGCCATACGGGAGGAGGCGGCACACTGATGCTTCGCACCACCTTTGAAAAATCCACGCGCCGCCACTGGGTCTAACCCGTCCTTCTGCACTTCTTATGCATTGGCCCCTTATTATTTACCATCCTCACCTCTCCAGTGAGCAGTATTTTTAGTTATAGTTGTAGTTACTGGATTTTTATTTCAGTTAGCACTTAGTTACAATAGGGCTAAGCGAAATTGCCTACAGACGAAACAGCAGCTGTGCATTTTAAGACGCGTTACACAATTTGCTTAGAGCTCAGGAAAGCTTTGAAGAATGCATGCATTAAACAGCTTCATGAATATACGACGCTCCAGATTCGCCGACATCAGATTTCGTTTTCCACTACATAGCTCCCTACATACACCGAACACCCTTTCACAATAGCCTACTGTTTATTTTTTGTAACGAAAATAACGATGAATTTTCGTTAGTTTTATTTTCGTTATAGTTATCGTTAACGAAATTATTTTGTTTTTGTTAACGAACATTTTTGTTACCGTTATCGTTAACGAGAATCACACTGCAGGCCTAACACACCACCATAAATGGCGCACAGGACAGCAATTTAAGGTTGCTGTATAAGTATCAGAGGCACTTTGTCTTAAGGACTGTTGTATGAGGTATTGAGTTTGTTTTAAAGTGCTACATGAATATCTTGCTTTTCATTTAAATTTACACATCTCTGGGAAGAAGGATTTGGATTATTATAACTATTTGGTATTCCAAAAAACTCAGTTGCAGTCTAAAACGCGTTATATTCTGACGGTAGCCTATATTTCACCTGTAGTAAAAACACTGCTACTGTAACTACATAGGTTATTCAGCACCCATTGACGTATCATTATAGAGCCTGCTTTGTAGATCTGTCCAGCGCTGAAATGCTATCAAACATGTTGTAAAAATTTGCAACAAATGACAATGTTCATCAATCTGTGGAACAGCCAGATATTCAACATTTACTCACTTGTGTACTAGCTTTCTTTTCGTTGATCGCCTACACTTTAAATTTGATGGCTACATAAAATTTGCCCATAGGCCTATCTGAATAATTGTGATCTTACGCTGGCAAAGTACTTAGCAATCAAACACCATTAACACTGCAGAGTTTATCACCGTTTAAAGAAGAATATCGTTTGGTCGAAGTTTCAAACGCTACTTGAGCTGTTTGTTTAAGATTGTTGAATTCTTCCGGACCAGTCTGTTCTGCCATTTTGTAGAAAAAGCCATTCGTGTTTTCAAGCAACGTATGCGGCTGGTCAAATTCAATGATACGACCAGCATCCAACACCTAAATCAAGTTCATTACCAGAACAAAAACTACACTTTCAGAATCAATAAGTGATTTACTGTACATTATTATGAATAACTTCTATAATTAGGATGTCTAAAATTATGGCACAAAATGTTCATAAAAACCAAGCCGTAATCAGGTCAACATTCAGAAGATTAGGCCGCTAAGTCAGAAAGACAGCCTAAACTGAATTAGCAATTAAAAAACTACGTTAAGTCTTAAGATGAGAACGAAATGACCTTTGCGTCTGAGCCGTCGAAAGGTATCGTTCACCAAGAGGATGTTTGTCAGGACAATGGTCTTGCGAAATACATTATTAATCCTAAATGTAAGAAAATAATAAGTGCATAGATAAAGGGTCAATGATAGGCCTACTATTGTGTAAGTATTGCAATATTTTTCAATCTACTTTCAGTTTCATCTGAAATCTAAGCGATACTCACATTAGAAACTTTACACTAACCATTATTCTGTCAGAGTCTATAACGGTGTTGAGTCGGTGAGCAATAGTGAGTACTGTGCAATGAGCAAACTGGGTTCTGATTGTGTCCTGAATCAAAGCATCCGTCCTACAATGCCAACGTCAATTGGGCGGTCCTCAAACCAAGACATATAAAAACATACACTAGGACATGTAGATTTCTGGAGCAACCAAAAACCCAGACCAACTAAGTGCTGACAAAAAGGCGACAGAACTTGAAGATTGAAAGAATGTGCTCTTTAAAAAAATTGAATTAATTAAACTCTTACAATACCAACAAGTGACATTGCATAGCATCATGGAGGTAGCTCACTATACAAGAAGCCACACAGAGTCACAGTTTACATCATGTAACAAAATACACACAACCTCATTCAGATTGCTTCAATTAAAAGAAAATTGAAAAGGCGGCTTCGATTAATTGTAATTTGTAATTGTAATTGTCATACAAATTACAATTGACCGAAGCCGCCTTTTCAATTTTCAATTTGTCAACAACGGATGTGAGAGAAAATAGCATGATATATGGCTAATTTGTATGATTATGGGAGTCAGAAGTATATAGAATGGTAGGACCAAGAAAGGAGCTTTTGAAAATGTTATTTTAAGTTACATGTATGGCCCAAGGCTTGCACAGAAGCTGTAAAACCAGTAGTTTAGTTCCATGAGCTACATGAACCATGCAATTAACGGTTTTACTGATTTATGTCATAGTGACAAAACTTTAGATAAAATCATTTTAACTAACAATAATTACTACATGCTGAGAAATAATAAACTCGCCTGAGAAATAGTTTACTTAATTATTCAACACTTTTACGGGTGATTTTTGTTTAGTGTTAGCTTAAAGGACTGCTCTCCTTCTTTTCAGCCGCTAACTTTAATACTGCTTAAAATGTATTAATAAATATTTTCCAAAAACAACGTCTACCCAACACATTGAAATACTTGTGTAAACCACCTGGCCAAGATTCCATTTGAATCACGTTCATCATCCTGCTGAAACACCCTGTCTCCTCGAATCGACTCCCAGGATTCTGACCCGGACTGAAACGGTCCAAACATATATTGGACTGTAACTAAGTTGGTCTCTGGGGCCCTCAGGTGGCACGCTAAGAAAGTTCAGATTTCATATAATTTATTACATTTACATTTACAACTTCAAAAGACATTGTTGTGGAGTCTACATGGTGAAACGGAAAAGGCCACAGAATAAAATTTAATGGCTATAGCCGCTATACCTTTGGTCGACGTTGGCAGTTGCTTCATCAATGACCAGGATTTTATTGCACTTGAGAATTGCTCTAGCGAGACATAAGAGCTGGCGTTGGCCCATGCTCAGGTTGCCTCCTCCTTCTTGAATTGGTGCCTCAAGGCCATGCGGCATATCCTCAACCATCTTATATAACTGAACCTTTAAATCATTACAATGTATTATCACCCCTAGTATTATAAATACCTTTACTATAGTAAACTATTAATATTGCAAGACGATGCAATCAGCTTTGCAATTCGCCATGCGTAGAGAATTTTGCTTTATATAGCATTTATCTTGATCTCAATTTGTAGCCCCAAGGAATTAAACAAGAAAAGGATTAAGAAATTTAGAGTACTCAGGTAAGATTTTTTCGTGACTGGTGATAAATGCATAGACATAAAGGTGAACAATTTTATTAAGAAGGATGACGAAGATAAGAATGAAAATGAAGATAAGCCAGAGAAAATCAAAGCTATGAGAGCAAATTATATGAGCAGACAACAGAGTAAGTGAGAAGAGAAAGACATTGCAAAACACTATTTGAACTTTTAGGATATCGGAAGATGGTAGCAAATAAGCTCGAGAAGAATGTCAACAGAAAACAGCAGCTAAATGCAACTGGACAAACCTGCTTGAGTGCTTGCCAAATTTCGAGATCAGAGCGATCATTGAGTGGGTCGAGATTCTTTCGAACTGATCCAGTCAGAAGGACAGGATCCTGTGAGAAAAAACAGACTCATGCTGTAAATCTATGAAACTGGTTACTTTATGTCGATTTATTACTTAAATCGAAATAAAAATTATAAAAGTAGTAAATAAGTAAGCAAGTGTTTCCTTATCATTTATACAATAGCCTGGTAATGTAACCCTTCCCTGTCAGATGATCACATCGCGGTATCTCACGATTATGCGAGCGAGGCCGAAGAGAATCCGGAATCCGGATAATCCTATCGGAGGGAGCAAATCATAGAGGACATGCACTGGGTTCCGAAGGATTGCATAATAGCTTAAGAAAGGATTTAATATTATAGCGTTTCGTTAAGTTAGAGTCCAGCCTGTAAGGACCATTAACTGAAATTGAACCCGAAATATAGGCCCTAATATTAAAATTCAGAATTAGATTTAAACTGGCCTGCTTGACATTTAAAACCCTCACAATGTGCACTCCTACCTACCTTCAACCACTACTCTCTCCATACATCCCGCCACGCAGTCTACGGTCTTCCGTTATGGGTCTTTTCTTTGAGCCTAGATGCAGCACTGCCATGGACTCCCGTGCATTTCGTGCTGCAGCCCCCATGGAATGGAACCGACTTCCAATGTTTATCCGTTGCTCGACCTCTTATTCTTCCTTCAAGAAACGCCTCAAAACTCATTACTTCTCGCTGGCTTTCAACGTATGGATATCTAATTGCTCTTCACCTGGCGGCTGACTAACCGCGCCTCAGATTCGCATTTCTGTGTGACTTTGCGCGCGTTAAAAATGTTTGTAATAATAATAATAATAATAATAATAATAATAATAATAATAATAATAATAATAATAATAATAATAATAACTAAATAGAAATCATACCTGTGGAATGATAGAGATTTTCTCACGCAGATCATGTAGTCCAAGTGCAGTTATCTCTAATTTGTCTATGCACAACTTTCCACCTGGCTCCACGAGTCGAAACAGTAAGCTGATCAGAGAACTTTTACCAGCTCCTGTTCTGCCAACTATGCCAATCTAAATCAACGTCACTCCATGGGTCAACTTTCTTCAACATTTCTGGTAATATTTTTCATTACATATCCGATTACATGGTATTCACTATTATCATGTTCTTGTTAAGCTTCATATAGGGCCTACTGTTATTACTCCAACTGTCCGGCTTCTTGCTGACTATTTATTTTCATTTTCATTCATTTTAGTAACTTGCTATTTAGCTAAATCCCACTCACGTTTGGCATCATAATATTTATACCCAGTATTAATTAAATGTGATAAAACCAATTTTAGTACTTCTGTTCTTGTAACCTATAATCAACTATAAAACGAGTATATAGGCTGTACACTTTATGTGGCAAGATCTGAAGGAAAGGATAAACGTCCCGAGGCCAAGAAAATGAAGTCGCCAAGACGTCAAACATATGGCTGCCTCTTTGATTTTACTTTAATTAAGAGAATACTCTTCCTCCTTCAATCGGTTTCCAAGCTTCATCAGAGGTTTGCCCAAGCTTTCGAATTTGCATCTGTTCTATCAGTTCTGTTCTATGGCTAAATTCCAGACTGGAAACTTTTCTAACTTCCTTATCAAACCGTTACCTCTCGGATTTAAGTCTTTTTATATAAAATAAATCTATGAAATTGACCTAGAAGCTTCTTTAATATTCAAACAGCGCAGAGCAAGTCTTCAAATCAGTTCTGATAATACAAAATTTGTCAGCCTAACCTTTTCTGAAGGAAATATTGTGAAGTTGATATTATCCAAAATGTTTGCACCATCTTCTTTATACTTCAGACAGACGTTCTGAGCACTGATGCTGCCATCTTGCGGCCAGTTGGATGGTGGTTTATTTTCTTCTTTTGTCTCCAACGGAGCCTCTGGAGGAAGCTTCGTATATTCCACAATTCTCTCAACTGAGGTCATCTGACAAAATGAATTTTTATTGCTACCAAAAGAAGCAAGACCTGTAGTAGTAGTTGTGGTAATTTTAGCAGCAGCAGTAGGCCTACTAGTACAAGTTCACCAGCAGTCTGCTACTGAATATGCGCATTGTCAAGTGATTAAGACCATCATAGATTTAAAAGTTAAGCGACAACCATATTAGTCAATGTAAACCCAGTATCTGGCCATTTGATAACTATGAGTACTATGGATTCATATTAAAAAACTGCAATTGCTCGTAATACCAACTTTATCATCACGACAGAAGTCAACTTGGAAAATAAGATTTCTGCTGCCTACCTGGCTTTCGACCTCTGAACTCTGCCGAACTCCCCACTGGAAAAGGAACATCAACGTCATAGCGTAGTTCAGACTCAGTCCAACTAAGCTTCCGTTCATACCTGGGACATTTCATATGAATATAGATGCTATTATTATTTATTCATTAATTATTGTAATTATTATTATTATTATTAAGTAACACGCGCCTATTTTCAATTAAGGTGTTTCAGACTTTGTCTGGAATAACATTCCAGAAGTTTGTGCACGCATATAATTATTTTAAAGACCATTGAATGAATTTTATTTCTTGTTATTTATGCTATTAAGTTATGGTTCTTTCTATTCCGTCGTGCTAAAGTATTTTAGGACTATTATGTTAATCACTCGTCATTCCAAATTTGTTGCCAAATGGGTGACCCTAATAAGCTGGATTTCGGTCTCTCCTAGGTCTGCACTTTCTACCTATGAAGTATATTTGTATATTGCGTTGTGTAATGCTTGTTTCTTTTATCAATAATGGGAACGAAATAAGAAACAAACAAAATCCAACTATTATTATTTTACTGTATTGCACTTAGGCCTATTATGTATACATTTAGTAAATCTGCTCACGATCGCGAAGAATTTGCACCTAAGAACTTGTTTAATGTCCCTTGTTTAATGTTTAATGTCCCAAAAAAAGACGGGGTCGACCAAGGAAGAAATGGATGGATGAGATTCACGATGTAACTGGCATGAATCTGGAAGCACTAAGGGACCTGACTTCGAATAGGATGCAATGGAGAATGTTTGTCTTGACGATCGCTAGAGCTCCAGGAGTTGACAGCACAAGGTGACAAGGTCCCAAAACAGTAAGGAATTGATGCCTTTTGTCTGAAAAGATCTAAACAATTACATTCTGTAAAATGTAAATCAATGATAAAGATTGTCATCGGAGTCTCGTGTGTCGCAAGTGGATTCTTCCGCTCTAAGGGGTTTCAGGTCCTGAAGGACACAGTGTCAAGCTGCAGCTGAGACGTTCTACGACGAACTGAAGAATATTTTCTTCTACCGAATGCAACGGAGTGCTTGGTGTCCTGCAGGGTTCGTGCTTGTTGTGCGCCTCGTCACCTGTTGTTGCCCCTCTTCGTTGACGGCCTCTTCGTTGACGATACAAAGTCGGGGAACTCAGCCTTCGAGCATCATGTATTATATCAGCTCTGGATGCGTCTCTCTCGCCTGGGTCTGCATGTCTGTGGATCCTCGCCATAGGTGGCTCGTGTGTAGTTCTCTGAGCACTGAGCTTTTGTAAGGTATTTAAAAGGCGGTCAATTAAGCATTATACATACATAGGCCTACATACACTACATACAATGGAGACAAGATTCTATGCCTTGCATCTTTTAAGAAATCCTAAAATTTAAGTTACACAGAAACGTTGCTATTTAGACTTACTCTGGGCTGCGAAGACAGCAAAAAAGGCGACAATCGTGATGAACACAGCGCAGATCAACTCCAGTCGAAGACCAAACCAACGAACAAGGGATATGTACAAGAAATGCGCTGACGTATGCAAATCTTGGTGAATGGCAAATTGTTCCGTAAATGTTGTCTCGGCATTACAGGCATGAATGGTGTGAATTCCTAAGAGAGTTGAACTTATGTGAGAGAAAACGGGACTCTTTGCTGTTTGAAAACACACAAACATAACCTCGTTATTAGTTTGTCACAGCAAAACCACACTGAAGTGAAATGGTTCATGCAATTACATGCATAATCTTCGCAAACAAGATCATGGCGAAAAACTTTTCACCAGGCAGTCATGAATATTTAAGACTTAACGTTGGCCAAGGTAATCAAAAATTGTAGTTGAAAGTTGAATAAAACAAAGAATTTACTTATTTAAAAAAATAACGAGAGACACATTAGAATTTCATTATTCAAATTTATATATTTTTATAAATTAGATCACTGTTGTGCAAATAATAAGCAACATTAATGCAGTTGTTTTTCTCTCGTAGCGTCTCATTAGTATGCTAAAAAAAACTCAAATTGTCGCTGACTGCAAGTGAATGTAACTAATTCTGTGGTACCGGCTCACTCTTCCTGGGTCCGCTATTCCGGGGATCCGCCGGAATATATATATATACATACAACATACACACATACATACATGCATGCATACATGCATGCATACATACATACATGCATACATACATGCATACATGCATGCGTATATACATAAATACATGCATACATACATACATACATACATACATACATACATACATACATACATACATAGTTACATACATACATACATACATACATACATACATACATACATACATAACACATACATACATGCATGCATGTATGCATGTATGTAAGTATACATACGTACATGTATGTATTCACGTATGCATATTCCGGAGGATCCCGGAATAGCGGACCCCATAATAGCGGACCGGTACCAATTCTTTGCTCACTGGTAGATTCAAGTCTCTTGATGTTTCTTAAGGTGTTCACATAGTAGTGACGAAGCATGCCGAAGACGAACACAAGTGGCACGACTGCTATGAAAACCCATGGATTCGAGACACCAACAACGATGAAGACACCAATTATGAGAAGAAGGCTCTGTAAAGTAAAAGTAGTATCTCCGTGGTACGCTTGGCTTGACATAAGCTATCTTAAACGGACCTTACAATCTGGTCTCCCATATACATACATACAACATACACACATACATACATGCATGCATACATGCATACATACATGCATACGTGCATGCATACATATATGCATACATACATGCATGCCTACATGCACACATACATACAGAATACATGCATACATACATACATACATACATACATGTATGTATGTATGCATGTATGTATGTATACATACGTACATGTACATGTATGTCCGCACGTATGCACATTCCGGCAATAATTATGAGTAGAAGGCTCTGCAAAGTAAAAGAAGTATCTCATTGGTACGCTTGGTTTGACCTATCCGTAACTGACCTAACAACCTTGTCTCTCCTATGCAGCATTTGCGTGTTGTAGAGAAATTTTGATGACTTCTTCTCCTCTCTTTTTCACTGAAGTATAGGAGGAGTAGGAAAACCAACTTCATTTCCCATTAATAATAATAAGTTATAATTACAACTGCCACTGAGTTAAAGGTTTAGGTAGTACTGCCAAAACCTAATAATGACTGTGATAGAATTTCTGCTTGTCCCTGAAGATAAACATCTTGCACATTACTTAAAATCATTTATTCAAGGTAGCCTGATTTCTGCTTTCGGACCAGTTGGATTTCAAATGTGGTTCTCAGAGAGATTATATTTACTAAAGTTTCACTCGGAATGACCCTTCCCCCCTATTCATGCTCTCTTTCACTCTATTAGATCAGATGATGAGAAAATCGAAATTTTGTATGGCTTGCTCGATATCTGTTTTGTCACAGTTCATTTACTAACTAGCTTCCATACATTTAAAAGAATCATAGTTAACAAGTCTCATGCTCACCGACCATATATAGGGTGTCGTGTCATAAATAATATACTCGTGAGACTGATATTCTGGAAGCTGACCTAATTACAGTTTGAGTGTGGAGCTCCATCAGGTGAAACCTCGTGCATTTAGATACAGGTGCAACAGATAATGACTAATAAATAATGAAATGTAATGAAAACACTATAAATTTTCTCATTAAGAGAATTAATGTTTGTTCGTTCTACAAATGATTCTCTTACAATTTAAATGTAATTAAAATGCACCTGCCTGTATAAAATCGTACATACACATGGGAAGCATTTCATCCATTAGGCCGAGATCCTTTGAAAACCTATTAAGAATTCTACCTGTAACATAGAAAATTCAAGGCTTCCTAATTCTAGTTCAGCAGTTGACACAATTACATATTCTTCAATCAAAAGAACTGTGTTGATTAAATTAAAACTAAATGTTGTCTAATAAATTATAATTTTATACATTTCTAAACAGTATAATCATATACAATTCATTGTGTTTCTGTACAACCTATGTGCCACTATTTAGAATGCACAAGGAAATTGCCAGATTTCTCTGCACTATACAAACGCTGCTCAGTGACACAAGCTTTCACCTATATCAAAGTCTCGCAGAGCAAGGTTGTTCAGTAAGTTTGGAGACAAATTTGTTCTGCCGGTTTGGACATTAAGAGATCTCTAGTGAAAAAGACGTATTCACTTACTGAGATACTTAGGCCCTACTTCAAGTTAAGTGCTCCCACTTCAAGGTCTGACCACATGTAGTATTGTTGTTTTTTTTGCTTACCAATCGGATTGTGATCAAAAAAGCTGATTGGACATCGCAGAATTGCATCAAGCATCTTCGTATGGAAAGCCTTTGATGACTGAATCACGATGTGGATCGCATGCAACGCCCGTAGCACTCCGAAGAGCACAACAGTCGCAGTGATTGCAGTGAAAATGTGCAGATATTTCTGCATGTGTGGAAACTGGACAGTCGGCTGACCAGTGGTCATATAATCGGTGGTCATCTCATCTGTTGCCATGGTGAAATCAGTGAAGTTAATGAATGTTTCATTCGGTTTATTTGGTAGTTTTATATTTCGCTCGAAAGCCTCGATGCTGCTACACCTACAGCAACAGCACATCTGAAATATCATCAGTACCACTCCAAAATCATAATGTAAAAGTAGCCTACAGTTAGTGAGGCCATGAAATTCATTTCTAAATTATTTCATCCAATAATACCCCACAGAAGTAAATAATGAACATATACTAATACTAAAAATAGATAAATGCATAAAAGAGAATCATTAGTATTGCATATCTACCATATCTAAATACGAATATCGAGCATAAACCTGAGACTCCAGTGGAGACTAGGGGCAAAGCCCCTGTTGGGGTCAGAGGAGAAAGCCCCTGAAGCTGAGTATTTATTTTACAAAATACGTAATTTGGGGCTTTTTTGCATTCGGAACGGTAACACACCACACACAAGCAAACATATAAAAACACATACAAACACACACATACGGAGCTGGGCCACACATACAGATACACATGCAAAGACACATACAAACAAACATACTTATACGAAGCTGCAACACATACAAGCACACAAGCAAGCACACAGACACACATGCATACACATACGGAACCGTAACAAACATAGAAACACACAACCTATAACAGTAAAAGCAAGTTTGACAATGGTTTCTCCGTTGGTGGAATCAGCACGTGTAGCGCCATCTATTAGCTTGTAGTTGAGTTCTCTAAAATAGTTGCTAAGAAATATGGATACTAATCACTAAAGGAGAAGGAAGATGGACACCAGACAAAGGTTGCAATACGGCTTTTAGGTTATATATTTTAAAATTGTATTAGAATGCAATAAAATGCAATAAATCATCGAATGCATTCAATAAATTGGCTAAACTCTAAATATTCAGATGCTGACATATGCTACCAAAAATCGACCGCGCAAGAGTAGACCTATAACTTATAATGTATGGTAAAACAATCAAAGTATCAAAGTATAGGAAAAAACAAATTATAATTAAAATATAATTTATGCTTACTAAATTTAAATATAATTAAAATAATTTGCGTAATAGCAGTGTGTTGATCAAATATACAGCCAATTCTACGTAGGTCCTGGTCAGATTCGTTCATTCTGGCAAATATATACGCACATGTAGAAGAAGAAACGACCAGTTGTAATATACACTTAGTCAAAGGGCTATTTCTGACGAGGGGCAATGAGTTGGATTCCAAAAATAGAACCCTTCTTTGGTGCACTTGGTTAATTTAACATAATGGTAATAGTCTAAATTGTAAGTGTAAATGTGTGCGTTGTATATGTGTTCTTTTATGTGTGTTCCAGTTCGGTATGGGTAGGTGTTTTTGTAAAATTAATGTTCTTATATGTGTGTGTGTACGTGAGTTCCGGCTCTGTATGTGTACTTATTTGTGCTCTTATATATGTGTTCCAGCTCCGTTTATGCATGTTTGTCTGTATGTGTGTGTATGTGTGCTTGTGTGTGGTTTGTGTGGATACATGTGTACTTGTATGTGTGTTTCTGTGAGGCCAGCTCCGTATGTTCATGTGTGTTTGTATTTGTGTTTGTATGTATGTTTTCATGCGTGTTTTTGTGTGTGTCCCATCTCCGTATGTGTGGCCCATCTCCGTATGTGTGGCCCAGCTTTATTGGTGTAGCCCAGTTCTGTATGTGTGGCCCAGAACCAGCACTACTCTCACTACTCTGATGAGACTTACCAGTACGCCAACCACCAGTCAGCCAAAATGAAGCAGACCTGGGCTGTGATGTTCAAGAAAAGAAAGAGTAGCATTCCCAATACTCCTCCTCCTATGTAAAACAATTTCATATAGAGCTTCCAAGTAATTTTTCCTGATGCTCTTGCTTCCTGTTCTTGGGCTTGAGGAACATACTCCTCCTGTTAAAAGAGACCAGCATTTGTGGAAACAACCGCAGCAGTTCTGTCACCTAATTGTGTTGAACTGTAGTACACTTACTAACTCAGCATTTTTGTTAGATGCCCAAAAGGAGCTATATAAAGTATCTTATTATATACATAAATACAAGGTCCTATTTAAGAGCCACTCAAGAACAATGTGACTATGGTTGTCTTAATCATCTAAACACGTGTGCTTTAAAGGAAGAACTGAAATTAGTTTAAGCAAGCTCAGGCGAACATACATAATCCTTTCAGATGAAGACTGTTTAAAGAGGCATGCGAGGCACCCAGTTGCAACACCAAGGATTGATAACTCAGCCAATTATTCTACCCTAACGGCCATTGAAAATTCTTTGCAAGCATCAGGTATCCTGAAAAAGTGTCAGCAACTTTAATAGTTGAGTCAAGTACCTGGATAAATAAGTAAGTATATCCTTTATTCAAAAACCAACTGCTAAGCGCATTTTGGTGTGCACAGTTCATAAAATTAATTTAAGCATGTAACATTCGAATGCCAAAGGTTTTACGAGCTAAAGAGTCAGCATTAGGTATAATTCTACTGTGTGCCCTGGAGCGCAGTGAGCATACGACAGTTTTCTCTGGAGTTAATAAATGATGCAGAACATGTGTTGGGTTGGTTATGATGGCTGAGAAAAGGTTAGAATCAGCTTTCTGGCAGAGTTGCTCGAAAGTAAGATAGGATTCCGGTAAATATCGAGACCGGATCAATCTTCGCATTGTTGCCTGAAGACGTGTAGGCCTACGTCCCATTCCTACCACGTAGTCCCATCACGCCGGTGCCGCATACAACATCCGTGAAACTGTGGTTGCACTTATCACATCGCTCAGTGACTTGCCCGATAATCCATGTGCTTGAAGGATGCGGAGGCCGTACATCGACTACCCGGCTTTTATGATTATATTATTTACATGCATTTCAAAGTTAAATTGTTCTGTCATCGTAACACCTAAGACCTTCAGGTACCCTACCCTGACAAGGCCCGGTATAATTCTCCGAGCCCTTTCCTAGGTCGCCGAACGATGATTTCCAGGATCTTGAATGGTTCCGTTTAAATTGCAGGAGTCCGCCCATCTGACATCTGAAGGGCATGAGACATTGAGTGTCAAAGGTGCAAGACCCTAGCAGGCAGTGTATGGGTAGTGCTGTAAGTTGCCCCACTTGGGAGAGCATACATTTGCCTACAGTGCTACCCAGACATTGAATCATAATGGGGGCTTGATTACGTCATCGTGACCACTGCCACCACCACCCCACCACCATAGTAATCATCATCATCATTGTCACCAATAATTGTAAAGAAGCATGTAATATAAAATAAAGCACATTTGGGCTACATGAGCTACTATTTATTGTCTGATACTCCTATCTACTGAAGGAACAAAATCAAGAGTCAATTGCTATGGTGTGGGAGGTAAGTTTTAATGTTTTATATATCTTGTCAGATCTACACACATTCAGAGAGGATAGACAGCTTCAGGTACATCCAAACGCCAAGAAAGATCTCCTGCCAGGTATGACACTAATTAAGATCCAAGTATAATTGTAAAAGATCTCACCACATAATCTCCACCTGGTAGTGAGAGTGCAGAGACATGCGAAGACACCATTCCTGACTTATCTAAAGCCTCCTTAAGATCCACGGACTGAGACAGTAGCGGATTCCTACTTCTGAGATCGCCAAATGATTGATTATAAACATTGGCATAGGATTTCGACATAAACTGCATCTTTGACAGTTTCTTCACACCTAGAGAAAATCATTGTTAGTCAATACATGGTAACTGGTCCATCAAAACTGTATTGTCTGTGTTTATCTATTCTAACCTTACTGCTGGACCAGAACTGATCGTACTTTGCTTCGCCTTATCCTAGACCTCACCTCCATCTTGTGTTAAAACGTTAAAACTAACATTTGTTAGTCTGAAACGTTCGATACTTCCCTTATCGTAATACACAAGGCAATATCTGATAGTTATTTCGAAGCAAAATCTCATTCACAGTCCAACGGACAGAACGAGCCTAAACCTATTTACGACCCAGAGAAATCAATATAGGCTGGAGGGGATAACCATTCTGAAAATACAAGTCTTACCCCAGATTTAAAAGGAGGAGAACCCGCTGAGCAGACCTAAACAGGCAGTGGATTCCATAGCCTCATGCAAGCTACGAAATAGCCTCGGAGCCGACTACAGTTCTGGCTCTGTTTGATCATCTTTCTTAAATAGGCTACGCTGCCTAGCAACCTGCAATATGAGTTCATTGGCCTTTCTCAGCCTCTTGATCGTGGCTTCGTGTTGTCCGGTTGTGACTGCCTCTGAGGAGTCTATACTGAAGAGGAGCTAAATAAATTTTAGATTACTGATAGTATCATAGTAATCACTTTGACTTGCGTGACGTTTTAAAAACGTGTTAATTGGCATATAATACAACCTTATACAACTAAAGCACCCATTCAGCAAGTGGAATGTTGATGAAAATGACTGGAAAGATATGAATGATCAGCATGCATTACCTTTAAAGATGAGAGCAGGAGTGTAATGTCCCTACACGGGCAGGTGAAGTTCCTTTGTTTTTCTCATTATTAATACTACTACTATGGTTATGATTATCATCATTATTATTATTCGTTCAGTTATTACTATGAAAAGCGCTATCAATGTTATTATTGTCCGAAACGCCATCTCTGTAGAGCTCAGAGTGTGTTGGCAACTTTTACTACTACTGCTACTGCTACTGCTACTGCTACTGCTACTGCTACTACCACTACCACTACCACTACAACTACAACTACAACTACTACTACTACTACTACTACTACTACTACTACTACTACTACTACTACTACTACTACTACTACTACTACTACTACTACTACTACTACTACTACTACTACTACTACTACTACTACTAATACACTACCACCACTAAAAATACTACTACTTCTAATACTACCACCACTGCTACAACTATTACAAGTACAATCCAGGTATGTTTGTCTTAATCTACGCCTTATCCCAAATGTTTTCTTCGGTGAAAGATTATCATTTAGCAAATCACCATTGGCCATCATTTCGTTGTTGATCCTGTTGCCCATCTTGGAATGACCGTTGTCAATGGCTGGAGATTGTTTAGCGGTTTCATCTGACTCATGCTTAATAAGTGATTCAAAGTTGACCCCGTGTTGTAGCAATTCATTATAGGTTCCAAGCTGCACGTTGTTATCCTAAAACGTTACAATTGAAACAAGACATTTTCCAAGATAACAGCTAACAAACATTCTACTAGAAATATTGTATTACAATGATGATGACAATAATAATAGTGGTAGTAGACTAGTAGTAGGCCTAATAGTGGTAGTAGTAGTAGTATTAATAAAAGTAATAATAAGTATAATAATAATAATAATAATATTAACAATAAAAATGAGGAAATGTCATCTGAACCCATATGAAATGGTGAATCAGAATTGTTGTTCTGTTTGAATATGGAGGAAACCCAACAAAAATTTGGACAATAAAAAATGATATTTAGTAAAAATGACGAATATTAATATGATGATGATGATGATGATGATGATGACGATGATGATGATGAACGGAATCACTGCCACCTAAGGGTAAAAATACCAACAATCAAGAGATATAGTGTGGTTGCATTACAAGAGTGAAAGAAAAAGGCATGAAAGGAAAGTACGCATATTTTATATGCAATATCATTATTAGCAAAGTTTGGCATATCCAATATTTCACTGGACTTGCAGTACACACCTAGAAAGATTAGACATTTCTGGGCCACACAACTCTTCCAGTATAATGCGCGTCTGATTAATAAACAATGTGCTATGTTGTATGACACGTCGTATCTTTAAAGAATGGCGTTTTGATTGGTGTCACTCGAAGCGACCATTTATTGAGACATCATGCATCGTTCTAACAAAGCTAAAGAAGTCAATAGATTATATTACATCGATTAGATAATATTAGTTAAGTAAAAACTGAAAATACTAAAACCACACACTCCCAAAGTGCACAGTTTTTCACATATATTGAGTCAAAAGACATTGAAATAATACAAAAATGAATTTTATCAAAGCCTAAACTTATGAGGAATTCTTCTTACAGAACTTACAGAACTCAGTATGAGAATCCTATCTGCTGACTTTAGATATTGAAGCTGATGCGTTATCAGTATTCGAGCTTTCTTTCTCAGATATCCATTGATACACCTATGTAAAAATTGAATAAGCACAGACAGAATATCAAAATCCAACAATAATACAATTCACTACAATACTTCTCTGAAATCAGAGCCGTAGCAACAAAGAACGTGGCCCCCTCCGAACATACGTCCGGGGCCCCGTACATTGCGGAAACTGGAATGCGGTAATATACAATATAGTATATACAAATCGAAATGACCGACAGACAACTGAAGTAGCCAACAGACAACTGATGACGTAGGCCTATGCCTAATAGCATTATGTGTTACGCCGTTCACGGTTATTTTTTGCCACTTTTAGGGGCCCCCTTCCTTGCGGGGCCCCCTCCGGTCGGAGGGTACGGAGGGCGGTCGCTACGCCTCTGTCTGAAATCTTTAAACTTGGTCTCGTCCTGAAATGCATATGAATAAAGCAACAATCATGACACAAATGTCATGTAATATATTTTAGTACCACACTCTAGTTCTATCAGTAAAAACAAGTATGCATAAGAAGTCTGTTGGATTCGTTCTAGTTTCATGGTCAGAATACAGAGCGCTCAAATCACTAGAGCTAGTGAGATGGTAAGGTGGCAAATAGGGGCTATCCTTATAGGGCACAATAAGATCCTGGGCAGTCTTGTTGTCAAGACCTTAGTAAAAACTGAAAATACTAAAACCACACACTCCCAAAGTGCACAGTTTTTCACATATATTGAGTCAAAAGACATTGAAAACCTCAAGACCAAGACCAAGACCTTGAACCTCGAGACCAAGACCAAGACTTTGAACCTCGAGACCAAGACCAAGACCAAGACTTTGAACCTCGAGACCAAGACCAAGACTTTAGCGTCAAGACCAAGACCGAGACCAAGACCAAAAAAATCACATTCAGCCCAAGACTTCTTTTCCTTACAAAAAATTTTCATGTCGGACTACTCGCTATTTTAATGAAAACGTGAGTCTTTTATTTTATTCAGGCAAATTAACTTTAAATGCACACTGCAGAGAATTCCGAATTCGTATTTAGGCTACAAAAGTCCTTCATGCAAAATGTTATTCCAAATGCCTTTTGTATTTTATAAAAACCAACATTCGCTCAGAATTGTCTGACCAAGACGTGCCTTGTGGGGCCTCATAAAAATTCCGCCGTGTGAAAAAATTAATTCTACAGGTGCTGCAGTCGCTGGCACACACACAGTAGCTTTTCATGCAAGCACTGGATGTAAATGTAAATTGTGAGCCTTTTTTAAATCCTCCTATGGTTTATCAGACCGTCTGCTTTAGAAAAGGTCTCGGCAGGGCTTCCAGATACAGCATAAATTAACTTAGTTGATGCTGCCGATGGGTTTTCTAACAAGACTTTATCTGTCCCTAGGTGTTTGTCGTAGGCTATGATGCAAACAGGCTTGATAAATTTTTAATTTCTTGAGTTTTGTTAAATGGCTGTTCATATTGACAGCCGGTCTTGGTCTTGCGAGATCAAGACCAAGACTTTGAACCTCAAGACCAAGACCAAGACCTTGAACCTCAAGACCAAGACCAAGACCAAGACTTTTGGTCTCAAGACCAAGACCAAGACCAAGACTTTTAAAAACGAACTCGAGTGCACTCGAGAACAAGACCTTGGTCTCGAGGACAAGTCTGATCCTGGGTTAAAATTTCTAAATGTAATTCATGCTTGCGTTTTTTAAAGAAGGGGGTTGATAGAAAGAGAATTTAAGTAGCTTATGATTGAGAAAGAAGACAATGGCAGGTATTGAAGGTCATGTTGAACTTACAGCACGAAATGTATATCCATAATATCCACAATTAAATGTATATCCAATTAATTGACTCAAATAAATAAAACATCGAAGGTACTGAAACAACTTAGTTACTTGTTGAAGATGTGATTGCTGACGTGAGCATCCACAGCACTCAATGGATCATCAAGCAAATAGATATCTGCATTCTGATAGAGGGCCCGAGCGAGGCTGATTCTGGCCTTCTGACCCCCACTGAGACTAACACCACGATCACCGACTAACGTCTGGTCCCCATCTGACATCAACTCAAAATCCTGAGAAGCCAACACACAGTTAAAGTTTAACTGAGGAACAAAATCTGCAGTAGTGATTGTAAATGCATTTGGGTGCACAGTATAAATATTAATACATGGTGAACTCGTGTAGAATAACTCCTTCCTTGCTTAATCAGGTTCTCGCATAGTCCAGAGTCAATAATCATAATTATAATTACACATTTACATGGAACATCTACAAGAAAACTATTTTCTTTTATCTGCCTCTATTTCGCTGAACACACAATACCGCGATCAAACAGAAAGGTCTTCAATGCATTTCAATGCACTTTCAATGCACTTACAATCACTTCGAACAATGCATGATGTCGCTGGCAAAACACACGCAGATGAAGGGGAAGAAGTTGCTGGCGCAGTCTTTGCTAGAGTGAAGGACCAACCATAGCAAAGATATCGTGTTGCATTGCAGAAATAGGGAGGTGGAATAAATATTATTGTTTACCCCATGATGTACTGTAGTTTAATCACGTCATGATCTAAGACCTACTCTGATTCTCTTTAAAAGTCTTTCTTTCTCAGAGTGCATATCATTGAAGTCTACAGAAAGAGAACAATCCTTTAAACAGCCACGGGCATGAAGCATGCTTTCTCTCTCTCTCTCTCTCTCTCTCTCTCTCTCTCTCTCTCTCTCTCTCTCTCTCTCTCTCTCTCTCTCTCTCTCTCTCTCTCTGTCTCTCTCTCTCTCTCTCTCTCTCTCTCTCTCTCTCTCTCTCTCTCTCTCTCTCTCTCTCTCTCTCTCTCTCTCTCTCTCTCTCTCTCTCTGTCTCTCTCTCTCTCTCTCTGTCTCTCTCTGTCTCTCTCTCTGTCTCTCTCTGTCTCTCTCTGTCTCTCTCTCTCTAATTCTCTCTCTCTTCCTTTCTCTCTCGCTCTCTCGCTGATCATCCGAGAAAGATTGAACAGAGCTTTTGGAGAACCAGTAGTACATGGATTTTTAAAAAATCCTTCTCTCCTTGCAGGGATCTGAACCTCCAACTTCTGAGCCGACAGGCCAGCATGCCAACCAGTAGAAAATCACGCCCTCCACAATAGTAATATGATACCCAGTGTTTATTGGCATATTATTGCTGGCTCAACACTAGCACTGACCTCGCCTAACCTTACATTTACTCCTTTATTATCTCAAAAAGAGTAAATGTAGAACATGTTGAATGCTTTAAAGCAGAGATGCTTCAAGTACTCAAGTTTCAAGTAAAAATACGAGTAAAAGTACTTAGGTGGTCAAGTACAAGTACGAGTACAATACTTTCGAATCAGTACAACTAGTTTCATCTCGAGTACAAGTACGAGTAGAAGTACTTAGGTTATAATACAAGTGCTCGAGGCCATCGCAATAACAATGAGATATTTATTCTTTAACAATTAAGGCTAGATCAACAATGTATTATCGCTTATAATGTCGTAAAGCAGATGCACTCAGAAACACTTGCTCTAGAGAAATACTAATGGACATGAACTTCTTGTCACTCATATTCGATCTATACGGTTCTAACTTTAGACCGTCTTTACTAGACACATGCTCAACAGGTGTGCTATATATGCAAGCACCTCAATGCTCAAAGTGCTAGCTCATACAGTTTGCCAAGAACAGCTTTGCTGCATTATAGGACGTCCAAACATCAAAGTCAACATAGTTTTTCATGACAAAACGTGCGCTGAACAGAAGTAACATTTATATTGACATTAAAATTATCATAGCCAAACTTTACGACTCTAGGAATATTACTATTTTAATTACGAACCTTGTTAGCGTCCACGTGCTCAATTTTAACAAGACAACTGGATGGAAATTCTGATCAAGATGTGGTACAGCTAAACACCGGGCTCGACAAAAGAACTGCTGAATGTTCAGATCGTCAGAGTGAATGAATAAAACTAACTGGTAACCTCTCCGAGTGCATGTAACAGCATAGATAGTCGTTCATATGCTGCATAATTTATTTCCATTTTAAGAACTTTTATGACACATGCATGTCTCGAGTACGAGTACAAGTATTTTAAAACTGCATTCGAGTTGTACTGGAGTATAAGGACCAAGTACAACATCTCGGTACAGCAAGCACAACAGCGCCTCTGATTAGCGAACTCTGCGAGAGGCGCTTTATAAATGTTCAGATGCAATACAATACCTCTTCTGTAAAGCGTCACCTAGTCAAGTGCCTCACCCGCTTCAAAGCAGCTGCCTCAACGACTCTGCCGTATTTCTCGGTGTCGAATGGTTCTCCGAAAAGTATGTTCTCACGAACGGAGGCTCCAAATACCCAGGACTCCTGGGATACGTACGCCAGCTTTCCACTTATGTCAATGCTGCCACCAATCAGAGGAAGTTCTCCAAGAATGGCCATAAACAGCGACGACTGGACAGGAGAAAATCAGAGTTTCCACTTTATAATAACAACTAAAAATGAGACTAAAATTAATATGACGAAATATAAATGTATATTTTTCACGCCTATGATTCGTTGTTCAGCCGATGCATTTCTAAGAAGGTGCGATTTGTTAAAAACTTTTTAACCGAGTAACATAAATTCTAAAAATTACATGTCGTACATTTCGAAAACTGATTTAGTACCTTCCACCGCAATTGTAATCGTATACTCCAAATGTCTAAGCCACTACTCAAAGCTAAACGTAGGCCTACAGTACCAGTTCTTCTGTAAACGCTTTGTCCTGTCAGCCAGGTTATCCAGAAATATCACATCAAGAACCGCGTCAGTAAAAAGTTCAAAAGGCGAACTTAAAAAAATTAACTTGAACTTCACCTTGCCAGAACCGACGTTTAAGATATTAATTAGCCCACATATTAATCAGGAAGAATTTTTAAAAATAAGCTTAAACTTCACCTTGCCAGTACCGACGGAACCAATGACGATTAGCAATTCGCCTGGTTTGACTTCAAAACTGACATTTTGAAGAACAGAATTCGATACATCCTAGTACAAGATGAAACACTATCTGAATTACTTTGCTTTGAAATTCATCACTTGTTCTCTTGCTAGGGTCAACTATTCGACAACAAATTGGGTTGACATGACGAGTCTTATAATACTTTAACACAGAAGAATAAAAAGAACAGAACTAAAATCCCAACTAACAAGTACTGTAATTCATTCAGTGTTTTCTTAATTCAAATATATGGGCAGAAACTTTTTTAATACTCTTATAGTGGGTTTTTTATGAATAGCAGAGGGTAAGTTATTCCAAGCAAAAGGTCCGATAAATTTAATTGAAAATAAGCGTCTGCTAGTTAGTTTATAATAATAATAATAATAATAATAATAATAATAATAATAATAATAATAATAATAATAATAATAATAATAATAATAATAATAATAATAATAATAATAATAATAATAATAATAATAATAATAATAATAATAATAATATTGTCCCCATTGCACTCGAAACTCTGGGCCCCATCAACAGATCTGGCCGTGAATTCATTACAGAGTTAGGCCGGTGTCACGAAATAAAGTCTCCCCCCGAAACAGAGTCTCCCTCTGTCTGAAATAATGTCTCCCCCCGGAGACTCTGTATCGGAACAAAGTCTCCCCCTTGAAATAGAATCTCCCCTTCTACGAAACAGAGTCTCCCCCATTCTAAAATCGCCCCCTCTATTTAGGTTGCTGTTCTATATAATTTTAAATAGGATTTAATATGTGCATTTTCTTAAATAAATTACTTTTATGTTTATTAGTTGAACTGGACATGAAATAAATATAACATGAAATGTTTCATAATAGTATCATGTAGCATGTAATAACACTTGTAGGATGTCGGGCGCGGTTATGTAATATTAAAAAGCAGTGGAGCGATTAGATACATTGTTATATAATTAAGGGAATGGCTCTGATTAGAAGTGGACATTTGCTGGTGCTAGTTAGCGCTTGTTTCTTAAACGATTCTGTGATCAGTAAGCCCTTCCCATTTACTAACTGATGTTATATTGTTTTTGCCAGCAAACGGTAACTTGCTTCTTTGAGGGTTTGACCTGCCACTGATATTATTGTGTTCGATATTGGTCGTTGAATATTATCAGCGTCAGATGTATCGGACCAGCTAATTAGCTATACAAGGAGTCAGACACAATATAGACATTGGAAAATCTAAAACTGTACTGGCTTCCCGATACGAGCTAGCCTTGGCTTTTATGCGATTTTTGATGCGGATAAGACCTACCCTTCAACTGGTGTGAGCTGATGAGTTGCGCTTGATTTTCTGTGATTCTTTTGATGCAGATTAGGCCTACTATTCATCCATTCATCTGGCATAGGCCTATTATTTGTTTATTATTATTAGCTGGTGTCAGGTTATTACCTAGAATAGGAAAGTCATAACCAGTGATTGTAAATGAAGTACTCTCTTGAAGTCTCTTCCTAATATGAGCTTTGCCCTTGCTTTTCTGGCATTCATCAATGAAGATTAGGCATACCGTTCAGCGGACAAGATAATTAAGATAATTTTTTATTTTGGTAACCAAATGTTTCTCAACTAACACAAAACATACAATATAGGAGACCCAAAAGGGGTATATAAACCCCGCTACCAGGGTCACGGGTAGTAATACAGAAAGTCCATCAGCCATCACTCAAAATGCCAGGATAACTCAATGCTTAACTAAATCCTGTGAGTATAACAGTAGTTATACAATGGTGTAATTTTTCTTAACTAGGCCTAATACTTAACTACCGCCAAGATAACATTACCCGAGTTTAATCATATGTACATATATAAAAATTCCGAGGATTAAACTTCCGGGGTGTCAAGTGTAGGTGCTCAAGCAAGAACTACCACACTTACCACAGCTCATTCATGGACAATCATTTGCATACATACTTTCGTACCATATTCCCACATTCACTTATACACACTTTCACCCATGTACGTCAACTTACTTACACTCCTGGAATCACTCTTCCTGCATGCACACATGCACGCCCACAAACATACATACTCTCTCACATACACACACCCACACGCACAAACACATACATGCATGCATACTGACAAACATTCAATTCAATATTCAATAATTCAATAAATCTTTACATTCACACACACGCACACACCCACACACACACACACACACACACACACATGCACCCACACTACAGAAAACACATGCAATCATGCATCTGCACACCATTACATACACATACCTATACATATTATACCAGGTACAGCCTGCGAACTATATTTGTGATTATTGTAAATAATTTAGATAATTATAGCACTTTGTAAGGAAGTCAAATAAATAACCACCTTGCCATCCTTAATTGATTGCGAGCATGATAAGGAATCACACACTTGGATATAGTTGTCAAGCACCAAATTCACATTCGAGCACATTCTCTAAAGGCATAGTGTTGTGCAAATCCACCGGCTTTAATACACAATACAACTGTGAAGTAGATCACACCAGTGCCTCCGAAAAAATCACCACACAATGCATCCACACTGTGGATTATATTCCACAGACACACCGTGCACAAAATGCGTCCACAGCATAGATTACACAAGAAATCTACAGCATTAGGTTACATAATGACTTAATTACCACTATCAATGCAACTAATGTATAGTTTACACAATAGTTCCAAAGAATACCCATCAGTAGAGTAAGTCGCACCAATGCAACTATGGAATAAATAACAGAAATAGAAGACGTGTCCTAAAGCATTTGTGGCACACACCCCATTATTACCCATAAGAAACCATCAATGCCACCAATGAACCATTACCTAGTAGTTCCAATGAACAGATTACCAAACATAACAACAGAGTAAGTTGCACCAACGCAACAAGAAATGAATTACAAGAATGGTATAATATAATAATAATAATAATTTGTTCTTTAATTAAGTGCCTGCAAACGCACTGCGCTGTACAATGAACACACATATAGTAGAAACGGCAGCCACACAGGGCTCCTTAGCACATGTATATAGTAGAAGCACACAATAACAGTTTTACAGGAGTCGAATATAAGTGTTTTAAGCGGCAGCCACACGGCGCCAGTCATGGTCTACATTCATTTAACCACTGCCACCTAGCGGGTGGAAGGCTGAAATAACCTTATGGTTCCTACCGGGTTCGATCTTGGTACCTTCAGCTCTTTACGCCAGTGTGTTATCCATTACTCTACGGACACCCCCACGCAAACACTCTAGTTTGCGTAGAGCTCTAAGGATCAGTCCCCATCAATGCATTCACAGAATAGTCCATACCAAAGCATCAGTGTTATAGGCTCCACCATTGCACATAAGGGACAAGTGACACATTGCTTCTATAGAATAAATCACGCCATAAGTTTTCAGTATAGATTCTTCAATGTATCAGGGAATAGGTTGTCGTAAATCTATAAAATAGATTGCACCAGCAACAGAGGAATAGATTACCTCTTCTGTAGAAAGCTTATATCAATTAATCTACAAAATAAGTTGAGCCAATACATCTGTAAAATGTATTATGCAGCGCATTAATGTGCATTAAAATAGAAATTACCCAATGGAATCATTAACTAGATTACATAATGCAACTAAGAAGTGTAGGCTAATACATCAGTCAGAACAGTAACCACTGCTACTTTTTTTTCTAAACGGTCTTGTTAAGAACTGTTACATGGATAAAGTGTAATATATTTCTTTGTTAAATTTATTTCCTATTTTCATTGCTTTCAATTAACTTCGACAGTTGAAAGGTATTTTAGTCGCAGTGTATGCCATTTAAAGTCAATTTATTTGACGTTTTAGCATAGGTGCTTGCAAAATGTTTGTACAAAAAACTCATAGGCCACAAATACTTGCACACTCTACGATGGGTGATAGTTTTTCATACTTTCCAGAGGCCATTACCCCGGACATATCCCCCAGACATATTCCCTGGACATATTCCCACTGGACATATTCCCCCGGACATATTCCCCACTGGACATATTCTCCACTGGACATATTCCCAGCCATAACCCCGGACATATTCCCCACTGGACATATTCCCCCCGGACATATTCCCAGACATATCCCCCAGACATATTCCCCACTGGACATATTCCCCACTGGACATATTCCCCGGACATATTCCCAGACATATCTCCCCGGACATATTCCCCCGGACGTATTCCTCGAACATATTCCCCGATTTTGAGTAAGTCATATTCCCCCAAGCAAATTCCCCTCTGTGCATTTAGCAATCGTGCCACTTCAAAACGGATGCTTTGAAGTATATTATGATCAATGAGTCTTCACTAACACCTTAAATCAACTTTTATGAAATAGACAATCATCTATTTGAATATGATGTCATTAATCTAGGATAAATTTACAGAGAGTTTATTAGCTTTAACCCATTAGTGCCTGATTTTTAAAAATCTTCTCAAAGTGTAAAAATGTTGTAAATGATGAGTTTGGACAATAGCATGCACAATTTCTGCAGAAGTTTAGCTTCTGATGTTTTAGGATCAAGTTTTTTAAGCGTTCCATTTTGGGGGCTGTTAGGCACAAGTGGGTGCACCAACTATGACATGTTAATATGTACATGTTATTTCACTTACGACTGTTATTACAGCTAAGTTTGAAAACACACACAGTATATATACTCAGAATCAAACTTGTAAAAAATTGTCAAAATACACAACATAGTTGTGAGGAGGTAGCTTGTAAACAAAATTGACAACCACTGAACCACTCAATCCTAACTGAGGATCCGTGACACCAGCATTTTGGTATTGGTCTAATTGAATACAGTAGCCTAGTGGTGTATTCAACGACCATGCTTTGTACCCATATCTAATTGGTTTTCCACGGATGAACTGTTTTGCAGAATGCCTGCCATAGCATGTACCATTGACTCATCAACAACCAAATTAGTGGTAACTAGAAAATGTTCTGAGAACTTCAAATTCATTGTATTGAACTTACTTTTTCCATTCGGTCATTTTGAGGTAGATTATAGCTATAAAAAGCTTCATGTCTCCAGAACTTACTTGAAATGAATGCTTGCCCTTTCGTGCTGCTTTGCGGTTGGTGTTTTCAACCAGTAACTTAACTTTCTCATCATTCATGAACATCTCAAACAGGAAAGTTGGGTTGTAATCCACAGCAGCGAAATGGTTCATTGATGTGTCAGAAACTGAACTTTTCTCCTTTTGCAGATCTTTTAAACCCATTTTCTTGTAACCTTTGCCTCATTTCTTTTCTTTGATTTTGGCATCTCGAGTTGACTGGAGTAACCCATTACAGAGCAACTGCGCTTCTGTAGTTTCTTTATTGGTTTTGTTGCACTGGCAATAGACTTACTTGGCTGTCCAAGGTGTATCGTATTGCTAACATTTCCGGAAGAATTTGCTGATTTTGATGTTCATAGCTGTTGAGCAGCAGCTGCAGTTTGTACGGATCGCTTGGCTATAATCCTGCCTGAGTGTCTTACACCAGTGTCATCATCTGATGCAATCACGTGCATTGGAATGGCTGCGATGAGCAGTGATGCCTTATTCGCACAAATCACAGCGGGCAATGCACTTGAGGCTGCTGGTGTTTCAGCAGATTGCAATTCATCAGGTCGACTCGTTAGTTTGGCAGAGAATAAGAACATCAATGTGGGTGCACACAAAGCAGTCGATGAACTTTCAGCATCAACATCACCACCATGACGGTGTTCATCAGTTGACTGTTGCAGCCAATTCTTATGTGAATACTGCCTTTGTGAATTGTTACTTTTGCCTCTGATTCCAACTGGCATCGGGTGAAATCATCATCCTCTTCCAGCATCGCTAGGACTTCATGGATTTTATACTACTTCTTATGCGACAGTTTAGAAAAAGAAAGGCAAATTA
>OY744606.1:75552617-75577617 GCA_963556255.1 Allolobophora icterica | reverse complement strand
ATTAGACAGAATATCGCTGACGCGGTGTCCCGTCATTTGCGCGCACGACAACTGCGCGCCGTCAATTGCGCGCCGTCAATTGCGCGCCGTCATTTGCGCGCTGCAAAACATTCCCGTCAAATGCGCGCCGTCAATTGCGCGCAGCATAGACTATAATTATTGTCCACTTGAATGATAGGGCCTAAACTTCGTAATAATAATATTAAGTCGCCGTCTTCTAGTGAGTACACTAATAGTATTTGCGTAATGATTATAATTGACAAACCGTATATTATACGGTTTGTCAATTAATAATTATTACGCAAATACTATTAGGTTACCGTCTTTCGCAAGGAACAGGATCACGTTGAGATTATGATCGATCGAACGCTATCGTGCAGGATTCAGTCAGCCTTACTCATCCAGCTTCTAGTTTGAGCCATATTTTCATCGGCCATCCAACTTCTAGTTTCAGCTTTATTTTCATAGCTCATCCAGCTCCTAATTTGAGCTATATTTTCATCTGCCATCCAACTTATAGGTGTTTTTAATATTTGCTAACTTTACGTAATATTCCATAGCCTACGTTTTCCCTTTTTACTTGGTTTTGTCTTACTAACTACACAATGAGTTCTCTCGTTTCCTATGTCCCTACGTCCCATGCAATAATTCGACGTCTCGATGTATGCGCGCAATTGACGGCGCGCATTTGTCTTCCGTGCTATTGTCGCTGCGCGCAATTGACGGCGCGCATTTGTCTTCCGCGCTATTGTCGCTGCGCGCAATTGACGGCGCGCAATTGACGGCGCGCATTTGTCTTCCGCGCTATTGTCGCTGCGCGCAATTGACGGCGCGCAATTGACGGCGCGCATTTGTCTTCCGCGCTATTGTCGCTGCGCGCAATTGACGGCGCGCAATTGACGGCGCGCATTTGTCTTCCGCGCTATTGTCGCTGCGCGCAATTGACGGCGCGCAATTGACGGCGCGCATTTGCCGTGCGCGCTAAAACGGGGTGCCCGCTGACGCTGAGTATTATCAGTGAAGGGACTTGGTCAAACTTCGTATATAGTAACCGTCTCAGTCGAGGCTCGACTTCGTACTTCACGCATTGTCGGTCAAGCGCTCTATCCAGTCGGCAATCCATCGCCGTGACCTCCATAATATCACAAACACAATTCAATCTAACCTAACCTATTATCGTGTAGTGAAGCCATATCAAACACAGTTTAAATCCAACAGGTGGGTAACGCAGAAGTCAGGCTACGGTGACTAAGCAAATTGAAACAAAAGAATCATTAGCTTAGAGCTGAATGAAATCCATAGTGTCTTTATCTGAGTATTAGCTTCACGCACCTTAACCGAGCAAAGATCTTGCCCATCATCCCTGAGAAGGGCAGCATCAGCAGCAGGACTGCCATTCCTGCCAGAACTGCCCAGTGGATTTTATACCAGAGAATGACACCAACAGCAATCATCTGAACTGGACCGACGACCAGAAATTGAGCGCAGGTAAGCGACTATTAAGTAATAAAACAAAAAAAGACGAAATAATGAGATATGAAGGATATTGTGCATAAGAATTGTCATTTTCGGTAGCATCAACATCAAACCTTTATCATTTTGTCCCGATAATCATTACTAACATCGTTATAAATCCAATCATACTTTCTCCCATGATTATCCAAATCAACATAATCACGATTAGAAACACCATCATGGTTATCATAATCATGATTATCAACATACTGATCCATATGATCATGATCATAAGCATCATAATAATCATGAACATGAACATAATTAGCATGATTACGATCATCATAATCATAGTCATCAACATCATCATAATCATCTTAATCATTTTCGTTAGCATCACTGTGTTCACCATAATTGTGATCATTGGTATACAAACTGTAGGCCTAATCATTGATCATGATCATCGATTCGTGATCTTCATGATCATCAACGTCATCATAATTAACATAAACATTATCGTCATCATCCTCACTTGCACACTGGCTCTTTGTAACTAACTAACCATATAATCGCTGTCAGGTGTACTTACTGAGTCAAGTTTCTGTGCATCATTCGACATCAGATTCACAATTTGTCCGACAGATGTCTGAGCCATAGCGCTACTACTTAGTCGTAAGCACTGACACAAAACCAGGCATCGCATTAGACATGAACACCAAACACCAACAACATCACAAAAAAGGTTTTCAAGTGTGTTGCTCACTCGATCAATCACTCCTCACTGAATGATTTACACTGACTGACAGACCGAATTACTGACTGAATGATTGCTTTATAATGATGCCGCATTAATTATTATTATTGTTGATTAAGCGTGGTAGTCTTTTCATGTTTCTGCGTTTTGTCTGTTATCTACTGACAGCAGCAGGTTCATCTTTGCTGAGGAAAACCTTCTATCTGAAATGACCCGAAATAATTTGTTCTCAAACCCTTGTCTCTGTGACCAAGGTGTATAGCTTGATACCGGTTTAAGCAAATTTAATATTGAGTCCTGCTGCGACGTGGCCCTGTGTCCTGGACCTTGGGCTTCGTCCGCTGCCTGTTCATGGGTAGAAGAGCAAAAATATGAGCACCTTTAAATGCCACCCTGGGAAATGAGATTTTACTTACTAATTACGTTCTTGAGTTTGATTATATTAGATTATTATCACAGCATAAAAAGATATTGTAATGGATAAAGCAAGTATATTTGTAAAAAAAATAACTACCAAATTCGATCAAAAAGAACAATAATACAGGTATTTCAAAATTCTCCCATTTAATTACGAATCGCCACGCGAGGTCACATATTAGGCCTACCTCAAAACTGTATGCATGTCAATATGACAGGCCCACAAATAATTAGATCAATAAAACACGCGAGGCAACATAATATTATGATGCAGACTGGCGCACACGTTTTAAAAGAGACATGATATTGATTAATTTGAAAGATCTTTCTTATCTGTCAGTCTGATCAGAAAATATATTGCGTTCCTCCATTTATTAAATAATAAATTAAGAGTTGATTGACGTCAGAGACCAATATTTTGATAGATCAACGAACTAGGCCTAGTCTGTCTTTTAATATTCAGATATATCAGCATGGAATGTTAACAGATAAAAATTGCTGTCAACACTCAACAGGTTTAATTAATGGGTGGTGACACCAGTTACAACACTTATAAGCACAAATTGCATTTCGGACTGCAAGCAATTAAATGTCACCTATGACGAAATCATTTTCTCTGGCAACTACAACGGGACACAATCGTGTCTTTTGTACATGTCACCGGATCTTGTAGGTCATTACTCGACTTCTATGTTATTTCACAGGACTAAATTTTGTCTAACAGTGCAGAATTTGCTCAATGATTTCTTACACATTTGAGTTTACGGTGGCTAAGTATGCGTACCGAATTAATTGTTCGTATCGGGTGTGGATTGTTAGCTTACTTTCTTATAGACGAGCGAAGAGATGGCAATCCTCATCCACATTCCAGTCCTGGCCATCCTCAAGGTGTAGACACTGGAACATGCAGCCGGTATAATCGAACAGAGACTGACACCCATAGCATACAGGTAGCCTTCCCATGGTTCCATCGCTGAGTTTGGACTGAAGAACTGGATCAGCCCTCCGAGTAGAAGCGGTTGGACAATTTTCAAAGTCTCCTGCGGCAAAGGCAGAATTTTCCAAGCATTATTTCCCCTTAATTACAAGGTGCTGTTCTCATTTACTACTACCTTTATTTATGTATTTATTAAGCCCCATTGTCTCATGACGAAGCATTAGTCATGGGCAGTGAGCAAACGTACAGGAAGGATTTTCTTCAGATTCTTGCCCATTACCATTTGATGGAAGGCCCGAATGTGTACAGTGCACGTTACAAGTAGGATGAGTGATCGAACCAGTTAAACACCATGTTTAAAAAGGATATGTCCACAAATCGCTTACTGAGCCCTTATTTCTCTCTGATCAATATACAATCTTACCATCTTCCAGTCTGAGTATGCGCAGAGGCGGATCTACCATGAAACTAATGCAGCTGAAGATTCAGGGCCCCAGAGGCGGATCTACCATGAAACTAATGCAGCTGAAGATTCAGGGCCCCAGAGGCGGATCTACCATGAAACTAATGCAGCTGAAGATTCAGGCCCCCAGCCCCCAGAAGTGACCCAGGCTGTAGATTATAGTGCACAATGCACAAGGCATCCATAACAGTTCAAGTTACAGGGTCCATAAACGTAGATCCGCCTCGGAGTAGACGGTTGATGATGTTTCAAAAACCCCGGCTTCACTTTGGACTTTTTAACCATTGTAGCAGGGGAGGCATCATCACATTTATAATGTGTTTTTGCCTTCGATATAACTAAGGCATCAGATCATTGATGCCGATGATATAATAGGAGTGTGGCATATGGGAACTGTCTAGTGAGCAGAACATCCTAGACGCTGCCAGTAGCAGATGTGGCCTGAAGCGAGGCAGTTGAAAAGTGCCGACGTTTGCAAAAATAAGGATAACTTCTGAGCTGCTTGCAGGTAAGAGTTGATGTGCTTTGAACAGAAGCCAAGAATATACAATAATAAATCTATTTAAAATTCTAATTACTAGTATGCCGACAACGACTCCCCAGATGATGTATCGAATACCGAATGTTTTCCATAAGGCAACACAGAGCGACGGTTTTCTGCCTGACCGCAGTTTCCGTAACTCCAATTCCCAATTTCTAAAACAACAGAACATTTCTAACATCGGAGAGTTAAGGCATGCATATCGCAGTCGCCTACTTAAACACTTTCGTTCTGCCAAATCCTTACAAGAATTAACTGTTTCAAATGTCAGTTGGATAATTTTTAAATCCAAAGGAATCTTCGGTAAATAATCGGTTCTAGTTCATGATTAGGCCCTATGACTGTATATCCTTCATGTACTAAAGGTGGCATCTGGTTTTAATATATAAAATTCGGTATGGTAATTTTCCACTTCCCTGCATGGGAAACTTTTTAAAACGCAATGTTTACTATCGTATATAGATTTACAGAACTTAAGTAAACTAAACTATTAGTCCGTATTTTTAATATTTTATTTCATTAAAATTTAAAATGCCATTCAATGTAGCGGGTATCTGGAAAATGGGAAAAATTATAAATCATGGAATGGGCCCCAATTTCATAGTTCGTTCCCGGGCGCAAAAATATCCTAGCTAAGCTACTGACACTATGGATGGTAAACTTGGGAAGCGACTGAAAGACTAGTCACCCATTCTCGTTTGTTAAAGCAGAGAAAGTGAAGTCACTAACACTTTACACTCTTCTTGAAGTTATCTAGGCTTAAGGGACTCTTCTAAATGCATACAGACAGGTTCACACCATCGTAGTTTATTCTGAAAAGACTTTATATAATTTAAAAGTACAATACAATCTATAGGCCTATTCTGTGACACAATTTCGTCATCCATTGTTCTCCCGCCCACGTGTCAAACATCATTACTTCCACAGTTCAACGCACACTAGGGAAACCAAACAATTTGCTTTAAACAGAGCTGAACAAAATCATTGCAAGTAGGGAAAATTTATTGTTCAGCTGGTGTTAAACAAAATGGTATTATTTTAGAAGAAATTATTATTAAGCTCCAGTTAATGAAATGTAAGAATAATTATTAAATAATCACTTTTCAAGTTGTTTGCCAAGATGTTTTGTCGAGTCTGATTCTGCAACCGAATAGAGATCAATGTCTTCCAAGGCTCTCTTATTTCCCAGTCTCACTAGCGGGTTCAACCACCTGCGTTGAAAACACTATCCGGATTATGAGATTTATCATCAGTTTCAGTACCATTTCGATGTCGCGAAAGGCGCTGTCATCATCAACGTCATCATCACTCACCAATATCATCATCACCTACCACCATCACCCACCATCACCATCACCTCCACCATTAACACCATCATCATTATGATCATGAATTTCGTCTTTGTTATCATGATGAACCTCGTTATCGTCAACATCGTCATCGGCAGCTAAAGCATTTATGCTTTTAAAAGTTTCATTTGATTATTTTTCTAATTACAAAAGCTATCATCACGACCAATAGAGTCATAGAGAGTGACAAAACAATATGCAGAACAATCAAAGGAAGCATTATAATCAGAAGCCTTTTGACTTTCTTATACTCAGTCTCAGAATTATAAGGAATAGGTATAAGGGAAAGTTATGTAAGGTAAGGATAGATATGGTAGGTATCCATGATACGCATGGTATGGCATGCTGTGGTAATGTCATGTTGACAGCAGCGAAGCGTATGGCAGATCGAGTTCAGTCGGGTAGATAGCTTGCTTTCTTAGGCGCTTTTTGGGGGTTACGGAGTGAGTTTGAGTCTGAATTTAAAATTGCTTTTCGTGACTAGTCATTAGGTTATTAAGCACCCTTGTAACGGCATGGGCTGTGTTACGGCGCCGTAGAAATTCTCGCATTCATCATTATGGAAAAGATCAGGTATGGTAAAGTAAGGTAAAGGAAGAAAGGAAGGTAAGGTTAGGTAGTGTAAGTAGGCCTAATGACAAGATGAGTTCAGGTACGGTCAGTTGTTAGTAACTTGTTGTCAATGGCACACGGCGTGCAGTGTTTAATCTAGACGTATTTTGGGGGGGAAATTCCCCCCCCCCAGGATTGAAGTTCTCCCCCAGAACTCAGCAATATTGTAAGGCAGAGACCTTTTTGGGGGGAAATTCCCCCCCGAGAAACCTTGTTCCCCCCCAGGACAGGGGGACTAGATTACACACTGCACGGCGTGGTCGACATGAATGCAACTGCCTGGGAAAGACTTTTATTGAGCATAATAAAAATAATTCCTCTACTTGAGTCTCAGCAGACATCAGTACACCATTGCTCTAGTCAACCTAAGCCTTAACATATCAACAGCTTCTGTATTGACGAGCAGATGTGGAATTATTGCAGCTATAAATGTCCTATATCAATTAATATATCTGTCACACACAATGGACCCTTTGTGTCATTGTGTCATAAAAGCGCAGTGAGCAAAGTAATAAACCTCATTGGACGTAATTATTCATTAGATTTGAATGTAATGACTTTTCACGGTGATGGCATAGCATCTCTTACCCACAAAAAATGGTATCAGCAAAAGTGCACATCGGAGACCTTTCGAATTGACATGATATGTATGGCTTACACTGACATTATGCTGCATGCTAGTGACAACTTGTGTCTGTTTTTTCAACTGCCTCAGAGGACGGTCAGAGAGGGTTAAACCAGTCGGCCACCTTATGAAATACATCACATGATGACACACTTATATACATTAGCGGTTGCTAAAAGTGACACTGCGTTGGGGGGGGGGGCGTAGTGTAGGCCCTAATGGATAACACACTGGCGTGAAGTGCAGAAGGTACCAAGATCGAATCCCGTAGCCCTCCATAAGGTTTACTCAGCCTTCTACTCGCTAGATGGCGGCGGTAGTTAAGTGAGTGTTAGGCCGTGATTGGCGCCCTGCGTGGCTGCCGTTAAAAACAGTTGTATTCGACTCCTGTAAAACTGTTATCATGTGCTTCTACTGTATGCATGTAGGCCCTATTTAAGGCGCCCTGCGTGGCTGCCGTTTCTACTATATGTATGTTCACTGTACAGCGCAGTGCGGCTAGCAGGCGCTTAATTAAAGAAAAGATATTATTATTATTATTATTATTATTATTATTATTATTATTATTATTATTATTATTATTATTATTATTAATATTATTATTATCATCATCATCATCATCATCATCATCATCATCATCATCATCATCATCATCATCATCAGCATCAGCATCAGCATAATCAGTAGTCATAGAGATCATCCCATCACAGTGTTTCCCTTTCCCCCTATATCGCTTTACTTGATGCTTCATTTGGCAGAGAGATGTCATTGGAATATAAAATTTACCACCGGAACGCTACGTATCAGCCGCAATGCTAAAGGGATATGGACAAAAGGCTCCACAATTTGCTCCCTGAAGAATCGCTCCCGGAAGATTCGCTCCCCACATTTCGCCCCTCGCGAGTTTCGCCCATCGGACATAACAACTAAGACACATCTGATAAATTCTCAAAGAAGTAGGGTGAAGTTTGACACTACAAAAGTCGCTAAACAATGCGATTGCAAGATGTTCACAACTCCTGGCTATAAAGGTATCACTGACACCAGGTATCGATAGGATTAGTTGAGATAATATATCATGACATAGTATGTCACAGTTTTACAAATATGTCTGTGAGGCTCGACAGTATTCTGGAATGAAGTTCTCACGTCTAATTCTGTTTTCGACAGTCAAATGTGGAACAGAAATAACAAGAAATTCATAGCTTGCTGTGTGTTTGCTGGGTGTACTTTTCTTTCTATCTAAAGCTGTTATTAATTACATCTTTTCTTAAAGTGGAATATTTGGGGCGACACTTCCGAGGGACGAAATGTGGGAGGCGAAAAATCCGCACACCATGGCTAATTACTAAGGAGTTTGATTGATTGGTTGAAATCTTTATTGAAAACACAAATAACCACATAGTTCGCCTACACAAGAACCCATGATACTTGGCTTCAAACTGTTCTGTATAATATACAATAGCCTACAGCAGCATTTTGATATTGCCCTCTTCCAAAGTTCAGAAGTACACACACGTCCATACGACAGAACATCGATGACGCGGAGCAACTACGAGAACGCTGAATCATTGTCAAGTGCAAATGTCTAATGCTAATACAAGGACATAAAAATGCCGGATTACATTGCCGAACCTTATGACGCAGATCAAAAACAAGTTTAATGTGACAGTGATGTTGCTCGTGGTAATTCACATTATCTGCCTAAATCTTAAAACACTGATGTAAGCTTAGTTAACTTACAAAACAGTTGTTTGTTCATCAGCTCGTGCAGCATAACAACCATCTCTAGCATTATGCTTTGAACGTAAAATCAGCTGTTTAAGAATCACGAATGGCTGTTAACGCTGGTTTAATTATGTGCTTTAAACTTGTTCCGTAAAAGCTGCTGAATCAGTGTCAAAGGAGGATGCAGAATTACTAAATTTGTGTTGATAACATGTTATTCTCAGCTGATTTGTTTTCTTATGGTTGCATTCATCTGGCATCTAATTAATATAATCTGGGATGTAAATTTAACTAGACTCAATGTAGTTGAACAAGATTACAACAGAGTAAGTTGCTAAACATTTCAGTACACTAGGTAACATAGAGAAAAGCTTTTGTTCCTATATTCTTCCTATAGAACCAAATCCACCAAATCCATCAATGCCACCACCACCACCATTACCAACATTACAACCACCACCTCAGTGGATAATACAAGCAGAATAAAACTGTAAGTGAAAACCTGATGCCTACTATTATAATGATCATGATCATCATCAATGATGTTGCTGATGATGCTGATTATAATGATGCTGCTGCTGATCATGATTGTTATAATGATGATGATGACGACGACGACGATGATGATGATGATTATGACTATGTTGAGGTTCATTATAATAATTACGTTTACCATGATGACGATGATGACAACGACGATGAAGATAGCGATGTCACACTACGCAAGTGCCTTACCAGAACAAGATCTTTGACAGTACGCTGGCACTGCCCTCTGGACACGGCAACTGAACCTTCTCCTGTGCGTCCATTGCTCTTTCCTTTAGAGTCCCACGTCTGACCAACTAATTCCTCTCATCTCAAGTCAATGAGAAACCGGCGCATAGTCTTCAGTCTTTTGAATATATTGCACTTCACTAAGTGAAGAGTTCCCCAAGCTCAGAAAGATAATCGCGCCACTGCTGCTGAATCCGGCCAATCGCATTCATCTCAGTTGCGTCCAAATCGATAAACCCGTTCTGTCTAACCTGAAGAAAGCTGAACAGTTGAATATGACTGACCTACAGTGGCCAAGCAGCACAAAGGTCCTGCATGAATATTCATAATACGCACAATTAAATGTTACATATATAATAATACTGAACGAGATATACGTCCCATATATACACATGACCTCATTCAGCATATTTAGGCTGAATATATATATATATATATATATATATATATATATACAAATAACATCAATAATAATCAATAATCAATCAATAATATATATGCTGCATCAGGTGCTTTGTGACTCAATATAACAGCCTCTGTAACATTTGTGTGTATTAAGCATGTACTGTAATATGCATTATGCCTATACTATTTAAATATAGATGTCTAACAACGATGCTAGGCTGCAACACAGTACTCTGCCACAGCGCAGCAGCCGACACTAAAATCCAATCGATTTAGGTAAAAAAACAAGGCGAGGTCGCTGTAACCACTTCGCTTATAATATTTATATTAAACAAGAAACTCAGAATCCGAGAAAGCCCCTTACACGCCTATCGACAGCAATCCTGCCTTCGAAGCTTCTTCCATACACTCCACGACAACCATGGAGCGACTGACGGCATCACAACTCGAGGCAGAGGTCGTCCTTCGCACAACGCGCATGCCTAGGCCTATTTCAGACAAATAGACCATCTACGCTGTCTCCCTTCTGTTGTATTTGGTAAAGATGAGTGAGCTGAGTAAAGCTCAGTAATGCAAGGAACCAGCGCCTATAGTTTACCGAGGCTTCGCGAGTGGAAGGTGTGCGTGAACGTGTGCATGAGCTGTGACGGCGATTGTTACCTGAAGAACCATGAAAACTGCACCTAGTGCCGTGACATATATTAGTTCATAAAAAAACCATAAACTTTCAATCCCCGAATAACGGCTAAATGAAACCTGTACAGCGCTGCTGACTCGAGCTGTGACCACGCCCAATGCTATAGACCTTTAGCCATCGTTGGCTTCAAGGTGTACAGACAATTCACTAGAGAAGTCTGATTTCAAGGTCAAATGATAATAAGTAGGTTACCGACTTACCGATTGAGCGCGAATCATATTAGAATTGATTTAGCTTCGTGTGAACTCAAGATCCACTCCAAATTAAAGCCTATAGACAGACAGACAACAGATAGACACAAAGACACAATTACAATACAATACAACTGTAATTTGATAATGTCCTCATTACAAAGTTCAGGAGTGCACGTTGAAGCTGATCAAGGTGAAGAGCCATAGGTAGACTGGAAGAGGTAACCAAACACACGGACACATAGATAGACACATACAGAGACACACACAAACACACAAACAGACAGACACACACGCAGAAAGACACAGACAGACGCAGGTACATACACAGAGAAGGTAACGGTAGGTGCATTGGATCATTTTCAATCGTTACTGGAGGAAGTACCGGTAACCGTTGAGTTCTACCAAGCCGATAGCTAGTCGATTGATTTGTTTAATCGCTTTCAAAGGCGGAGTTTACGGGTTCAAGGTTGCCTGAGACGATAATTGAATAGGAATCTTAAGCAAGTCCTTAACACGTCGTTGCTAGAAACCTTCAATTGCAGCTTTGCCGTTAGATATTGGTCCTTCATACCTCATAAAATGCACAAACATTTGCTACAGTATTGAGAAATCACCAAATAAAGGCCCAATAATACTTTGTTCATTCGCCAAAAAATAATAATAACTATTACGATTACATAAAACAACCAACAGAGGGACGAAATGTATCAACGAATAGTCAGTCAGTCGCTAGATGGAAGGACTTTTATGTATCGCAGTTTGAATGCAGGTAATGAACCAAGTATCCAAGTCCTTTTCATAAGAGCTCGTGTTATAGCGAGGGTGCGGTGTATTGTCACAAATATCCATGACACCATAGGCGAAGCTACATGGAGGCATTTGCCTCCTCTTGGTTTTGCGAATTTTTAAATTTTCCATGGGTTATAGTCCTCGAATGTGTTAATGGTTAATGACCAAAAAAAGGTCATCAACTTTTTTCGTGAGGAAATTTTAGAAATTCTCAGAGCAAAATTCTTAAATTCTCAGAAGTTTTCGGACGCTGAAAAATATTTCCCCCTCACCTCTGAAACAAAATCGCCGCCACTGCATAAAAATTTAGACAAGCAGTAGTTGCCTCCTCTTGAATTGAAGTCTGGCTACGCCCCTGCATGACACTAAGGTTCTTATCAATAATTATATGGTAATTGAATGTTCCAGTTCTTCTGCGGAAAATACAGATTCGAGTCCCCCTCCCCTTAGACGGTTGCTGTACAGTGTATAGGGACCTTGAGCAAGTCCGTTACTTGACTTAGGAATGGCGCTTTTAATGATGATGATGATGATGATGATGATGATGATGATGATGATGATGATGATGATGATGATGATGATGATGATGATGATGATGATGATGATGATGATGATGATGATGATGATGATGATGATGATGATGATGATGACGACGACGACGACGATGATGATAACTGTTCACTCACAGTAGCCTGGTTTCTGGTTTCTCTGATCTATCAGATTTCAATCTGATTTCTACAAAGGATTACGACTTCTGATAACGATATTAATTGATCCGCCCTTCGCTTTATGTTGATTACGGCGCTATAGGCTTAGTCCTAATTAGGCTAAATTAGATATCAGGGCCTTGGACTTACATCTCCTAACTTCAGCTGTCACCTATCAGCTTACACTGAAGGGTATTCCACTGATGCTGCTGATGCGTTTACCCTGGGCAACATCTTCTCATTAATAGATCAGGAATTGATTGTTTCTCACTATGTCACGGCTGTGGTGCTGCTTTTCACACTGTTGACCATCGAATACTTCTTTCTAGACTCGAAAACAGCTTCAGTCTCCGGAACTGCCTTAACTAGCTAACTTCTTACCTTTGTAGTCGTGCTCAGCAAGTGGGTGTTGGTAATGCTCGGTCTAACCCGTCCTTCTGCACTGCTGATGCATTGGCCCCTTATTATTTACCGTCCTAACCTCTCGAATAACCATCACAGCCAAACACTTCCGAGTCCAGCTACAACAGTACCCCGACGATACTCAGCTTTACACTATTCTTTCACCCAAGGATCAGTTCGGCAAGGTAAAATTTAAGGAGTACCTCTCGCCAGTTCTACTTAAAATTGAACTTAGGAAAATCTGAAGCAATCTTGTTGGACTCGCATTAACGTCTGTGTTCTTTCCCATCTCCTTTTAGCCTTGACCTTGGTGGCACTAAGTTTCCGCTACCAAACTGCGAATACACTTGGGGTACTTCTGGAAAATAATCTCACATTTCGAACCCAACATTACAAGCCCTTGCAAATCTTGTTCCTATTATATCATAGGCATGGTGACATGTTATGGCAGAAATCGCTTTGTTATAACCAGTGGCGGTCACAGTGACTGGCCATTGTGCCCGTATGCCATGACGCATGGGCCCCTTTGGTTTCACCCACGTGGCCCCTAGAGTAGAAAAGAATTAATTATATGTCAAGACACGAAGATTCTAAACATGCCAACTCCCAAAGTGATAATTAAACTGCCACTGACAATGATGTCGCCACAATAAATCTATTCGATATTTCTATTAGATTCTATTTCCACAAATGATGGTCGTCCGAGGTCAACCAGGAACTGTTGGAAGCCCTTCTTGTGTGTTCTTTTGAGGCAGATTTGCCTAAGTCAATTAGAAACAAGACAATATATGAAAAACTGTCTGTCAAATCTGCTGAAATGAAAATATTTCTAATGCTCTATATCTATTTTAACATCATATAGATGTTGCAAACTATCAGAGTTTCACAAGTTCCTACGAAGTTTCAGCAGCAGGAATAGAATAGCACTAGATGCTTTTACAAAGAGACCGAGACGGTGTCCTTGCACCGAACAAAAATTATTTACGTTCAATATAAAACTGTTCACCGTTTCCTTAAACTTTAATTGGTTTTTATAATTTCTGCTACCAGTTTTTAAAGCGAACGTGTCGATCCACTGTTTTATGCAAGTTTAAAATGATGTTTAAAATGATGTTTAAATGATGTGAGTTTCCTACTTCTCAGACTTTTTCATTTCACAATTTCTTAGAACTGAATAGAAAACAATTTGCATAAAATCGAAAAGTCTATTAAATAAAGCTTGAAAACAACAACATCAACGTTTGATGCATGTTGTTATTATTAATATTGCTACTATTACTTTTTATTATGTGCAGGATATGCCTAAAATAAATTAATTCGCCTAATGCGGCATTTATGAGCCAGGTTGGACCTGGGCCCCTATGCATGATTGTAACACACCACCATGCATAAATGGCCCAAACGACAGTTATTGGCCTATTTAAGGTTGCTGTGTAAGCTCATTATGATTCGCCACCCGCTTTTAAGATTTGAAACAATAAGTAACTCGTATTTCAAAGGCTGTAGCTTTTTACAAAGATGCAAATAAATATACAAAGAGAGGATTACAAAACTACTTAATGCACAGAAGACGGATTGCAAAAAATGTAATAATGTACAGAAGTTCAAAACGATCAGTTACAGTCCTTCAAAATCTCCGACATCACTGCATAGCCGTTAAAAATCATTGTATACACGATATAAATGAACCGGGGAGTCGTAAAAAATATACAAAATTAGAAACAACTAATTACACAAGGCTCCGTTGAAATAATCAAATGTACTTGTAACCATAGCATCGTAAACATTCAACGTAAAATAATGTCCGTACACATAGTTCATTTCAAAGCGCGCCGACCTGAAGCCAAGCGCGGGCACCAGCTTGCATGCACTGCACAGTGTTGGTTCTACATATTGTCTACGTACGAATTTGTATCTACCCTTCTGTAGCCAGAATGTAGATCTCCGAAATGTCTCAGAGCCACACAAAAGCCACTTTGGGGAGATCAGCTCATTTACCGGCCTTATATCAAACCAAGTCCGCAATATTCAGGTTGTTTTGTCCGTTTCGATGCCAGGTCAGAATCTGGGAGGTCAAGCCGAGGAGAGAGCATGCTGTTACGGTGAAAATCGTTGATGATGGTTTTAGGAGTAGAATAGGGATAGGATAGCTTGAAGAGCGGGTTTCAGCTGTAAGTGAAAAGCTACAGAGGAGAGGGCAAGCGGTGTTGGTAGAGAGAGCAAGCGGTGGAAAGGCCATGCGGAGGAGGGGGCAAGTGATGAGAGTTACAGACGAGAAAGATGGATGAGCACACTGGAGGAGATCTTTTTGATTAACACTTAAAAGCGAACACACTGTTGTTAAAGTAGACTTTATCCTTTTAAAAACGTCGATTGGATAGACATCTATAAATTAGTTATAGTAGGAAACATGAAGTTCAAAACGTGTCCTTTTCTTGGTAACTGACAGACGTAGCTGCTCTGTTTTGTTACGATTCAGTTAAAACTGTGAATAGTCATTTGCCAAAAGTATATGCTATTTTCTCATTGCAGAATTCAAAGAATGAATAGAAGACCCAGGTGTCAAAACACCCCCAAATGATGCTCGGCGTGCGTTGATCTGTTAAGCTGTTCATTTGGTAAGCCAAGGTTTTGGTTTCTCACAACCGCGATAAGTCAATTTTACGCCGAATACTTCAGAATAGTACAAATATCCAGAAGGTTCTTGATGTCAATTTCTGCTGTATCCTAAAAAAAGTTTAGAAAGTTTAGAAGTTTCTAGGTTACATTATTTACAAAAACAATCATGTCTATTCATCAGTGCTCTTGGTCACACAACCGTGACAAGGTCACTTGCCTTGCGGAAGTCTGTGAATTGCCTTGGGGAAGTTTGATTATGGCCTTCTCACGACTCATGGTTTGTCTTGTCAGCTGCTCTCCATAAGATTCGGTTTCGAACCTTGAGTTTTAAATAATTAATTTGTAGCCAAATCGCATTTCTAAACTTTTTTAGGATACAGCAGAAATTGACATCAAGAACCTTCTGGATCAATGTACTATTCTGAAGTATTCGGCGTAAAATTGACTTATCGCGGTTGTCAGAAACCAAAACCTTGGCTTGCCAAATGAACAGCTTAGCAGATCAACGCACGCCGAGCATCATTTGGGGTGTTTTGACACCAGGTCCTGGGTCTTCTATTCAAAGGGCGATTTTAAGGGGAAAGGACTTCTCCAGCTCGTTCAGATTATCTTTCATTGATGTTGCAGTGCCCCAATGCGTTTAGCTTCTGCCCGTGTATCTTTTCCCTCTCTACAGCGCACCACTATTCGCACCCTGGTCTTCTATTTGGAGTATCTGTACGATGAACAGCATTTTTCAATTCCACGTGGTCTGAGAAAATTTCACTTAACCCGTCCCTAGTTCACCTCAAGTAGCTAGCTGGCAGAACATGCACAAGCGAAATCTTTAGACTACTGGATATACACTCTACCGGCCTGAAACAAATAAATCATTTTCCGTTACTACTATAACAGCCAAACTGAGCGTCAGGCTAAGTACATAGGCCTACTGCCAGACAAAATATCTAAAAAATTCTAGCCATGCTGCTAACAGTCTAGTGGCTGTATATGTTTAGAGACGGTAGATGTCTAGTTCTTCAGTGGAATGCTGTTGTTTCACGAAATTGTACACGAATTTGGGAACTATTCACAAGCAGAAGTATGTACATGATCGAGAAAATGACTTTCGTACAAAAAAACATTGTGAAAAGACATTGCCGTGTGAGCTAGAGCAACTACGGTAGAACTGCTGAGGGTAATCTGACACCAACAACAAAAACACCAGTCATTTCTGAAATCGGCAAGCACTGGAATTAATCGTCGTAAAACAAACACTTCTTAGATTCCGTTGTATCATATTTACCTAATTTGTAGAACATTGCTAATTCGATCTTCTGTTAAATAAGTAAATGCAAAAACCTCCTGTATTGAGATTCACAGCTAAATTGTTTAGGATGTAAACCTATAAATAATTAGATTCTCAACTAATATTGAAATGAAAAAAAATTGCAGTATTTTTCCCCCGATAAATATGCCTCCTGAAATGTACAAATTTAAGTAGGTCTTTATTGATTTTTCAGCTAATACCAATATACTAACTTATAACTAGGCCTATTTAATTTCCCAGCTGAAAACTGAGTTGCAGAAAATTTCAGTATTTAAACTCCAAACTTTATGGACCTACAGATCTGCAACAATTTTTATATTGACTTCTCACTTAAATATTGAAATGGAAACAAATTTTGAAAGTTTCTCAATTACAAATATACCGACTTGCAAAGGCTTCCGTAAAGGTTCCAGCTTGCTCATTAAGACAATTTCTCGATAGAAACACGGATCGATCTTAAAACTATGGTAGCAGAAAGGAAAAGTACATTTACCTAACGAAAAGTTTCCAGAGTTTAAATATTTTTGGCCCAGGCAGTGCTGTTGCCTCTTTCGAAGTCAGTTATTTATTAAGATTTTCTACAGTGTGTCGTTTGGTGCAGACGCACTGTGCGCTTCTCCGGCGCGTGACCAGTGCCATCTTGCTGGTTGACAGACTGTCGTGACTGCTGTCTCTGGGTTGAAGCTCCTGGCTACGAGACCAGACCAAGCCAACGGCTTTGAGCAAAGGGGGTCGACTGTTGGTATTGCCGGAACATACGGGAAATGAATTCGAATGGGTGGCGTTAAGACCCACTGTGGCTGGACTGCTGGCTGAGTCGCTTGCACAAGGTTTCGGTGTAGACACGAAGATTGGAGTGCTTCGCTCGTCCAAAACAGACTGCGTGCTGTTTCCAACTTCGATGTTGGAACTGCTCAGAGCTTGTTTCTTGCAGCTGTCACCGTTTGCCATAGCAAGCGGATTCTTGGCACCGCCCTTTGCCGAAACAATAAGGACGGTGAAATCATCCGCCGTCGCATTCCTTGATGACAACGACGTTGTATTTGGGCTGACGTCATCATTCAGGTTGATGTCACCTTTTGCGATGGAATAGTTGTTCCCCATCTGGTTTACGGCATAAGATGGAGATCCCCAATTCACGATATTGTCAGGTTTAATCTGAGTAGCATTGCAGTTTGCGGATGTCGACGTTTTGCTGACGTCATTAGATTTAAACCGAAAGACGTCACCGGATGACGCGTCCGTTAGCGATTCGACTAGTATTGTAGAATCGAGCTGGAAACCATTGCTATCGAGATCAAGATCGCCTTCTTCGTCTTGGCCGAGGGATATCTGAGGTAGTGATAAACTGACTTTCGGAACACTGTTTTTCCCAACAAGTAGTTCGGCCGATTCACCGGGGGATTTGACTACGCGAGAACGGTCGTCTGCTGCGGTGCTTGATGTCGTCTGGTCCGGCGGGGTTCTGCTATCGTCCGGCGCGTGAATTGTGACCTCGGGAATCTGGGATCTGAATGATTGTCCGGAGACTTCATCTGTAATGCAATAAAACGCTTCTGCTTCAGATAAAACATACTGGAAATATATTTCTGAATTATGCACGCAGCAGGTTATCATTCGACAGCAAAACGTCGATCGTAAATTTCCGTAGCTCGTGGCGAGCCAGAGATATGACCCAGAGCTCATATTTTTATAGCCCTATCTAAATTGTCCTAATGTTGACAACAAAAAACAGAAATCGGCTGTTGAAATATTATAGCAGCATCACAGGCCTTTGGGATTCCTAATGGTGCATGGCGTACATTTTGAAGGGAAGTTAAATCTAAAAAGGGTGTTATAGTAAGATAAATCAAAAGTTATTTCAGAAGTTAGAACAAAACCTCCAACTTAGGCATCCATTAATATGGTCGATAACATCGTTGATGATGCAGGGTGAGAATTGTCGGGGATTGGGGCTCAACACCCCTAGTCTCTTTTAGAACCCCCCCGTTAAGTCATCATTGCACACCCCCAGAGGGTCGTATCCAACCCCCATCAGTTGTGCTAGTGTGATTTATCACTATTTGATTCTGAGTCAAAGAGAAAAAATTTCCTTGGTGCATCATGTAGGCTATGCATTTTTTTATTTTCTCAACAAATAAATTTATTTTGATTCGAGTCTGACTTGCAAAACTGCTAGCGCTGAAATCAGCCGCCTTCCAGTTTCGTTTACATCAGCTTGCAAAATACGGATAAAATGTTCAACCCCGATCCAGTCTTTTTGGTATAAAGCGCTATACTCTAAAGCTAAGCGCAGGGCACCAGCTTATTCACAAGCGCTGAGCTTATTCGCGGGAGCTGGTAAGATACGCGTTCACCTTTTGTGTCCTGGATGGCTAATTGCTGTAGTTTGGAAAAGAAATTTGGATTCGCGGGATCTAGTTAAAATCTGGAAGGGCCAGATCATGACTATTGATCATGTAGGCCTACGTATCGGAACAGATTCGACAGTTTACTGCCACTTTTAGGCAGAGTTGTCGAATGCAATTTAACCCATATTTGTTATTTGCTAGTTGCTAAACGATGGAATTGTGTAGATTTCATTGCAAACGGCCAATGAAATCGTGCACTGATACCATTTTGTGTACACTTTGGTCAGCATATAGCCTATGTCGGACTACCGCCGCCAAAGATCCGCATTGATGGACAATCTAGTATTTTTAAAATCCTGAGAATTGGTTTCTGCGAGATTGTTTTCTAACTGTTCCTTCCCGTCGATCAGCACTCTTCCTGGTTGCCTGTGTGTCTTTGTTTGTGTGTACCTGTCTGTGTTCGCTCGTCTGCTTCTCACCCTTAAAACCCACGAGCACCCTGAAGTATTTCACCAATTGATCCCTGTCGGGACGATCAATAGCCTTCAATCAAGCTCATTTGCATGCAGAAGCGAGACACGCGCTCTGCAACCGGCGAAACGATTTTGAAAAGAACCGACCCATTCCCCGCCTCCTCCAACAACAACAACGCTCGCCTAATCAAATGAGAGGCAAGGAATAGTGGAAAACAATCCAACCGGTTTTAACCAGATCCGTCAACCGAGCTCCACTCCAACTGACAATGAAAACCCGTTTCCACTTCATCTTTCTAAATCGGGCAACGGCTCTATCTCAAGTATCTCCACCAGTCCGATGCTTGTCTGCGCTCGAATGACCTCCACTTCGTCCAGTGGACCTTTTCAATGCGGACAAAGCACTTAAACAGTCAGGTAGAAGACAAAGTCTTCGGATCACCCAGGCGTAACTACTAAAATGATCGACGAGGACATTCAGAAAGTCATTGACGATTTGGAGGGCATGATGGCTGACATGTGGAGCACGGTAGACGATAGGTTAGAACGCTCGGTCTGTAACATAACACGAAGAGTCCAGGTACGAACTGTAGGGACCTTGAGTTAGTCCTTCACTCACAATTACCCAGCACCACCAATTGATACTGGTCATTAGAAATTGGCGTTTAATAAATGCGTAGTCATAATAGTATAGGCTACATATTGTTTACGTTGGATCAGGTATCGTATGGCGAAAAATAATGTTACGAACGACCTGTAGTTTCAGTTGAGACTTTTGTAAATTGAAACCCACTTTTTTTGTCGCAAATCTTTCTGAGAGTATTTTTTAGTTGTTCGCCGTATTCGGTCGATTTTGCTAAGTTTCCCTGAATATATTCCCCTTATCCTCAGTTTGCTCACTTTTCACGTCTTTTTCTTATTTATTTCGTTTTCCCGCATAATTATAGCCACTAACTTTGCTATTTATGTAGGCACGATATGCCAAAAGACGGGCATGCGAACCAATTTAGTTTACACCAACATCAAATGGAGACCATTACTGTACTGCCTGCACCCTCGATCAGTCAGCCCTAGACCTTGACCGCCAGGATTTTAAATTTGCTGGGCGTTGGCCGGAAGATGAAATGCTAGCACAACTCAGTTAGTTGGCCCAAAGTTAACTACTGGAATGGATGAAGTGTAAGGTACTCAAAACCTTTAGGTTTTCTTAAAATATAGCAGGTTTTATACGTGAGCCAAGATAAGTAAGTAGTAAGTAAGTAAGTAATCTTTTATTAGTATAAGACAAACGCTCATACTTTACAACAATACATACAAAAGGATCACAATATCAGTAATACTGTAAGACAGTTTAAACACAAGCAATTCTATATAATGTCTTATTTACATACATATACATTATACAGTATTATAAACAATAAACGATAGTGTCTTATTTACATACATAGGCCTATCTATAACTAAAGTTATGATCTAAGCCTTACATTCTAAGGAACATAAGCATTACTATGGTCTACAAAAAGAGCCAGTTTAGATATCAGAACAGGTACTAGAACCAGCATTAACCCAGTTTTTATACTTGTACAGTGAGCGAATGATGAAGGATTTCTTATGTAGCAATGTATTAAAGTGCGGTAATTCAAAAGCATGTCCCCTTTTTCTTAAGTTGAATTTATGAAGGTGCTCTGCAGGCAGTAATTGGTGAAGACAAGATTACGTATCAGCATCTTTAAACGAGAGGTTAGAGTTTAGAGGTGAAAAAGCAGCTTATAAGGCAACGATGGTTTATATTGTACTTGTATGCTGTGTTTTTCCGAAAAGCGATCCTTCACCTTGGTCAGTCCCATCCAGTTTCCGTCTGCAGTCAGTTCTATCGACGGCGGAATTTCGCCTTTTCGAGGAGGAGCCGTTCAACCTCTCAACGTCTTCGGTCGCGCGTCGGCCTCGGTCTTCTTCTAGAAAGACTGCTCTTGGCGTCTTGCGGTCCTGCAGAGTCTGGCCTTCGTTAGTAGTGGCACTCGAAGCCCGACGGTCAGGGGTTCGACTGTACTGAAGGATATCGACGAAGCTGGCTCGTCTCGATCGATCCCCTGAGGCTGCTCCCTGCGTCTCTGAGAGCAAGGGGAAGAGCTGGTTGAAGCTGCGCCGCCGGTCAGCGGTCAACCGTGACCCAAGGGAAGAGGAGCCGGCTGCAGCAACCCCTGCCCCGAGGGTCTTGATCAGGGTGCGACCTGTTCCCGTCATGGACATCGAGACCCCGAGGGAGAGAGAAGCGATTGTCGACAGGCCCACTGACGTGTCCATCTTCTGAAATATCGCTACAAAACCAATGTCATAAAGAAATGCAGTAAAAGACCGCTGCGTGTTAACAATAATAATTAGTGTAATTGTCATTATGTTTAAAACCGATAATTTAATTCTTCTTCTTCTTTTGGAATGCAGATGTTATAACAGGCAACCATCGACGGATGGCTTCTTCATAACCACAGAAGTTTCCATATCAGTTTATGTTGAAAATCAAATGTCATATCAGATAAATTTTTCAGTTTTTATAAAATAAAAATGTAAACGTTCAAGTTTTTCTATAGTAATCGTAATCGTAATCTCCAAACTTCTAAAGCGCCACTCGAAGGCCAAGCGCAGGCACCAGCCTATTCACGAGCGCTACGTCAAATCAGAGGGTGTTTCCAGAGAGTAGCCTAATCCAAGAGAAGTCCGAGTCCAGTTTCGAGAAGGCCAAATCAAATCAGATGGGGTTTCCATAGAGTAGTCCACAAGAGTTCCGAGCCCGATTTTCCAGAAGGCCAGATCGTAGATCTATAGCGATCGTAAGACCTCGACTCTGCTCAGTTTTCAATGGATTTATCAGGTGACATCCTTCACCATCGCTGCCAGATTGAATGAGTTTTAACTTTCCACTTTTATGGCATCTCGAATTTCTTCCAGCGAGAATTCTTTGACATCGTTAAACATCAGAAAACAAATAGCTTGGAACTCAGGACTGGCTTTGATCAAACAGTGCTTGTTGTTGCATGTCTAATGCACATATGATCAGATAACGTGTTCTACTATGTCTGCGTATACTTTCTGACTAGAATTGTTGTATTTCTAAATCTGGTGGTTTTAGGGGTGGCATTCAGCGGTTTTTACTCACTTCGGCGTCGTGGCTTACACGCTGCAATTTCGTCGTCATGGGCGCCTTTTTCTGTACACAGTCGACGAAGGTTTGTGATTTCTCTCTGTCAGTTCAAAAGTATGTATTAATGTATTATGTATGATGAAATGTATATGCATGTAAGCATGCATACATGTATGTATATATGTATGTATAATTATATGTATGTAAGCATACGTTTGCATGTATGAATGTTTGTATGCCTGCAATACATGCAAATAGGCTTCTATGTATGAATGTATGTATGTATACATGTATGTATATATGTATGCAAGTATGTACGCACGTATGTGTGCATGTATGTATTTATGTATGTATGCATGTATGAATGTATGTATGTGTATCTTATCTTATCTTATCTGAACATTTATAAAGCGCTTCTCTCAGCAGGGCTATACAGAAGCGCTCTCAACGTGACAGGTCCGTAAACAGGTAAGTCTTTAGGCAGCGAAGAGAAGCAGGTGTGTATGTATATGTATGTGAATTCTGAATAGTCAAAATATGATATATAAAAAGCAGAACTGAGGATGCAGTTCAGCAGATGGCAATGATGTTGACATCAATGATGTTGAATATCAAGGTGCAACATGGAAATCATCTGGCTAATTTGCTGCTATGAAAGCATTAACAGTTGATGGAAGCCATTAATCGTGACATTCATAAAGCGTAATCTGAAGAAGCTACTAACAGAGCGCTATTCTGCTTTGAAACGTTCTTAATTACTTAATTACTACCAGGCGTCAAAGCTAATTAATGAAGACCAAAGCACAGTTACTTGCCCAGCAGGAATAATCAGAGCAATTTAGGAACATTATGTAAGTAGACTACAACCTAATATCGGTCATATAATTTTGATACCTGCTGCTAACTTGAAGTTATTGATTCTTATATCTTATCCGGTGCAGAATTGATCGTTTATATATAAATTCAAGAAAAGCATTCGAGCAGGCACCAGCCCAAGTGTGATCAAACAAACGGGAAACCGTATCGATCAGTTTTACCTCTTTCCAGTTCTTATCGTCTTCCAGGTATTCGATTTTCTTCTGTGCTCTCCTTCTCGCTCGTTTCAAGATCTGGATCCGAAACTCCTGGCGTTTCTTTGACGTCACCATTATACCTGCGGAAAGTCGAAAGCCACAAACAATATACGAATCCGATACAATGCAATCAATACGTCACACGTCGTTTTCCTAGTCTTAATCATTCCCCACGGCCGCGTCAGAGTTCAGGTAGCTATGCGATTTGCTTTCATTCTTACGAACATAGACGTAGACTCTGTGGGCACCCGGGGCACGTGCCCCTCCCCCAATAATTGAGATGGACTGTACACCCAATACAACAAGTGTAGAATGAATAACCAAATGCCCTCCCCCTTATTTTGGGCAAGTTTACGCCAGTGCTTACGAAAGTACTTATAAGCACTCGAAAGTACTTGAAAGTACTTGATAGGAGGACTCACATACTCGTGAGTGCCACTCAGTGATGCTCAAAGCCAATGTAGCGTAACGCTCTTGTGCAAAGTATGCATGAATATGCAGCTGTATGTTGGTATCTGGTTGGTTGTAAAGCAGTAAGCACCTTTTAAGAACTGCACACGGGCGCTTGTATTGTCTTGTATCATCCATTGTATGGTCTTCCAACTGACACTGTACAGTCGAAGTACTCATTGTGCGGCTGATTCAGCTTAGCGGCGTTATTGGATCATACATCTTGCTTAACATTTTTCCCGGCTTTGAACTCCGACCTCTGGCTTGATAGTTAGACATGTTAACCAGTAGACTGTCGCGACCTCTTAGGTCGGAAAACCGATTTAAAACTTGCGCAGCTGTGGCCGACTGTGACATGGTTGAATGCTCCCCTATCGGAGTATATGGACCCTGAGCGAGTTCTTAGCACACAAGTTATTCAAGTATATATATATATATATATATATACATATATATATACATATATATATATATATACATATATATAAACAGACAGACAGACAGATAGAACAGGAAGACAATACAGAAGAGAGAGAAAGAGAGAGAAAAAGGTAAATACATTTTGTCCAGTAGATCTACTTAATAGGCTGTGAAGACAGACAGAGAATGACATATACACGCAGATAGGCAGACGAAGAGACACACAAACAGACCGGAGATAGACCGAGAGACGAAGACACAGACAGACGACCATTTTGCCCAGCAGATGTCACTGTAGGAGACCATGAAGACAGACAAAC
>OY744606.1:75542617-75545117 GCA_963556255.1 Allolobophora icterica | reverse complement strand
TCTTGAACCCAGTTATTCTGCTTTTGCTTTCGACAAACCGAAGTCCCTGAAGAGGCCGTTTAATTCTGACTGTGTGATGAGATAAGGCTCACCAGGCATGCCTGGTTCAAAATCCGGATCACTGGCAGTAGCTGTAGACGTGCGCAGCTGGTCCTTGCAGCATCTTCATCTTCTTCGTCTAAGCTCCACTTCTCTGGTGGCTTAGGTACTAGAAGACTTTTATCGCTTGGCACTGGTCTCATGGCTGAAGATAGATTCGGGTATTCTGTTGTTTTCTTATTCTTACCAGAGAAACCAGAAACATTAGTGAGACAAAAGTACCAGTCCGTCACATGATCCTTCTGTCCTCACCAAAACATCGGGACAGGAATTGACATTGCCTTCAGAGTACCCCCTGAGCCAAGCTCTAAGATCGACAGCACATCTTGCACAGCAAATGTGAGAAGCCCATTCCTTGTCTTGTCTTGATAATTTTAGATTGACTTTATCTCGATGTCTTCTACCAAAGTACAGCTCATATGCTTTCCTGAGAAGTCCAGTCATGGCGCGTCTTTGAGGCCTAATCGTGAACTCTCCACAAATGTAACAGAACGTACATATATCACGGCTGTTGTGACACTGGGGAGACATTTCTGCTGTCAACTACCGTCCTAAAATATATTAGGCCTATATTTAAATGGAAATCTATTTTGAAACTGGCTCACTTGTTATGTAGCTTACATAGACAAAGCTATACCTTGAAAGAGTGTGACATAAAAATACAAAAAACCGATCTCAGATGCCTGAGTAGCATATGTGTAGTGAGTGGCTTCTATAGCGCCATAGAGTTTACCGGCAGCTTCCATCCAGCATTTGCATGCTCATGCATGCACAAGCTGTACCAATTATAACTCAAACGTTACTCATCTGCCCTAAAAGCTTGCCTGGACATACCTCAGTTACACGGAGCATATTATAACGTCAGGAAAGATCATAGCTGAAAAATAAGAAAATAAATTTTTTAAAAATGAAGATTTCTCAAAAACGGTACGTGTTAGGACAATTTCAAGGTGATTTTCGTGATCAGCAGCAAGAAGCACATTAGAAACACCCAATAGTGTTCAAGATGCATAGATTCCATATGTATTATATGTGCAGATATACACACCTATTCCGATCAATAGACATACGCCCACATGCGGCAATACAGAGACATAATATATACAGGAGGACTATGTCTGAATGCAGCGCCTAAGTCCACTACACGTCGGTCAATTATTTGCGACTTACCTGAATCACGAAAAATCCAAGAATTCCTATTCCGATGTAGTGCAGAATGTGAGCGATCTTCAGCAGTTTCTCCGAGTACGAATAATCCTTATAATACTTGACGGAATCGTTTCGAAGCGAGTCGGACTTTTCGAGCAGATCCTCCTCTGACAGCGCCGAATTGAAATCGTCATCCGCGTACAGCGCAGTACCAGAACCAGAGCCAGTACCAGCGCCGGTACCAGCGGTGTTTATCGTCCTATCGCTGTTAATCGCTTTCGAATCAATTTCCAGAGCGTCATCTTCGATCAGGGTCGACTGTACAACGTCTTTTTTCTCGACCACGGTCTTCGTTTTAACGTGGACATATTGCATAAGAGATTTATTGAATCTGCTGCCGTCTGGTGACGTTTTATAATCGCCAATTACGGACGAAAGGCGCCTAATTCGTTTTCCAGATCGAGTTTTTTGACTGTACGCAGTCGCAGACGACGCCACCTTTACAGGTTCCATGTTGACGGCGCTGGTGACTGGGTCCTCGCTGGCGTGATCTGGTGATGATTTATGACCAATGACAGACGAGGATTGCAGCGGGTGCGGCGGATATGCATCATGGCGTCCTGGATGACTCATGTGCTGCTTGGAAAAGTTCGACGGTAACAGAAGAGCGTGCTTCGTCCGTAGGGTACTTAGAACGTAGTGAATGTTGTCACCGTCGTACCCTTCGAGGTCAGCGGAAAACGAATGTTTGATGAAGTTCATCGCTTCGAAGAGATCCGACGTAGCTTCGCGATACTGACCTTCAAAAACAAGAGAACAGTCCAATTCGAGTTTTTAACAGCTACACTGTCTCTTTCTCTCTCTTTTTCTCTCCGGTAACCGGACTCGGATTTTAAACGAAATTCCTGGACAGCCCCGTGACACGACGCAGCGCTCGTAAATAAGCTCATGCCCTTCGCTTAGCTTTAGTAAAGCAGTGAGAAAAATATTGAGAAAAAATATTTGCATAGCGCTTCAATTACGTCCAGATTTAGTGGCCCTTGGTAAAGTGGTAAAATATCTATAAACCGTCAAAAACCCAGAAGATGTATTATACGAATAACCGTGCCCTGAGCCAATATTGCACGTGTGCAACGTTTCAGACGTTGCTGGACCTGGTTTGTGTGTGCTTATATTGGTCTAGGTCCTATACCAAGTGAAGGTTTCACGTTGCCTTAATGTGTTTATATCTTGTGAAGGAAACGGTAGTAGG
>OY744606.1:75270117-75537617 GCA_963556255.1 Allolobophora icterica | reverse complement strand
GGGCTGAAGCCCTAAGCTCTTCCCTTTCTCCCTTCCTCCTTTGTTAGCATTGCAAAGCTTCAGAGATTTCCAGCGTTTTGTTGGGGGGGCTGAGCCACAGTTTGGGGGGGCTAAGCACCCCCTAGCCCACCCCTGGCGCCGCCACTGTCCACATCCCACTTTTCCCACAATTACTACACATGAAGAAATCGACAACAATGTCAATTTAGAAATTTGCACGAACCTACAACTCTCAGTTCAGAGTCAGTCAGTCAGTTAGCCAGCCAGTCACTTTTTTGTTGGTCAGTGTTTTGGCTAGTCGGTTATTCAATCGGTCAGTCAATGCAATGTTCAGCCAGTCACTCAATCGGTTAGTACTCTAATCAGTCATTAATGATAATCGCCTAGTGAGTAAGTAGATAAATAAGAAAGTGGCTCATTAAGTCAGTTAGTCGTAAGGCAGGTTCGAAGCGAGTCTATTTACTAAATAGCTGGCCTGCCTCGGTAAGGTACATAGGCAGACAGAGGCAGACAGACGCAGATAGGCATACAGACGGATGTCTCTCTGCCTGTGTGCCTGTCTCTCAGTCCACCCCTTCGGCCGTCTGTTTAATCTCAGACGTTCATCTTATCGGATTTGTTAGCTTTCCGGGTGACCAGTGACAGACGGGGTGACGGCCTAATACCCGGGCTCGTCAGATAAGAAGGCGTCACCGTCAGTCGACACGATTTTCCCGGCAGCCAGTCAAGCATTCCGGTCAACACTCGGACCCGACCTGCCATTCAGTCTACCTCTGTAATTTCGCGAGTAAATCGACTAAATCGAGAGGTTCGTATGACAGACTGACGCGCCCGAAAGACAGTTCTCGTTAGGCGTAATTAGTGAGACTTCTCGTCGCTGAAGCTCCAACCACAGACGCCATGGCAACGAGGAATGGCTCCAATTATTTTTCGCCGTGTTATATCGATCGTTAGGCCGACACTTGACCAATCTGACCAGCGGTCATTTCGGATGATATAGTTGGGTGACTCCTGCACTCGGCCTAATGAACCCAACAGCGACCAGGGGTGTCATTCGAATGTTCGCCGGGTTGATATACGCAGACGGTCTGCTCAGTAAACGCGTGTCGATAAAAGCAATAATACACCCAGTTGCATAAGAACTTCTCGATTTTCTAAATCGGCTCATGTGTCAGCGGTAATGCAATTGAGGCTGATTTAGAAAAACGTAGGAATGTCAACATTCGACTCGTGCAAATTGCTACCCATATCGATCCTATACATGAGACTGGCCACCCACCCCAAAGGAATCCCTTGCCCTGGCTCCCCCAGGGAACTCCCATTCCCCGTTCCACGTAGGAAGTCAGCGGTCTTGGGGGAAATCAGAAGCAGTCCCCACAGTCGTTCGCCAACACCACAGCAGCCTTGAATAACGAGAACCGGTGCGTCACCAAAACCTCATCAATCAGCCTGTCGCCAGTCACCATCTCATCTGTCAACATATCTTCGGTCAACATATCTTCGGTCAACATATCTTCGGTCAACATATCTTCGGTCAACATATATCCTCTGTCAACTTATAGTCTCTGTCAATTTATTGCGTCATATCCGGGCCCAACTCCAATTAACACGATTCCGATTCCCCCGAGAGGCATTCGCTACTGTCGGCCTCATATTCATCATCGATTTTCGGATTCGAATCTTTCATTTGAGAAGGCGAAAGCTGTCGCCTGAGAGGAGTTTCCGAAATGTCCCTTGGTCTCAATCGCTGATCGCCTGTTCTTAGACAACACGTGGTCTCATCACGTGTCGTGAAAGAAATGGAATGTCTCGGCTTAAGAAATTTAAGAGTTTCCTCCTGTCTGATTATGGCGATGATCATTGCTGATGATGGTAGGAGAGGAACGCTACTGATGCTAACAATACTAATTGCAGTGACCATTATATTCACTATGGTATGGTATGGTATCTGAGAATTTACAATGCGCCTCTCACAGTGTGAACTATTCAGAGGCGCTCTCAGCACGTTTTTCTAGGTCATGATCCATCTATTGTCTGTTCTTGTGTCCATCCATCCATCCATCCATCCATCCATCCATCCATCCATCCATCCATCCATCCATCCATCCATCCATCCATCCATCCATCCATCCATCCATCCATCCATCCATCCATCCATCCAGCCATCCATCCATCCATCCATCCATCCATCCATCCATCCATCTATTCATCCATCTATTTACCTATCCATCCCTACACCCATCAATCCATACATCTATTAATCCACCTATCCATTCATCCATCTATTAACCTAGCTACCCATCTACCAATCCATCCATCCATCCATCCGTCTATCCATCAACTAATTATCCATTCAGCCATCCATACATCCGCTCATCTATCAATCATCCATCCAACCAGTCATCCAACCATCCATCTACTCATCTATCTATTCTTCCATTTCTGCTTAATTTCGAATATTGGTACTGCAGCTAATAAAACAATGAACGAAACTGTCGAACATAGAAAACTGTACATACAAAATTTCCACAGAGTTTCTTCTCGTATCGCCGCCATATTGCTTTCGTCTGCTCGAAAATAAACGAGATTTCGCGAAGTTTCAGATAACGTTGCGAGACTTGACTGCGCGCTACGTTCCACGGACCATCCCGTGTGGCTTTGGAGTGACACTGTAATTGGGAGAGCCGACTGCGGCCTTTGTTTGGAACAATGCGATGATTGAGTATGTACATCCGCCATAAAAGGAGACGTCCATCCCGCTCTGGAGTGTCGGCTGAACGATGCGATTGTGCGGCACAGACGTGGAAAATATTTGCATAAATTGCGCTTGATGGCGACATTTTGAGGTCATAGGTCGTATTTTTGTTCATTTTCCTTTCTGCTTTGCCCTCTGTCGTCTTCCTCTCTATGTCTTTCCAAAACTCTCTTACTCTATTTTTCCTTTTTTTCTCTTCCTCCAATTAGTCTTATCTCTTCATAGTATTCCCTGTCTCACTCTCTGTTTCTGTCTCTGTTCCTCTCTCGCTCTGTCTCTTTCTGTCTGTCTCTGTCTGTCTGTCTCGTCTCCTCTCGTGATTTTCTTAATCGTCGGTCTTTGGTCTTCTTTGACATATTACAATTTCTATCCTTCCTCTCTCATCTCTTATCTATCTCTATTTATTTTCTATCCCATCTTCCTATCTCTTTTCTTTATAAGCTTCTGTCGTGGCTCTCTCTGTCTTTCTGTATTTCGATCTCTCTTTCTGTGTCTCTATATCTCTCTTTCTGCATCTCTATCTCTCTTTTTCTGTGTCTCTATCTGTCTTCTCTCTCTCTCTGTCTGTCTGTCTCAATTCTCTATCTTCCTGTTTCTCTCTATCATTTTCTTCCTTCTGTCTCTCTCTTTCTCCATCTTTCTGACCTCTCTTCTCTTCTCTATCGTCTCTTTCTTTCTCTCTTTCTCTCCTTGCTCTCTCTCTCTTTCTTTATCTGTCTCTGTCTGTCTCTTTCTATCTGTCTCTCTCTGTTATCGTCTCTCTTCTCACTCTCCTTATCACTCTCTGCACCTCTGCATGTCTCTCCCTCTCATTCTCTCTCTCTCTCTTTCTCTTTCTCTTTCTCTTTCTCTCTCTCTCTCTCTCTCTCTCTCTCTCTCTCTCTCTCTCTCTCTCTCTCTCTCTCTCTCTCTCTCTCTCTCTCTCTCTCTCTCTCTCTCTCTCTCTCTCTGTCTGTCTCTCTCTCTCTGTCTCTCTCTCTCTGTCTGTCTGTCTCTCTCTCTCTTCTATCCTCTTGTCCTACCTCTCTTGTTAAGTGTTCCTCTCTCCTTTCTCTGTCTCCCCTCTCTTCCTCTCATCTTCTTCTGGCGACTCCTATCATCTATACCTCCTTTCTCTCCTTGGATCGGCATCGTAATTTCAATGGCCCTTATATCCGCATTGTTACTAGGGTGACGGGTGCCAACACTGCCTCGGACGCTTTGTGAAATCGGTGCTAAACCCCGGCTTCGGCGGTTTGCGTTCCGCTCAACGGCATACCATCGAGAGGGGCAGGCGGCGATTAGCATATACCCGGAGCGACCATTTGTCGTGGTCTTAGCTCGGATATTAGACTTCTTCTCCGCATTGGAAATTCGCCAAAGGCTACTGGTGAACAAGTGGAAACAACGAAGCAATTTTGGATCGGAGGGAAAAACAACAGGGCTTGTTTCAGATGCATCATTGATTGCTGGTGGTGATGGGAGTGGGTCCGTGGGACGTTATTGATGATCGCAATGCTCAGTGTTTTTTCACGAAGCAAAGTAGGGAAGGCAACGGCTGCTACGAAAATGTCGGCAGTGTAAAGCGAATGAAGTTGGTTGCGAAGATGTTGGTAATGTAGTGAAGATGACGATAGATTTTGACAATATAGTTTAGGTAATGATAGTTAGGAATATGCTGGAAATATAGTTTATACGATGATAGTTAGGAATGTGCTGGAAATATAGTTTAGATGGTGATAGTTAGGAAGATGCTGGTAATATAGTTTAGATGATGATAGTTAGGAATACAGTTATATATATAAACGGGTGACGTAATCTACTACGATTATTACTGTAACAAATAAACGGGTGACGTAATCTATAACAGTTATTATTATATAAATGGGTATCACAATGTACTGCAGTTATATATATATACATATAATTATATATATATATATATACATATATATATATACGGGTGACGTAATCTACTGTAGACAGTTATATATAAGCGGGTGACGTAATCTACTATAGTTTTACATATATACGGGTGACGTAATCTACTGTAGACAGTAATATATAAGCGGGTGACGTAATCTACTATAGTTTTACATATATATGGGTGACGTAATCTACTACAGCTATATATATATATATCGTGATCTAGGAGTGACCCTTGACAATTCTCTCACCTTTACTGAACACATTTCCAAACTCACTCGCACTTCCTATTTTCACCTAAGGCGCCTTAGAGCTATCCGTCGCTCTCTGTCATCTCCAATTTTCACTTCAATTGTCCATGCATTTGTCTGCTCTAGACTTGACTACTGTAATTCCCTCCTCATTGGTCTTCCCAAAGTCCGTCTTGCTCCTCTTCAGTCCGTTCTCAATGCTGCTGCTAGATTAATTGCCCGTCTTCCTCGATTCTCTCATATCACCACCTTTATGGCAGAAGAACTCCACTGGCTCCCGCTTTCTGCCCGCATCCAATTTAAGGTCCTCATCCTTGTCTCTAAGGCTCAGCTTGGTTTCGCTCCAAAATATTTATGTGACTTATTTCATCGCCCTCACTCTGCGGCTTCTCTTCGTCCTCTTCGTTCATCTGACCGTTTGGACCTCCTCGTTCCCCGTGTCAGGACTTCACTGGCTCAATCTAGGTCGTTTGCTTCCATTGGCCCTGCTCTTTGGAATGGGCTTCCTCCGTTTGTTCGTTCTTCTATTCTCTCAGGTAGCGTCTCTTCCTCTTTTACCTTTCTTAAAACTTGCTTTTTCTCTCGGGGTCTATCGCACTGGGAGCGCTTCTGAATGGCCCTCCCGCTAGAAGCGCTTTATAAATATCCGAATACAATACAATACAATACAATACAATACAATAAACGGGTCACGTAATCTACTATAATTATATATAAACGGATGACGTCACCTCTAGAAAATTTCATAAAACCGTAACATAGTATACTTAAGCAAATGAACATTTTATGTTGCGTATTGCTCACCATGTGCAACAGGTTGATTGCGCTGTATCTAGACTAAGTTTTTCAGTCATGCATATGCAGAGAAACTTAAATCGGTTATAGAAGAGTGTTTGGAGGAGAAAGATTTTGATTCGAACATGATGATTGAGTGTTCTATGGATGGTCCTGCTGTCAATCTCTCCTTTCTGAAGAAGCTAAATGAGTCGTTCCGCAGCAAAGGAATATTGGCACTTATTGTCACTTGCAAATGCACGCTTCCTTCTCTTCCTGTACCAAAGGGTTCTCAATGTTCAGTTTCGACTTTGATCAGTTTTCTAACGAGCCACGATGTCTTCGTCTGGTTTAAACTCTCAGCTGCATGGACGATAAGATTATGCAGAAGTACAAGTTGATGAATTGCAATCTGGTCAGTATTTTTGTGAGACCTGTTAGTAGTCATTGGTTGTCACTTGGTTCTGTTTGCGAATGTCTAGTCGAACAATACCTTGCTATGGCAACCTATTTCTTGAAGAAGTCCCTTGTAAAGGTACAAATAAAGTAGTATATGCGGAAGATAGGCATATACGAATTAAGGCAGCTCTTGAAGGTGAGTCGACTATTGTGTGTTTGAACTCTGTCGCTTTTCTTCCCGCAAGTTTAACTGACTTCATCAAATTCTTCAAAATGAGTGAACCGCTTGTGCACATCTGAACGATAAACTCAATGAACTCATTTGCCGTATGATACTATAATATAATACTGAAATATGAAGTTATAAAGACAAACAAGGCGCGGAATTGGTTGCAATTAAATGCAATGATGGAAACACTTGTTGCCAGTCAAGGAGATAGATATTGGCATGGGAATTCCTTTGGCATTGTCTAAAGTGAAGAGAGGCAACTTGAGAAATGAGCTACGTTATGCATTCAGACAATGATCCAATAAGATAGTGACATAGAAGCAAAGTACTGTGCCAGTGACGAATCCTCTGCTCAGATATCTATCTCTCTTACCTTCAGCCGTCAGCAAGAAACTTGGAACAAGGCAAATCAACAGTAAGTCGTCTGTGCCTGCACTTGAAGAAGATCACAAAAATGAACATGTATTTTAAGGTGCAGGCGGAGTGGCTGATGTACATGTGTAATCAAAGCTATGATGCTCTCCAATTAACTTTGATGCTTCTGGAAACATATGCCAGTACTGGCACAAGGTTTCTAAAGTGCCAGTTGGAATGGGTGGAAAGAAATATGCTAATCTGGTTTATGTTGCGAAGGCAGCTCTGCATGCCTGTGTCACATAGCAATGCTATCCCAGAATGTCGTTTCTCTGTGACCAATACCTTGTTAGGCAAAGAGAGTCTGTCTCTAAGTGCGAAAACAAATGCTGTTGCACGGACTGTAAAAGACACTAACAGGATTTTTGGATCTGTTACTGAAGTGCCTATAAATAAGGATTTCATCGATGCAGCAAAAAGGCACATTCTGAGTATCACGTGTATTTGGAAGAACACTGCAAACAGGAGGCAATTGTATTACAGAAGAAGATTGACCTGGAAAAGCGGTAGGATAATGGAAGAGATGTACAGAAGAAGAAGAAGAATTCTCTATGTGCACAGGAAAAGAAGAAAAGAAATCGGAAGTGGAACAAATGAATGATCTTGAAGCAGCGAAGAAGATCATAAATAAAGTTTCTAAAAAATGTCTGCAGCAATTGACATGAAGAATATGCAGTCTGATAAGTTAGCACAGGTGATGTTAAGACTTGAAGGAAGTATCCAAGAAAGCTGGATGCAGAATGTGCGAATCAAAAGAATCTCAGAAAAAGACTAGAAGGCAGCAACGCGGAGAATGCGCCTCAATCCAAGAAGAAAAAGTCTGTTTAGTTGTTTAGTCTGTTTATCTTTTCGGTTGCTAGCATGGGTGTAGACATTAGCAGGCATTAAGGTGCCTTTTGTTTTGGAGCATTCCGTTTAGTATTTAAATCTGACTCTCTATTGAATTGCTAGTATGTGCGTTGGCATTGCGGTGCTAGTAGACACTATATGACGCAAGTGTTTTGCAATGTAGACATTAATTGTGTTGTAAGTGTTTTTTTTTTCCACTGTATTGTTCAAAAGAAAATTTAAAATGAAATAAATTAAACAAAAAAGTATAAAATTAGAAAAAAAATAAAAGGGTAATTGGAGCAGCTGTAATTGGAGCTCTCAGAGAGGAGGAGGCTGCTAATAAAATATTTTAATACAAAGTACCTTAACCTCATTTTGGAACAAATTTGATTATCGGCATCTATCGCACACAAATTATTATTCACTCCGATGAAGATTTCCTTAAATTTGCTTAAAATTGTGTCCTGAAATAATTTTGTTGACTGGGACCCTTGAATCTACTACAGCTACATATAAGCGGGCGACGTAATCTACTACAGTTACAGATATATAAACTGGTGACGTAATTTACTACAGCTATTTATAAACGGATGACGTAATCTACCACAGTTATATATAAATGGGTGGTGTAATGATATCAGTTTTGCGGTTGTGGGCCCTTCCAGCTGGAACAGCCTCCCTCAAGGCTTTAGGCTTGTCCTCCTCTCTCTCTCTCTCTCTACTGCCCAGTTTCGCAAGCGCCTGAAAACATTTCTCTTTGTCAGTGACGACACCGACCCGGGTCGGGAGCGCCTCTGATTTTGAGTGGCGCTATATAAATTATCAATTACAATTACAATTACAATCATATATGGTTAATTATAAGGCGCCGCTCACAGGATAGACTACTCAGAGGCGCTCCCTGCAGCGTGACAACCCGATGGAAAAGGAAAGTTATTAGGCAGCGGAGAGAAGAGGGCGAGATCACAAACAATATCTTCCTACGGAATGAGGGGTCAGGTCATTCCATAGGGAAGGGCCAAGAATGACAAAAGCACGCTGCTGAGCCATCGAAGGCCTAGCCCGAGGGACAAGGAGACTAAGGCGGTCCCCGGACCGAAGAGGGCGGGAAGATAGAGCAGAGAGAGGTTTATGCATTAGATCACAGAGGTACTTAGAAGCCTTTCCCTGCTATAGAGACCATGCATGGAGGAGGTCCTTGTATTGGATGCGGGAAGCAACAGGAAGCCAATGAAGTACATCAGTCATAAAGGTAGTTAGGTGGAAGAAAGCGAGGGAAACGGGCAATGAACCCGGAAGCCGCGCTCAGAACAGAGGCTTTATATTAACGGGTGACGTAATCTACTACAGTTATAGATAAACGGGTGACGTATTCGTTTCTTATCGAATCGTATCGTATCGTTATAAATCGTGTTAAACGTTTTCTACTGCATGTAGTTATCAATCAATCAAATATTTATATAGCGCCTCTTCAAAAAAGCTATTCAGAGGCGCTCCCAGCCCAACCCCGGCGAAAGAGAACAGTCTTTAGAGAAAAGAAGAAAGCGGTGGATGAGTTTCGAGGAAGAGACCGCAGCTCAGAGGGAAGCCCATTCCAAATTGTGCGACCAACGACGGAGAAAGCGCTGCTGCATAGTAGCATAGTAGTTATAGTAGTTATGTATATATGTATGTATATATATTATAATTTTATATTATTATTATTATTATTATTATTATTATAGATACGGGTGACGTAATCTACTACAGTTATAAATAAACGAGTGACGTAATTTGCTACAGTTCTATATACACGATTATCTTTTTAAATAATTTTTTCTTTATTAATTCAAACCGACAAGCGCAGTAAGATTACATTGAAACATAACAGTACAATTATCAATTGTTATCTTAACGAAACACACGTTATGGCAGCCATGCAAGGCGCCCATCCGAGGGGGGTTGCGGGAATCGAACCGCGTACTGCTGCTCTTCTGCTACTCTTCTGCTGCTCTCCTGGCCATGAGTGTTACCATTATTCTATCCCTCCCCTCCTCGTATTGACGTAATATGCTACATTTATAAATAAACGCGTGACGTAATCTACCACAGTTATAAATAAGCAGATTACGTAATCTACTACAGCTATATATAAACGGGTGACATAATCTATAACAGTTATTATTATCTATACATATAGTTTCCTTATATGCAAATTTGTCCGTCGTATGACGCTACGTCACAAAAGGCTTCTGTTCTATTATGAAACCGTTTGTGACGTCAATACCGCCGTCTTGACGACGGTTGTCTTGACGACGGCGATCAGAGCATTTTAACCAACGATACATATAGGCCTATAATGATACACTGTCGTCACGTCATAATTATGACGGGCAAATACACTAGTAATAATAATAGTTTCCTTATATGTAAATTTGTCCGTCGTAGGACGCTACGTCACAAACGGCTTCTGTTCTATTGTGAAACCGTTTGTGACGTCAGTACTGCCGTCTTGACGACGGCGGTCTTGACGACACATATAGGCCTATAATATGACGTCATAATATGACGGGTTAATACTCTAACACTATATACTGCCGTCATAATTTTGACGGGAAAATACACTAGTAATTATATACTACTTTGGAATTATTCTTGATGGTGAACTGTTTCTCCCCTCATATAAATCAGCATACTCATAGCTGCTAATATCAGCTGCGCCAGCTGCGGGTTATCTCTCGTTCCTTATCTCATGATGCTGCAGCTACTCTTATCCATGCCTTTGTGACCAGTCGACTTGACCATTGCTGCTCGATCCTGGTAGGCCTGCTACTTTCTTTGACTGCTCGCCTTGATCGGGTTCTTCGATCTGCTACGCATCTCATTGGTCACCTTCCTAAACGTACATGCCCCTGTCTCAGCCTATATGCGTGACACACTACACTGGCTTCCCATCTCGCAACGCATCAACTATAAAAAAGCTGCATTGACGAGGCTATGCCTTCTTGGCTGTTCCCCGTTTACTTACGTGAACTCTGTCCTGTCTCTCATGTGACTGGCCGCCGAGCCCTTCACCTTTCTTCTGCGGGTGAGCTCTTGGTTCCTCGTTCTACCACCGTAACTAGGCAGCGTCGTGCTTTCTATGTGGTTGACCCCTCCACCTGGAATCAACTCCCATTACAGATACGTCCGTTACCTAAGAATAATTCGCTTATATTTTATAAGTTACTTACATTCAGTTTATATTGCCGTGGTTGGGCTGGGAGCGCTTCTGAATAGGTAACTTGAGGGGGTGATAACTTAAATTTTTTAAATGAATGAATGAATGAATATAAACAGGCGAAGTAATCTACCACAGTCATAAATAAGCGGGTGACGTAATCTTATATAATTATTTATAAAGCGCCTCTCACAGCATAGACTATTCAGAGGCGCTCCCAGCGTGTCAGCCCCGAGGAAAAAGAAAGGTCTTTAGGCAGCGGAGAGAAGAAGGCGAGATCCCAAGCAATATCTTGCTACGGAGAGAGGGGGCAGGTCATTCCAAAGGGAAGGGCCAAGGATGGCAAAAGCACGATGCTGAGCCATCGAAGTCCTTGCGCGAGGGACAAGCAGATCAAAGCGGTCAGCAGACCGAAGAGGGCGGGAAGACAGAGCAGATAGAGGTTTGCGCATTAGGTCACAGAGGTATTTAGGAGCTTTTCCCAGTTGAGTCCTAGAGACCAGGAGAAGAACCTTGTATTGGATACGGGAAGCAACAGGAAGCCAGTGAAGTACATCAGTCATAAAGGTAGTTATGTGAGAGAAGCGAGGAAAACGGGCAATGAGCCTGGCAGCCGCATTCAGAACAGACTGCAGAGATGAAAATCTACTAGCTATATAGAAACGGGTGACGTAATCTATAACAGTTAGGTGACACAATCTACCACAGTTATAAATAAGCGGATGACGTATCTACTCCAGCTATATGTAAACGGGTGGCGTAATCTATAACAGGGGAGGGATAGAGTAATCTACTAAGCGGATGACGTATCTATTCCAGCTATATGTAAACGGGTGGCATAATCTATAACAGGGGAGGGGATAGAGTAATGGTAACACTCATGGCCAGGAAAACATAAGGTACACGGATCGATTCCCGTAACCCCCTTTCCTCTAGGGCAGCGGTTCTCAACCTTTTTAGTGCTGCGACCCCTTGATAAAGTTTCCAAAGTTGTGGCGACCCCCAACAATAAAATTGATGGGTTACTCCCCTTCACCGCATTTTGCTACCATTACGATGCATTTCACTTCTCATCATTTGATAATTCATACGCATCATGTATAATACCGCAAGAAATCATTAAGCAAGAAAACAATTTGTAAATTTTGTTGGTAGGCCTAATAATTTTGAAATTTTTAAAAGTAAAATTTAGTAAATGAAATTTTTACTTGAAGTTTAATATTTATTTTGTATTGTACTATGACTGTACAATTAAGAGTTACAAAATTCAATGACAGCTGCTAAATTTGAAGTTTAAACATTACTTAAGATTTATAAGAAGAAAACACTAAGAAGCTACGCTGACAACTATTTTTTAAAACAAATTTCTGAAGGTTCCAGCCGACCCCTGGCAAATCGTAAGGCGACCCCCGTGGGGATCGCGACCCACAGGTTGAGAACCGCTGCTCTAGGGGGCGCTTGCATGGCTGCCAAACCGTGTGTTAAATTAAGATCTTGATTGTACTTTCATGTTTCAATGTAATCTTACTGCGTCTGTCGGTTTTAAATAATAAAGAATGTAATAATTATTAATATTATTATACTAGAGTATTTGCCCGTCATATTATGACGGCAGTGTACATAGGCCTATATAATTATGTCGCTGGTTAAAATGCTCTGATCGCCGTCGTCAAGACGGCAGTACTGACGTCACAAACGGTTTCTGTTTCACAATAGATTCCAAAGCGTCCTCCGACAGACACACGCTCTATGGATATTATGACTGTGTATGATATAAACAGGTGACGTAATGTACCAGAATTATTAATAAGCGGGTGATGTAATCTACTCCAGCTATATATAAACGGGTGACGTAATCCATAACAGTTAAACATAAACGGGTGACGTAATCAACGAAATTATATATAAACGGGTGACGTAATCTACCACAGTTATAAATAAACGGGTGACGTCATCTACTACAGTTATAAATAAACAGGTAACGTAATCTACTACAGCTAAATATAAACGGGTGACGTAAATCTGCTAAAGTTGTATGTAAACGGGTGACGTAATCTACCACAGTTATAAATAAACGGGTGACGTCATCTACTACAGTTATAAATAAACAGGTAACGTAATTTACTACAGCTAAATATAAACGGGTGACGTAAATCTGCTAAAGTTGTATGTAAACTGGTGACGTAATCTACTAACGTCGGTTCGTGTTCTTCTCGGTATCTATCGTCCGCATCGTCTGCGTCGATGCTGAGGTCGTCGAGGTCAGACGACATTCGGCTTGCCCCTCTGCCACCTGCTGCAGCAGCTGCTGAAGCCCATTTCGTCTGTATGCCTCCGTCGATGCAGCATCCGCCATCACCGACGACACCAGACATCCAGACTGTCTACACAATACACATAGTTCAGACACTGTCAGCTCCATGGCAATTTACACATAATATATGATATATTGTAACATAACATATTCTAACATAACATATAAAATATAATATAGACCTAATATAACATAAACCATCATCATTTTAATATGCCACACATAACACAGCATAGAATAACATACAATAGCCCATTATTCTCTCATAATTCTCCCATAATAAATCCCCAGTCGACAGCCTGATGCGCAAGACATTTGCATTGTTAGGATGTTATATATTTTTCAACTGTGTTTATTAGATGTCTGTACACCAAAGTCTGATCAGCAATATTATTGGCTAATTAAAATATGCTTGCTTACTTACTGACCATAGCATAACACAACGTAGCCTAAAATAGTGCAATAAAAGTACGTAAGGTTACTTAGCTTGCCAATTCTTCGCTCTAAACCGAAAAGGAACCTCTTCCAGTATGTTTATTGTTCTAAATCTTTGATGTTAACTGGCTTCAGTTTGCACTTTTGATCTAATGTAAGTTTACCTGGTATGGTTGATATTAAGCTTTGTGGGGCGTGGTGGCTCAGTGGTAAGTTCGGCGCCTTGTGACCGGAGGGTTGCAGGTTCGAATCCCACTATATAGCCGCTGCGTACGGACCTTGGGCAAGTCCTTCACTCGCAATAATTATTGCTCGTGGCGCTTCGGCGTGAAAATTCCGGCACAGTATCAAATGCTGTAGTCGGGAGCGCCTCTGAGTAGTAGTTGACTTCGAGAGGCGCTATAGAAATATCCGGAATAAATAAAATAAATAAATAAGCAATCTTTCAAATTGCTGATCTTCTGGAAATTGACCTGATTACAACTGGGTTTTCTTGCGCCATAGGTTGATGCCGAGTGCATTAGGAACCGGCGCAATAGATGTTTCTAAATCAAATTACAGCTGCATTCTATTGTATGATTCTGATGACACTTGTTCATTATGTCGACGAGATAATCTAGTGAAGATGATGATGGTTACGAAAGATAGCCTACTTCACGGTCCAAAACTTCTCTGAGATCATTCTGAATGTTAATAGAGGTTATTCTCAGTCACAATTCTCAGTCTTTTGTGAACTTAATTGCAAAAGTTATGAATTATAAGTTTATTTGCGATTCCAATATCAGACTACTGGGTGATTTAATTGCAGAACCGCTATCGAGCTCTAAAGGCTATTTGTGGAACACTGTAGCCGATTGGTTGAGGCGTTCACCATGTAATGTCGAGAGTATTGGTTCGATCCTCCTCGGCTACTGTGTAGGGACCAGGAGCAACGCTTTCCCTCGCAGTTGCTAAACGTCATCAATTATTGATTTCATATTAGTAGCGGCGCTTCATAATAATAATAATAATAATAATAATAATAATAACAATACTACTAATAATAATAATAACATGGCATGGGATGTTACGGTACCTGATACGTTCGCTACATCATATGAGCATTTAACAGCGCAAAACGCAGGCGCCGCGGCCGAAAAATCAGCCCATAACAAGGAAAGCAAATATGCTGCCATCTCACAGTCGCACCATTTCATTCCTGTAGCAGTCGAAACCGCAGGAAGCTGGCACACCGAGTCACCCGACTTTGTTCAAGAACTGGGAGGCAAAATAAAAGCAGCGACAGGTGACCAACGTGAGACCTGCCATCTGATACAGCGTTTATCAGTCGCCCTTCAGATTGGAAACTCTCTATCTGTTCTAGGCACCTCGGAATGGAACAATAAGAAGACCGCACAGCCAGGACTGAATGACGGCCTAGGAATATAGTGACCGCGAACAGTTAACATAATTCGTCTGCACATGAGTTTATTGGTTGTATGAAGAATAAATTTGATAATAATAATAATAATAATAATAATAATAATAATAATAATAATAATAATAATAATAATAATAATAATAATAATAATAATAATAATAATCGTGTCATCCTTACCTCCTTCAGTTCAGCCACTCTCAGTTCTATGAGACTACAGAGACTTCATATGCAATGCAATCTAATACATCCGAAAAACTCATTTATCGCCTTTTACGCTGTCTCAGAGCGAGATACAGTTCTCAGTTGCCGACCGTCCTCTATGTGCATCCATCAGAATCGCTTTATGCATGATTGTCCGTACACAGCGTGAGGTCATCCGGAATATTCAGTAGCAGAGTTTTCGTGGAATGACAGCACTCCTAGCGGAGAGTCGAGGAATACGTACTGGGCTGAACGGCTTTAATTATTTACAGGAATATGGACCTTAATTGAAAATAATGTCTCAAGGACACGTAGAAAAAATGAAACAATATAACAGACAACGTGCGCAAGTGAAACAAATGGGCTAATGGACATTGATACATTGCGATAACGCATTGATACATTGTCAAAACGCGTTGATACATTGTGATAATGCACATTGATGCATTGCGTTAACATACATCCATACACTGCTATAACGCACATTGATACATTTCGATAACGCGCATTGATACATTTCGATAACACACTTTGATACATCGTAATAACGCACATTGATACACTGCGATAACACACATTGATACATTGAGATAACACTTTGATACATTGCGATAACACACATTGATACATTGAGATAACACTTTGATACATTGCGATAACACACATGGATACATTGTGATAACGCATTGATACATTGTGATAACACATATTGATACGTTGTGATAACACATATTGATACGTTGTGATGACACATATTGATATATTGTTATAACGCACATTGAAACATTGTTATAACGGCATATATATATAGGCCTATATATAAGTCTACAGGTTTACCTCGACCGAACAGAACCAGGCTACATTAGATTAGATTAGATTTAGTTAAAGTTACATCAAATCATATTAGATACGATAACAAACGTGTTTACCAAGCCACTCATACGCCTGTACTTCGAATGCACGTGCGCGACCCTTGACTAGAGCAATGTTTCCGGAAAACGGCGCGCACCTGTTTTGAAGCCGGAAAGCGACATTCAGTTGAAGCTTCTGCAATTTCAGGTGCGTCTGCCGATGCATGGAACGGCTCCGTGTTTCTTTATCAACCAGAAATCCATTTCCACACCCTTCCTCAATCTGACCCTCCCCGTCTGTACCCAGGAATTGCTGCGCGACACTGCCGGGCAGCGGCTATGATGAGTAGTACGCCCTTGTAGGTAACAAGTTAATGTCTGGTATTACTAGGAACTGGTATGACCGAGAAAATGAATGTATTTGGCATGAAAGGAGAGTCGCTATGGTCTATACAACGGAGAAAGACAATTGTCTGATCGTCTCTATGCAAATTCGTCAGAAACGCCTTATCAAGATATAATGATCATTGGGCTTAGATGCTAACAGAAGCATAGCGGATATGTTAAAGATAAATATAAAAATAGAGATAACTGTAAAGATAATGGTAAATATACAGGTAGATATAAAGATAAATATAAAAGTAAATATAAAGATAATAGATAAATGTAACAGATAAAGATAAATGTAAAGGTAAAGGTAGCAGATAAAGATAAATATAAAGGTAAATGTAAATGTAAAGATTGAGGTAACAGATAGAGGTTACAGATAAAGTTAACAGGTGAAGATAAAGGTACAGATAAACATAAAGGAAAATAAAAAGGTAAAGATAAAGGTAACAGATAAAGGTAAGGCATTTTTCATGTATCGATTAACAAACTCTTCAGAAGCGTAGTCTTAAAGGCGGTTCGAAGATTCTCCTCCCAACTTGCGCTGGTGTTCATTTACCGACACCGAAAGAGTGGAGGGCTGAGTGGGCGTCAATGGAAGTGGCATTCCAAGGAACGTTACCTATCATTGTATAAACCGGGCTCTTTACTACCCGTTTACGTTCACTGCACCTGGCAGTGTCGCCCGCCCGGCTCCAGTATGCACTTTTCAACTTTCTAAGGAGAGCATTATCAAATTACAGTCGTATTGTATTGTATCATATCAAGAGCGCCTTAAGGTGACACCTGTGTAGAAAGAATAGCTTCGACGCGTGCACTATATCGGTGCAGTATGATATGATGAACACAGTTACTTTCTGGAAAATAATTATAGAACAAAAACGGCGTTTAGGAAAGGCGATATCCTGGCGTAATGTTCTAAAATCGGAACAGCTTTCGGCAATTACTTTGATGGCTAAGTAAGAACAGATTTTCGCCAGAAGGGATACATCGCCTCAATACCGCGCACAAGCAACGTACATCACAATATACAACACCAATTTGTCCTCGAGCCACACTATGATGTAATGTATCGTCAGAAACTGCTAACTTCAGTGGAAATAATTACTGAAGACACAGCCAAATGAAATTCCGTTAGACACGCACTTAGAACAATCTGTGTCGCAGCCCTAAAGACAAGATGTTACCTGGACTGATTGCCAGGTAGCGCCAACCGCCCACCTGTACCTTTGAGTAAGGGCGCAGTTCAGTCTTCGCAACACTTTTCAAAGCATCGAGAAAAATATTGCCTCTATAGATCAAACACCAGAGACTAGAATGCTTATAGGAAGACAATGAATACTTAGCTAATGACTACTTTAGTTCTCTAATTATTCCAAAATGAGCTAACTTGCTAATTAAACTAATTAGACATGTCATAGTATGATAATTTAATAATTCAGTGTACTAATTAAGTTGCCACATTGTTCTACCATTTCAACGAAGTAATACGTTTAGTAGACCTCTGTGCCAATTCATTGATTCAAGGCTATGCATTTATGTAGCGCGTCTTGCCTTACCACTGAAATTCAGATATCGAAGAGCTCATAGGGAATGCTAATGACAGTGATGCAGAGGAAAAGGCAGACAAACACGGAGGGACAGATACACAGAAAGGCAGACTGAGACTCTTTGTAGATCAAAAGTGCGTCAACGAACAACACAGGCAGACACACTGATATACAGACAGAAATACAGATAGACAGACAGGCACAAAGACAGACAGACAGACACAAAGATAGACACAGAGACAGGCCGATACACAGACAGACAGACACAAACACACACACACAGACACATAGATAGACACAGAGACAGGCAGACACACAGACATAAACACAGACAGACACATACACACAGACAGACACTTAGACAGACACACGGACATACACACAGACAGACACATAGAGAGACGGACTCGCTAACTCAATAATTCACTTAATCACTGACTAGAAATAATCCGAGAACTGATGGACTTAATGACTAACAAATACAATCCAACCTTATGTTCCAATTTATGTAGCTCCCTTTTCGTTATGTTCAAGACATCAATCGATTTAGGCTTTTAAGCGAAAGATCATAATCCGCTAGAGAAGACCCATGGCTAATTTAATTCCAATAGGTCAGGCAGAAAGACAAACAGACAGACAGACAGACGCTTAATCAGACAGAAGAAGAAACGGACTAACAGCAACACACAGAGACAGGCGAAGAGTAACAAAGACACGAGCTGAAGTGATAGACAGACAGACAGACAGACACACGCACACAGAGGCACAGGCAAAGTAACAGATACACAGACAAAGTAATACAAAGACAAAGTATCAGATAGACAGACAAACTATGCACTGACCTGAATACAAGAATATATTATCATATTATTATTGATGAATAACTGACCTGATATTAGACGTTGTGGTTGGCTACAGTTCAATGTTTTAAACCAGCATATGTACTTCGATCTCTGTGTGCATCTATAGATACTTCTGGCGTGTTTCTTGCAAGCCTAAATGTGTGTTTGTAATAGATAAAGTAATAGTACACATACAAAGTAATAGACACACAGACAAAGTAACAGATACGCAGACAAAGCAATAGATACGCAGACAAAGTAACAAATACACAGACAAAGTAACGCACAGACAAAGTAATACACAGACAAAGTGACAGGTACACATACAGAGCAACAAATGAACAGATATCCTCAGGTCATACGGCATCTTGACTGTTTCACTGAAGCAGACAAATAGACCTCCACATAGATTTGCAAACATACGCGCGCGTACACACACACAGACACACATATATAAGATATTTTTTAATAGGCCTTATATAAATGCGTATAAAATTATATATATATATATATTTGCGTATAAAATTATATATATATAATATATATATAATATATATATAATATATATATAATATATATATATATCAATGTATCCCGGAGTATTTATTTATCATCTTCAGGGCGCTCTTAAAGAAAAGGTTGGTACACATAGAAGCGAAGATGGGGAAAATATTGACAGATAAAATGCACCAGATATGGTGAGCAACTAGATAAATCAGTTAGTCAGTCAATGAGTCAGCCAGTCAGTCAATCAGTTTATTAGTAAATCAGTCAGCCAGCCAGTCAGTCAGTCAGTCATTTAGTCTGTCAGTCAGTACGTCAGTCAGTCAGTCAGTCAATCATTTAGTCAGTCAGTCAGTCATTTAGTCAGTAATTTAGTCATGCGGTCAGTCAGTCAGTCAGTCAGTCAGTCAATTAATCAATCAATCAATTATTTAATCAGTCAGTCAGTGAATCATTTAGTCAGTTAGTCAGTCAGTCATTTAGTCAGTCAGTCAATCAGCCAGCCAGCTAGTTGGCAAGCCAGCCTGAAGCCAGCAAGTCAGTCAACCAGTCACTGGTAGACGAGTAAGCTAATAAGTTAGTGCCTACATATTGTACTTTCTTAACTTTTAATACGAAATTACTACGAAAAAATACCGTTCAATAGAATTCAAAAGACCAATGCCAGGTCCAAATGGAATTAAATTCGTGAGGAAGCAGCAGAAGGTCAAAGACAAATGAACAGAGGAAGAGATGAAAGAGGAAGACCAGGAAGTAAACAGCAAGACTCAGCGCAGTGAATGTAAATGAGATTAAGGTTGGAAGACGATACGGAAGAGGAGGGACGCACGCGTAGGATGGTCGCGAATCTGAACCACGGCGAACTGGCAGAGACAAATACAAGGAAGGAAAACAGAGACACACAGACAGACAAACAGACAGACAGACAGGCATACAGATAGGCAGACATACAAACAGACTAAAACCAGGCAGACAGAGACAACTATACGTACAGACATCCTGCACCAATGACATGCAGATTCGAAGAAACACATTCAAGACAGACAAATAGACAAACAAGCAGACAGACACAGATATAGACATAAAGACATATAGACATAGAGGTACAGATAAAAACAAGCATGTACACAAACAAACTACTCACCACAGCTTGCAGGACGGAAACACAGACACGTATCCAGACAGGCAAACAAGCATACACACAGACAGACATGCAAGAAGGCGCTACAGAAGAATTTAGGACGGGCAGATAGCAACGCACATACACATAGGCTTACAGGAAAACACATTTACACATACAGCCAGAAGTATCTAAAGATGCACACAGAGAACGAAGTACATATGCTGGTTTAAAACATTGACCTGTAGCCAACCACAATAGCTAATATCAGGTGTCATTCACCAATAATAATATAATAATAATATTCATGTTTATTGACAAGCTCACTGACAAACCGCAGTAAGTGCTGTTACGTTGAAACATGACTGTACAATTATCAAGATCTTATTGAACACACGTCTTGGCAGCCTGCTAGGCGCCCGTAAATTCTACTGCTGCCCCCTAGAGAGTGGAAGGCTGACTCGATCTAGAGGGAGCTTACGGGTATCGAACTGCGTCTTTCAAGATCTTAGTTTCTTCATGCAAGAGTATTAACATTCATCTATCCCCGTCACGCCGTCACCCTAATCACTGTTCAACAGGGTCACGTGATTGTCTGTCTCTCGTCATGCCTAAAACAAAGACGGTTCTTGAAAGCGTTTTGGATGCTGAACCTAAATTTCGAAAACCCGACCTAGCTCTGTCTTTTCCTTCTGCTCAGCCATTTCTTTCTCTACTTACGAATTATCCTTATCCAATCGCTTATTCACCGTAGGCTGTTCCTCTCTGGGCAGACTGATCTTACGATTGGTTTTGGTGCGACGTCAGTACATGCCTTGTGTATTAGACATCAGCGCTATAGAAGATGCTAATTACTACTACTACTACTACTACTACTACTACTACTACTACTACTACTACTACTACTACTACTACTACTACTACTACTACTACTACTACTACTACTACTACTACTACTACTACTACTACTACTACTACTACTACTACTACTACTACTACTACTACTACTACTACTACTACTGCTACTACTAATACTACTACTACTACTACTACTACTACTAATAATAATAATAATAATAATAATAATAATAATAATAATAATAATAATAATAATAATAATAATAATAATAATAATAATAATAATAACAACAACAACAACAATAAAAATAGTGGTGGTGGTGGTGTTGGTGGTAGTAGTAGTTGTTGTAGTAGTAACAGACAGCTAAATAAATGCTCAGACAAATGAATGTATACATATTAATACATCCACACATGCAGGCTTACCATACGCGGAAATACATGCATGCGCATACATCGAGACGTACAGACACAAAGGGACAGACGCACGAAGAGCCACCAGAACGAGGCCAGACTGCAGTGAATTGTACTTTTCCACACTTGGGTCATTGACTGGTGACGGTCAGAGGAGACATTATTTACGTTGCCTTTGACATTCTTCGTGACATTCTACCGTCGACTCGTTTACGTTACGACGGATATCGAATTGCAGAACACATGACAACCATCTCGCACTGAATAGACGTCCATCCACCAGCTTGTTAGGCTTATTTGCCTATAAGCGTAGCCTAAACTGGACCAAAGGAAAGAGAGAAAAGCTAATATTATTCCTCAACGCAGATCTCTCTCTCTCTCTCTCGTGTCGGACTTGTAACAACGTTTCCAACAGATATCCATTACACGAATTCGAGTGAGGAAAGTTGGATATGTATCTGTTATCAGCAGAAACTAGTGTTGCCGGAACATTCCAGTACATAGAATATCCAACGTTAAACTGGTACAGTAGGCCTATTATAAATGGATTACTTTTTGTAACAACGTAACTTAGGAACATGTCTTCAAAAGCATCTTAATCAAATCAAATCAAATATATTTTAATTTAATGTTTTATTATTACTACTATAGTTTACTACAACTGCATTTGGCACTGCTCTCCTTCTAAATTTCAGAAGTGCACACGAACATATAAAAAAACCAAACAGCGTCGGATGATTAGCCATATAGAAAAGCATAGACGTTTTCGACAACGAGATTACTTTGTGCATATAAGATTCAACGGAATTTTGTCTCGTCATATATATGGCTCCTAATGGACCTCTGTAGCTACTTGGTTGGAGTATATCACTATGTCCACAGATTAGCAACGATACAGAAGTTGTAAACAGAAGGATCCTAAAGGACACCAGCTGTGGCTCACAGAGAAAGAGATTGAAGTTTAGAAAGAGATTGAAGCCACTGCGATGACTATGGTGAAAAGTCAAACACGTGACATTGCTCTTTTTGCTGACCACATTATTTTCTGTTTGCACCCGAGGACACTGCTTTCGACGCCGTGCTTGAATTTATCGATCGAAAGAAGATTCGGAATGCTCAAACGGATGTTGACATTTCGGAACGGAAGTTCACAAGCGAACTGTAACTAACTGCAGCACGATTGTCTGAAGGCCTGGTTTTGGTGCACCACGAGTTGATGTTATGTGCATTAGACACCGGTGCGATAGAAGTAAGCCTACTTATTAATAATCTTATATGGGGAAACGGACACACTTGCAGGTGCGATTTGTAAAGATAAGGGGAACACCAGTCGCTGGTTCAAACTCTAACCCACCAAAAAAGACACATATTTCTCAAAATTGCGTTCTTGCCCATAGATATTTCGCCCATTACTTCAGGCGTTACCTCAATTGATGATACAATTCCCCCAAAACTGCTCCTGGCAGTGGGTCGTGATCTCCACTAGTTCAGATCATCTCCGATTGAAAATACATTTACTTATAGATGTCGCCAAAGTTTTAACGCCACCACTACTCGTATTCTGGCAGTACCAGTCTCAAGCCTGGATAAAGGAGGAGGGCGATGCTAATGATCTTCGTTATCACACAACGTCGCTAAACTGAAACTACTAATCCAAAGTTTTGACTCACGACGACAATAAAATAGTTTCGCATCAAGTTTCAAAGCCAGCCCATGATAGTCTGGTATGCTCCAACCATGCAGTAGCAGAGCCACGCAAAACTAATTACAATTCCATGTAAGGCAGTGGTTTTCAACCTTTTTGTAGTGACGGAACCCTACACAAAGCATCCATTTGATCACGGAACCCAGCGCGTTTCACCCGACCAATTTTTCAAAAAATAATGTTATTGTAACTTGTAATGTTAACTTGTAACTTGTAAAATTTGCAAATCGCTCCATAGCCATAGCTGTTCCGGCTCTCTGGAATGAAACTCTCGTCAGAATTAGGACAATTATGTGACCCATCCAGAAAGCTCACCAGAACCTCACCTCTTTGACATCTCTCCGCAGGTCTTTCGTTCAAAACTTAAACAATGCTCTTTCCGATATCTTCTCCCGATTCCTCCTCTTCCCCTTAGTATTCGTAATCTCGAGATTTCTACAGCGCCCAATAAAGCCAAGTCGCGGGAACCAGCTTATTCACCGGCCCCTTACCTCCCTCGCCTTCCAATGATAAACACCATCCACAAAAATTGACTGTCTGCCTGCCTGACCCTCTAGATCTTGGCCTGGGACCGATTTTGGTCAAATGCCTGACTGAGCGCTTGTGAATAAGTTGAGTCCCGCGATTCAAATTATTTGGGCGAGATAGAAATCTCGAGATTGCGATCACAATTTATGTTGGGGCAATATTTAGCTCTTAGAATTTAAGACTTTGAATATCGTGAATGCAAGAATGACTGAAAGCAGTACAAAATTCTGCTCATTATTCATCCTTTTGTGAATTCAGCTGGTGTTTTTAATTTTATTTTGAACTCCGGCGGAACCTCTGGCCGACGCTCGCGGAACCCTAAGGTTCCGCGGAACCCCGGTTGAAAACCACTGATGTAAGGAGATAGTAGTTCTGTAGATTTTATGTATACAGTGTAAACTCGGCTTCGAAAGATTATGTTTCTGCTGACATTCCTAATCGATGACTGTAGTGATATCCTCCAACCTTGCAGATACCGAGTTACATTGGGAGACAAGTATGACGAGACAAAAGTCCACCGTATCTTATGCGCACAAAGTCATCGCGATGTGAGAAGCGTCTATGCTTTTCTATGTGGCAAATCGATCGACGCTGTTTCTTTCTCTTTTGAAAGCAAACAAGTGACGTTTTTAAAGAAAATCGATATCGTATGTTGCGTCTTTCACGAATGTAGCGATCAATGGCCATGTGCGCTCTCCCTTCTCTGTGCAAAACACAGGGGCCATGTCTCACCCACACGATATACCACCCACCCGATACACCACCCACCCAAAATACCACCCACACAATGCATCACCCACCCAATACGCCACCCACCCAATATTTCATGCTGAGGTTTAGCATGCCTCTGAAAACATATGCAGATTAGGACGTGTTTTGAGTGAGCAAATACCGCATGGATTATAATTCCAGAATTTTGCCGCGTTCTGGAGAATATTTGATAGAACGGGGCAATTCTGACGAAATAAAGAACGTTGACATTCTAAATCAAATTTCGCTGACAGCAAAAAGATGAGCACTTTGTTACGATCGAAGGCAGAAACTTAGAGATGAACACATTAACAGTAGGCCTAGTGCTTCAAACCCACAAACAGTGCATTGCACATAATGCAATGACCGCCTTCAGTCAACAAATTTGGTTTTTTAAGAGGGCATTTGCGAGTTTAGTAGACAACTCTCGCATGCCATTTTGGCGGGGTATACCCTAAGGGAATGGCCCCGTAAATCGAGAGGAGTGGCTGCATTAAACTGGGTCTGTCTCCTGAGCGGTAAATCTCGGCATTGACTATTACTTACCCAAATTCTAAATTCGACTGATCCACCTAAAGACGATTGGAGTAATACATACCTAAAGATCTCCGTCTTCGTGAAGCTTTGGTGTTCCGTTCCTTGACCGGTTGCGTAACATGGAATTCACTTAAGAACCCGGCTCCGAATTATACCCGCAGGTGGTTCATTGCGATTAGAAGAGAAGACGCCAAAGATTTACGATGATCCGCTTTTGATCAATCCTTGTTTCTTTATCCGCTTTGATCTCTCGTTTCTTTGATGGAAAGGTCGATCATCTGTGAGGCTCAGATAAGAAATGGCCGCAGCGAATGACGTCGAAAACCCGCTATAGAGAATATTTATGAAATGGATATCATCGATATCAACAATTTATCTGTTCAACTCAACTACTCCTAAAGAGCTACAGCGTGACAGTATCGCATATATAATCAATATTATTGCTTATTATTTTCCAGAAACGCTTAATACACGATATCAAAGGCTTGATATTTCGCACACTTCCTTTCTCATTACTTATAACATACTGAATTCATCGATATTATTTCTGCACAGAAATTTCGACTATAATCACACAAGTGTAACGGATTTTAAGGATACCCGAAGCTGGATATATTGGGCAATAATCTCTCAGAAGTCCGACGTATATCACGTAGGGATATCACGGGTATCTGAATCTGGAAGGTTGTCTCGTTACCTAACAATCGCGTTTCGAACCGCAAGCGATGCTATCGTCCGGGATCAATAGCTAGTCGTTTAATCCTGTTTAACCGTCTGCGACGTCTGACTCACAACGCCACCAGGCTTCAATCGCCGCATCTCCAGATCAAGTACGTGTATGCATAGAGATATAAATAACGCTTTTATATAGCGCCTTTACAAATAGAACGACGGATGATCTTCTAAAAGACCAGCATATCATCGAACGTCAGCGCCGGACCTGTCACGCGGTACCACCGACTCATTTGCTGCTGAAGCGTCATTGGCAGCAGCAGCAGCAGCAGCAGCAGCAGCAAGGAGGCTGCTGGCGTCGGTGGTCGTGAATCCCAAGTTGGTTCAGACGACGCCGGTTGCAGATGGTGGCGACTCGGTCGCGTTGGTGATGGACGCATCGGAAGCATCATTCGCTCGTCACGTACCCGGCTGCTTTCGAGGGCTCTTCAACGCACAAGATTTAGCTGACTGCTTGTCTGCGTGCGTCTGTCTCCTTGTATCTCTGCCTCTCTGTCGTTCTGTGTTCCGTTCGTCTGCCTTGTTCCGTCACGCCACCTGTCTCTTTCAATATCAGTGGCTGTCTCTTACTGCTTGTGTACGCTGTCTCTTTCTATTTCGGTTCAATGTTCTCTGTGGCATTCTATCTCCTATTCTGTCCTGTTGTGTCGCATTCAGTCTCAGTATTTGTCACTCGCTGTTTGTGTCCGTCTCTGTGTCTTTGTGTCTTTGTGTCTGTTTCATCGTTTGTCCGTTCACGTCTGTCTCATTAAATGCCACTTTTTTCTCCTGTGTCACTTTGTTGTTCTGTTCCAGTTTCAAACAATCATTTTTTCCTTTCTTCTTCTGCTATCGTCTCTGTCTTGTTCCGTCTCTTTGTCTTCTATAAATCTGGCTTCGTTTGCATATTTATCTCCCTCTGTATTTTCTTTTCTCTGTGTTTCTTTCACGCTTTGTCTCTCTTCTTTTCTCAATCTCTGTGTCCTGTTGCCTCTGCCTCTGTGTTTCTTTCACTGTCTTCATCTCGTTAAGATGTTTTTCAGTTGAGCTTTCGGTCTCCTTGTTTCTCTCTCTGTGTGTGTTTCTCTGTCTTCTTCTTCTCTCTTTGTCTTTTATATTTGCTGTTTGAGTGAGTGCGTCAATGATTGAATGAATGAATAATGGAATGAGAGTTATTGAGTGAGTCATTGAGTGGGTGAGTGACTAAGGGAATGAGTCGGTTAGTGAGTGAGTCAATGAGTGAGTCAATGTGTGAGTGAGTGAATCAGTCAGTCAGTCAGCCATTTAGTCAGTCAGTCAATCGCTGCTCCTTCTGTCTGTCTGTCTGTCTATGATGTCTGTCTGTCTGTCTGTCTGTCTGTCTCTTTCTATCTTTCATTTATGTTTTATCTAAACAGTGGCCAAGTGTTTGAGTGTTTGTTCGAGAGTCTCTGACGCCTCCAACTGTTTTGCCGAGGGACATAAATGATCGCTGGCGTCAGTTTAATCATTGCTTGGTCGATGCACATTTTTGGCCCAAAAACCAGTCAACAGAAGTTCATGTCCGCAAGCTATTCCTCGATTTAAAAAAAAATCACACCAATATTGGATCGGTTGGTAGATTTTTGAACTCTGGGAGAGTGGGTGGATAAGAGGAGAAGAGGACTAAGGATTTGATGCAGTTGACGAATGGATGGATGGATGGATGGATGGATGGATGGTTGGGTGGTTGGGTTGGTTGGGTGGGTGGGTGGGATTGGGTGGATGGATGGATAGATGGATGGATGAATGGATGGATGGATGGATGGATGGATGGATGGATGGATGGATGGATGGATGGATGGATGGATGGATGGATGGATGGATGGATGGATGGATGGTTGGGTGGTTGGGTTGGTTGGGTGGGTGGGTGGGATTGGGTGGATGGATGGATAGATGGATGGATGAATGGATGGATGGATGGATGGATGGATGGATGGATGGATGGATGGTTGGTTGGGTGGTTGGGTTGGTTGGGTGGGTGGGTGGGATTGGGTGGATGGATGGATAGATGGATGGGTGGGGGAGGGTGGGTGGGTGGGTGGGGGAGGGTGGGTGGGTGGACGAATGGACGGGCGGATGAACGAATGGATGGATACACGGACGGACGGATGGATGAATGAATTAGCGTATTGACAAATGGATAGATGTACATTGATTCATTCATTCATTCAGATGTACATGTGCGTATAGAGAGTCATGAATGAATGGATGACAGAGGAATAATTTATTAGCGCCGTTTGAACTCTGAAATTCTGTCTAATTGTCAAATGATTCATCCTGTAGGCTCCAACTACCTCTGGCCCTTTGATCTTCTCGAGTGGTAGGTTTCGAAGCTGAAGCTTCTCCTTAATGGTCCACCTTGACGTTCCAAACTCGAGATACAATGGTACCAAGGTCGGCAGAGTTCATAGTTCAAACGAGTGTATTTTTAATTTCGGGGCTTTGATGGAAATTGCGAATGGAGACAGTGGAAGCTGACGTTAAGCCTGGCAGCTGTAGCATTTATGGTCCTTGTTTAATGGTGACGGTTGGCAGGAGAATGCACAGGCTGAACGGGTTCAATTACATGGAGACAGTCGACGTGCGTAGCTGGATAAATGGACTGACATGACAATAGAAAGGTAGAAAGGTAAAGATAATATTATAGGCTTACGTTTGTTATAAACTATTCTGGAATGTTGGCATGGGTGGATAGATGGCTAGATAGATGAATGGATGGATGGATGGATGGGTGGGTAGGTGGATGGTTGGATGGATAGATGGATGTATGGATGGAAGGATGGATGGATGGATGGATGGATGGATGGATGGATGTATGGATGAAAGGATGGATGGATGGATGGATGGATGGACGGACGGATGGATGGATAGATAGATGAATGGATGGATGGGTCGTCGGGTGGTTGGATGGGTGGATGGATGGATTAGTGGGTGGGTGCCACTGGGTGGGTGGTTGGATGGATGGATGGATGGATGGATTGGTGATGGACGGACGGATGGATAGATGGATGGACGGACGGATGGGTGGATGGATGGATGGACGGACGGACGGATGGATAGATGGATGGACGGACGGATGGATGATGGACGGACGGATGGACGGACGGACGGATGGATGGACGGTTGGATGGGTGGATGGATGGATGGATGGATCGGATGGATGGATAGACGGATAGATGGGTGGAAGGATGAATGAATGGACGGATTGATTGATGAATTGGCGGATGGATGGACAGATGAATGGATGAATGGGTCGATGGATAGGGGATGTATGGGCGGATGAATCGGATGCATGGATGGATGGATGGATGGATGGATGGATGGATGGATGGATGGATGGATGGGTTGAAAATGTATTCACTTTTTGTATCTATTAGATAAGCCTCAGTTATGATGACGGTGATGATGACAATGACGCTAGTTCTTGTTCTTGAGCAACACAATCATTGCGTTACATCGGCGTGATCGAGGGAGGCTACAGTGAACGGTAATTAGTGAGTAAGTGAGAGAGGGATGGCGGATGGGGGGGGGGGCAGTGGGTGCGCGCCAAGTGGCGTCTTTCACATGACAGAACATGACGCTAAATCCAGTGACTACCCATGACGCCCGGAAGTCTCACAGTCGTCATCCGTTTTGCACTCATCTGACCGATCGATCCATCAGCCGCAGCGCATTGGGTTCAGCGCCTGATCCCAATTGATTCCTATCCAACCCAACCAACCCCACCCCCACCCACGCTCTGTCTGCCCTACAATTCGTCTTTGCTCTCCTAAAGGACACCTTCTCTTTTCTTTGTGTGTCTCTCTTTGTCTGTGTAGGCCTACCTATGTCTGTGTGTGTCTTTCCCTGTAAGTGGGTGTTTCTGTTTTTTTTCTTTTTTCTCTCTGCTTGTGTCTCAGTTTCTGTCTTACCCTTTCCGTTCATATTTTGCGCCGGGATTCAGTGCGATATTCAAGACATCGCCGAGTAATCAGACGACTGCACCAGGTGGAATACGTTTTAGTTCCATATAAGGTTTTTTCGCAATGATAATTTGCGGGTTGAAATGGGTTCCGGTGTATGATTCAAGTTGCTAGATCAAGATAAGGTCAAGATAAGGTCAAGATAAGGTTCAGCTGCGTTAAGAGTATGGGCTTTTGTGCATTTGATTGTATGATCGTGCATAATGTACGCATACGTGTAAATGTTTATCATGGATGCATGCATGAATGAGCGGATTTATGCATTTAGACATGCATGTATGCATATATGTATATTGTTGCGAGTTGCCTTCTGCCATCCCGCCATTATCATCCTCACGTGCACTTACTAACCTTAGTTAAGACGCACCTCGTTTGAAGCTAGAAGTAGGATGGTCTCGTTGACTATATATAGCAGTGTTCTTGTGTCGACGAGGAGACCGGTTTTAGTTAAGTAAGGCGTAAGACGTGCACTGGTTGTGTCACGCATTGTAAGTACCCTTTTGTGGTCGTTTTCAGAGAGTGTACCCTGCGTGGTCGCTACTCATGTTTAATTGCCGGTTCTGGAGTTGTTTCTTCCTTTGTGAAGTTTGTGCAGGCGTCTTCTCGGAGAGTCTGTCTTTTGACGTTTGGTTTTGTCTCGTATGTGTGAGTATCGTTTCAATTATGTACATGGTGTAAATATACGTTTTATCAATATTGCGAAAGTCTTCGTTTTTCTTGTCATTTCTCGTATCATTCTAACTCACATTTCACCTCTAGACTAACAAGCTAACATATGGGGCTCGTCCTTAAGAATTTACCGTTTTCAGTTTTGTAAAATTAGAAATTGGAATTGCGTCTTTGACGGTCTAACATTTGAGGTCGTCCGAAGAAATTTGAATTTTAAGAGCTGAATTTTGAAATTGAATTTTGAGAGTGTAGTAAAGTATGGAAATTGTGATAGTCCGTTTTGAAATTTTGAAGGTTGAATTTTGAAATTTTGAAATTTCCGATAGTTTCTGTCCTAAGTTTCGGAAATGGAAAATTCGCTATCGTTTAAGCCTTTGGAATGTGCAGATATTTTCGATATGTCTGTCGAAGAGATGAGGGAAAGTTTAAATAGTTTAGGACTAGGAATAAAAACTTGGAATGAGGTAGAGCTGCAGAAAATGGTATGGGTAGCTCTTGACGAGTTAAACAGGAAAAATGTTGAAATTTGGGCACAGAAGGTTGACGAAGAACGAGTTCGAATTCATGAGCAGAAAATGAAAGAGAATGAAATGGATATAGCACGTCCGAAAGCGACTAAGAGTGTAGAATTCGTTACGGGCGTAGATGGGTCATTATCCGAAATGTTACAAATTTCGTCTCCGAAAAACAAAAAAATTTTTTTTCCCAAAATTGGTTGCAAGTGTTTTTATTAGTCACGTACATAGTTAAATTTAACTAATTTGAAAGAAATCCACTATATTTTTAATCATAAGTTAATTTTTTCATAGAATTTATAAAGTCAAAATTCCTTTTTTTTCATTAAAATCCGGCCTTATTGCGTAATCATATTTCATCACAGGGACCTGAAATATTCCTCTGGTACTTATAAAATGGAAATTTCCTAAAAGTAGATGATACCAGCATTAAGTAGGAATACAACAGGCCTTTCCTTCACATAATATATTAGTCTGGTGTCAAGAAATTAAGAAATTTTTCGAAAATATTCAAAAAAAGAAATATTATTTTTAGCTGCAGAAAAAAATCTGTGCAGCATTAGCTATAACTGTATGTTATATGCATTAGATACAAGTTGAACAACATTTTAAGAGTTGCAAGTAAATTCTAATTACATGCAATTTATTTTTATATCAAATAATTCACAAAAAATACATGCAATTCACTCTTAGCAATGCGTCATTACCATCCATGGCAAGATGCGACTGCAATGAGAAAATAGCAGAAATCTGATGCATTCGGATGGTAATGATGAAAAACAACTGCTGGATGGTAATGATAAAATGATGAAATTTATGTCAGCCGTCAAATATTTTCACTTGAATTACTTTATCAGTTAAGTAATTTAAATCAGTTCAACAAAAGCGGTAAATAAAATAAGTTGTCAATGTTATAATCTACCTAAACCAGGAAATACAACACGAGATGGTAATGAAACAGAAATTTACTTTTTTGTAATTTGGAACACACAAGCTTAAATTAAAAATAAAACATTATGAATTTCAACATAAATCTGTGTGATTCCATTAATAGTTGACAATATCTTGTTCCGGCTGTTTTTCTTTTAGTAAGTAAGCACGTTCTCTAAAAGTTATAGGCTTCCCAAAAATTGGGATGGCTACGATGCATATTTCTATGGACAAGTATAAATCGGCTCTAAAAAAATAAATATTACGAAAATGAGTCTAAATGTTTCATTATTGCATATCCTGGCTACTAATTAATCAAAATAATATAACTTTGTTACAGGTTGTAATGGAATAAATTTGCGTAAAAGCTGAATTTAATGCATTGTACGCCGTCTCGGACAGCGGATGGTAATGATATTTTGTATACATTTAGTAATTTATTTCTAAATTTCCAAAATCAAGCAGCTAAAACAATGATGGGAAATGTTAATCTGCTCATTCTTTGAAGGATAGGCAAAAAAATTTGAAGAAATTATCGAAAAAACTCAAAAAACCAGCATGGGACATCAATTCTGCACTTTTCGGATAATGACCCAGATATGTCTGTACAAGTGAAGGATGGGCCGACTAAAATGGTCGACGCTTGCTACTTGTCATTCTGTTCGTCTGGCTATGTGTATACGCCCACTGGACTTTCTCGCAATATTGTTGTGTTGAGAGATACTAGTTCTTTGCAAAGCTTGGCTAGCAAGGAATTATTGCATGTTAATGAGTTCTGTGACACCGGTGAGGTACGACTTATTGGTTTTTTTTCGGGCGTCACGTTTTGGGTTTCTTTGGTTGAAATTCGAGTTGAGTCTAAATTTGCTAACGGCACTATCTTATGTGGGTTGGTAGACCACCTGGCATTCACGTTCTGATTGGTAACGACTTTAGTCCACAAGATGAGATAAATGTGGGAGTGTCGACGCGCGCTCAAGTTAAATTGACCGATTCTGGTTCTTTACCTGTGTCGCATACTCAGTCTGTAGAGGATAAGTCGGATGATATAAATGTGCAGTTAGACGATAAACTACTTCAGGGTGTGTCGCTAAATATTTCTGATAGTTTGTACACCGTGTCTGTGGGAATTAATGACTGTGACGATACGGGACTGAATGAAGGTGATTTATCGAGTCTGTTCACTGAAACGAATGAGGTTAACGTGTGCAGGTATTCTGGCTGTGTTGAATGTATAAATGTGCTTTCTAATACTCCTGAGTTCTTTGGTGAGCCAAGGGCAAACACTTCGGATGTTGATGAAGGTGTGTCGTCGGACGATTTGGTTCGGTTGTTTGACGAAGACAACGAGGATGATGTTGCGCCAGTTGACTTACTTTGTTTCTGTCAAGATTAGTATGTTTTGTCAACTTTATTTGCGAATGATGAGGCGAGTGAGATAGTGGTCGATGAACTGAATGACTGTGAATGGTTTAAAGGTATTTTGAGTGAGTCTCTTGATGTTATTTCGAAGGATTTATATCTTGACTCGACTGTGCACAGTGATGATCGTTTGGTTCATAGTTTGAATGAGGTGAATGAGAATGTGTTGATGCCTCGTGGTTTTGTTCCGGATAGACCTATTTTGACAGTACCTTTGCATCCGAATGATTTAATTTGTGAATGTAAGACTGATGTAATGAATTGGAGCTTGACAGGAAAGACTTTGCCTGTAGTTGATACTTCTGTTTCACAGAATGTTTTGTTGTGTCAAAATTTGCATGTGACTCGAGAGGTTTGTTTTATGAGCGAATGCTTCGAGTTGTCAGTAACTCTGAGTTGTGGTACTATGGTTTTGGTGAATGACTCGCTTCATGCGAATTGGCTTTGTTGTTGCCTTTCGTTTAGTTGGACTGTATTCCAAGGCAGTGGCATATCTTGTACACTGATGTCTGTTTGCCAGTGGTTTTCTGTTTACATGCATCGTAGATATTTGTGCTCTGCATTTCGAGTGTTTGGGAAGTTAGGTGTTTTGTGCGTTGATGAGCTTGATTGTTCAGAACCAGTGATTGATTCTCTTGTGAACCGTTTTACTGATTCTAATGCTGTTGCAAGAGTTTATTTACAGAGATGTTCTGTTTTGGATCGTGTTGGTGGATGTCGACGGAGCAAGCGACTGCGAAAGTGGAACCGATCTTCTGCTCCTTCGACCAAGTTCGTGGCAATGGTGGTCCTGCTGACGACACTGTGCTACTACGTTGGTGATGCCTCGCTGTCGGACGATGATGTTTCTTCAACTGTGCTGCACAATGGCGTGCGTTGTCACTTCGCATGCGTGTCACGACCGAGGAAGGTAGTGGTCAATACGGACTACGCTTTTCGACGACACGTTGGACCGTTAGTCTCCTCACTTGCCTATGTCGGTGTTGGGCAATCGCGTTCGATTCTGGGAATTGGACTTTGTTCGTCAAAGGAAATTTCTTTACGTCGCTCAGGATCCTTGGAGTCGACCGGCGAGCGATTCGCCCTTGGTGTTTTTCAGTTGGGGGTTATTGCATTGTAGGTGTTTTTTGGTTGTGTTTTCTTCTTATTTTCTTGAGGTTTTTGTGTTTTTGTCTGTTGGACTTCTCATAGATTTCATGAACTTTCTAGTGGATTGTTATGTTGATGAACTTTAGAGATGGTTTCAATTCATGTACATTTGTACTTTCTGCATGGTCGGAAACACTTTAAATGTTTCCTCTTTTTCGTTGTCGGCGGGTCTGTTGCGAGTTGCCTTCTGCCATCCCGCCATTATCATCCTCACGTGCACTTACTAACCTTAGTTAAGACGCACCTCGTTTGAAGCTAGAAGTAGGATGGTCTCGTTGACTATATATAGCAGTGTTCTTGTGTAGACGAGGAGACCGGTTTTAGTTAAGTAAGGCGTAAGACGTGCACTGGTTGTGTCACGCATTGTAAGTACCCTTTTGTGGTCGTTTTCAGAGAGTGTACCCTGCGTGGTCGCTACTCATGTTTAATTGCCGGTTCTCGAGTTGTTTCTTCCTTTGTGAAGTTTGTGCAGGCGTCTTCTCGGAGAGTCTGTCTTTTGACGTTTGGTTTTGTCTCGTATGTGTGAGTATCGCTTCAATTATGTACATAGTGTAAATATACGTTTTATCAATATTGCGAAAGTCTTCGTTTTTCTTGTCATTTCTCGAATCATTCTAACTCACATTTCACCTCTAGACTAACAAGCTAACAATATTATAATGTGTGTGTGTGTGTTTGTGCTTGTATGTATGCATGCATGCACGTATGTATGTAAGCATACATATCTATGTATGTGTGCTTGTATGTGTGTGTGCGTGTGCGTGCTTGTATGCATGCATGTATGCATTTATGTATGTATGTATGTTCTACATGTATGCATATATACGTGTATTCAAGCAGACACTTAGTCTTTACATCCTATGTAATGCTGGTTTATACCCTGTTTTGTGACTCTGTGCTGATAACCCACTTGCACCCGGCGCCCAGTTCCGATCGCTGAGCGACGGTTAAGGGAGTCTCCAGGACGGCGAGACGCGGTCATCCTTCGGGATGACTGCAAGTGTAGGAGAAATCCAGTGACCCAAGCAGTGACAAGATCGCGCATGACCGATCACAAACAGCACGACACGTGATTCATAACCACAGCCACAGTCGGATCACGTGGTCACTGATGTAAGTAAGTATGCATCCATGTATGTGTGTACGTATGCGTCGATGTATGTATGCACAGACGTATGTATGTATAGGCCATATACATGTGTGCAGAGCTTCTCATTTGTAAATAGTAGGCGGCTTGAAAATTGATGGCGCTGGATTGTATTTTACGTATCGTATTCGTATAGTTGCATATAATTAGTAACGTTATCGTATCGTATCGTATCGTATCGTATCGTATCTAGTAATTTATAAGGCGCCTCTCGCAGTATAAACTATTCAGAGGCGCCCTCAGTGCATGAGCCCCGTGGAAACAGAAACGTCTTGAACGAGCGAGTAGATGCAGGGGAGATTCCCATCAAAAGTTTAGTTCGTAGTCGAGAGGGAAGACCATTCCAGGCAGAGGGACCAGTGACAGCAAAAGCTCGACGTTGGGCCAGGGTGATCCTAGTACGAGGGACAAAGAGATCAAGACGGCCAGTAGAGCGCAAAGGACGAGCAGACGTTGCAGAGAGAGGTTGCCGCATGAGGTCAGAGAGGTATTTAGCCGTAGCTGGGATTTGGAAACTAGACGGAGGATCTTATACTGGATACGCGAAGTAATCGGGAGCCAGTGTAAGACTTCAATCATATATGTGGAGATATGAGCAAAGCGAGGAAGACGTGCTATGAGCAGTATTTAAGACTGATAGGAGGGGGAGAAGCGAGTTACAGTAGTCAACTCGAGAGCAAATGAATGCATGCACAATGGAGGTAAAGACAGTAGGTACAGTGGATCGCCTGATAGCTCTCAGTGGTCTCAGTTGGAAGAAGCCGTGTTGCTATGGCCAATCATAGTGCACGAACTTGGAGTGATCAGTCAGCAATCATTAGGTCACGACACGCATTCGGCGCTGCCGCAAGTAACTAAATTAAAAAATGTAAATTAGGCAAATAAAATAATGGTCTGGCTTTAGGTTTGTCTATCGTCTTGGAGTCCAACTTAAATTCATCGAGCGACGACCGACGGTGCGACGCCTTCGGCTAGGCGAGCCATTTTCGTCTCGTGCGGACATTTGCTAGGCGAGCGACCAAGGAGAGCGATCGCTCGCTCGCCTCAAATGTTTCAACAGCGACATAAACAAGAACAAAGGGAAAAGAAAATACATATACATACATATAAATACATACATAAGCACATACAACAACCCTTCCTATGCTCAACTCTGTCAATCAGCTGATATCCGTCTCTTCTTAGCCATAAGAAGCTTTGATGGTCATGTCCTTCATGGTCTATTGCCTCAAATTAAATCGACCGGTTACCTGTTGCGCCCTAGAGGCCATAATCTTACTCTACCTCGTTCTGATAATCTGATTAGAAAAAGCTTTATTATTAGGATGCTTTTTGATGTTGTATAATTAGTAAAACTTCTCAAATTCTGCTACCCTTTTCAGATAATAGTAACTATTATAGATTTAAATTTTCTCTCTTGTTATGATGCTTTGATTTAGTGTTATTAGTAATTTTCTACTTTTAAAAATTTAAATGTATACTCGTTTTTTTCCCCCCAAATAATTATTATTATCTTCTTATTACTTCTATGTTTTATATTTTTCTATACTTGTTCACCAATGTGCGGTTCGCTTTTGGTTTATCAATAAAGAATATTAATAATAATAATAATTAATAATACAATACAATGCATACGTAGAGGTACTCACGCATAAGCCTATTGAGTTATCAGTTAAGATGCAAAACCGGTCAAACACTGACCACCCAAGAATACCATATAATTATCTCTATCTCTAGCTATGTCTGTATTTCTATCTCTGCCTCTGTCTCTGTCTCTTTCGTTGTCTCTGTCTATGTCTCTCTGTATATCTTTCGTTGTCTCTGTCTCTGTCTCTATCTCTATCTCTATCGATCTCTATCTCTATCTGTTAGTCAACGCACGGCACCGCAATTAACCAAAGACTCGCGAAAACAGCATGAGTTCTGTTTGGGATCTCAGAGGAACCTTTGCAAGAAGACCTTACAATGGGAAAACGATTCCCAGTGGGCCATGGATTGGTGGCATTAGTCAATGATTAGTCATGTCTCCCTCCTTTCCCCTTCCCACATCTTCCACGTCCCTTCAAATAAAATAACTAGTTTATATCTTCTATCAGTACGTTTACTTAAGATTATATATATATATATATATATGTGTGTGTGTGTGTGTGTGTATATATATACATGTAGACAAGTCTTGACTAGACTAGTCTTGGTTAGACTAGATTAGATTAGACTAGTCTAGATCAGATCAGTTCTGATTATATCAATTAGATTAGATTAGATTAGCTAGCCCCAATTGGCCATTCCCCCAATATATACTTTGAATATTACTGTTTTCAGTGCATATAGTAATCGGCTTTAATGGCGCGATATGTATGTAACCAAAGTGATAGTAACTGCCATGCAATACATCATACATAAATGTATAGCCGGCGACCACATCGGTACATTGTTGGCTATTGATCATTACTTCAGTTTTTCCGGTGTGCTCTGCTGATAATGAGCCCATGTTGGACTTTTTCATGTGGCGCACGAAGAAAACACTTGCGCTCAGCCCCGATGGATGGCGCTAATTAGTCGTCGTGATGGATGGATTGCTATCGTTGCGACAGTTTTTGTTCGCTACAGCGCAATTATCGATAATTGGATGCATATTAGATGAGTATACATAGATGGGCAGCCATTGACACAGACAGACAGACACCCACACACATATACAAATAGAATGGAGAGAATTGAGACAAAACGTATACGTTCAGGCATAGATGGAGAAAAACAGGCAGACAGGCAAAGGTGAAGACGGGTGTATAGATAGACAGACAGACACATGGGCATCCGGAGGGGACAAGGGGGACATGTGCCCCTTGTTTTTGCGCATATTTAAAAAAAATAAATCTTTTGACTATAGCGATTATTACAACAGCCTCAACACAATTTTCGATGTGAGAAACAACTATTTAGGAAAAGTCCTTGACCATTGTTTATTTTTGAAATTGTCACGTGTCCTGTGTTCATGAATCTAGTCTATGCGAAAACGTTATTCCCCCCCCCAAACAATTTTTTCGCACCCCTAAAAAAATCCTGCGGACACCCATGGACAAACAGACAGACACACGCATCATGTACACATAGAACGGAGATAGGAGAGAGACAAACAGCTATGATACAAGCAAAGATGTGAAGAAACAGACAGATAGGTAGAGGTATAGACAGACAGACAAACAGGCAGACAGACAGACAGACAGAAAAACAGACAGGCAGCAAAACAGATAACGAAATACCAGTAAAAATGATGTCGGGTGATGGAGGGGTGAATGACATTCGCAAAAATTATTATCTGAGGAAATAATAAGCTATTGATTCGAGAGAGCAAAAACAAAGACGTTGCTTAATTCAGCATGTATAAACTTATAAGCGCTGTAATTGCATATAATTGTGCATCATCTAATAAAAATGTCTCATTAGATCGAATTTATCTTTATTAGAATTTCATCATTCTTGAAAGAATAACAAATAGAATAAAGTCATTTAGCACATATAATTTAATTTGTCCTGAGGCTGGAGTTTTGACCCATCCAGGCGCTGTACATATATGACTATTTCAAGGATCTAAACAGGTGCGCTTGAAGTCAATTTGTAAATTGCATGCTGCGCAGAGTCAAAGGCAACAGTAAGTCCAACACATGCAGAGAAGCATGATAATGAAGTAGGACTGAAAGTTCTTCTTCAGCACCTCACCCAGCCGGAGTTTAGTTATATTATTTGCCATCAGATTCATTTGTCCTTCTGTCCCCATGTCCCCATGCCAGAAGGATTATTGCACAGTTATCTGAGGCCAAAATTAATAGCTGATCGACAACGCCTATACGTTTAGTAACTTTTTTGTCTGATTGCGTGATCATAACCTGGACCACATTATCTCATTACATTATCAACATCGTTCTCCATAGCTGCCCTTGCATAGAAATACATTCAATCATGCATACATCTATATATATATATATATATATATATATATATATATATATATATATATATATATATATATATATATATATATATATATATATATATATATATATATATATATATATACACGAACTTATAAGCTTGCGTTTCATGCATGACTGCATGGTTGCATGTATGCATGCATACAAACATACGTACAGATGAACTACGTGGCTATGTATATATGTATGCATGTTCATATGGTTACGCATATGTGTGCATATATGTATGTATGCACGTATGTATGTATGTATGGATGTATGGATGTATGTAGTCGGCTTGACTACTGCTGCTCCCTCTATATTGGTCTTCCCCTCGCTGGACTGAACTGCCTCGAACGCGTACTGCGTTCCGCTGCGCGCTTGATTGGGCGCAATCTTAAATTTGGCCATGTCTCTGAATACAAGCGAGATGTCCTCCACTGGTTACCACTCTCGCAACGCATTGTCTACCGGGTTGCCTCCATTGTCTGTAAATGTCAGCTTGGCTGTCCTCCCTTCAATCTGCGTGAACTCTGTTCTCGTGCCTCTGTTCCACCTGATCACCCTATTCGCTCTACCACCCGTGGTGATCTCTATGTTCCTTTCGCACGCACCTTTACTATACAGCGGCGCACCTTCTCCGTGTTTGGACCCACAATTTGGAATGGGCTTCCTCCTGAGCTGCGGTCTCTTCCTCGAAACTCATCCACCTCATTCTTCTCTGCTCTAAAGACTTTTCTTCTTCGCCGGGGTTGGGCTCGGAGCGCCTCTGAAAGTTTCCTTAAAGGGGCGCTATATAAATGCTCAGTTGATTGATTGATTTTAACAACGCTGGGCTTACCTTTATCACGGAGCTTGGGCGCTCTCTACTTCGCATGTATCTGGAGACGCATTTTTGGGTGGCAAATAGCTCCATAGTCCAAGATGCTCCACCCTTCTGGAACGAACTCCCTCTAGAATTACGACAATGATCTTATCCACCCTAGAGCTCACGATTGCGATTCTCCCTATGTTTGCTTTCACCTGTCAGTTTAGTGTTTTCGGTTTATGATACTAGTATAGGGTTAAATGTGAATTTGTTTGAGTGTAGAGCATAATAGTGTTATTAAGGTTAAACTATACTCTGCCTTTTGCGTGCTGTATTAGTTGAACAGATTCGAACTAACAGCTGGCAGTTGGTCTTTTCGTCGTTTGTTTCGGAGCAGACGATCTTTTCCAAGCGCGGTCACAAGATTTCTTCAGTCGTACGATTTCTGTTCAAGGATGAAAGTTGATTTCGATATGTAAATCGATGTTTCCTTCCGTTAATATTTTTCCGGAATCGTCTGAAACAATCCCACAATTATAGGCCTAGCCGTGTTTTCTTTATCATTGGTTTTTGCTTTAATCGATGCTTTTTTACTCATTTGCAATCTAGGTTATCAGAACCTAGTACCCATGCGCGGCGTCGTTGTAAATAAACAGTGCAAAGATAATAGCAACTCCATATTTATGCAGCGCTTTTGTTTACATCTATAAGCTGAATCGACTTCCCTATGATGTATACATACAACTTAAGGTGTATATATGTAGCGTGTATAGATCTATAAGTATATATATATATCCAGGGAATATATACATATTTATATACATTGTGTATGGATATAAATGCCATCGTGTATCGTGAATGTTGAGCGTCATGGAGATGAGCTTGATTGTCTTTCATAATGCGGCGATTGCATGGAAGTTGTTTTGCGCCGGCAGATGGCGTGAGGATCGTCCATCGACAAAAGCATCGACTGAGGGAAAGAGAGAAGAGAGGCCTTTGAGACCGCATGGATTTGTCTTGCGCACCAACTGATCGTTAGCGCCTTCTTAGCTTCTTCCCATATATAAACATTATATATTATATGTATATTATATATGTATATATACATATGTATATATATATATTATTACATTTTAACGCGCGAAAGTCACGCAGAAATGCAAATATGAGGCACGGTTTGTCAGTCGCCGAATCGCCAGGTGAAGAGCAGTTAGAGATCCGGATGCTTGAAAGTTAGTGAGAAATAGTGAGTTTTCTTAGAGGAAGAAAACGAGTTCGAGCAACTAGCAGACATTGTAATTGTAACTGTAACCGAAGACTGATGTAGCTCCACACGAATCCGCGGCGCTCTCGACCCGCAACAGTGCCAGCACCGGCAAAAGAAAGAGTTTCAAACTACGGAACTGAAGAGGAGGGAGGGAGGGCAGGAAGCTTTTGGCGGAGGGACTGGGGAAGATTGTTCTAGGCTTAAGGACCCAAATAAGCGAAGCTCCTGGATTGGGCCGTGGAAGAGTGCATTTCAAACTATGAAAAACAGCAAACAAAGACCATTCTAAAGACTATATACACGGGAGGGACGTACGGAGATAACAGTGGTCAAAGTAGGTGGGAGTGCTAGTTGTAATGGTTTTATAGGACATATAATGGTTAAACAGGTAAGTTTAAGTCCCATTCTAAAGTCAACGAAAGACAAAGCAGCTGACTGAGCAGCGCAAAAACTAAAAACAAACCGGTCTCTGCGATAGCCGTTGAAAATATTGAAAGCTTACTGAAACCGCTACTGATACAGCACGCCACGACGGCGCCACACCTCTCTGTCCTATCTGTCTATCTATCTGGCTGACTTCCTGCCTGTCTGTCTGTCTGTCATGTAGCACTGTCACGGTCTCTCGTGCATTCCATGTTGCAGTCCTCTGTCTGTCTGTCCTGTCTGTCTGTCTGTCTATCTGTCTGTCTGTCTATCTATCTGTCTGTCTGTCTGCCTGTCTGTCTGTATGTCCTGTATGTATGTCTATCTATCTATCTATCTATCTATCTATCTATCTATCTATCTATCTATCTATCTATCTATCTATCTATCTATCTATCTATCTATCTATCTATCTATCTATCTATCTATCTATCTATCTATCTATCTATCTATCTATCTATCTATCTATCTATCTATCTATCTATCTATCTATCTATCTATCTATCTATCTATCTATCTATCTATCTATCTACCTACCTACCTACCTACCTACCTACCTACCTACCTATCTATCTATCTATCTATCTATCTATCTATCTATCTATCTATCTATCTATCTATCTATCTATCTATCTATCTATCTATCTATCTATCTATCTATCTATCTATCTATCTATCTATCTATCTATCTATCAGTCTGTATGTCTGTCTGTCTGTCTGTCTGTCTGTCTGTCATCGATGAGTCATCGGGTTGCTGACAGAGGGCAATGTGACGTCGACTTTTCATTTATCACGTGACACTGGAGTGGGAAACGTACGACTTACGTTGCGGAGTTACTAATATCTCCAGACTCGTCAGCTGACACGATGAAAAAGCCTATATAAGGCGGACGCAGATTTATTAGGCTGGCAGAACGCGGAGAGATGTTGTAAAAAGCTCATACCGTTTGAATTCGAAATGTCGTTGATCATTTCTAAGTTAGCGGTTTCTAGATTCGTGCGTGTAGGTCTTTCATGTTGACGATCGAATTGCTTTGATTTAATGCACAACAATAATATTATATCGAAATACTGTGTTTTCCGGAGTTACTGTTGCGCTGCAAATCGGACGAGTCTAAGGTCTCACATCCGATCGATAAGCAAATTCGAAAGCAGTGGATTTAATGCATATACATATACATGTATATTAAAGGGCCGTGTGGTTGCAACAAAGGTACAGATTGACAGAGACACACACAGACATAGAGAGACACACAGAGAGAGACAGACAGAGACAGAGACAGAAAGCCAGAGAGAGATAGCGGAAGTTGGCAGCGGCTGCGGACCCATACATCAGAAGCTCAAGGAGACAGAGAGAGACAGACAGACAGACAGACAGAGACAGGGAGAGACAGAGACACACAGGCAAACACAGAGAGAGCACACACAGACAGACAGATATACAGACAGAGACAGACAGAGACAGAGACACACAGGCAAACACAGAGAGAGCACACACACAGACAGACAGACAGACAGAGACACACACGCAAACACACACACACACAGAGGGAGAGTACACATAGACAGAGGACAGAGAGAGATACAGAGAGACACAGAGACAGAGAGAGCGGAAGTCGGCAGCGGTGGCGTCGGCGGAGCGATACATTAGAAGCTCATCCATATCCGACATAACGCTTTATCTCAGCGATGCACTGTCAAGCAGCATTGCTGGACGATATGGCTGTTGTGTTCGGCCACTGTACGTTTGTCTCTATTGCTTGTTACACAAATGTTCAACGGACTTTACGACTCTGCTTTCTTCGCTCTCTTATTATGGCTTTGTAAAAATACTAATTATCTTATGGAGTTTAATAACGCACAGCAAGGGTTGAATTGGAAGGCAGCAATTTGATCCAAGCGTTTGGCTTTAGATGAATGCTACAGGTGAACAGTATTCTCGGAGTTAATAGCGCATCTCCTACTCACCTGGCTCATGTCAGTTGCTATAGGCTACTGCATGAATACAACTGTATTTGTGTTTTATTGCCTTCCGTTCAAGGCTCAGAAGTGCACAAGACCATACGACAGAACATCGATGGCGCAGAGCAATTGTGTGTGGAGGACTTGCTCAAGGTCCCTACACAATAACTAGCTCGGGCGGGGCTCAAACGCGTAATTCTCCGCGTGACAGGCCGGGCGCTCTAACCAGTCGGCAACTGTGCCAGGCATGACACAGGCTTACCTCTTTAAAAAACTCGTGTATCAAATATAATTGGCATACGTTTCAACTTTATTTCATAGTACTTCAGTGTCATATAATTATGCACGTGCATATATATAACATATGCATATTTGTTCACTACAATAAAACGATTAACCTGTGTGTATATATTGACAACATGATGGGCTTTTACGCGGTTTATAACATTGTACGTACACAGAGTCTGAAAGAGGATATCATTGTACATTAAAACTCCATTATCGAATACAGGTTGTAGAGAGCGTCGGACGCTCAGCTGGACTCTCTTGGAGACGTTGTACCATGACAACACATGCAGAGATCTCCTTGTAATCGCTTAAGCCTCGAAATGTCGACAAATAAACGATTCGCAAATAAAATCCACTATAATTGGCTGAGTTACCTTCTTCGTAACCTTTCTATTACCTTATCAATTACCTTATCAATTACCTTCTCCCTTACCATATGTTACCTTCTGTTACCTTCTTAGTTGCCTTCTGTTACCTTCTCCGTTACCTTCTTCGTTGCCTTCCGTTACCTTCTCCGTTGCCTTCTGTTATCATTTTTTAGAAAGAACTTCAATTTGGATACCGATGTTTCCAGCTGATTCGGACAATCTTTAGGAATAAAAAATCCATGCTTCTCCTTCTTCATTTTTATCTTATTCTTATTATTATTATTCTTCTTATTCTGCTCCTCCTTTCTCTCCTCTTTCTTCTTCCTTGTCAATCTCCTCCACCTCTTCCTTCTTCTTCTTCCTCTTCTTTTTTCTCTTCCTCTTCATCCTCCTCCTTCTCCTCCTCGTCTTCTTTTGTCTTCCCCGGAATCTACTTCCTCCTTCTCCACCTCATTCCATCCTCCTACTCCCACTCCTCTCCATATCAATCGCTCAGCTCGGCCTTTCCTGTCGGAACTCTCGGCTCAGGCAGTCGGCGCGGAAGTCTTTAGAGTGTTTTTAGACGAAGTCTGCTAGAACGAGGACGGTAGAGTTGGTGGTACGGATGGGGTTAGGTGGAGGGAGGGAATGTATATATACACGTACATACATACATGCACACTGACATACATACATACATACATACATGCATGCATATATTGATACATACATGCATACACAGTACACACTGACATAAATACATACATACATATACAGCTTATTGTGCATTGTTTTGCTAACTGATGACATATATTCTGTCATAATGACGTTATTTCAACATCATTTAGTCTAGCACAGAGAACGCCTCTGAGTAGATATCTTGAAAGGGTGCTATATAAATGTTTGAATGAATGAATGAATGAATGAACGACACACAAACATACGTACGTACATACATACACACTGACTCAATATATACATACATACATACATTCATACATGCACACACAAATACATACATGCATAAATACATACACGCATGCATACATCATCATCATCATCATCATTAACCATGGGTTCATCGCCCGTAGGTGCTTGATGCGCTCTTTATCACTTCCTTCCATGTGTCTCTTTCTCTTGCTATGTGGCTCAGGTGCTGTAAAGAATCGTTTCTGCACCATGTCATGATATCGTCTCTCCATTCTCTGTTAGGGCGTCCTCTTTTGTTCTTCCCCTCCATCATGCCAAAAACTAGCGTCTTGAGTTTCCTGGAGTCATTCATTCTACATATATGTCCAAACAGTTGTAATTTCCTGCACATTACTTTTTGCAACAGAGTTTCTCTTGGGCCAATTTGACTGTACAGTTCTTCATTTGTCATCTTTCGTCTCCATCCGACTCTCAGCAGTTTTCGATAGCACGTTCGTTCAAAAGCCATTATTCGTCTTTCAATTTCATACATGCTTACGCAAATACATAAATGCACACATACATTCACATAGATTTACATTCATACATGTATGCATGCATGCATGCATTCAATAGGTGGGTTTTTTAAATGGGGTGGGATAATAGGGGAGATTGAGGGACGCAGATGCACCCATTCATCAGACGTTGTCAAGGCCCGCCATCAAACCACTCGACTGCCTCTCCTCCTCCCACCTCCTCCCTTAAGGGCCACTCAGAAACCCGTCTCCCCATGCACAGCCCCCACCCTCAAGGGTTCAGACTTCTTCCTTTTCCCCCAGGAAGAATACGACCGATTGACTGCCCGTTTGACGTCACATCTGTCACCATTGCCATGGTAACTAGATTGATGACGAAGACGCCCTTTCCTCAGCAGCTGCAGAAAGAACGGGAGCAAGATTTCAGTAAGTATGCAGGTCGTTGTTTTTGACGGGATCCTGCCAGTCGCAAATAAATGAGTATGTAGGTGAAGCATAAGGCAGATCCATGCAGTGTATGAAAGTTAGGCTGTGTTTGTAAGCCGAGGCTAAGAAAATGAAGTGACTAACATTTTGTAGTCATGGCTGCCTCTCCGGATTTACCTAAGGGACTGGTTTTCCTTCCGTTTGGAGCCGCGTAGATGTAGGTTAAATAGGTTGGGTGTCTTTTTGCTAGCGAACTCCATACAGATTGTTCTGTAGGCTTACTGGGTCTTTCCGCGTGCCGATATTTAACTCAGTCTCTGTGAGATAATTCTCCACTACTTTAGTCCAATCAGTCCTAAGTGGACCAAATAGTCTTCTCCAATCCCTCGAGGTCTTGTTCATGGAGGCCCACGGAGCTGTCTGGTGGTCTACTCCTTGTCGAGCGCTGTCAACCCATATCCCAAGACGCGCTATCTGCGTCTTGGGGTTGTGGCAGGAACCTTCGCTGTTCCAACATGATCCGAGCAGGGAACCGATGGATAGGACTGAGGCACCACATTGTAATTGCAAATTCATGAGACTCATGAGAGGCGCTCCCGACCGAACACAATGGAACCACGATCGAACAGAACGGTCTTCAAGGGCTTGCGGAAAAGAGGCAGGTGATGTCGCAGTTCCGGTCCTCGTTCATACTCTCTCGGCAGAAGAGATACTTCTAATTCGAAGCCACATTTTATTAAACGGTTGCGAGACGTGACCCATCATAGCCGTAATTTTTAGTTGCTGGCCTTTAGGTTAGGCGTCGTGTTAAAATCACTACTCAAACTCAATATAGCCAGTGCTGTGGCAATAAGTGAATTGAATAAAAAAAATCGTATATGCACCAATAAGCAACACATATATACATACATGCATTCATGCATACATAAATGCATACATACAAACATACATACACAGAGGCGGATCCAAGGGAGGCCAATCCGGCCATGGGCCCATTTGATATTTATACAGGACGTGGCACCCATCACGAAGTAGATATTACTACTGTATATATAGACTTCATCTTACAGTAGACTAGCACCAACATTACAGGATCCGCACTGTGAGTGGAACGACGAGATTAACGAATTAACTAAAATTATTTTAAGGGAGTATACCTAATATTAAATTACACAAATTAGCATTGCCTCACTAAACGCAAAAAAAATATTTTGGACTCCCTCATAAACCTTCTGGATCCGTCAGTGTACATACATACATACATACATACATACATACATACATACATACATACATACATACATACATACATACATACATACATACATACATACATACATACATACATACATACATACATACATACATACATACATACATACATACATACATACATACATACATACATCAATCAATCAATCAATTTCTTTATTGCTTTCGATGACAGTTAACAATAACGAAACATCAATAGAGCAGCTACTAATTTGACAACATATAACGATAACATTATTGAAGGAACTATAATCAAGATCAAGATCATGCACATGAGTCCATATGAGATAAACTAGAATAATGCATATAGTAGCTAGATGAACCATCAGTACATGCAAAAATTGTAACAAAATTACATCAAAATTACATCAAAAGTACCTCAAAATTAAATGTAATATAAACATATTAATTTTATTGAATAGTATAGACTCATTTTGTTGCGCTATTTTATATATAATTATATTTTCTCTGTCATCTACGGCAAAGGGCGTCCCTAAGGGATGTGAATCCCGCTAAACAGGGGTACCCAACTAGTGGTAAGTACAAATTATATGATGGCTTAATATTGTTTTCTCTCCAAGGTTAGGAGGAGGTTAAAAATAAAGAACTGAGGGTAAATTAGGAGAAAATTTACAATTTAGTAAACGACTTAACTATACTTAATTAAAGAATATGTTACATACATACACACATACATACATACATACATACATACATACATACATACATACATACATGCATACATACATACATACATACATACATACATACATGCATACATATATACATACATACATACATATATACATGCATGCATACATACATACATACATACATACATACATACATACATACATACATACATACATACATACATACATACATATATACATGCATGCATACATGCATACATACATACATAGTACATACATACATACATACATACATACATACATTACATATATATCAATATACACGTACATAGGCCTACATGCTTTACATAAATACACACACATATATACTTAAATACATACATACGTACGTGAGTATATATATATAAATATTATATATAATATATAAAGATGAATACATGCAAATATGCTCGCATTGACTCGGTCCGTCGCAATAATCCCGTCGTCCCATCCTATCATACTTTCAATAAACCTACGATCTAATCGGCTTCTAATGGAGAATGTGAATTCATCGACACAGAAGTCTTTTCGCATGCTTACAGTTGACAAAGCATATTCCAAATCCGGAAAACTCGTGTTTCCATTGAGCGCCCGAATATTATAATTATTTGGAAGGTCGCGACTTAACTTTAGGATTTACCAAAATTTATGCAGGAACAGAGGAAGGTCCATATGAGTGTATTTTGAAGAACGATTTTGTAAATCTTTAGTCTAAAAGGCAACAAACTCCGAGTCCTATTTCACAGAGCGGAGGTTTTGGTGGGAGCCCACCAGGTAATCACTCGCAGAACTTCATAGACGAAGTATAGAATTTGGATTACTTAACAACTTTTGTCATTCAAGCTCACGCGCTTATGTGGGTTCACAGGTGTATGGAGGATTGTGATGCTTGAGATGGCTTAGTGAGTAAATACCACTTACGACAGCATTGACACCATATCTATCAAAGTCTTAGGGCAATTATAATTGCAAATTTTAAAAAGCACAGCTTACAGAAAAGCAAATCAGAGGCTCTCCGAAGCTGACGACAAAAACTACGATCGAATAGATTGGTTTCAAGCGTTTGCGAAAAAGTACAGAAAGGTCAAGACGTTCAAAACCACAATTTACAAGGCAGCTTATTCCAGGTTCTGACATAAAGTGCGCAGTTACTCAGTGTTTAGTCTAGACAGCTTTGGGGGGGGGGGAATTTCCGCCCCCAGGATTTATGTTTTCCCCCAGAGGCCAGCAATATTTTAATGTAGACAGGTGTTAGGGGATTCCCCCCAGGATACATGTTTCGCTCCCCCCAGAGGCGAATTCCTAAAAAAGGTCGTCAAGTTTTTCAAGATGAAATTCCCAAAAAAGGTCGTCGAATCTTCGAACATGCATGAAATTTCCCAAAAAGGTCGCCATTGTTGGTCCCACACAAACCGTGTCCCCCCCCTCCCACAGAAGAGGGGGACTAGATTAAACACTGGCAGTTACTTGTCTGGAGTGTAAAGTTGACATTGTAGAGTGCGCAGTTGACTTGTCTACAGGGGCGTAAATCTTTGGAGCAAATGCTCCATCCAAGAAATGGGAGGGGGAAGATCTGTCAGTGTGTCTGCCATCAGTAACGGTGGTAAGGGAAGGGGAGAGGGAAGAGGAGAGGAGGGGAAGTTGCTCCAATGACTTAGTGGGGGATAGACGCCCCTACTTGTCTCGAGTGTGCAATGTGTAGTATGAATTTCTGAGCGATTAACTGATCAACTACACACGATTTCATTCTAATAGCCTACCTGAAGTTTTACTTACCAGTTCAAGTACAGTTTGACAGACAGAAGGAGTGTTCAGTTGACATTTCGGAGCTTTTAGGCACTGACTTATTTAAGAGAGATGGGCTGACAACTACAAAATTTCTATGCTGGGCCGCAGGAATTCGGAGCGGTCAGATAAACAGGCGACCTATGCAGCAGTACCAAGCAATCCTCGCTAAGGGATGGAGGAGATCGAGGGAAGTAGGACGGAGCACAGACTCAGCCCACTGCGCATTCAATCCCACGATTTGCTGGTCTTGAAGACCAAGACAATGTACAAGCCTGAATTGCAGTTTGTGATGGCTATTTACTACAGGATTTCTTTCTATCGTCTTCTTTCACTATCTGCAGCCATGCCACTGACTTTCTTATTCAACCAGGATTAGGATTGCCTTGATTATTATCACAAGGCGAGGCTGCTGTGGTCGAGTTAGCCAACTATCTTTGAGGTTACTGCCGAGCGTATACACTCGCAAAGCGCGCCAGATTAGAAGAAGAGCAGTCCCGTAAGCTAACTCTGAGACAGCCATGGGTATGAAGTGTCAGCGACTTCAATTTCTTAGCCTCGGCATATTATGGCGGATGGCCGGTCCTCCCCTCGCCTTCTGATCGTAATCGTAATCTCCGGATTTCTACAGCGCCCAATTAAGCGAAGTCGCGGGAACCAGCTTATTCACAGGTTCACAGCCGACAGTGTAGGTCAGTGTATTCATCATAGGTGAGTTGGCTAGGGGACGCAGGTGGATCCAAAATCCCCAAACAATTTCTGCCCTGGCGGAAATTTGAATCCCCGACCTCTTGGTTGACAGTCCAGTAGACTCACCACTCTTCCAAGAACGCCAATGAAAGTAGGTTTGAGTCAATTGCGAGACAAATTTAGTTTGACACAATGAGTGATGCGCTTATTTGAGCAAGGCCTTCCACCTAAGACAATTTGACGTAGGCTATAACGAGACCAATTATTAGTTGAAGCGCTACATATACCTCTGAGTAGTTCTCCTGGAGAGGCGCTATATAAATCTATTAATGAATAATGAATGAATACTTGAAGATAATCAGAGCCAACTCTGTCAAAGCCTGTAATTATTTAACCCTCTTTGCCCCAGATTATCGAGGCCTGTGAGGCCAAACTAGTTGAGAAGTTGTCCATTCTTAGAGCCAATCAGTAACATCCCACCAAACAAACACACACACACACACACACACACACACACACACACACACACACACACACACACACACACACACACACACACACACACACACACACACACACACACACACACACACACACACACACACACACACACACACTCACACACTCACTCACTCACTCACACTCCCCCACCCACAAAGACTTTGCCAAATCGACAGCAGTGCTGTTTACAAAGTCAGACGAATGATGGACATCGGTCTCAGATCCCAATTTCATCAGTTATTGCCAGAGGCGCTGGAAGAACGTTAATGGACTGGGACAGGTTTGGCGTCAAAGCCTGGATTATGAGGAAGACGGATATGGTTGGCTGGATTGATACTTCGGCTTTGCTTAGAATCAGTCAAATATGCGCTTCGTTGATTCCGATAAATGATGTATTTGAGGCTCAGCTTTCGTACGTTGGTCCCAATTTAGAGCAGCGATGCCTCTGGTCTAATACGGCAGCAACGTAAACATTCGACCTGTGACGATGTGTAAGACTTCGTACTATACCGCGAATGGCGTAAACATCTTCTTTAAAATATAACGACAGGTTAGGTTGCGGCAAAGAAAAGGTTAGATAAAGTAAAGTGAAGCTAATTACGGCAATTAATTATAATCATAGTAATTATGTACGTCGAACCTTTAAGCCTTCGGTGAAGTAAGGTGACTTTTGATTCGCCTGTGACAAACAGACGCCGTATCTATGGCCTACCATTTTCGATATAATTATATTAAACATGTTGCCAACTCTTTATTTGCTGTGTATTTGAAGAATATTCGTATATTTTAATATTTTAAGAATATCACAAGATCCTTAAATATGGCTATCTAATATACAAAAAAATTGCGATTTATCACGCAGCGTCGTTGAGGAGAGGGGAACATCATATTCCCACGGGCCACTGAACATAATATTATATTACACGTATAAGCCTACCAAATCATATTTATTTTAATAATAAAATATACAATAGATTCAATACAAAGTATGCTGTGTAAATAATAAGAGCATGTATTGTAATAAAATACGCGACCATTGTGAACAGTGAATAGGCTATAAAACATGCCGCATATAATGCCAGTCGCTCTGAGTCCATTAAAATATTATACTTGCATTCCTGAAACACGGTGGTCCGCCACCCACATATATAGATGCAGTAGGAAGCTAGAGTGATACAAACAGTAAGAGGCAGAGATAGAGGACTAAGACAGGTGAAGACAAAAGACATGCTGTAACGAACCTTTCATTTTAAGAACTGAGGGTGGACAGTAGCACTACACAAAACAATTCATTTCCTTAGCCTCGTTATATAAGGTTGGGTGGCCAGTCCTCTCCCTCGACGTCTTATCTTCCCACCGACAGTGTACTGTCAGTTTGCACATTGTAGTTTAGTTGGCTAGGGGGCGCAGGTGAAGCAGAAATTTCGAAACTAATAATATCTCCTCTGGTGGAGATTTGAACCCCGATCACTCTGCCTACGAATAATATTGTAATGTAAATGTAAATTTCCGAAATTTCTCAGCGCCACACAAAAGCCACGCCAGGGAGACCAGCTTATCACCGGCGCTATATCAAATCAAGTCCGCAGTAGCCTTGTCCGTTCCGTAGCCAGGTCAGAGTCCGTGGAGGTCAAGCATTATGCTCACTATGCTCACTGGCCCATAAACTAATACTTGGGTGATAAAGTGATAAAATAAAATGTAGTGCAGGTGAATATAGGGCCTATAAATATTTTTTTAATATAAAATAATACTAATACAAAAGATGTGGTTCATTGTGTGTGGTGAGTCCGCTAAAATACATCGGCCGGACGTTGTCAATGGTTTGATGGTATCGATGATCGATCGTCACTTGTGCCATTGTATTCGTCGTCAAGAAACTACGTTAAACTCCTCAAAGGAATTCGCTGTTAACGAGATTTCGTCTTATCTTATCTGTCAGAAAGATTGGCCAAAGCCTCACTTACGTCGCCATATTTCCATTCCGATTTTCTGCGAGGAAGGAATAGGTAGATTTTCTAAGGCTATTCCGATATGGAATGATTTGCGATTCTCGTGAAATGAAAAAGAAATAGTTCGGGCTACAACGCGTAGCCTACTCGCATAATTATACGTGTAGACATGTGGAAACTGCTTGGAAGGTCAATGGGAGAGCTTATGAGAACTGGCAAGCCACGAGAGTTCATGGGTAGTTTCTGTCTAACGTCGTTGTGTTATAATGAATAGGCATTTATCAAGGCTTTGGACTGGCACTACCATTAAACTGATGTGGCCGAGTGGGAGTTGGGGAGGAAAACCCATTTTCTCAGATAATGCGTATACTATGCGGGATGATGCGCGATATTAAAATTTATCATAGAAATCGTAAAAGGTGATAAAATTCCTATTAATTCTTAAGCTGCCTCAACTGTACCTAGCTCTGTAAACTTCGGAATTAGGCGAAACTTAGACTATCATTTTTATCATACGTATGCGGTAAATTCTAATTCTATGTTTTGGAAAGTGCAACTTAACAAATGGGAGTTTTGAAGATGTTTGTTGTCATAGAATGATGTAATTTTTACCTATCATAAGCTAAATCTGTGCTTCGGGAAGCGTCAGATATTGGCGAAACTCGTAAATGTCACACGCAGTGAATTCTGATTCTACATTTGAGAAAAGGTGGCCTAGATTACCAGAACGAAAAGTAGGCTATCTTATATACATCGTACGCCAAAACATTCAGAAACTACGTTTGGGAAATTACGCATCAGAATATCGATCCTAGCAGAAACAGAATTCATGTCTTTCTTTCTGTCTGTCTGTCTGTCTCTCTTTCTCTCTCGCTCTCTCAATCTCTGTCTGTCTGTCTTCTGTCAGGTGTGTGCAGACGACTAAGTTTGAACAAGATTTCTCCATTTCGATCTGTCTCAGCTTGTGTCAACGGCAATTCTCATATTCATTCCTTGCGCATTTGGATCTTCTTTGACATTGTCCATCCATGTATTTGTTTGTCTTCCCCGGCTCCGTGTTTCCACCACGTGACCATAAAGTACTCTGGATGATAGTTTCCTGTTGTCCATACTTGCTACATGTCGACACCAGGTCTGTCTTCTTTTTTCTAATCTTTTCTAGCAGTGTCTCAACCCATCTCCTTCCGGACCACCTCATTGCGAATCCTGTCTCGTCTAGTTGCATCCAGTAAACTTCCTAGTTCCTACCCAACTCATTTCCCGCAGCAATAGCCTCTTTTTGTCCTCCTTCCGTATGTGCCAACATTCGGATCCATACAGATATCGATTCCCAGCAGAATAGGAATCTCTGACGTCCAATATTTGCTTACGTGTTACGTCTTTCTATAACAACACACACTTTACAAAACGTGGATTTCTAATTTATTGCTTATGATATTACAGTACCATCATCAGAAAACCTAACTTCTACAGTCTACACCTCGTAAACAACTAATTCTGCAGCCAGCGCAAACATCGTTCAGAGCTGTAGAGAGAGTCTGAACGCGATCTGAACGCACGATGCGATCGGTCGGCTCGTAAGGTGAATTATCGTGACCGTCACCGGCTGAATAGAAACTTTCGATAGCGGTCATCAATTTCCCGATCCTGTTAAACATCCCGGCTTCCTCCGGACACGCGCGTGATGCATTCGTTCTCCGAGAGGACGGGCGTTGTCTGGACGGCTGCGGGACCCAATCGCGGCCGAACAAGGAAGCTGGTATAGGGTGATGGATGAAGGGGCGGATGGAAAGGCGGAAATCGAGTGAATGACGGGGATCGAGTGATGAAATGCGGTGATGTAGAGATGATGATGCCTGGCCACGTCCGGCGTGAGTTGAATAATGGCCAGTTTTAAGGGTGAAACACTTGGCAGATAATTATGAGGAATGGGACCGGGGTGAACGCTTTGCCCCCTTAGCTATAGATCTCTGTCGTCCTCCTCTGTCTGTGCGAGTGTTTGTGTGTGTCTGCCTGGTTTTATGTACATGTGTCTGTCTCTGTATGTGTGTGTACGTCTGGGTGTTTATTCTGTTTGTGCCCTGTTTGTGTCTCAATCTTTGTATGTGTCTATCTGTTTCTCTGCCTAACTGCTCTGTCTCTAAATCTGTCTCTCTGTCAGTGCCTGTGGTTCTTTCTATCTACATATGTGGTTTTGTCTATGTCTTGGCTCATGTCTGTCTATCTGACTGTCTGTCTGACTGTCTGCCTCTCTCTCTCTCTCTGTCTCTCTCTGTCTCTCTGTCTCTCTGTCTCTGTCTCTGTCTCTCTCTGTCTCTCTGTCTCTCTCTCGGCCGGTCTGATTGTCTCACTGGTCAGTCTGCCTGCCTGTTTGTCTGTCTGTCTGTCTGTCGCCATAGTCAGATCAGACTGGATCTTAAAATGTCCAGATAACTATTTTCATAGCAAAGACCTTCGTCGTCAGAATACTGCACTAGGAAATTTATGTATCTCTTCCAACACAATTTTAAGAGAAGCTCATCAGAGTTTGGACAATCTGAATACAACGATACTTAACCATTCTGCTTTTAGCAGTAACAATGTGAGATGCTTCGCTTTGACAACAACCAACCAAGTCCTACCAAAGCCTTGTGTTGACCTCTGGAACTTAGACCTTTAAGCCTGGTCAAGTCTAAGTTCAGTGGGTACATTGGATGACCTTGAATGTACGATGGCCGGGATAAAACGCGTCTCACCTCTGTAGTATGTAATATATATCGTTAGTAAAATATTCATGTAATTATCATAAATTGTGTTGTTGTTTCGCTTGGTGACACAATGCTTGTGACTTATAATGTTTTCAATGTTATAAACTGATTCGCTAGAGGGTCGTTATCTATTACGTTGATCTGTCACGAAATTGTAAGTGCAATCACGAAATTGTAAGTGCACTCTAGAAATTTATATAGCACCGTGTAAAGAGACACTAATCTCTGCACCAGCCTGTATGATGTTAAAGGAAGGTCTTGCTTTATCAGATCACGTCAGTAGCTGTTGGATGTTGATGAGAGCTAATCTGAACGTGACCGAAACAAAGTTCTTAAAGACGATTTCATTGGATAAATCAACAAACTTTGCTACGTCATTAGGAAATTCAGTTTAAAAAGGAGAACAATCGCTGTCGTTAATTCCATGATGAGACACTTTAGGCCTATTTGTTAACTCCCTATAACTCCCTATTGCATTTATTACCCACGCAAGGTCAGCCAGTCGAAATCTGAGGCGTGAAGCGATAAGCTTTCGTACTAACTATATATAGGAAGCAATCTATAAAGTACATGGGTCCTATTATATGGAACAACTTGCCATGGGAAATTCGTAATTTATCAACTATTACTTCCTTCGAAAGATCACTAAGAATGCATATAATGAATCACTAATGATAATGCACCAGGCTCTCCTAGCTTGGTTTCTCTTGCTTCTTCCTCTTGCATTTTTTTAAATTCTCGTGTTATATTTTTGTCAACTCTCTTTAGTTAAGTCTGCATACTTCCGTTTATATAACGTTAATGATGATTGTAATAGTCTTGTGACCACTTATGCTAAGGCTCTTTAATGATGTTGCTAACCTGCCTGGATCGTCATGTAGTGACTCTAATGTTATTACCTGGGGGTTCCTCCTATGCGGGACGATAGTCCCTTCTGGAACTCCCAATTGTATCCCACCTAGTTGCCACACGCATTTGTCCTTTTTGTAAAATTCAATCATCATTTGTTTTTTTTGTGTGTTTATTTGTTATTCTCTGTTTCGTTCGATTCATGATGAGATACAATAAAGAATTATGTTATGTTATGTCATGTTAATTATAGTGAAGGACTTTCTCAAGGTCTTTACACGGGAATTGTCCCTGTGAAGGCTCAAACCCGACTTCTCTGCGGTACAAGTCGTGCGCCGTAGCCACTCTTCTACCGTGCACCACAAATAATCTTGTTTTAGGCAAAAATCCTTAAATTCCATATTCAGATTTCTGGACGAAAATCATCGCATTCCACGTCAAGATTTTTAGATGCAAATCCTCGAGCTCCAGTGGGAGCTGTTTTTTATGCAATGACCCATCGAGAAAAGCGAGAAACGAAGAAAAAAAGAAAGACGAACGAGACTTTATGAGAAGGGTTTTTATGCGGCTAGTCAGACAAGGCACCGTCCGATTCAAACCAGGAAACCTATGATAAACTGCGTACTCGATACGAACGCGATAGCAGACGCAGTTGTATTGGAGAGAGATAAATTGTGCGCTTATTCAACAGCTATTATAAAGAACACATTCGGAATACTGATGAGTTGCGATATGAATGAGTCTGGGATCTATGGACAGCTGCACCTACATACTAGCCTGAGCTAGCTTGAGGTTAGCTTTGTCGCTTTGGTAGTAAATTCTGTTTGTAATGATGATGAAGATGAGCGGACTGATGGTGATGAAGATGATGGCAATGATGATGGTGAAGATGATGGCTATGATGATGATGAAGATGATGGGACTGATGGTGATGAAGATGATGGCAATGATGATTGTGAAGATTTTGGCGCTGATGATGAGGATGACAACAGCATCTGTTCTGGTTTCTGCAGCCGACTAATTTTTCCTACGATTTCACCTGAAGTGAAAATCGTTTGATGGCCTGCTGTACATCATGATAAGGGTGTTTTCAAAGTCGTTAGATTAGACAAGATGATGATAAAGTAATATATGATCACCAGTTTAGTGATGGTAAGTAAGTAAGTAAGTAAGTAAGTAAGTAAGTAAGTATACTCTTTATTTGACCACCTGTTCTTTAGTGGACGAATCGATGATGACAATGATAGTGAAGATGATGATGATGATGATGAAAATTATGTTGATTATAATGATGATGATGATAATAATGACAATTTTGATAATGATGCTGCTGCTGCTGATGATGATAATGAAAATTATGTTGATTATAATGATGATGATGATAATTACAGTTTTGATAATGATGATGCTGATGATGATGACGATGACGATGATGAAGATGATGATGATGATGATGATGATGATGATGATGATGATGATGATGATGATGATGACGATGATGAAGATGATGATGATGATGATGATGATGATGATGACGATGATGAAGATGATGATGATGATGATGATGATGATGATGATGATGATGATGATGATGATGATGTCGAGGATGAGGATGATGACGACGACCACGATGATGATGACAATGATGATGACGATGACGATGACGATGATGATGATGATGATGATGATGATGATGATGATGATGATGATGATGATGATGATGATGATGATGTCGAGGATGAGGATAATGACAACGACGACCACGATGATGATGACGATTATGATGATGATGATGATGATGATGATGATGATGATGATGATGATGATGATGATGTCGATGATGACGATGATGACAACGACGACCACGATGACCACGAATGTAACCAGGTTATTTAGTTAAACATTGAGATCACTGAATGCGGTAACATCAGAGAATCCACAGAAGGCTACAATAGTCTTGACAGGGGGCGCCAGTGAAAAGATTCATTTCCAATTCAGTCGCCAGGAGACGACACAGTTTGTGATTAGTTTAACTGTCTCATCGTCTCATCGTCACCGTTATTACTACAGTGCATTAATTATATCATGTTCATCGTTGTCGTCGTCATCATCATCATCATCATAATCGTCACTGGCGCCCCCTATCAAGACACACTGCTTCAACTATTGTAGCCTTCTGTGGATTCTTTGATATTACCGCATTCAGGGATGGTTATGTTCAACTAAATAACCTGGTTACATTTACAATACCAACCATCGCCTGACGTCTTGGACATGTGATAAGGGCTCTATAGAGACAATGAGCTAATGAGACAAATTTAATGCTATGTTTAGTGTCTGCTGTTTTAGGCAGAAATTCAAGCACAACATAAATACGTGTATTAGAATGGTATAAACGAAATTGACAACTACCTTCCACTTGAGAAGTGGTCCTAGAGGATGGCCGCCGGAATGTTCTTATGCAGACATACATACGTACTGTAACGTACACACCTACATACATGCATGCATACATACATACATACATACATACAAACATACATACATACATAGGATTACATATACACGACATATATACACACTTTCATGCATATGTGAATATATAGATAGGCTATCCTTTGCTTATCTGTCTATACTAGTTTTTCCCGCTGTGCACCTCAACTCTGGAACAAACTTTCCTCTGAATTCCGCATATTCTCAGTTCCTCCAGCAATGCCGCCACTCCCCCACCATCGTCTGTCTCGGCATGGGCGTCCGCAGAAATTTTGTTGGGGGAATTTCTAGGCGGGGGCAACATTTTCTAGGGGGAGCAAAATTTTGTAGGGGGGGGGGCAAAATGACATTTTTTTGCATTGAATACCTAAATAATTAAGCGTTTTTTAGCATTGAATATTGTGTTGGGACTGTTGGAATAATCATAATAATCAAAAGATTTCATTTTTATAAAATACTTTCAAAATCCAGGGGGGCAAATGCCCCCTTCCTCCCTCCAGACGCCCATGTGCTTCGGGCTCCTCTACTTATGACCCCACAGGCTTTCCACTCCAAACTGAAGTCTCGCGTCTTCCAGATTTCCTACCTTAACCCATCTATCCTCTCTGCCTGCTATGCTTTCTCGTCCTCAGTGAACCCCCCTCCCGTAAAAGCTGCTCTGCCTATCTGGTTTCTCGGGCAATCGGACTCCGACCTCCAATGGACATCGATCTCTGGACAACCCCTCGGATACGACGCAGCGCTCGTGAATAAACTGGTGCTCGGCGTTTCGCTTTAAAGTAACGCTCTTGAAATTTGGAAGTTTTCGATTACGATTTGTATGTTGGCGGTTTCATCTGCCTGTCTGTCTGTCTGTCTGTCTGTCTGTCTGTCTGTCTGTCTGTCTGTCTGACTACAGGTCTGAATGTCTTTTTTCTGTCTTTTCTGTCTGTCTGTCTGCCTGTCTTTTCTGTCTGTCTGTCTACAGGTCTGAATGTCTTTTTCCTGTCTTTTCTGTCTGTCTGTCTGTCTGTCTACAGGTCTGAATGTCTTTTTTCTGTCTTTTCTGTCTGTCTGTCTGTCTGTCTACAGGTCTGAATATCTTTTTTCTGTCTTTTCGCCCTGTCTGTCTGTCTGTCTGCCTGTCTTTTCTGTCTGTCTGTCTGTCTGTCTGTCTACAGGTCTGAAAGTCTTTTTTCTGTCTTTTCTGTCTGTCTGTCTGTCTGTCTACAGGTCTGAATATCTTTTTTCTGTCTTTTCGGCCTGTCTGTCTGTCTGTCTTTTCTGTCTGTCTGTCTGTATGTTCTGTCTGTCTGTCTGTCTGTCTACAGGTCTGAATATCTTTGTTCTGTCTTTCATGTCTATCCATGAGTTTATCCCTGTGAGGTATTTGGTTACATATGCCTGTCTCACTGTCTTCCTCTGCCGATCTGCGCCTGCCTGTCTTTGTACCCGTCTGCCTATCTGCCTGTCTTTCTACCTGGCTGCCTTCCTGCCTGCCTGTCTGCGCCTGCCTGTCTTTGTACCCGTCTGCCTGTCTGCCTGGCTGTCTGCCTGCCTGCCAGCCCTACTTCTGACTACTTCTTAGTCCACCAAACCACAGCTTGAACGGTCAACCGCAGGGCTACTTATCCAACCTTGCATCAGTACTTAACTAGCCATCGAAATGAAAACGGTGTCACAGTGCATAACACCTCAGCTGTCGACGCGAACCTCTTTACTTTCAAAGGACGTGACGCTTTGAACACGCCGCCACAATGAGTCCAGTAATTATTAACGACTCCGACCACACAGAGGGACCCCGCTCCGTATCAACGGCAGGCCACCGTGTGGCAGATCCACGCTCGGCAGCTCACCAGAGGCCAGCCCGTTGCCGTATTGGCTGTTGTAATATTAATGGGTTGGACGAGATATTACGCAAACCAATTTCAATGTGTCGATTGTTGCTAATGAGAGCTGCATTTGAAATCAGACGAACCAAATCGAGTCTCGTAGTGTCTTGTGTAATTGCCGTTTGATGCAATGGCCGATCTGGGGTTCGATGGTCTGGCTAGAAAACAATAAAATGAATATATGAATAAATAAAGGGAACAGAATAGCTAAATTACGTTTTTGGTAACTAAACCTCATCTTATCTCTATCTCTCGCTGACCGTGTCTCTGTACGTGTCTTTCTCAGTCTCTCTGTTACTGTCACTGCCTCTGAACTTCATTGTTCCCTCTTTTCTTTCTTTCAGACTGTCACTATAGACCGAGTTATTGGGGCTTCGGGACGCTGGTCTGCGTGGCCGTAACAGCCTTTAGAAGAGTTTGAGAATGTTCCTCCTACCTGCAGTTGTTTCAATAACAATTGGAAGTAGGAGGACGACGTTAATCACTTTTGTTCTGAAATGGAAACTGGCAACAACAGTTTGTTATTTAACTTTTCCCAATTGCTTGGCAATTATTGGCATCGTAAAACATCCTTAAGTCCAGGTGCGGAGACACTTTAAATTAGAATGATATATGGTGTAAACAATGACGGAATACATTCCTGCAAAACTTAAATGGGAGTTTCCGAAATGTCTTACCCATACACAAGAGCTGGACCAGGGAAATCGGCTTAATTAATCAATTCAAGTCCGCAAGAGCCTGATCTTTGTTGTCAGAATCCGGGGATTAGGCTGCGACAGAGGTAACTCCTATTGCGCCGGTGCATACTGCACAAGGCGCCAAAGCCAAGCTGTAATCAAGTTAATATCCGGAAGATGAGATAGAGACATTGCAATCGTAATGGGGTGACGGAAGGGCGGATAAGTGTTCTTAGACATGGTCGTAGAATGGTCCAGGATTAGATGCAGGGTATGGCTGCTTTAGTATAAGTTCGGGTTTCTGCCAGACTGTAATCGGCGACAAGTCAAAACTACATCTTTAATTAGAATCAGCAATTGATTTTAACTTAAGTGACTTTGGCAAAAAAACTGCTTGTTATCTATTAAACACACGACGTGTTAGTGTTGCGTCTTTTTGTCAATCAAACCCGGATCCAACAATTCGATTAATATTGCGCCGGTTTAACCAGGTCTCTCTGACTCGGCATTTTTGTGGCGCAGACAGAAAATTTCTAAGATTTACATTTACATTTCCAATACCTGTGACATAGTACGAGAAACGGGAACGCGATTGATTTATTAATATTTTCCATAATCTTATACCGTTAGGACTTCCAGAGTTTTTGCTCCAAATATATTTGCACATTTATCAATGCACATTATTTGTCTCATGGCGAGAAATCGCATATAAAAAATCAACCTGTATCTGACAACTAAGCAAAGTGAGACCGAGATTTAGGTGTATTAATTTAGATGCAGGATATGCATGAATATGCATGAGCAGTCTTCAATATCAATCAATATTCATGATCTCAAGGGAAAGATCACTCTCCGACTGAACAGGGTAGCGACAGGGGTGTCAAATATTATAAACTCAGCCCGGTATCATGCGGTACTGCATACGTGCAGTAATAAAGCAAACTAAATCGCATATTAAGAGTCTGCAGACCAATATATGTCATCCAGAAGCATTCCCATACCCGCGATCCTAAACTCTCATTTAGCGCATACAGAGCTTTGCTTCTATTGGTTACACTGTCGATGTGAAATTGGGTTTTGATGAAGCAAACTGATTTAAATTTGTCACCCATACGCAAAATCTTAGTTCATCAACCACTGACGTAAACTTGTCCAAAATATTAGGGGGAGGGGGCATTTGTTTATAAATTCGTCTAATCCATTGCAATCGGATTCCTTCAGATCCAGACGTATTCAAATCCATTATAAGAGGCACAGTGACAATACTTTCTAGAGCTTATGAAGACTGCTAAATTTGGACAGAAAAGACGGATGGCCGGACAGACAGACAGACAGACAGACGGACAGAAGAAGAAATAGAACGCAACTACCTTGCTTTACTTCACCTCATTTACCTAACTAGACCTGACATTACCTAATCTTACCTGTATTATTTTACCTTACCTGGCCATACTTACCTCGTCTTATCTTACATTATCTCATCTGACTACCGTGACCTTACATTGCCTCATCTTCGTTTATCTTACTTACCCTAAACTTACCTGATCTGAACTTACCTCAGGCTTACCTTACCTCAGCTTACTTATAAGCCTTCACCTAATCTGACTTTACTGACTTAAATTACTTTACTTGAACTTACCTTGCCTTACCTTTACCTTGCCTTAACTTACCTTGCCCTACCTTAACTTAATTCACTTTGCCATATCTTTACTCACCTTGCATTACTTTGCCTTACCTTCTTTATCTTAAGTCTTAGCTCACCTCACCACACCTTACTTCACCTTAAGTTACCTACCGTTCCTTTCCTTTCCCTACCTGAGCTTACTTCCGCATCATGTCCTTTTTCATCGTTAACGACGGCTAACTGACCGATGTGGAATCGGAATTAAGACGGATGGCACCGTTCAATTATTTTTCCAACGCTAGGATAGCACTGGACGATGTCTCAGACGGACGGATTTCATCCGACCGTCTTGTTAAGCCGAGAAGCAATTTGACCGTACGATCGCATTATGTCGACCCGTCAGCAATACGGCTCAGCCGATGGTCCGTCTAAAATAGATGATTAACCTCGACGGACCGAAGATGTCGTGGCCATGATGACGGTACGTCGGGATGTATCGACAGCATGTCAAACTGGGTAATGAAGCGAATATCGTCTGAAGCTTCTGTTTTCAAATTGAAAGAACTGGAGCTGTACGTAACAGCGTCAATCTACGACTCCTTGAAAGGCAGACTTACGTGGTTTTATCAGTAGTTGAAAGGTTGTACGTGCGGGACTTCTTGGACTGTAATTTAATTTGCTGTGGGGATAATCATTTGTTCCTTCGTTGACAGGTTGTCATTGCATTGGCTAGCTCTCGCATCTGCGTCAGGGATTAGAATTCGGACTGTCCGCACCTGTGTCTGAATTGACGGATCTGTTTGTGATGGGATCATATAATTACTTAAGAAAGACCTACGCTAACTGCCTGCAGGAAATATGTTATAAAACAATAGGGTAAATGTTGATGCATAATCTTATCTTATCTTATCTTATCTTATATAATTATTTATAAAGCGCCTCTCACAGCATAGACTATTCAGAGGCGCTCCCAGCGTGTCAGCCCCGAGGGAAAAGAAAGGTCTTTAGGCAGCGGAGAGAAGAAGGCGAGATCCCAAGCAAAATCTTGCTACGGAGAGAGGGGGGCAGGTCATTCCAAAGGGAAGGGCTAAGGATGGCAAACGCACGATGCTGAGCCATCGAAGTCCTTGCGCGAGGGACAAGCAGATCAAGGCGGTCAGCAGACCGAAGAGGGCGGGAAGACAGAGCAGATAGAGGTTTTCGCATTAGGTCACAGAGGTATTTAGGAGCTTTTCCCAGTTGAGTCCTAGAGACCAGGAGAAGAACCTTGTATTGGATGCGGGAAGCAACAGGAAGCCAGTGAAGTAGGCTACATCAGTATTATAATACGACATTGCCTGCAGGTTTGCTAAGTGCCAGTAGTAAGTTTTTAGTAGAGACATCTTCATACATTGAATATTATAACAATATAATTCTAGGAAGTATAGAATAGAATAGATTCTAAGTTATTGCGAATAACTTGCATTCTGCTACACGCAGTTGTGGCTTTCACACTGCCTCGCCTCTGCATAGGCATCAATCCTCTTGAAAATTCTTGACATTTTACAAAATTTAGATGCATTCAATTTTGGAGTACCGATTGCTGGAAAGTCTAGTGTGAAGTCGCACATTATTGGGTGACTAAAAGAAATGTTTTACCGCTATAAAACTTACAGTTACATCAATCACAATTCAGAATTTGTACAGGCACTACAATACACTTCCAAATGTCACAATTAAAACTGCCAAATTGCAATTAATAGTTACGCTCACAGATTACTCCAGTTGCACTTAAAACCTGAAAGTGAAAACCACGATCGAACTGACTCGCTTTCAGGCGCTGGCAGAACAAAAGCATCGAAAGTTCAACGAGTTGCTGTTGCTAAGCAACGAACGAGTGTTTTGGACCAACGTGGTCCAAACGATCGGAAATGCACGAGAGAGTGACGTGCGAAAATTCTCCGGAAAAATCGTTGATCTCAACTACTCATGTTAAAGAGCCAAGCATTTTCTAGATTGATTTTGAGTGCTTCTCAGTCAAGGCTGGGGCAGGGTAGCCGATTGGTTTGAGCGATCACCTTGTAACACCGAGAACACTGGTTCGAGTTTCCTCCTCTGAGACGGTTACTGTGTAGGTACCTTGAGCAAGTGCTTCACTCGTAATTGCTCAGGATCATCGCATTAGATAGTGGTGCTTAATAAAGGCGTAATAATAAAGACTATTTCCGAATCCAGATGTTCTGAAGAGGTTCACCGGTTCTTGACTCAACACTGGTTGACCACGCCAGATGATGCCTGCTAATGATGCTGATGCTAATGACGCTGATGCCTTGTGCATTAAACTCCGGCACAATAGGACGTGCACTTGTTCTTTCATCTCTTTAGAAACTGCTCAGTGTTGTTGTCCAAGAGTTTATAGGATCCATCGACTGTGCCGTGTACTGGTCACAGAAATCCAGCATCTCATTCTTATGCATGTAGCTGGATATTGATGTAGCGCCTTTGTTCTTCTCACTAAGTGTATCAGGACTACAAGTGTATTCCATCAGCTTGAGAATTACATTTTGTATTAAAAAATGAATGCTAACTGATTATTTGTGGCACTTGAATACAATAAACCATATTGCCTGATGATATTGCAATGTGTTATCCCATTATTGTAGGCCTAATTGTGATTGTAATTGTAAATTAAAAACGCGACCAACAGATAAACTCATCAAAGAAACTCGTCATCATTATGCAAGTGAGCGACTCGTCAAAATGAAGAGCGTTTAGTCCGCTGACATTGAATATAAGTTTATACTCACTTGTTTGAACGCATAATGCTATAAACTTCTTCTAAGACAGACAAATAAACAATATGAATGGTTTTTACACAGAGGGCTCCTGGTGACGCTTGCCAATAACAGGAAGTTGACAGTAACCACCTATTCACAGGCGTTATTTAGCCTATAAGTTTCCAATAATGTGTTCGCAAAGTAAATATTTGGTACTGTGTTTACATTTACAATTATTAACCGTTTTACTTTACATAAATCAATCGCCATTATTCAAAAGTGTCGTTTTTAAGGGAGCTATATGAGTGTTTGATACGCTACCATTTACATTACACTTGTTTCTTGTATCCCTGTATGCGAACATGACGTGGCTGCATCGCCTAAACGACTCCGATATGCATAGCCAATGCCAGCCAGGAAGCGTTGCATCAACGCGTACCTAGCGCCAGTCACCAATGAGACGATCATTCTCCTCTGCCTCCTCATCCCGTGGACAGGTGCTCTGTAGCTCAGTCGCTCTATCGTCGACGGGTTAAGGTAGTGTTCTTGGTGAGCAAGGGGCATCGGTTGTGAAGGTGGACAGAAAGCGACTGGAACAAAATCAAACGTCAGGCTACAAAGTTCATTTCTGAAGAACCGATACGGTATGTTCAGTAGTTCATTCGTTCGTTCATTCGTTCATTAGTTCATTCGTTCGTTCGTTCGTTCGTTCGTTCATTTATTCATTCTTTCGTTCGTTCATTCGTTCGTTCGTTCGTTCATTCGTAAATTCATTCGTTCTTTTGTTCATTTATTTGTTCATTCATTCATTCGTTCATTCATTTATTCGTTCGTTCGTTCCTTCATTCATTAATTCATTCGTTCATACATTCGTTCATTAATTCATTCTTTCGTTCGTTCGTCTATTCGTTCAGTCGTCGGTTCGTTCTTAGCTTTTAGAGTAGCGCAAGAAAAATTTGGAGACTACGCTTACGATTACGCTTATCAGTTTTGTGTTTACGGTCACACGAAAAAGCTAGACAAGTTTACATAAGGATTTCTCGGAGTCGATCAAAGCCGATTCCCGCGAGTGATTGCCGCCACATCCTCTCACAAACTAGGCAGAAAAAACTAATATGGAATGAAATAGAGATTAAAATTTGATTTTTAGGTTTTAAATAACGGGTTTAAAATAGAACATCAAGCATAATATAAAACCAACGGCTACTGTAAAGTTATTGGTAGGGCCTACAGCTGATTATTTCTCTGCGTAGTTGTTTAAGAAATAGTACAAGCATAATATTTACAAAATCGAAGTGTTTGTCAGTTTTTTCTAGGCGATAATCCAGCCAAACATACAAATAGACCTACCACGAAACTGTTTCCATGTCTGTCTCAATAACCTAGGTGTAACCTTCTAAAGGAAATATCGTCGTCAGCCCGCACCAAAGGAGAACTTCTGGTTCCAAGAGGAGTCAGACAAAATGGGGCTTTTTCGATTGCATCTCCTGCTGGAGCTGCTCTTTGCTGCTCCGGAACAATCTGCCCACATTCTGTAAATTGCTTAAATCTTTAGCTTTAGCCGTGGTTGGGTCGGGAGTGCCTCTGAGTAGGCATCTGGAAAGGGCGCTATATGAATTCCTTTAATGAATGAATGCATGAATGAAAGTCCATCTCCACGCACTACAAAATTATCATTTTTATTTTCATGTGGCCAAGACCATCTAATGTAATTCGCATGGCTTTCACATATAAACTGTGCATCTATTTCTTAAGATCCAATGTGTAGGCCTAATTTTAATTGTGAATTGCAATTGCAAATTTATATAGCGCCACTTCGAGGGAGACCCATCAGAGGCGCTCCCGACCTAACACAACGAATCCACGATCGAACAGAATGGTCTTCAAGCGCATGCGGAAAGATGTGTGATTTCAATGCATTTGACTCTACCTTTAAAGCTATTGTGGACTTTATTACGCCCGATGGCAGAAAGGCTATTGCACGCAGTGATCTCTTTATTACAGTAGTAGGACGAGTCTCTTGAAAACTCGCTATAGAACTCTGGGTTCTAGGACTTTTCGACCCCGGAAGATTCGCCCCCGACATTTCGCCCCCGGAAATTTCGCCACCCAGAAGACTAGAAGCGGGATGTAGGATGAAAATGTAACTAAGGCTAGAAGCGGGATCTATGATGAAAATGTAACTGAGGCAAGAAGCTGAATTAGCGATGAAAATATAACTAAGACTAGAAGCGGGATCTATGATGAAAATGTAACTAAGACTAGAAGCGGGGGGGGCGAATCTTCCCGGGGGCGAAATGTCGGGGGCGAATCTTCCGGGGGCGATTCTTCCGGGGGCGAAATTTCCGTATCCCAGAACTCTGCTATCACAAGTACAATTGCGAAATTACAAAAGAATCACTAGCTATGAGAAGAGTATGATCACAACTTTCGATCATAGATTTTCATTCGATCCATTCTTGATCTCCAGGATCGATATATTCGATTGGAGCAGTTGTTAAACAAACCGACGCATTCTGTACAAAAGCAGACAACTTCATGTCTAAGTAAATGCATTAAGTGTGTATAAAAATCAAACATAATAGCTAAATATAGCATTTACATATATGCAACTACCAGGGCTGTAGTGGTAAAATTAGAGGTGAGTAGACGCTACCAGTTAGTTTTCCGAAACAAATTAGAGGTGAGCATACGCTACAGTATTTTGTGATTATACGCTGTAGTATTTTAATATAAATAAAAAAAATTTTGAGGTGAGTATACGGTCTCTAGAGGTGAGTACACGCTGTATACCCGCGTATACCCTCGACTACAGCCCTGGAAACTACTCCTTATAATATAATTAGTTTAATTATAATAGTTATTTTTTAAAGTTTTGATTTAACAATGGGTAGCACAGTGTAACACACTGAATATGCATAGAAATCATGGTTATAGCTAAGTATAGCATTTATTCATAAAATTTATTATAATTATAATAATTTTTTTAAATTTAGCAATGGGATAGCATAGTATAGTATTCCACCTTGTTCGTTTTGTTCTAACAGAAGACCAATTGTCCTAAATAGAATGGCATCGGACGGCCATGCCTGTTTTTCAGTTGTGCCAACTTAGAACACTCCGGCGAGGCACCTGCGCCGATCGAGCCATAGCTAAAATGATGAGGGTCTCTGAGTTCCATGGCTAGTTAGAACGTGGCTGCCGGGCTAATTAATTATTCATGAGCTGCGACTGCTTGTTGTTGCATTGGATGTGGAAATGGCTTTAGAGGGAAAGGCATTAAGCATCTATAAACACACAATAATTTCCAAGGAAGCAACAACTGGCAGATTCGAGGAAATGGACAAGATGCGGGTTTTTATAATTCCACGACAGATGCGTGATAATGTGACGGTCTCTTCTTCTTCTGTGAATCTGCAAGATCAACGCTCCTTCAACATATTTTATTACATAGAATGAACCGAAACTAATGTTCATATAATTTTTATATTAATATAAAAGATGTTATAATAATAATGATAATAATAATAATAACAAGCCTTCAAGCCTTATGCATTTTCATGATTATAATAATAATAATAATAATAATAATAATAATAATAATAATAATAATAATAATAATAATAATAATAATAATGATAATAATAATAATATTAATAATAATATTATTATTATCACACCACACCCCGGAGACTAGGACGGCGTGCTCCAAGCTTAAATACTCTTCTGTTTTATAGTTTCTTAGAGCCTGAGGGATTTTCGTACCTCGGGCGTTTAAAAAAAAAAAAAAAATAATAATAATAATAATAATAATAATAATAATAATAATAAGAAGAAGAAGATGATGAAGAAGAAGAAGTAGAATAAGACGTCGATTTTTGTAGCGCCGTAGCTCAGTCGAGGCCGAAGGAAAGGGCACTGTACATGAGTTCAAAAATTCAATGAGAGTCATATGATTGTTAGAAAGGATAGGTCTTGAGCTGTGATTTGAATGTCTCCAGAGATGACACGTTGTTCACATGGTCGGGAAGTCTGTTCCATGCAGTGGGTCCAGCGACAGAGAAGGAACAGTCATCAAACCTCGTTGAAGACTTGTAGTTGATTTTTAGATGAAGAGGATCATAGCCGACATCTGTTCCGGTTATCTCCTATATAGGCCTACCCGAATGCAAAAGTCAGAGATATAATCTGGCATGAGGTCATTCAGTGCTTTGTAGGTGATCAGACAGTTTCTACGTAATTCGCTGAATTATATATCCACCTTAAAGCGACCTTTATATCTTGAACTGAACTAAAGAAACTTTATTTATCACCGAGAGTTTAACGAATAAACTATTCAGCAATGTCGAAGAAAATATCCTACAACGGTTACGGAAAAATATTCCGCCTATTTCATAAAAATAATTTGCCCACCTCATTGCAGAAAAATACTCCACCATCTATTCTCCGCCAGAAAATATTCCACGATGATTAAAAAAAATATTTCATCTTTTAAAGGGAAGTATTCCTCCACCTTTACTTGCAAAATAGATTTGCATTTATCGAGAGGCCTTGATTTTATAAGATATTATACAGTATCTAGCAGCGTGATGCAAGGGCAATGACAGCTGTATGTCATTCTTTATGAATCAGTTTCTTTACAATTTGCAAAAGAAAGGCTACAGTTTATTATTCGTTGTGATGTTCCAGCTTCTGCTTGCAACTGTGACGTATGGTTTAATAAAAAAAGACAGTTCCCTTGAGTCGACCCTGAGAGGCAGCTCTGGGCATGAAATATTAGCGAACTCATTTCCAAAACCGCGGCGTATTACAGCAGATGGCCGACCCTCCCCCCCCTCACCAGCATTGTACGGCCAGTGTACGAATTTTATCGTTGCGTTCACTTGGGGTGAAAGTGGCGGGGATTTGAATCCCGATATTTGGGTCATTAGTCCAGCACGCAAGCTTCTAGAGCATCGAGACCACTATTGATAATAAAAGCAGAATTTTATTGAACATCGGTAACTTATTTAGTCGTCAAAACGAAATAAAAGATCTCACGTGAAATGACGAAAAGAAAAAGAAAACAGAGGGCGAAACTGTGGACCATAACGAGAATATTGAAGCCGAGCACAAAGCCATGATCCGCTTAAGGGTACAGCACATAGACTTAGAAAGGGAAAAGTGCACCGATTCTATGATCCTGGTTCATGGTTCATACCTACTTGTCAGCAGGCGATGCAAGCTAAGCTACGACCGTGGACGTGAATCCGATTTTGGGAAACGGATCACGGAAGGAGAGGTGGATGAAGCTTTCAATCATATTCTCAATATCCGGCTTGTATCACGAAAGCTCGTGCCTAAGCCGGCGTCTCTGCGGGGGTGAACATACACCGTAACCCCATTAGACGGCTAGACTTTACTTACTTACTACTGACTTACTGGCTGGCTGACTTACTCACTTTCGTCGTAACAAGCTGAATTGCATTTTTATCCATCATAACTACACTTTCCTGATTTCACATTCGAAACAGAATTATATCCGTCTAGAACTGACTGTCATGCAACCAGCGTCGTCTCCTTAATCTGCCTTTATTTCGCCAGAGGTTGAAACCCATTCTACTTGATTGTGGTATTGTGTTGTCGGGTCTGAGGTAGCACTGATGAGTTACCTTGAACAGTTGCTGTAGAAATGCACATTTAGGATAATGACTGAGATCGGAATCTGTGTTGTGTTGAGGCGTCCTAATATGAGACCAAGGTACCAACATCAAATGACGCGTTCTGATCGTTCATCATTAGTTCACGTAAACGCCTAAGGCTAAATGCCACAAGAGTAACAGACAGACAGGCAGATGGACGGAAAAACAGACAACAGATGGACGAAAATACAGACAGATGGACAGACTGATGGACGGAAAGACAGAGAGATGGACAGACAGACAGATGGACAGACAGACAGATAGACAGACAGACAGATGGACAGACAGACAGATGGACAGACAGACAGGTGAACAGACAGACAGATTGACAGACAGACAGATGGACGGAAAGACAGGTGAACAGGCAGAGAAATGGACAGACAGATGGACGGAAAGACAGACAGATGGACGGAAAGACAGACAGATGGACGGAAAGACAGACAGACAGACAGACAGACGGACGGAATGACAGACAGACAGACAGATGGACGGACGGACAGACAGACGTACGGATAGACAGACAGACAAACAACTTATTGTGAATTTTTCACTAGCAATCTATGCATCTAAGCAATTAACTGTGTAGGTTACAACGACAAACAGGAGCATTTTGTCGAAATAGCATTTCGCCATATTTCATGACATTACATTGCAGCGGTGGGTTCATAAGTAGGCCTAATGGGCGTACGCCACTCACCCCCTTGGTGAATTGACGTCTTCCTAATTGTTTACATCATCACCCCATAGTCCCATACTACTTCGCCCCAACTTATAAATCCTTATTCTGCCCCCGTGTGCGATTACGCCCACAATATAATTACCAATCCACTGATGCTTTCCGAATTACATTAAACTCACGTAGAGCAACTATGGTCAAAAGCACTGTGGAAGTTTTCGGATTGACTGATTTAGGTTAGATTAGATTTATCTTTATATATGATTACATTTAGGCATCAACCGGTTGGGTTACTTCAGGTCATGTCATGTTTTTAGGTTGGGTTCCTTTAGGTTAGGTCATTTCATTAGGTTGGTTCCTTCAGGTAATTTTTACACCGATTTACGAACACTGAATACTGAAAAGTGATTCGCGACTCTATGAGTCTGTGCCTGGAAAAAATTCACAGATCCATGACAAATTAGCAAGAATTTTAGTTCGGAATGAATTCCCAGAACTCATAAACGGAGAAAATATCCAGTGGGAAATACTGTTCAAATTAAAACAAATCAATCACTACCCTAACAGAGGAACACTTGTTCCCTTGGGTGTTCAGTGTTCACCCTTTGACATCCATCTAGAAATTTACGTTCGAGTTAATGAATTTTGCATCTGCTGTGAAACGTGAAACATCTGAAGAAGAAGAAGAAGAAGAAGAAGAAGAAGAAGAAGAAGAAGAAGAAGAAGAAGAAGAAGAACAACAACAACAACAACAACAACAACAACAACAACAACAACAACAAGAACAAGAAGGGGAGCAGGAGCAGGAGGAGCAGGAGGAGCAGGAGGTGGAGGTGGATGAGGAGCAGGAGGAGGAGGTGGAAGAGGAGAAGGAGGAGAAAGAAGAAGAGGAGGAGGAGAAAGAGGAAGAAAGAGGAAGAAAAGGAGGATGAATAAGAGGAAGATGATGAGAGGGAAGAATAAGAATAGGTTGAGGAGGAGGAAGAAGAGGAGCAATCTCCTAGGCTAACTACGAGAGACAACCCAGCCATGCATGGGCATGATATGCTATCGACTTCAACGCTAGGCCCATGAGGGTAGGTGGCCAATAGCCATTCTTCTGCCTTGCTTCACATTCTATCCGACAGTGTAGTATACGGCAGTGTTGTACAGTAACATCGATGGCCATATTAATTTTTAAATTAAGGAGCCTTGAAGGACCTTCTGTGACATTAACAATGAACCATAAACGCTCTCGATTGAACGACAAGCATTTTAAGAATTTAGTCTTCTTGAAAGTAAATAAGTGGATCGAATTATAGAAACTAAGCTCAATACTTTTACTTTTAACTTTAAAGGTATTATTTACTTACACTAAAGTAAAATTTGTGATGAGTAGGCCTACTTTCACTTTTACTTAAGTACGTAACGTAAATAAGTACGCCCTGTTTACTTTTACTTATACTTAGCCTAAGTACATTCGCCCGACACATTTAACAACACTGGTATAGGCCCTACAGTCAGTTTACTAAATTCATAGATAAACTGCTAGGGTGCGCAAATTAAGTGGCTTTTCCGCCGTGGCTTCTGGTTTGACAGTCGAGCAAGCTAGCCACTAGACGTTGCACACTTATCAGAAAATAATCAGTAAATTAATGACAACTCTGAAAGTCTTAACTGCAAAATCGTTGAGGGTAATCTGAAATCGATTTCAAATTTACCCGATTTTCAAATTAACTTGAAATCGATTTCAGATAACCCCTCGGTAATTTGAACGCGATTTCAAGTTAACAGGGATAATGTGAAGTGGGGATAATCTGAAATTGCTACACCGGGTGGCATAAAGCCAATGGACAGAGAACTCAGCAACATAGAGTTACCAAGATGTCTCCAAACAAAGCGGTTCTGGTATAAGTTACATACAATGTCACCGGATTTTAAGTGAAATATCGGACAAATATTTTAAATTGGCTAGACTATACCGGCTAGATAGAAACTAGGACTACAGCTACCGTCATAAAAAAAAGTCTTATAAATTAAAGCCTTGCTCACAAGAGTCGCTGCAGTCCCTAATGTATCAATTTGCTCGACTTATAAACCTAATTTCCTAATAGCTACATCTCTTATCGTTATAGGTCCGTTATCGACGTTCTATCGGCTGCTCGTGTTTGCACTTAAAATGAACGTTGGAAGGAAGGCAATTGTATTGTATTTTTTTATTAATGAGTCTAATTTCCTAATAGCCACAGCATCGCATTTTTTCCTTAAAGCCTAATTCCGAAAAGGCCGAACTGGATCCTATTAGAGTGGATTCAACCAGCCAGAACTGAAATGGCTGCTTTTAGCTAATTTGGTTCGACTGAGAAAATCGACGATGCCAACGACTCCTACCCAGTGCAACGTATTGTGCTTCGCGGTAGACGGCTTTATCTGCAATTCGCAGCGGACTTTTCTATTCGAAGGAGCGCTCCTGCTAACGATCAGACTGTCCTGATAGCAATGATCTCGTAGGAAATAGACCAGGCAGGCACATACCAGTGTGGGAATTGTAGAAAAAAGACTTTGGGGTTGAATATTTGATCCGTTTTTTTTCAAGCTGATGTCAACGAAATTTGAAAGCAGTTGATTTCAACGCTAGCAGTTTTGCAAGTCAGACTCGAATCAAAATCAATTCCTCTGTTGAGAAAATTCAAAAATGCATACCTGATACACCAGGGTGACAGAGTGACAGTGAAAGACAACGTGAGAAGTATTTTGGCATATAGCATCACTTTCCATTTGGCATAAAACAGCATTGCAGGCTATTTCCATGTCTCGATGGATATATTGAAGCACACACAGAAAAACCCAGAGATACACAGAGAAACAGAGACATCTGGACAGAAACAAAGTCATAGCGAAATATAATTTGGATATTACATGTATATTTGTGACAGTTACTGGCCATTATTTCACACAATCTTATATGGCTAAATTACATACATCAATTATATTTACTATATATATATGTATTACATATATATATATATATGTATATATATATATATATACATATCTTAAAACTTCCCTTTTTCCGGGGACTTTCGAACTTGGAGCGCCTCTGATTGGTGGGCACTGGGTACAGGCGCCTAACACGTTTTCATATACAATACAATCTATATGTATATATATAACCTATATTTATATATATCTACATATATCTTCATAGATGTAAATATATATATATATATGTTTATTTATATATATATATATTATATAGATATGTTTGCTAAATTATACTGCACTAGATGATTGCCCGTCCTAAGACGGATTATTTTTTAATACCGCAATCATTTAGTAGGCTAAATTACATATATCAATTATATAGAAGTAATATGCTCAGATGACAGAGCGAACTCTCTATGTCCATCTTTATTTGTTAACGATAGGCTACTTTAGTTGGCCTTTCAGATGCGTAGGCCCTATAGGCGGAAGTTGTACGCTCATGAATAAGCTGGCGCCCGTACTAAGTTTTAGAGTAGCGCTCTAGAAATTTGGAGTTTACGATTACGATTGAAGGATACACGGTGCAAAGGCTTAAAATTATTTTCAGGTTAATTTTGTGACTACGATCCCATCCTGCCTTCTATTATGTTGTACCATCCTTCTATAGAACAACGTTCTCGTGTATATATTTCTGGATGAAATTGGTCCGTTTAAAGCCGTTCTTTGCCGCCTGTTCGCCAACTAAGTAATTAGTTTAAACCCGTTTAAATCCGTTAGTTTAGAAAAAGAGGCCATTTACGGTATATTTAAATTTACTTTAAATGAAATTTTAAACGAACTTCCGTCCGTTGGAATGTACACGCCATTTTGTAAACAGTGACGTCACAGATCATGAATATTCATTATATTTGGAAGCGGCGGCCAAAGTTTTTAAAATCTTTGACGGCAGCTGGCCTTCCGCTAGAATATTAATTAGTTGCACACGTCTTTTTGTAAACAGTTACGGTACGTCATTGTTCATGAATAGTCATGCGTCACATGCAAAGTTGACGCCAGGACGATAGGGTTTTATATTATATATAAAAAATTATATATTGTCGTACTGTCTTATTTATGGGTACGTCAACATGAACAGAGAATAACGTATGGAGACCTAGAAAGAAAAAAGAAAGAGAAAGACAGAGACAGACACACAGACAGAGAACGAGAGGTCTGGACGGTGGCAATGAGATGGTCAGATGGGTGGAAAGCCAGCGCGATGCTTGTGACCTCCGAAAAGGACGGCAGGGATGATAGATCATCGTCTAATTGGACCACTTATGAATGGAAGGAAGGTGTGAAAAAGGGGTGACAAGGGAGCGGGAAAGGTGCCGTACGTGGTGCTGGAGACCTAGCTCCCAGGAGGGAGATGGGGAAAGATGGATCGACCTTTGCCAAGAGCGACCCTGAATCTGAGCAGTGAGCATGCTTATGAAATTTACTGTCCATTATTTCATTAAGCGTACTCGTATCGCCCTATCCACCTATTCCCTATGTTTCTCCCTAAACGAACATAGGCCTACGGCGGCACTGCAATGAATTTTTTACTAGGCCCTAGAACATATACAAAAACGGAAATGGTCCCAAGATTAAGGTGATACTTTCGTTTCGCTGTTTAAAAACGGTGTGTCCAGTTACTCCGTGGTAGAGTACACTAGGCCATTCTTATAACGAGATTTAATAGGACATGAATTCTGGTTTAGCTGCGTCGGAGATAGAGATGCCAAATTTAACTTAGCCTTAGAAAGTGATCTCATTGTATCACAACCTCGTCGTATGGACCTCAATGACAGTGTTATATTGAGCTTCCGGTGTATTGACCCGTATAGTGTAAGGTAAAGTATGGTAAGACGAAGTTCAAAGTTTTAAAGCACCTCTGCTGAGTCCTATGTGTATGAGACTTGAATCAAGGACGCCCTTCTATAGAGCCGATGAATGGTCATCGTATTCAGCAGGGAGCTTACCAAGCCAATCAGTAGTAAATTAGTATACCGGTATCTGTGCATCTGTTTAAGTTTATCCGTATATCTGTCTATCTGTCTACCTTTATAAGTTTGTATCTGTATATTTGTGTATCTGTTTATATGTATATATGTCAAATCAAATCAAATCAGTCTTTATTGTACCGTGAGCAGTGCATGTAACATCATACAATGTAAAACATTAAAACATTCACATTGAAACATTCACTGTTATTACATTTATTAAAAAGGTAAATTAACACAATAAGCATTGATCATGGAACAAGGGCGACCAAAAAGGGGCGCAAGCCCCGCTAGGTTAGGGTAACCAACATTCCGAATTACATATTGACGGTGGGTGCATTATTATTAACAGAGTTCGTAGTAAGGATCACAGAATCAGCGCGTGCTACTCATAACATAGGCAGATGACAATCAGTTGGCAAAGCTGTTGTATCACAACCTCGTCGTATGTGCATCTGTACATCTGTGTATCCATGTATCTGTACATCTGTGTATCTGTTTATCTGAGTATCTGTGTATCTGTGTATCTGTGTATCTGCATATATGTTTATCTGTGTATCTGTATATCTGCGTATCTCCATATCTGTCTATCTGTGTATCTGAGTATCTGTATAACTGTGTATATGTACATCTGCGTCTCTGCGTATCTGTATATCTGTACATCTGTGTATCTGTCTATCTGTATTTCTGTGTATCTGTACATCTATGTATCTGTATAAAATGTGTATCTGTGCATCTGTATATCTGTGTATTTGTGTGTACCTCCGGGAATCCGAGTCTTCTTCGTATGTCTGTGACGAGAATTTAGTCAAATCTGAGTAACTCCAAGTTTTCAGCGAATGGCCGGTAAACGAATGCGCATTTATCAGCTTTAAAAATGCGCCAGGTAAATATGCAGACACCTGCACCAACAGACGTTCAATCATGATTCTCTGTTTGTGATTCAGAAGTGCTACACGTTCACAACATCTCGTCCCATGGGAACCCTGCTTCTGTTCCTGCTCGGCTGTCTACAACTGACATTCGCTGACGTCAGTTCCGCCATTCCTGCCACGTACATCCGGTCATCAGTAGATGGCCAAGGATCCGCCGGCCTGGGCGGTTCTTTCGCGAAGACCTCGTACCTATGTGGAAATCTGGAGCCTGGTTGCAAAGTAGACCGAACGACAGAGTTTCCACGCCGGCTTCCCTTCTCAAACCATCTCTTGGAAAAACGTTCCAGCTACGAGTTGCAAAGTCTGCCAGACACAGTTCTTGCCGCAGAGGCAAACGACGGATTGAGGCAGCTGGAAACAGCGTCCGGATATCGCGAAGGAGGTACCAGCAACCAGGTCAACCGTCCGGCGGTGAACAGACCAATCTGGAACGTTCCGTTTCGAGTTTTCTACGGGAGTGGGAGGAACCCCGTCAAATTTGGAAAGCGGTCATTTGCGGACGGGTTTTTTGATGGCTACAGCGAAGGTCGTTTCAAGTTTGGCAAACGATCCAAGGACGCCGAGAAGCGAATGTTTAAGTTCGGAAAACGGGAAGACGGTTTTTCGGATGACCAGAACCTTTCATCTGCAGAAGACAAACGAATGTTTAAATTTGGAAAGCGAACAGATGATTTGCAAGATGATCCGAATTTGGAGATTGGAGAAGAAAAGAGAATGTTTAAATTTGGAAAACGGACAGAAAATATGCAGGATGATCCTAACTTGGACACTGTAGAAGAAAAACGAATGTTCAAATTTGGAAAGCGAGCAGATGATTGGTCGGGTGATTCGAAATTTCCAGCGGGAGAGGAGAAGAGAATGTTCAAATTTGGGAAACGCTTCGACCGTTTCGAGAATTCCGCTGGAGACGAGAAACGGATGTTTAAATTCGGAAAACGGTTAGACGATCCACAGAGTGATCAGAATTTGGAGAAAGAAGAGGAAAAACGCAAGTTCTCGTTCGGGAAAAGAACATACGATGTCCAGGTTGCCCGGAATCATTCAGACGGAGAAGAGGCGCGAATGTTGAAACTCGGAGAATGGACAAAGTCTTTGCCGGAAGTGCAGAACCTCGAGGAGTCAGAGGTGGAGAAACGGATGATCAAGTTTGGCAAGAAGGCGAACGAATTCAACGAAGAGAACCAGTCAAAATTGGGAGCAGATACAAAGGGACTCGTCCAATCCCCGGAAGATGGGAAACGTATTCTCAAATTCGGTAAGAAGTCAGACTCGATTGATGAAGGTATCACACATTCGGAGGGTAAGCGCAAGATCCTGTTTGGGAAGAGGGAAGAAACGATATGGGATAAAGAACAGCAGAACTTCGACGAAGGTTTAAACTCGATGGAAACCGATAAGGAAGAACTGCCTCAAGAGAAACGGAGGCCGAAATTCCAGTTCGGCAGACGACTTGCACCTCGTCCGGAAGACCTGTCGGCGAAAGTACGCAGCAAGTTTAAACTTGGGAAGAGATCTGCGTAACCGAACAGTACAGTCGAAACCGCCGTACGCGATTCACTGCAGAAACTCCATTGCTGGCCCCAATATGAACACTAAGCATTGTGTACCACAGTACCACTCCATCAACTGACGTGTTAGCGTAAACACTTGATCGGTCAAAATGTGTAGCCTTAGCTAGGCCATTTACTGCATTTCGAAAAGGCAATTATTAGCCAAATTATTTATTAATCTGTCAGCTACCATGTCTCTGTGTTTGATAAAGGCCAGAGGAAGGAAATTCCCAGCTTTCTGTTAACGTCACGTGGCAAGGTGAAAAGCCTACAAGCCTGTACACGTGTCTAAGGTAGTTTAATACTGCACAGATGTCTTCTAGTATACTCTGTAAATATCATATTCGAAAATAAGAAAATCATTAAGAACCTACCGAGTCTGCTATAGTTGAAACAATCTGGGTCACGTTAAGGTCAGGCTAAGCATTAGTTATTTAATATGAAAAGCATTTGGCATATGCCATTCACATGACACCCAGGGGCGTCTACTCCATAGAAACCTTGGAGCAAACGCTCCATCCAAAAAATAGGAGGATCTGTCAGCGTACGTGCCATCATTAATGAGGGGGAGGGGAAGGGGGAAGAGGAGGGAGGGGAACTTGCTCCAATGACTTCGGGGGAGGATTGATGCCCCTGATGACATCTGTTAGAATCGCTTATAGATATTGAAAGAGTCTACCGTAATCATCGATGTAATTCACATTTTGAGTAAGAGATAAAAATGAAAGAAACACGTATCCGAGTGTTATTAGGTTGCAGTGCCTGGCTAGGTCCTTCTATTTTGACCAATATCATCCAACAGTAACACGAATATAAATTCTAATGGTTTCCACAGCATCGTTATCAATATGCCAAATGCACCAGTTGACGATCGCTTCAGAGGAAATCGCAATTATAAACCACAATCCAGTTGAGAAGCCAGGTCGAAATTCGATAGATCACAGAAACCAAAAGTCAGGCTACGGTGGTTAAGCAAGTTGAAAGAGATGAGTCTTAAGTTTAGACACACTCGCGCGCACACACAAAAAAAGGAACGAACTGCATTAGTTACGCAGATGGCGTCCATATCGTGAAGATAACAGGTCTATATAATTATAGTTCAAGAACAGATGCATCTTAAACGAAGCATTACGATCAATGAAGAGGTTCAACATGTCTCACAGCGTGGTCTCTGTTTGCCCACATGAGTTGATGCACGCCTACAACCAATAAGAAGTTCATAATGTTGTCAGATAATGTTGGCATACTGGGGATGGTAAAGGCTGAGAGCAGTGGGAGTTCCTCGTATATACAGCGAAAGCGAAAATCAAAATCCCATGGACGACTGAGTGTGTCTGCTGCATTTAGAAATAGTAGGAAACTAACCATGAAAGTAAATGCTGCTTAGATGCTACTGTAATTCGAGCATAAATTAATGCTACGTTAAGTAAAAGTCTTTCTAATCATGCTGAGCACACACCGACGAAACGATTTGACAGTGCAGGAACTATAGATAAGACAATGTATTGTTTGTTTTAAGAGCAAAACCAGCTGTTATGGGTTACACGCAATTCGAATTGGAATAGCATACCGATCAGTGTATATGGAACACTATACCCAAAACAACTATAGTTTCAAATCCTTACTAAAGTTGGGCAGGGGCAGACAGACACACACACAGACACACACACACAGACACACACACACACACACACACACACACACACGCAGAGTCATAGGCACACAGATGTTTAGACAGCCACTCAAACAGGCAGACAGAAAGATACACAGACAGCCACACACGAAGATAGACAAGCAGTGGTGTTATAAGAATTCAGAGAAGGACAGACAGACAGACAGTGGTATAGTACAAAGATGTCAGAGATAGAGAGAGAGAGAGAGAGAGAGACAGACAGACAGACAGAGAGAGAGAGAGAGAGAGAGAGAGAGAGAGAGAGAGAGAGAGAGAGAGAGAGAGAGAGAGAGAGAGAGAGAGACAGGCCGACAGAGAAGACAAAGAACCAAAAGTAATGTAACTCAATGCATATAAAATTATGTGTGCATATATATACATATAATATATACATGTGTGGTTGAGCTTAATGTCCTCGACGCTCGCTTATAACCAACTGCTGTAATGTAGGCCTGCAAATCTTTCTTACCATTCCGAAGTAATAGCCTTTAACCGTTCACCGGCTATTAAGCATCGCACAAAATGACCAAATAGATGGAATATAAATATAACCCTATCAGACTCAATACCCCAAGTGAGTAGAGCATTGTCTTTGCTGTAATTGCATCTAATTAGCAACTTCATGTTTCAAGTAGGTCTAATGATCATTTTGTCCATTAAAGGCATTAACTCACTGCCATGCACTCTACTACAATACAAACAATTCCATACAGCACAATAAAGAAATGACCAAAGTGTGAAAGATAAGATTTTGCTTGTCTAATTGTTGTGGACCTATAGTCGACAAACAGCAGAAGTGACAGTCTAACAAATTTATTTAACCCAGCCAGCACATATTCCTCACGTTTTTCTCTTTTTTTTTTTTACCAAACCAACAGCTATAACTCACACACACCATTAGTCATCTTTTAATCTCACCTAAGCCTGGATATCTGTATCGTTGAATGTTGATATCTATCACTCGGACGTCTCCTACGAACGCGAGTTTTTAACTCAGCAAAAAACTCGTAATTTATTATTCAACGCTTGCAGTCGAACCGCGGACTTTTTCACCCAAAAAGCACCGCATGATCCTATGCCGTACTGCATCTCTGACTTCTGCATTCGGGTTTGCAGACAACCGGAACAGATGTCGGTTACGATCCTCATCGAAAAACAAAGTACAAATCTCAAGGTCCTCAATGAGGTTTAACAACTGTTATTTCTCTGTCGTTGGACCCATTGCACGGAACAGTCTTCCCGACCACGTGAAGAATGCGCCATCTCTGGAGACATTCAAATCACAACTCCTTTTCTTTTTAAAGTATCATTTATTTATTTATTTATTTATTTATTCCGGATATTTCTATAGCGCCTCTCGAAGTCAACTACTACTAAGAGGCGCTCCCGACTACAGCATTTGATACTGTGCCGGAATTTTCACGCCGAAGCGCCACGAGCAATTGCGAGTGAAGGACTTGCCCAAGGTCCGTACTGTCATTGAGTTTTGAACTCATGTGCAGCGTTCTTTCCTTCAGCTTGGGCTCCTACGGCGCTATATAAATCGTAATAATAATAATAATAATAATAATAATAATAATAATAATAATAATAATAATAATAATAATAATAATAATAATAATAATAATAATAATAATAATAATAATAATAATGATAATGATAATCATAATCATAATCATAATAATGATAATAATTTTGACCACCTGAGGGATCATATTATTATGATCTTGATTGTACTGTCATGTTTCAATGTAATCATACTGCGTAAGAAGAAGAAAAAATTATAATAATGATAACTAATAAGTAAGTATAGCTATGTATATCTTTCTGTGTTTTGTTATAATAATAATAATATGTTTCCACCTTTTCACCGACAAAACCACCTGCGAAGATTGGTCATTCCAGAACAATGCTACCTTAATTTTGCAATTCCGAGGGATCATAAATTACGTATCTCGGGAAAAATTATAATTACAAGAACAGCTGTTCATGTGTAAGTGCAGAACTTTAGACTTCGTCACCGTTACAATTTCACTGAACTGCATTGTGTTACATTATTTTACAGTGTAATACATTACAGTCTATTTATTATTAGGTCGTTGATATTACATTCTATGACACATAATGGAACGGTTTCCCTGCTATTTGTCTTTGAGGAATTTAATGAATATGCGAAGGAATTTATTTCTTTCCCGTCCACTTCTGCCCCTATCCTCTCTCCTGCCCCTCAGCCTCTTCTGCCCTGATTGTCAAGGTCTGTATAGCCTTCTGTTTTATTGTATGTCTTTATTTATGCATGCTTTTTTGTGTCCATATGTCTGTAAGTATAGTTACGTCTGTCTTCCTGTGTCTTGTATAATGTATCTGTCTGTAGCCTCTTTGTATTGATTAATTTTGGTTGTCTGCTTATGTCTTCCCTCATATCTTCGTGTCAGTGTGCATCTGTCTGTGTATCTGTGTCAGTCTCTGTATCTGTCTGTCAGCATGTACCTACATGTATGTGCCTGTAAATGTTTGTCGTTCTGTATCCACCTATATGTCTGTTTATGTCTTCCTTCATGTAGGCCCCTATCCATATGTCTGTCGGTATCTGTCCACCCTTTTGTATCCATATATCTGTTTGCATTTATCTCTCCTCACGTGTCCATATGTCTGTCTGTATCTTTCTGCCGTCCTCACTACTGTATTCTTATGTCTAACTGTATTTGTCTGTCACTCGATCATTACATTTCGTTTTCCTAGACAGTTTTTCGTTCGCCTGCTTTCCACTTCATCCAAGAGAGGCTTTGGCACCGACGTTCTCAGTCGAACGTGACCATCACGCTGCCATTACGACCCTTTGTGGCGCCGTCACTTCTCACCAGACGACTTCCGGTTGGCCATGCCGAAAAAACACTTGACAAAACCGAGTTCCACGATTCCAGTCAAAAACGAATTGTAAGGCAGTGACGGAGAGATCCTCGATCTGAACGCTCGTACTTACGCAATGTGCCACCACAATAAAGCGGTGACATTACGGGCGAAACGGTACAATTGAACAATTAGAGCAATTGGGAGTACTAGGCACTACCGGTTTTTCAGCGCTCGTGTTAAGCTCGTGGCTTGCGTTTAGCTTTAGAGTAGAGCTTTAGAAATGTTGAGTTTACGATTACGATTACGATTACTGGAGTAGTTGGAATAAGATTGAAATATTGGTCAAACGAATCTAAAAGTTGGAACTGGGCGCTATTATTATAACTACTTCATTCCCCGAGGTATAAATGATCCCTCAGAATTACAGCAATTAGAGGAATATTGTTCTAGAATGGCTAGTGTTTGCAGATGGCTTAATTGTCGTCGTCGTCGTCGTCGTCGTTGCTGTTGTTGTTGTTATTATTATTATTATTATTATTATTATTATTATTATTATTATTATTATTATTATTATTATTATTATTATTATTATTATTATTATTATTATTATTATTATTATTATTATTATTATTATTATTATTATTATTATTATTGCTACAATATTATTACTTTATTGTTATTATTTAATATCTGATTCTTAATATTAGCATATATATATACATAGGCCTACATACATATATATAGGCCTATATATATAAATTATATCAGCTATATTATTATCATTACCTCTTCTTATTTTAAATTTATATAAATAAAAATCTAAATTTTGTTCTGAAATAGGTTAAAGTGCTCGGGAGGCAGCCGAAAAGGCCTTACCTGTCATGTCGAAGGAAATTCGAGGTTTCGAGAAGTCATCGTTGTCTATAGACATAGGGATATTGTGCACGTATTCATTACGCCACGATTGGCATGGGGTTGGGAGTCAGTGGGTTCTTACGTCACGGAATAAAAACGTACGAAGACGTCGTTCAACAGGAAGGAGTTTGTTCTAGGAAGACAGTTTATAGGCCTATTACAGCGTATCTCAAAGTCTGACTATGCAATAGGCCTACCTATCTTTAAAATATATACTGTTTATTTGTTTTGCCTATTATATATTCTAGCAGTTAATTTAAAAAAGTCTTATTAATTGCAATTAATTAATCTGTGCAGTGGTTGTGCTCATTCCTCTGTGACCGCAACCAGTCAGTAGCTTTCGGTTTCATTCGGTCAACTTGATCCCCGTCTCATCTGGGCTCGGCATTCACTCTGTGTCCTCTGCTTGAATCGAATCGAATTGAAGCCTTTATATTGAGCACAAAAAGCAATCTACGCTGCACTATCTCTTTGGAACGAACTCCCAAAAGATCTCCGCCAGTTCGCTCATCCTCCTATCTCGTCTGTCAATGTCAACTCGCCTCTCTCCTACTTTCCACTCACGACTGAAAACTGAACTCTTCAAGATGCATATATAGTTTAACTTGATGGCAAAGGTGAAATGCCCCAATAGCTAATACACCCTATCCGCAACTCTCACAACACCAAGCCCACAATTCCAAATAAGATGCCATACTAACATCTACAAGCTCTGGATATAGTTGTTGCAAAGCCTGCCTTAATGACTGTCATAAAACTACTAGGGTAGGGCTCACTCATGGCTTTTATGTTTCGATGTTGTTCTGAACTGCATGATTTTGATGATGATTTTGTCTGGATGTATTTAGGATTTGAGCTGGTGGCAAAGGTGAAACCTCCAATAGCTAGCAACCCTATCTGTAGTTCTTACAACACTTGGCCACCGTTGTCCCCGATAGCCATGATTGACCCATATATCCATTTTCCTTCTTATGTGAGTAATGCCTTACCCTTAACTGGTGTTGACACATGCTCACTAGGCTAGAGGATATGTTATTGTGTAATATTGAGTGATCACAGATAGATTCATTAAACGTGTCCCTTGACTGGAACACCTTATTTACCATAATAGGGTTTCACTAAGTTATGATGATGGTGTTGACACACGTTCACTAGGCCAGAGAGTATGTTATTGTGTAATATTGAGTGGTCACAGACGGATTCATTAAACGTGTCCCATGACTGGAACACCTACTATTATTTACCATAATAGGGTTTCATTAAGTTATGATGATGATTTTCAAAACTTGGTCATTGAATCCAATTGAAATCTTGTCTGTTATATTGCCTTATGTTAGCTGTTGCCGGGTTTGATAAATGCAGTTCCTCGGATTTAACATAAAAAATAAATAAATTTTTTTCACTGCTCTGTTTTTCGTGTACCTCTCATGACCAGCGCTTTGTTAAGCCCATGTTTCGCTACATAATGTGAACAGAGTCTTGTTAATCCCATGTTTCGCTACATAAGGTGACGAGAGCTTTTGTTAATCCCATGTTTTGCTACATAATGTGACCAACGTTATGTCAAGTCCCATGTTTTGCTACATAATGTGACCAGAGTTTTGCTAATCCCATGTTTTGCTGCATAATGTGGCCAAAGTTTTGTTAATCCCATGTTTCACTACATAATGTGACGAGGGTTTTGCTAATCCAATGTTTTGCTGCATAATGTGGCCAAAGTTTTGTTAATCTCATGTTTTGCTATATAATGTGACCAGAGTTTTGTTTTGTCAATCTCATGTCTTGCTACATAATGCGACCAGATTTTTGTAAATCCCATGCTTTGCTACATAATGTGACCAGAGTTTTGTTGATCTCATGTTTTGCTACACGATGTGGCCAGAGTTTGGTGTATAATATTAACAAATTGCATCATGTTCCACTGCACATTGTTTTCAGAGTTCGGTGTCTAATATGAGTAATTGCATTGCTACTGGACAATGGCAGATTATATTGGAATATCCTGAATAATGTTAACTGACTCGTAAGGACTGCATTTGATTTAAAAGCTCGTGATTGCCGATATGTCAATTGATAGAACTTATGTAAAACTCCTCATTGATTGTTGTTAGAAGCTATCACTGAACATACCAATCCTGCTCACCGCTGACCTACCTAGCCAAGTAGAAGGAAATCTTTTTTTTCTTTTCTTTTTACGTAATTCTTTTTTTTTTCTTTTTTGAATACCTTTTTGAATACCTGAAGAATATCTACTCAGGTTATTTTCTGTTGCCTGTGCAAGCGCCTCATTAAGTATAATAGTGATAAAATATGCTGCTCAGTATGCAAATCTTGTTGTCATTCTGCTTGCTTAAATACCATGGCGACCTACAATCCCAATGACCCAAGTTGGTGTTGTCATCAATGTGTATCATCAAGCCTCCCATTTGCTCAAATAAGTAATAATGATCCTGTATTTAATGAAAGCACTGCCCCAATGAATATTAGTTGTAACTTTCTTCACACCCACCCTGATACCTACCTTAATCTAACTGAGTCCAATGACGGTTGCAGAACTCTTTTAACTAATGAGGGATTGGATGCCGATCTAAATTTTTACAATTCATCATCATTGTACTCCAGTGCCTATATGGATCTTGTGCAACTAGCCAAATTCTCCGATAACCTACATTTCTGTAAACAACTATGTATTACTCATTTAAATTGTCGTGGAATGAACCATAAACTTGCAGATATTGCTCTCTTGTTAACCCAGACAAATACCTCCATTCTGGCTTTAACTGAAACCTGGCTTGACAGTGACCTTGCCACTACAATCTCGATACCGGGCTACTACTTCATCCACAGGGCGAGGGAATTTGCCAGGGGTGGAGGTGTTGGCTTTTTCATCAGATCTGACATTGTCTCTGAAATCATAGAGGCAGACTGGTCCAGACCTAACTGTAATTCCTATGAATGTCTGTTTATTAAGTTACCCCAACCTGCCAATAAGGACATCATAATAGGTACCATTTATCGCCCGCCAGGACAACCAATAAATGACTTTGTTACGGACTTTGATAGGACCTTATCTCACTTAGGTAGGTTAAACAATAGGACTTTTTTAGCTGGAGACTTTAATATTAACCTCCTTCGCCACAGTGATCACCCTGCCACTGAGAACTTCTATAACTCCATGTCATCCTACAAGTTCATCCCCACAATACTTCGGCCTACAAGAATCACCGAATCTTCTGCGACTCTTATAGATAATGTATTCTCCAACTGTTCTAACCTTAATCAAGATTCTTGCATCTTAATTAATGATATATCTGATCACTTACCCATTTTACTGTTTACTGACTTACAACCTCTCTTATACTCCTCTCCAACTTCGTCATTACAACGTAACTTTACCTCCTCGGCCAAAGATACCTTTTGTAATTCCCTCCTAGAAACTGATTGGACCTTTGTTGAAAATCTTTCCTCTAGTGATGGCCCGGATAAGGCCTACCATGCTTTTATTACTACTTATAAACATCTGTACGACTCTGCTTTTCCCCTTACTCCAACTACAAACAAGGGCCACCACAAGTTTAAACAGCCATGGATGACAAAAGCTCTCCTAACTTCTTGTAAAAGAAAATCCCGCTTATATAAAAAATACCTGAGGAACCCTACTGATTTGAACAAACGCCTCTTCACCCAATACCGTAATAAGTTTAAACAAATTAGAAAGGAGAGTGAAGCCAATTTCTATGCTGAACGTTTCTTATTGTGTGAAAATAATCTCAATCAAACATGGAAAATCATTAAGCAAATTCTAGCATCTAGTATAGACTCCCGCTTCCCGGAATCGTTCCTTATAGGGAAGGAAAAAATTCAGGACCCTGGTGAGATTGCTGATGCTTTTAATAGTTACTTTACAACAGTCGGCTCTACCTTAGCAGCTAAAATCCCCAAAACACTTACCTCCTTTGATGCATTTATGCCCACTTCACCCGGGTGTTCCTTTGGCATACTTCCTACCACTGAACTCGAGGTTGTCGATGTTACCAAACTATTGAAATCCTCGGGTTCTAGGGGTCCGGATGACATTAGTCCCACGATAGCCAAATTATCCATCACAGCTATCGCTGCCCCTCTCACTTGTATAATAAATTCTTCATTCTCCTCGGGACAAGTACCTGATGATCTTAAAATTGCCAAAATTATTCCCATCTATAAGTCTGGTGAAAAAAATAAATTAAACAATTATCGACCAATATCTATTCTGCCTTTCTTCTCAAAAATAATTGAAAAACTGATGACCAACAGACTCACTAACTTCCTTGTAAAATTTAGCTTATTATCTACAACCCAATATGGATTTCAACGTGGTCTCTCTACGTATATGGCTTTACTCGATATGCAATCCAATATTATAGAAGCAATGGACCACAATAATTATTCCCTGGGCATCTTCTTTGACCTCTCCAAGGCCTTCGATACGGTCAATCATAGTATATTAATAAGTAAACTTGAACACTATGGCCTTCGAGGGATAAGCAAATCCTGGTTTATGGATTATCTTAGTAAAAGAACACAATATGTCCAGTATAAGGGAATAAATTCCCAAGTTCTAGACATTACCTGCGGGGTTCCTCAAGGATCAATACTTGGCCCTCTACTTTTCCTGCTATACATTAATGACTTGTCGATGACCTCATCTATTCTCAAATTCATATTATTCGCTGACGATACAAATGTATTCTTATCACACAGCTCTTTAGATTGTTTAACTGATATTGCTAATAGAGAGTTATCGGTAATAGCTGATTGGTTCCTGGCCAATAGACTTTCTCTTAATCTTGATAAGACTAATTTTATCCTATTTCATTCTATAAAAAAAACCCCCCATCTTCTGACATTACAGATCAATGGTATGCCCATAACCCAAGTCTGTTCATCTAAGTTCCTTGGGGTCATAATCGATAAACATCTCACCTGGAGGGACCACATAACAGCGATTTCAAAAAAGATTGCGAAAAACATCGGGGTACTCCTGAGGATTAAGCATTGCCTGACCAAACCGATACTTATTAATCTTTACCACACTCTTATATCCCCGTATCTTTCCTATTGTAATATAGCATGGGGATCTAACTACTTGTCACGATTGGAGCCACTTCTTACCATACAAAAACGTGCTGTTCGTATTGTCTGTCACATGCACTGGAGTACGCCCACGGGTCCTCTTTTTAAATTACATAAACTGCTGCCTCTACATAGCATCAATAAATTTCAAGTATGCATTTTCATGTACCGTTTTCATTCAGGTTTACTGCCAACTGCTTTTACCAATTATTTTAGTACGGGTACTTCTATCCATGACCATTTCACTAGATACTGTCACGAATACCGGAGTGAACGAGCTCACCTTAAAATTAAACAGTTCACAATAAAATGCCTAGGCCCCTCACTGTGGAATAAGCTACCTCATGACTTATCCAACTTGCTGACCATTGGTTTATTTAAGATATCGCTAAAAAAATTACTTTTATCTGATTAAAAGTGTTCTGCTTGCACATGGTATTTTTTTGGTTTATTTTCTGGTTTACTTTCTGGTTTTTTCTGTTTTCTTGTATGTTTTGGTGTTTGTGGCCACAGCTCATCACTGTGGTACTAATTACTTCTCATGTTTTTGATTGCCATCTGCATTTACTTTGTGTTGTATGGGTTATCCAGAGCTAGCGGGATCTATCCCTTTCTGGTTTACCCTTTCTGAGGGATCATCACTTTGTACATTGACTGTACTTATGACTAATGTTCATGTGATTGGTTTCTCAAATAAAAAAATGGTTTTTGATTGATTTGATTGATTGATAGCTATCCTATCCTGGTGGATAAAATAAGTTCGTCACTTCTATAATGCCGTTAGCATAATGTAAAAAGCGCCCATTGATGTTCGTTTCAATCATTCATTGATTTTAAAAATTTAATATAGCGCCCCCTCAAGTTACCTACTCAGAAGCGCTAACAGCCCAACCACGGCAATATAAACTGGACTTAAGTAACTTATAAAACACAAGCGAACTATTCTTAGGCAACAGGCGTATCTGCATAGGCATATATGTCAGATTTGTATAGCAATTAACTTGAAAGATTATTATTAAAACTAGATGTTTACCCGTCCTAAGACGGTAAGATAAAAATTTGAAAATGTATTTTCCAATTGCACAGTAATCAGAATCGTAATCGTAATCTCCAGACTTTTAAAGCGCCACTCAAAGGCCAAGCGCAGGGCACCAGCCTATTCGCGAGCGATACGTCAAATCAGAGGGGGGTTTCCAGAGAGTAGTCCAACAGAGGTCCGAGTCTTGTTTCCAGAAGGCCAAGTCAAATCAGATGGGCTTTTCCAGAGAGTAGGCCTAGTCCAAAAGAGGTCCGAATCCGGTTTCCAGGGGGCCAGATCAAGGTGGTATTATTTATCGGTACTATATCAATGAAGTCGCGAAAGGCCGTTTCGCCACCTAAGTAAATTAGTTTAATCCCCTTTATTTATCGACGTTATATCAAGTGAAGTCGCGAATGTCCGTTTAAGCTGGTGTTCAGTTCGTCACTTCGTTATATATCTGGCCCGTTTAAACCCGTTAAGGTCGTTCATTTCAGCGTGTTCGCCACCTAAGTAAATTATTTTAAGCCAGTTTTAAGCCGTTAGTTTGAAAGGGAAGCATTTTACGGTGTATTTATATTTACTTTAAATTAACTGCGAACCCATCGTCCGTTTGAATGTTGCCATTTTGTAAACACTAACGTCATTGGCGTAAATATTCATTAGTTGAAAGCTGCCACTCAGAGGAGCGTTACAAAAATGTTCACTTCTTTCGTGACTTCGCGACATTTCTCTTCGCTTATATCTCTAATTACTTACCAGGTAATCTGAGGTCTTTCGTTCTCCTTCAACCTTACGCATCTGAATAGTTCTCACAAGAGGCGTTATATAAATCTATGAATGAATGAATGAAACTTAAATGGCGCAAATATCAGTGAATAAAATCTAATCTAAATAGTTTCTATAGCGTCTTTAGTTGTATCAGGACTATGGCATAAATGAAACAGTCGATGTTCCCCGAACTGAAATCGTACTTAATATCAAAATTCGTTGGAGAAATAAGGCTGAAATCACCAAAGACTGTATATCGTGGAAAATTATTGACCTAACTATAATTATTATAATTAGGCCTACATTAATTATAGTGGGCCCCTATTTATAATTATAGTAATTATACTATAATTATTACCATAATAATTATATTGTTATTCTTATTATTATTTTTAGTAGTTATTCGTGTTGTGATCATTATTATATAATTATGATTTTAAATTTAATGATGATAATTGTAGGCCTATGTCCGGTTGAAATTCTACAGGTCCGCTAAAACTATTGCGTTGAAATTAATAAGCCTAATTAGGTTTGTAATAATTGTAATTATTTATTTCAATATTTAGAATCATAGCCCGCCACGGCTCTCGCCCGTTCAGTTGAGTTTAAAACCCATAATTATTTGTTCGATAAACGCTTTTGTCATTGTCACGTGATAATAGTGTCGCTATGGAAACCGCATTTCGACGGCATTTTAGTGCAGGAAAACGTCGAACGTGTGTATTTTAAAGTTATTTAATTAATTTTTAAGCGTTAACCGTATGGTATTCGATGAAAAAATTCTACTGATGTTGCATTACCAGTTTTTGAATATCATCACCACAAAGACTACGCAGTAATAATTATTATACAATAATCAGTACCTTAAAATAAAGAGTAACTGAATGCATAATAATTGCCTAATAGGTTAAAGTCACAATATATTGTCAACTCGGTAACTTTACGATGATCTTGCGTTGGTTACAACTTACTGTCGATGCAAAGAGCTTGAATGAGATCAATTTATTAGTAATAGAAAATTTAAAATCTTTGCATTGTATCTGACTTGTCTTCAACCTTCCTCGATCCGAGGGTTGGTCGCTTCATGGACAAGCAATGCATATAGCGTAACTAAAGTGGCGCTGCTTAATCCGCTAAAAATGTTGTCGTTTCCCTAAACTCTTTGAAATATGCCATACAGGTTCAAGCAGCTTGCAAAAATGATTGAAGAAGCTCCGAAAACAATCGTACAAAAAGGCCTCAGAAGCAGTTTCAGGTTTCACGAATTAACGTCAAAGAAATGTAAAAATAACTCATTTTTTAAACCAGTAAAATACTCGTTATTGGCTAACGAGATCAATTCAAATGAAGTTATCGCTGCACCTATTCCTAAAGCTTAACTGAGAATGTCACAAACGTTTCAGAATGTTTGTGTTTGAAATTGAACGATAATAATTATTGTCATCACATTGATCTTTAGTTGTGGAGCCTGTAGGGTCTGTGACTTGCCATAAACGTTCAACATGTGGCCCGCGGGGAGCCGGGGACCGCATCTTGGACAGCGCATTTGGGCGCTGAACTATTATAACGCATGCCAAACATAGGCCACATGCTATTATTTACTGATTATTGTATAATTACTGCGATAAAAATTTTTAATACAGTTAATAATTTTCTATAAATTTTAGTCGTTGCTTTTCAGAGTCCTGGTGCGGCCCTCGGCTTCAAGAAAATGTTTTCGATGGCCCACGGTGTCAAACAGGTTGGACAGCACTGATTTACAACAACTCTGGACGTTCAAGGAGCATTGCTGCTCTAAGACCTATTTTAAATCTATCTGTTGACTGTTGGTAGTTGCAGAGGCCAATCTGTTCCAGAAAGATGGTGGTTCAGCAACAGAGAAACTGCTCGAAGCTATGTCGTCTAGAGCTCGTTGCAGGAGTGTGGAGGTCGTCGTCAGTTGCAGAACGTCTATGACGCCGGGTCTGGATTGAAGAAATCGGCAAGCACCATCCGATGAGGTACTTTTGAGCCAAGTGGTGAAGGCAGTTTTAGTGGAATAAACAAACTAATATAAATCAGACGAATAAATGATAACACAGTTAATACAAATTAGACGAATAGATGAATAATCGAGTTAATCTAAATTAGACGAATAGGTGAATAACTCAGTTAATTTGAATTAAATGAATAGCTGAATAACCCACTAAATATAAATTAGACAAATAACTGAATAATCCAGTTAGTATAACTCATTGCCCGCCTCCCTCGGTTCTCTCATATCTCCACCTTCACGGTTGAACACCTCCATTGGCTCCCTCTCTCTAATACCCGGAGTCAGTCGCTAAGGAGTTAGCGACTGACTTGATGAGTTAGCGACTGACTTAATGACTCAGTCGACTAAGTCGCATGCTTATCGACTGACTAAGTCGCTTAGACTTATCGACTGACTTAGCGACTTGCTATCGACTTCTCATGTAATCTGGTATGTCATACCTGATTATCTAACAATAAAATACATTTTACCGCATACCGTAATGAACGTATCATCATTTCCGTGGACATTAGATGAGACCCATACACTGGCGTAAACTTGTCCAAAATATTCATTCTACACTTGTTGCATTTGGTGTACAGTCCATCTCAATTATGGGGGGGGGCACATGACCCGGCTCCCCCAGAGTCTACGTCTATGGACCCATATGAACTCTATACGAGTCCAATATGGGAATATGGGTCCTACATGAGCTCCGCTTCATATGCGCATGCCCGATGACTGTGAAAATTAATGCTAAATGTGAATTTGTGACGCAATTGAGTGTTTATAAAAGGGATAAAGCATACCACTAAGTCCAAGGCAGTGATATTTCAGTTTTGAAAATAGTTACAGTTTCAGTTTTAATTCAGTTTTCGGCTCGTAATTCAGTTCAAGTTTCAGTTCTGAAATAATTTCAGTTTTTATTACAGTTTCAATTCTGAAATAATTTCCGTGTTCGTTTCAGTAAATGGACAGTTTCAGTTCCGGTAGCTACATAAATATTATTTACATTGATAGACAACATCATGGACGTACAATTGATTGTATGTTATCAGCTGTTAAGAAGTAGAAGCACTGTTCTGTCATTGTTCACTTGGAAACCGCGATTAAAACAACTAGCAAAATATTGTGAATGAAGTCGCTAGCAGTCGATAGCTTAGCGACTGGTTTCGACTTGAGGGCTTAACGGCGGCGGCGGCGGCGGCGGATGGCGGCGGCGCCGGGGACTACCTCTCTCTGCCCGTATACAATTCAAAGTGCTTATTCTTGTGCTTAAGTCTCAACTGGGTCTTGCTCCACAGTACTTACGTGATCTGATTCAACGGCCTCATTCTGCTGCTTCGCTGCGTCCTCTCCGATCTTCTGATCGTCTTGACCTCCTAGTTCCTCGTGTCAGGACAACTATGGCTCAGTCCAGGTCCTTTGCCTGAATAGGTCCCTCACTTTGGAACCGACTTCCTCCTTCTGTCCGCACCACCATTCTCTCTGGTAGCGTTGCTTCTTCCTTTTCTCACCTTAAATCCTGCTTTTTCTCTCGGGGTCTCGCGCACTGGGAGCGCCTCTGAATGGTCTATAACGCGAGAGGCGCTTTATAAATGCCCATATACAATACAATACAATACAATATAAATTAGACAAATAGATGAATAATCGATTAATCTAAATCAGAGGAAAGGTGAATAACCCAGTTAACATAAATTAGACTAATAGCTGAATAATCCAGTTAGCATAAATTTTACAAAATGATGAATAATACAGTTAGTATTAGCTGTAAACCGGTGAAAAATCACGGTATATAAAAAACAATTATTAATTTGCCGTGATAACAATAACGTCATATTATAGGCCCATAGCCGTCGTCAAGACAACCGTCAAGACAACCGTCGCCAAGGCGGCAGTATAGTGACGTCACAATAGTGTTTGTTTACGGGACAGACGTACAACGGTTATTATGTAAGTTGATAAATTTGACGAATAAATAAATAACACACTTAACATAAATTATACGAATAGCTGAATAATCCAGTCAGTATAAATTAGACAAACGAATGACTAATCGAGTTAATTTAAATTACACCAATAGGTAAATAACCCAGTTAATATAATTTAAAATAATAGCTGAATAACCCAGTTGATGTATATTAAAATAATAGCTAAATAACCGAGTTAATATAAATTAAAATAATAGCTGAATAACCCAGTTAATTTAAATTTGTCGAAAAAATGAATAACAGAACCCGGAACTATTATAAATTAAACGAATTGCTGAATAATTATAAATTAAACGAATAAATAAATTACACAGTTAATTTAAATTAAGCGAATAGCTGAATGACCCAGTTAATAAAAAAATAGACGAAGAGACGAATAATCCAGTTAATATATATTACACGAATAGATGAAGAACCCACTTAATATAAATTAGACGAATAGAAGAAAAATCGAGTTAATATGATTTCTGAACTGTGGAGGAAGGGCAATATGAAATGAATTTTATGTGTTATTTTTAGTACAAGTTGAGCCGCAGAGACGACGAGTGTTCATTGCTCGTCCGTTGTGTTTCAATTTGAAACTTATCCCACGCCATATCGTGCTCTGCGGATACTTTTATTGCCAACCTGTGAAGTTTTTTTACTAATACATGTCCGGCTTCAGGTAAATTAACTTACATAATAACCGTTGTACGTCTGTCTGTCCGTCCCGTAACAAACACTATTGTGACGTCACTATACTGCCGCCTTGGCGACGGTTGTCTTGACGACGGCTATAGGCCTATAATATGACGTTATTGTCATCACTGCAATAATAATTGTTTTTTATATACCGTGATTTTTCACGGGTTACAGCTAGTGAATATATAAGATGAGAAGATGTAACCATATTTCCGACGGCAGTAGGCCTATCAAGTTCTGTTGGAATACTGACATGAAAAATATACGGTGTACGGACTTTGGCTCTTATATTGCTTTTGCTCATAGGACTATCACTCATAAGACTATCACTCATAGGACCATCGCTCACACTGTTAGCCACACTGGACTATCACTGAAAAAACCATCGCTCATAGGACTATCGCTCATGGGACCATCGTTCATAAGTCCATCGCTCACAGGACTATCACTCATAGGACCATCGCTCATAGGACTATCACTCAAAGGACTATCGCTCATAGAACCATCGCTCATAGGACCATTGCTCACAGGACTATCACTCATAGGACCATCGCTCATAGGACTATCGCTCATAGGACCATCGCTCATAGGACCATCGGTCACAGGACTATCACTCATAGGACCATCGCTTACAGGACTATCACTCATAGGACCATCGCTCACAAGACTATCACTCATAGGACCATCGCTCACAAGACTATCACTCATAGGACCAGCTCTCATAGAACCATCGCTCATAGGACTATCGCTCATAGGACTATCACTCATAGGACCATCGCTCATAATACTATCACCCATAGGACCATCGCTCATAGGACCATCGCTCACAGGACTATCACTCATAGGACCATCGCTCATAGGACTATCGCTCATAGGACCATCGCTCATAGGACCATCGCTCACAGGACTATCACTCATAGGACCATCGCTCATAGGACTATCACTCATAGGACCATCGCTCATAAGACTATCACTCATAGGACCATCGCTTTCAGGACTATCACTCATAGGACCATCGCTCACAAGACTATCACTCATAGGACCAGCTCTCATAGAATCATCGCTCATAGGACTATCGCTCATAGGACTATCACTCATAGGACCATCGCTCATAATACTATCGCCCATAGGACCATTGCTTATAGACCATCGCTCAGGGCTATCGCTCATAGGACCATCGCTCATAGGACTGTCATTCACAGGGACGATCGCTCATAAGGCCTTTCGCTCATACACCGCGACCAATTATAGCAAATAGTAAAGTTTTTAATAAAACACAGACGCAAAGGTTTGTTTCATGGATCCTTAGTTAGTTATTATCCTTATATAGTTACTGAATCTTCATTTGAAGTCACTTGTTTGGTCCTATGAGCGATAGTCCTATGAGCGATAGTCTTATGAGCGATAGTCCTATGAGCGATGGTCCTATGAGCGATGATCCTATGAGCGATGGTCCTATGAGCGATAATCCTATGAGCGATAGTCCTATAAGGCTTATAGGACTATCGCTCATAGGATTATCGCTCATAGGACCATCGCTAATAGGACCATCGCTCATAGGACTATCGCTCATAAGACTATCGCTCATAGTACTACGGCTCATAAGACTATCGCTCATAGAACTATCGCTCATAGGACAATCGCTTATAGTATAAGCGATTAGTAAAGTATAATAGTATAAGCTTATAGTATAAGCGATTGTCCTATGAGCGATAGTTCTATGAGCGATAGTCTTATGAGCCGTAGTACTATGAGCGATAGTCTTATGAGCGATAGTCCTATGAGCGATGGTCCTATTAGCGATGATCCTATGAGCGATGGTCCTATGAGCGATAATCCTATAAGCGATTGTCCTATGAGCGATAGTTCTATGAGCGATAGTCCTTTGAGCGATAGTCCTATGAGCCGTAGTACTATGAGCGATAGTCGTAGGAGCGATGGTCCTATGAGCGATGGTCTTATGAGCGATGATCCTATGAGCGATAGTTCTAGAACCAATATTCAGTTCCGAATCGCTTTACGTTACATCACACGTCATAGCTTTCACAGATGGATGTGCCAACTGGTTACACACATCACAATGTCTTATGGCTTGACACTATACTCATCCACGCGCTCAAAGATAGCATCTACCGATCAAGTCGAAACTCAAACGAAATCACAAAAAGAAAGAGAAGCAAGCCAGCGAGTGAATGATGGCAAATTGACGCTACGATTTGGTTCAAATGAGATCACGCGGACGAAAGGAAGATCTACACAGCCAGCTCGGTCCGATCAAAGTATGCAAATACACACAAATGCGAGATAAATCTTGAAGCGAAGTGCAGACGATTGGACGGCGACTGGCAGCTTTATATTACTCCTGGGTGAAGTATCGTAAATATCCTGACGTGAAATCAACGCCAGGTGCACTCGGGGGAAGAATGTGTCAAGAACATTCGTGGATATCAGCTTCTAGTAGAGTATAGAGTAGGCCTAAGTGACCCAAGTGTGCAATTAGTCTCAAAATGTCGCACAAACTGTTTCAAAATTGACAGTTTTAAATCTCACTAAATTTTCTGACCACGTATACGTACAATCGGTTGGACCACTTTGGCATCTTTTGTTGGCACGAATTATTCATTGGTTACAGTAATCCGTGATTACTGTTCATGGACCCTCTGCAAAGGCCTCTCTAGCACTTTAGCGACTAGTTTCCCAGTCGCGTTTAGTGCACGCTCGTCGTTGAAGTGTTAAAGAATCGGTCAGAAGAAAGGTTTTAGAATTAGAGAATACGAAGCATATAATAATAATTTTATTGTTCTAACATCTCATCAACTTATGTTTAACTGAAGTTTGACTTCTGTTTTAGAATCCCAATGAAGAAACTGCAACCCGTTTATTGCAGAGTAAGTCAGTAAAGCCTTCATATTCCATGTGGAACTTAGGGAGTCGCTTATTTCCTTCTCTTAACCTCTTGAACCGGCAATGGACGAACCCAAGGTCCTTAACATGTGACCAGTGCATCGCAGTACTTATCATTTACTTCCCAGCTTATGCCACTACCAAATTATACTGCTTGGCGAGTGGCGACAGAGGCAAACAACTTGCCTTGGGTCGTTACACGGAGTCGAACCCGTAACCGCATGATCCGTGAGCAAGGGTATTACCGATAGACCACCGCGTCGCATGGGGTTCATTGCAAGCTCATTACTGTAAAAATACCTATGTATTGGAAGAATTATTGCATAGGCCTAAATATGTGGCTTTGACAGAATTTAGTTGAAAGTAGTATGCTGAATAGTATGCAGTGGCGGCGATCTTGTCTGAGAGGTGGGGGGGGGGACAAAGTCGGTCACGATCTCGTCGGCGACCATTTTTTAAAATCTTGTCCCAAACAAATTTTTCTGCCACTTCATCTCCGAAAATTTTGCTTTCATCTGCGAAAAAAGTTGATTACCTTTTTTCTAGTCATTGACCTTTTTTACTACCTTTTCACACTTTTCGTCTTTTCTTGAATCTCATGTTCCCACTCAAAATATGCAATCTCATCTTCGAAAAATATTTATGACTTTGTTTTTTTGTCCTCCACCTACTTTCGTTACATCTTCAGAAATCCTACACCTTAAAAATAGCTGACGACCTTTTTTTGACAATAATTTTTTCGTCTCAACAATTTTTTTTTACCTTTTTTCATTCTCTTCCACAATTTTATTACTTTTTTCCTTGGAATTGGGGGGGGGGGAACACTTCTCCTCAAAACAACTTTTCTGGTCAAAAAACACTGAAAACTCATTTTCGCCCTCACACACAACTGCATTTGTTGACCTTTTTTGGAGTATCTTCAAAATTTGGGGGTCCGATGTATGGCATGTCCCCCACTCTTAAAGGTGGGGGTCTTGTCCCCCGCGACCCCCGCGGGATCGCCGCCCATCAAGTAGACGACTTATCCTGACAGTGGAATAAATTTTAGTACCTCAAGGGTCACATTTATGGTAACTGAGTGGACAGTTAACGGAGTGGACAAATTGTGTATCAGCACGGTAAATATCATATTAATATATCTCATGCGTCCACATTAATCGTCGGTACACTCATTATATAGATTATAAATGTTATACTAAAAATATTATTTTAATTAAATTTATTCATAATCATTGCAAAAATGCAGTAACGGAGTGGATGTATATTAAAAAAACACACCAGGTACGTAATAAATGAAAATTTGTAAGAAATTTGTCTTAGCATTCAGATCCTGTATAAAGACATACTTACTTACATAGATCTTCACAGTAGAGATGTGTTAAGTTGCGAGACCAAAGAACTGAAAGAGTTGTGAGATACGAGATAATTTTTACATGTTAACGGAGCGGACATCATTTTCCGGGGACAAGTTAAAATATATTTAAAAAAATTATACTGAAGATCCGGTTCACGAAGTTGTTTTTAGAATATACAATTATGTTTATTATAAAAGAAACATACACATTTTATGGTTTAATGCAAATCATTTTGAAATTGTAGACGAAAGCAATATGTACTATAGCCTAGGGACGGTAACGGAGTGGATCATTTTAAATTCAAAATAAATTTTAATAAATTATTTTATTGCTCTGAATTACTTTCAAATGCCTAGGGACGGTAACGGAGTGGAACATTTTAAATTCAAAATAAATTTTAATAAATTATTTTATTGCTCTGAATTACTTTCAAATGTCTTAAATGGTTGACTGATCACTAACGTTTTAATCTAATCACTTAGCATGATCAGATTAGGTATTGTTTTTTGATAAATGACCGGGGACAGCCGTATTTCCAATTTAGCCAAATACCGGAAAATGACTCTTTTCTGGACAAGCTATCAGCGGTTGGGATTTCCAGGTCGTGAGCTCGTGGGCGCAGGAAGTGGCCTGTGCGTTTGATAGGTGGCAAGCAATTTATTGTAATCCTAACGATAGCTAAAGGAATTATTGTAATCATAATACATGTAATCATAATCGTAAACTCGATATTGCCGCAGCGAGCAAACAACCGGAGATCTGCTTTTTCGCTGGCGCTATCTTCATTCAGTCTTTCACGCTGACTCCAAAGACTCCTCTGACTATCTCAATCTTACCATTTTGTGGACAAGAACAGCTCTCGGCAGGCGCACCTTTTCTGTCGACTGTCCCAGAATCTGGACTCTTCAGGGCCGGATTAACAAATGTGGTGATCCTGTTTAGTAAAACTGTGGGCTCCAACCCCACAGAATCACAACATAAGGATACATAAAACATTTGTGCGAAAGTTGTGTAGGCCCCTATTTGTGTATATTAAAATGAGTAGTTTTGAATAAATTTTGTTCTGGTTTTTTGCACATTTTTACCAAGATTTTTTACTGTTAGACTTAACAAAATAATTTGATATTGCTGCGTCCGAGCAAAGGGTCTTTGTAAACAGTATGCTGTTTGACTATATAATTGGTGTTTAATGCACAGGCTCGCTGAAATAACCACGTACCAAATTTAGATGCGGACGTTCGCAATCGCATAATCGCACTCCCCTATTCCGAATCTGACCTCTCGTCCGTTTGCAGACATCGCTTTTGGATGACCCCATGAAACCCCAGGCTCAACGTTGTCTGTACCACTTTAGTTACAGAAGTGCCGTCAAAATATCATGATTTAACAGTAAAGCGGCCATAAAAATTATCAACATCAATGGTGGCAATCAGGAGGAACAGCTGGTATCGTGTATACCTCAAACTTAGACATTGATGAAATAGGACTAGACGAGAATCAAACATATGTTTATAACATTAAAACTGGTGCAAAGTCAACAGACGGAACTACAGATTTGCCAACTAATCTGTTTTCTTTGTTTTATGAAATTAACTAAACTCATACATTTAAAATATTTCACGAAATAGGCCCCTACATCTCTCTGTGGAGCATTACAGAAGTGATAACATAGGCCTAATGATAATGTTCTGATGGTAACATAATGATAATATTCCATAAAATCTTCTCAATCTAGAACATATTTTATCACACATTCCACATCTATGTCTAAAAATGAAATGAGTAATAACATAAGAAAATTACTCTAGAATAACTCCAGAAAATCGTTTTCAACTGGACTGATTCGTCCTCTGCTTAGGAAGATCTTGCAAGATTTCTGTAGTTAACAACCGTTTTCCATCAACACAGTTCTCCTAGTCAGTATATTAACTGAATATCTTACATAAAGCGCTTACATGGCATATTTGTGCATGTTCGGCACTACGAATTCATAGAATTCATTCTCACAATGTTTTACTTGCATGGCAGCTGAGACACTCACTCCGTGCACCTATGATGCTTTTATCAAGTGTGTCTTCTTGAATGCATTTTGAGAGCATTACTCCTTGTCACTGCTTTGTTACATAAAGTGCATTTGTATAGTTTTTCTCTGTTGCAGGTTCATGCATGGCATTTCTGAGGATATGTCTGTGTAAACGATTTTCGAAATACTGTACGTTGCATGTGTATATTTTTCTCCAGTGTAGTTTCTTACATGGCATTTGAGAGCACCACCGTGTGCAAATCGTTTGTGACATAAACACAACTTGTATGGCTTTCTCTGGTGTGAGTTCTTACATGGTGATCTATGACACTCTTCAGTGCAAATGTTTTGTGCATAAATTGCCCATGTATGGCTTTTCTCCAGTGCGGGTTCTTTTATGTCGTTCCAGATAAGTTTTCTCTACAAATGCTTTGTGACAGAAATTACATTTTTATGGTTTTCCCCTGTGTGGGTTCTTTCATGGCGATTCAGATGAGTTTTCTCTACAAATGCTTTGTGACAGAAATTGCCCATATATGGTTTTCACCAGTGCAGGTTCGATGATGGTATTGCAAATGAGTCTTCAGTGCAAATGCTTTGAGATATAAATTTGAAATGTTGGGTTTTCTCCACTGTTGGTTCTTTTGTGGTATTCCAGACGAGTCTGCAGTGCAAATTCTTTGTGACATGAATTGCACATGTATGGTTTTCCTGCAGTGTGGGTTCTTTTATGGTTTTCCAGAGCCATTTTCTGTGTAAATGCTTTCTGAGATAAATTACATTTTTATGGTTTTTCTGCAGTGTGGGTTCCTTATGCATTTCAGATGAGTTTCTTCTGCAAATACTTAGTGACATAAATAAATTTTTGTGATTTTTCTCCAGTGTGGGTGCTTTTATGGTCTTCCAGACGAGTTTTCTCTACAAATACTTAGTAACATAAATTATATTTTTATGGTTTTTCTCCAGCGTGGGTTCTTTTAAGGCATTCCAGATCAGTCTTCCACACAAATGCCTTGTGGTTTTTCTCCAGTGTGGCACATAAATTGCACAAGTATGGTTTTTCTCCAGTGTGGGTTCTTTTTATGGTATTCCAGATGAGTCTTCCGAACGAATGCTATGTGACATAAATTGCATATAAATGGCTTTTATTTAGTGTGGGTTCTTCTGTGGCATTTCAAAGTAGTATTACATGCAAATTCTTTGTGACATAATTGCACTTGTATTGTTTTTCTCCAGTGTGGGATTTTGTATTGTGGTCTAGAATACTCTTCTGTGCAAATGCTATTGGATCAAAATTGCAGATGTATCTTCAGTGTGGGTTCTTTTATGGTATTCAAGAGTACTTTTACGTGAAAACGTTTTTTCACATAAACTGCACATGTATGGTTTTTCTCCAGTGTGGGTTCTACTATGGACCTCCAGAATTGTCTTTGCTGCAAATGCTTTGTAACATAAATTGCACAAGTATGGTTTTTCTCCAGTGTGGGTTCTTTTATGGTATTCCAGATGAGTCATTTGGGCAAATGCTTTGTGACATAAATTGCACTTGTGTGGTTTTTCTCCAGTGTGGGTTCTTTTATGATATTCCAAAGAGTTCTTGTGTGAAAATGCTTTTTGACATAAATTGCACATGTATGGTTTTTCTCCAGTGTGGGTTCTTATATGGTATTCCAGAGAATTTTTATGTGCAAATGCTCTATGACATAAATTGCACATGTATGGCTTTTCTCCACTGTGGGTTCTTTTATGGTATTCCACATGAGTCTTTGATGCAAATGCTTTGTGACATAAATTGCACAAGTATGGTTTTTCTCCAGTGTGGGTTCTTTTATGGTATTCCAGATGAGTTTTTGATGCACATGCTTTGTGACATAAATTGCACAAGTATGGTTTTTCTCCAGTGTGGGTTCGTTTATGATATTCCAGATTAGTCTTTTGGGCAAATGTTTTGTGACATAAATTGCACATGTATGGTTTTTCTCCAGTGTGGGTTCTTATATGGTATTCCAGAGTATTTTTATGTGCAAATGATTTATGACATAAATTGCACAAGTGTGGTTTTTCTCCAGTGTGGGTTCTTTTGTGGTATTCCAGATGAGTCTTTCGGGCAAATGCTTTGTGACATAAATTGCACATGTATGGCTTTTCTCCAGTGTGGGTTCTTTTATGATATTCCAAAGAGTTCTTCTGTGAAAATGCTCTTTGACATAAATTGCACATGTACGGTTTTTCTCCAGTGTGAGTACTTTTATGATATTCCAAAGAGTTCTTCTGTGAAAATGCTTTTTGACATAAATTGCACATGTATGGTTTTTCTCCAGTGTGGGTTCTTTTATGGTATTCCAGAGTACTTTTACATAAAAATGCTTTTTCACATAAATTGCACATGTATGGTTTTTCTCCAGTGTGGGTTCTTTTATGGCATTCCAGAGTACTTTTATGTGAAAATGCTTTATGACACAAATTGCACTTGTATGGTTTTTCTCCAGTGTGGGTTCTTTTATGGCATTCCAGAGTAGTCTTCGTTGCAAATGCTTTGTGACATAAATTGCACATGTATTGCTTTTCTCCAGAGTGGGCCTTTGCATGGCGGTCTAAAGCACTCTTTTGTACAAATGATAAGTGACATAAACTGCACATGAGTGCCTTTTCTCCAGTATAGATTCTTTTATGATATTCCAAAGAGTTCTTCTGAGAAAATGCTTTTTGACATAAATTGCACTTGTGTGGTTTTTCTCCAGTGTGGGTTCTTATATGGTATTCCAGAGTATTTTTATGTGCAAATGTTTTTTGACACAAATTGCACATGTATGGTTTCTCTCCAGTGTGGGTTCTTTTATGGTATTCCAGATGAGTCTTTCGGACAAATGCTTTGTGACATAAATTGCAAATGTATGGTTTTTCTCCAGTGTGGGTTCTTTTATGGCTTTCCAGAGCACTCTTCTGTGCACATTCTTTATGACATAAATTGCACATGTATGGTTTTTCTCCAGTGTGGGTTCTTTTATGATATTCCAAAGAGTTCTTCTGTGAAAATGCTTTTTGACATAAATTGCACATGTATGGTTTTTCTCCAGTGTGGGTTCTTTTATGGTATTCCAGAGTACTTTTACATAAAAATGCTTTTTCACATAAATTGCACATGTATGGTTTTTCTCCAGAGTGGGTTCTTTTATGGTATTCCAGAGTACTTTTATGTGAATATGCTTTATGACACAAATTGCACTTGTATGGTTTTTCTCCAGAGTGGGTTCTTTTATGGCATTCCAGAATAGTCTTCGTTGCAAATGCTTTGTGACATAAATTGCACATGTATTGCTTTTCTCCAGAGTGGGCCTTTGCATGGTGGTCTAAAGCACTCTTTTGTACAAATGATAAGTGACATAAACTGCACATGAGTGGCTTTTCTCCAGTATGGATTCTTCTATGATATTCCAAAGAGTTCTTCTGTGAAAATGCTTTTTGACATAAATTGCACATGTGTGGTTTTTCTCCAGTGTGGGTTCTTTTATGGTATTCCAGAGTATTTTTATGTGCAAATGTTTTTTTACACAAATTGCAAATGTATGGTTTCTCTCCAGTGTGGGTTCTTTTATGGTATTCCAGACGAGTCTTTCGGACAAATGCTTTGTGACATAAATTGCAAATGTATGGTTTTTCTCCAGTGTGGGTTCTTTTATGGCTTTCCAGAGCACTCTTCTGTGCACATTCTTTATGACATAAATTGCACATGTATGGTTTTTCTCCAGTGTGGGTTCTTCTATGGAGTTCCAGAGTAGCCTTCGATGCAAATGCATTGTGACATAAATTGCACGTGTATGGTTTTTCTCCAGTGTGGGTTCTTTTATGAAATTCCAAAGAGTTCTTCTGTGAAAATGCTTTTTGACATAAATTGCATATGTGTGGGTTTTCTCCAGCGTGGGTTCTTATATGGTATTCCAGAGTATTTTTTTGTGCAAATGCTTTGTGACATAAATCGCAAATGTATGGTTTTTCTTCAGTGTGGGTTTTTGTATGGTGGTCTAGAACACTCTTCTGTGCAAATGCTCTGTGACATAAATTGCATTTGAATTGTTTTTCTCCAGTGTGGGTTTTTGCATGGATTTTGAGACTGGACTTCCATATAATCATTTTGTTACATATTATGTTTGTGTTTGGTTTGTTGTGGCTACTTGCCTGCATCTTAAGATCTCGAACACAGCCCAAATATAGGACTTATTTATAGGTGGAATTTATTATTGCTTTTCCATGTTCTTGCAAACCTATCGTGAATTAGCAAGTGAAACTGTTAATATATAATTATTGATGGAAGATGTGATGCAATAGGAAACTGAAAATAAAGAATAATGAGACCCTAATTGCGAATCCAAGTCACGAACTACACGTATGCAGAGATGTCACAAGGATGATATTAGAGGGTGCATGGTAGTGCAGCCAAGGTGTGACTGGAGAGATGACTTAAAAACTGGAAAAACTTTTCTGTTACCCTCTGTAAATCTGAGATCACTTAACTGATATTTGAAAGTTTTCTCACCCTTTGTAAATGAGTGAATATGTTTCCAAGACATGGTGATAGAAAATTTGGAAATTTGGCAGTCTAGCAACACAAATTCGTGAATGGATAAGATTGTTTTCTTGTGCTTATTTAAAATATGGCCAAGAAAGGCCAGGAAACTATAGAAGCCACCTCGAGATCTAGATAACGCAATTATAGGAAAACTTATTAGAAGTGATCTCTTTGTAAATGAGTGAATATGCTTCCAAGATATGGTGACAGAAAATTTAGAAATTTGGCAGTCTAGCAACACAAATTCATGACTGGATAAGATTGTTTTCTTTTGCTTATTTAAACTATGGCCAAGAAAGGCCAGGAAACTATAGAAGCCACCTCGAGATCTAGATAATGTAATTATAGGAAAACTTATTACAAGTGATCCTAGCCACAAAACAGCACAAAACGGTGGTGCCTGTGTCCTGCTTCAACAGAAGCTTAAGAAAACTCCATTGAACTTGCCTTGCAGACACCACATCATGGAATTATTCGTTGCATACTGATGGGAAATCAGCACATGGATGCACATTATTATATAGCCGGCGTGGTTAAGTTTTGCAGAATGAAAAAAATCCCAAGAAGTTATCCTGAACTGCATTCGTCAGTATATGTAATAAGGGCCTAATAAGATGAGATTATAAATCGAAGGAAATGGTCGGTGAAATAAAAGATTGATATAATTAATATACATTTACAATAGTTATTACTTACGGCCTACATACTATGTTGCCTATAGATTCTTTAGCTTACATATTGAACGAAATAAGCTTCACCAGCAAATACATGCAGAAGGCGAAATTATTCAAATTAACATATCAAAAAGTAGTATAATAACGAAAAGAGTGAATCGTTTTCTTTACGAAGCCTATTACATAGGTTGCAACCATAATTTAAAATGGTTCCAACATCGATATCTATATTTAGGTCTAAATATAGATATCGATGGGTTCCAACCAGAGGCTGCCCACTCATAGCCTCTCGCGTTGTATGCTACGTAATCGCTGAGCGATGCATGCCGGGATATCTTGACGAGTAAACAAAAATAAGGAGGCGTGTCCGTGAACGTATTAAACTATTAATATCACGAACTTATAAATCATTTACAATTATATAATTTACGTAATCGTAATTATTATTGTTTTAAAGACATGCCTGATTTCTGTGCAGCCATGAACTGCTCCAACAGGAGTTCAGATGGAGATAATAAAGTGTCGTTTTTCGAAAGATAACGACAGGTTTGTCAATACTTCAGCTACTACACAATCTGTTTATCATAATAAGAAAAATTCCGTTAAATAATTTTATAGCATACATACTGATAATATTATAATTTGTATTTTGCTAGCCATAAATTGCCGAGTTTCCTAACGCTTGTTTACTTAGACTGTGCTTTTGTGGTTAAAGTCAGACCTGAATTAACCACTGTTCCAGTGGGTCCACAGACCCAGGTCTACTAAAAATTTCACAAATAATGGGTCTACAATTAGTACGCTACCTTAAGAATTTATACATTCTAATACTGACCTTAACTATTATTTTAGTTTTCAAATGTTACATCGTTGACATGTAATAACTTAAATATGTTTAAACACGTTAGTTTTACTGCAACAAACAAATATACTCACTTGCAAATCGACAGCCAAGACATTTTTAAATTCATACACATCTGTTCTATAATTTAAATTTCATCCACACTTTTTGGATGGACATATATTAGGGGCCTACTATACAATTTTGGACCCAGGCCTACAAAATGTTAATCTGGCCCTGTATGGTCTATGCTGACATTTACATTATAGATGCAAAAGATGGGTTGTGAATTGCCGAAGAAAAGATCTTGATGGCAAAAGTTCCAATGAATTGAATAAAAGCTTTCGCCTCTGTAGCAACCACTTTGAAGAAACCATGTACTATGCAACAAACATTGGAGGAAAGAGGCTTATTTTGGCAGCCATTCCAACTATTTTTAACGTTCCTAACCCTCCAGCTCGTGTAGCAACAAAAAGAAAAGCACCAGCAAAACGTCTATTCACTCCTCCCACGAAAAAGTTAATAGCATGTACTGATACAATCGCTTCTTGTAGTGTATTTGACAATTCACTGTCTGAGGTTGCACATAACAGCAAAAAGAAACAAGAACGAAATGCTCTACTGGCAGCAAGGGTAAAGATCTGCAGGCTACGTAAACAGGTGCAAAAATTAAAACTAAAATCAAAAGAACGTATTGCACAGCCATGTGATGGGTCAATAGAACATATTCTGCATCTCTCTCAGAAATTTCTGTCATCCGATCAACTGAAATTCTTCGAAAGTCAACTGAAAATGAGTCGGCGAACTAAAAGAGGAAAACGGTGGACGACAGCAGACAAACTTCTAGCATTACGCATAATGTTTCATAGTCCACAAGCATTCAACTCTTTACGAAGTGTTTTCTCATTACCAAGCAGAACCACGCTACTGCTTTTCCTGTCACAAGCATATGGTGACTTGCAGACTGGATTTTCAGAACGGGTGTTCACACTTTTAAAGTTACGTGTGGAGGCAATGCATCCTAAGGACAAAAACTGCTGTCTTGTGTTTGATGAAATGTCACTTAAACAACACCTCGACTATGACCGCCACAGAGATGTGGTCTATGGCATCAAGGCTGGAAAACCTATGAATCAAGTGTTGGTTTTCGTAGTTCGTGGAATCGCTAGCAAATGGAAACAACCAATTGCGTATTTCTTTGCCAATTCCTGTGTACCATCTGCAGATGTTGCTTCCATAATACGGGAAGCGTTGACAAAAATCCAGTCCACTGGATTAAACGTGAGGGCTGTTGTTTGTGACCAAGGCCCAACTAACATCGCTGCATTGAAATTGCTTGGTTTCTCACGTGACAAGCCATATACCCCATACATAGTACATTCATCTCATGAAAAGAAAATTCATGTCATCTTCGATCCTCCTCACCTCATAAAAAATGTTCGCAACAATCTGATACGACATGACATCATCGTAGATGAGAAAAGAATTTCCTGGAAACATCTTGAAGCAGTGTACAACCTGGATAAAGTAAATCCAATCCGGATGATGCCAAAATTAACTGACAGACATTTGGATCCAGGTCCATTACTTGCGATGAAGGTTAAACTGGCGACACAACTCTTCAGCCATCAAGTAGCTGCATCACTGTCAATGTGTGCAGCACAGAAATTGCTTCCAGCAGAAGTTGGTCACACAGCCGAGTTTGTGGAGAGAATGGACAAGCTATTTGACAGCATGAACTCCAGGAAATTGTATGCAGACAAACCAGCACGGTGTGCACTGACATTGTCCAGTGACATCATGCCACAGATGGAACAACAAAAAGAATGGATACGAAACTGGAGATTTACCGATGCTAAAAGCCAAACAAACATTTCAAGCCACTGGGGATTATTGGTAACGATTGACAGTATCCTATCTTTGACAAAGGAACTGCTGTCTGAAGGCTTTAACTTCGTATGTACCTCCAGATTCAATCAGGATTGCATCGAAAACTTTTTCTCAATCATTCGGAGCAAAGGTGGCTGGAACGACAGACCAACGACACGTCAGTTTAGAGCTGCGTACCAAAATGCTCTGGTATTGCTGTCTGTTGAAAAGAGCAAGTCTAATAGCAATTGTTTAGATGAGGAAGACTTCGGCATTGCTTTGGACATAAATTCATGCATTGAACTAGCAAGAAAGTCTAAACCGGCTGAGAAATCCATATTTAGTGGAACCGATCGTTGCATCAAATTGACCCAGCCACCAATGCCAATGGAATGTTGTGATGAGGAAATATTTTCTGAATCGGTTGAAAATGTTCTCTGTTATATGGCAGGATGGTTAATACGGAAGTCACGCCTGTGTAATGAATGTGAAGCCACACTTTGTATCCCAGAGAATTCACTGATATCGCATCATGGTAGTTTTATAGAGGCAAAGAAGTATACGAGTGACAGTAAATTGCTTCAACCCACTTCACTCGTTCAGTCACTAGTACATGAAATGGAAGTAATATTTCAGCAAAGTATCAAGAACTGCTTAGAAGGAGCCACAGGGATTGCACAAACGATCATGAACACAATAAAAAACCAATGCAACTTTTCATTCCTTTTCTCACTACATGCAGAACATGCACTGCACTTACAGGACAGTCTGGTCAGAAACTTTGTTATCACAAGAATATATTATTATGTGAAATTCTACAACAGGGAACTGTCTCCAAGAAATAAGAAAAATGACAAAAAGATGGCACGTGTCATACACAAGTAGTGCTGGAAGGAAGCACGGCACCGACAGCGGTGAACCCGTACCAGGCTATACCTTACATATGTTCAACTTATATCGCTCTAGGCCAGGCATGGGCAACTTCTTTTAACAGAAGGCCACCCTAAGATTTGAAGAGAGAGACAATATTAATTTTATTCAAACTAAATATTGCAAAATAACCATTACGGTTAAGTTTAAAGTAAATGAAGATAATTTTTATGAAGAAAGCATAAATATCCTAATACCTACAGTACTGCACTATAATAAAAACAAAATATAAGTTTCTTCAGTTTTAAAAATTCGTAGAACAGTCTGTACTAGTACCAAACTTCCGTGTACTTAACTTATGTATACCACCGATACACGGTATGATATTATGTAGCTACCATTGGTTGATATATCTGTTTTTCTTTCCTTGGAATTGTTTACTTAGACCAATAAATGTTATGTTAATATTAACAATGTATCCATTTGCTTGGTGTGCTAGATTTAATGATTAATGTGAGATCCGACACTTCTAATCACAACACAAATCTGGAATGTTTGCTTTAATGTTCATAGTGGCCAACGGTCACACGAGAGGATCTGTTAGCCTGCATCTGTTTTTGCATGTTTTAGTTTCATCTTTGAGAAGAACTGTTCACAAATATAGGTGCTTGGAAACAGTGCAACCATTTTCAGGGCATGAAATCTAAGTGAAGGGTACGAATCCTGAGAAATTTACAGTTTGTAGAACTAAATCAGAGGTACCTCATGAAATTTCCTTTCCAATTCACTGTTGCAATAAGTTCAATAAATTCCATTTGCATGGAGTCTGGTGCTGAATTGGCATGAATGCAAAAGGGAGATCCAAACAATTTGAAGTCTAGTTCATGAACACTAAAATCAGCAAACCGGGTCTGTAACCTACCCACTGGTTTCATGCAAAGTCATTACACTGATGACTGAGTACCAAACCAGTTGACTATGCTAGAGCGAGGACCCTGGGTAAAAAGGCAAAGCCTGGACGTGCAGCTGTCGCTTATTGTATGCATCAGTTGATCCAATGTACACAGCAAGTTTGTGAGAAGCATTTAAGAAGCCATGAAAGATAGAGTGTTAAGCATTTCCCGTAACTTTGCAAAGCTTGTAACACAGATTACATGTATTACGAACAGAGGAAACACCATAAAGCAGTACAGCCAAAGGCAAAAACAAGAACGAACTGCACAAAACCTTTAACATAAATCATTAGCAGTTCAGGTCAATAGGCTCATATTACTAAACTTCTTATAAAGTTGAAGAATGGCATCTTGTTTATTTGCTTTGGTGTTTTAATATTCATAAATACCAAAGCAAGGCCATCATCCTTATTGTAGTTGTTGATAATTAATTTAAGTATGTCCACAGTAGATTATGTATAGCAACATTTGACAAAAAGTATAAACTGTGCAACTTCACTGGCTTCCCATCCGTGCCCGTATTGCCTTCAAAATCTGCCTCCTCATGTACAATATCCACTGTGGAACCTCTCCCTCATACACGACATCCATGGTCACACCATGTTCAGCTACAAATTCCAGAGGACTCCGATCGGCTGCACGAGGCGATTATACCATAATTTGCACCAACCGGAAGTTTGGTAGTCGTGCCTTCTCGGTCTCGGGACCCACATGATGGAACAGTCTTCCAACCACAGTCCGTCAAGGCACATCTGTCACTCAGTTTAAATCCAAACTAAAAACTCATCTGTTCACATTGCACTATGACTAGGAATGTAGCGTAACGCACTCTCGTGCAAGACATGTTTTGTTAAAGCGCACTATAAATGTTTAGTTGTATTGTATTGTATTGTGTACTTTAAACAGGAATTTAAAATTCAATCTGCAAGTCTATTAATTAAACTTTTAACACTTTCACATTTCTGAAAACAAAGAATATCATACACAGAATTCCAGCAAACAGTCAAATCAATCACTTGCCTAGCAGATTAGGTCAAAGCAGGAAGGGCGTGCTTCAACTGGGTCAATGAATAACAACAGAGATCAATAGAAATGAATTTAATTCAAATTCGAAGGACGAGCCTAAATTTATATATAATTATATTCATGGTTCAAGATCAGCTGTGCATGGCCACCAACTGCAAGCGCACCCAAATACCAGAGTCAACCCAGCAAGGGATGCTCTTCCCATTACATCGGGTCAATTCTTTAGAGCACTATTTATCCAACTGTGTAAAATAAGATTTTGCACAGCCAAACTGAAGCAAAAGTGCGGGCCGTATGTTACCCACCGTCTAATTTAACAATTTTTAACGATTTAACAAATTTTACTCCTTTCAATTACACATATTATTTCTGCACACGTGCGCTGCAGTTGTTGTGATGTTGTCGTCAACATATCCCAGAATTCCCAGTCGTCTGATTAACAAGCGCCAGGCTGACTCGTCATTCTTCCCCTATCCCTATTCTTAGGTTCCAACCGTTTCACAAAATTGCGTTCCAAAATGCGAAAAGACTAAATATATTCGTAATCGTAAAGTCCAAACTTATAAAGCGCCACTCGATGGCCAAGCGCAGGGAACTTGCAGCTTATTCACAAGTCAAAGTCAGAGGCCAGAGAGTATTCAAAGGAGGTCGGGTGGCGCTCCAGATCTCAAGGGTCGAGGCAGAGCAGTTATGTTGGGTGTCACTTAGGTCGAGAAGAACAGGAGGGCTGGGGATCAGATGAGCCAGAGTAGGAATTCTTGAAGAGGTGAGACTTTAGTTTTGAGTGATAGAGGAGCCTGAGGCGGATGATGGAGGTCGGGTGGCGATGATACTGGAGAAGCCAAAAATGTACGGATATCGGGAGGAAGATTGTTCCAGAGTCGTGGTGCAGTGTTGGACTTGGATATGGCTCCGTAGAAGAACTTTAGTTGAGTAGTGACCGGTGGTCTAGAAAAACTGATATAGGAGGATGATCGGGTGGAGCGGAGTGTACGTTCGAGCATCAGTGTAATTTGTGGGGTACGAGGGGTACCAGTAACCCCACATTTTGGACTGGGGTACCGTACCCGCACTTTTTTAAACAATGCCAATCAATATTTTATTATTGTGCCTTCCATAGGCGTAGGTGTAGGAGGCGGGGTCCGAGGGGGCCAGTGCCCCCAAATTTCGGGCGTTCCTGTTTTTCGGGCAAGTAGACACTGTAGGCCTAATGCATTGATGCATTTGCTCAAGTCAGATACAAACAAAGCCTACTTACTTACTTACCTATTTGACTACAGCGTCTATCGATTGCTGCCTTGTCGCATAACTAGAGGCGCTATATTATTCGGTTTAAATGCATGTTGGTGTTAAGACAGAGGCATTAATGAATGAAACCGCAAGCCGTAAGAAGGCCGACAGACAGTTTTGGGTTACCTATTTTAAACCAGATCTACTTTGGTTTTGTCTAGGACTTTTCTGAAGGACCTCATTCTACACCCAGATGCAAGCTCTAACAGCCACGCTTCGTCGGGCAAGATGTGACCCACATCTGGCCACCAGCTACAGCCAGCGGCACGACGTGGACCCACACTCATGGTCCAATAAACATGGCTTTTCGGCAGGTCATAGTAAGACGACGTAGCCCCAGAGGAGTAATCAACAATCACATTCACCTAGGACTGGGGAACAAAAGAAACCTTTTGTTCTTGGGAACTCGCATACAATTCGTTTTACTCACGCACCGGGAATATAGACGATATCGGTTCTCTTTCTCATACACCGAACTGTCAGTGATGAGGTATGCATATGGTATTGGACGAAGCCTGAAAGAAGTTCGCGTGTAATCATCACAATTGAAACCTCAAAAGCTCCACAGTTGAATAAGTTGATGGTCAGTCAAAAACCACTTATATTTAATATTATTGATATTTACCATTAAATATAGTTGGTAGACTGTAGTGTAGTCGTGTGCTGCATGCTTTTTATTTATGCATTGTCTGCTGATTTGGCATTTCTCATTCGTCAGCAGATCTGCTGGCGACAATGCTGTTTCCATAGTAACCAACACGTCAACTTTCTTAACCAGATCCTGAAACTCAAACGCCATCTATCCCACAGCCTTTAATTATAACTAGCTGTAAACCCGTGAAAAATCACGGTATATAAAAAAACAATTATTAATAACGTCATATTATAGGCCTATAGCCGTCGTCAAGACAACCGTCAAGACAACCGTCGCCAAGGCGGCAGTATAGTGACGTCACAAAAGTGTTTGTTTACGGGACAGACAGACAGACAGACAGACAGACAGACGTACAACGGTTATTATGTAAGTTGATAATCATAATGGATGGCTCTGATCTGCTCTATTATGACGTCTATTATGAGGTCATTATGACGTCATATGACATTCGACTCTACACTTCGTTTGATAATTCCTTCTTATTCTCTGGTCCAGTTAGATGTACTGGTCACACTTTGAGCAGAAGCCTATCTAAACCCGATATCCAGTATTCAGAACCGGTGGGAATAGAGCAGAGCCGATGTCATTCATGAGGATACTTCGCAGCCAAACGACCAGATGAGGAATTATTACCAGCGGTAATGATGATGTTGATGATGAAAATGATGCATCACAGATTACAACGTACTGATAACAATTCTTCGACTGCTGGTAATTGAGAAAGAATTTTTATGTCCGATTTAATTATCGCTTTTTGAAGATTTCGCAGACAGTCATATAAACAAACCGACGTCAGTTAGTGTTAAAAAACACAGTTAATGCTACGAAACAAGGCATTTAATGTTACGGAGCAACACAGTTAATGTTACGAAATTAACATAGTTTATGGTACGAAACTTAATGTTACGCAGCAACACAGTCAATATCACGAAGTAACACAGTTAATGTTAGGAAACAACGCAGTCAATCTTAGGCCTACAAGACAGTTAATGCTACAAAACAACAGTCAATGTTAAAAATATGAGTAGTTTTTTTAGCTGCATCGTTCCTATTCGACGCTAAAGCGCAAATGAAACTGGCAGATTACGATTATTAATTTAATTATTATTATTATTATTATTATTATTATTATTATTATTATTATTATTATTATTATTATTATTATTATTATTATTATTATTATTATTATTATTGTTATTATTATTATCAGTGGTGGCGATCTTGTCTGAGAGGTGGGGGGACAAAGTCGGCCACAATCTCGTCGACGACCGTTTTTTTAAATCTTGTCCCAAAAAAAAATTTTCTGCCACTTCATCTCCAAAAATTTCGCTTTCATCTCCGAAAAAAGTTGATGACCTTTTTTCCCAGTGGTAAATTTTTCATCCGTAGACTTTTCCGGGATCTCATCTTCCAAAAATCCTCAAATTTTTTTTTTAGTTCTCCACCTACTTTCGTGACTTTTCCATGCCTTTTCAAAATAACTCACGACTTTTTTAGCTATTCGTTTCCACTGAATTTTTGGCCTTTTTTCTTTCTCTTCCTTTTTTCATTCTCTTACACAATTTCATAATTTCATTATTTTTTTCTTCGAATTTTGAGGGGGGGACACTTCTGCTCAAAACAACTTTTCTGATCAAAAAGCCACTCAAAACTCATCTGGAATTCAGCGCCCAGTCCTGTACGTTCTCTATCAGTTCTTTGATGTTCTCCAGGTTTCTTTAGGTTTTAAATCATATTGTATCGTATACCATGGCATAATTATCATATCATATCACATATCATATCACATCAGATTGTATCATGTGCATTGTATTGGTTAAGAATGGATTAGGTTAGTTTAGATTGTTACATTGATGTAGATTAGATTAGATTTGATTGGATTAGGTGAGACAGTAGCAAAGTACGTCGTAATCATCACAGTATTGCTTACCTCGTATTCGAAGGTCAATTGTCGTGTGGTTGACTGATGATCGCAAAAAACCCTGTCATCAGCTCGTGGGAAACAGAACATAATAGAACACAAAAGAACCTAACAGAACACAAAATAACCTAACAGAACACAAAAGAACACAACAGAACACATTAGAACACAACAGAACACAACAGAACACCGGCCGCTGGTCTCGGTAACTATTCGCTGGGCTAAACACCGGATGTTAACATTGATGTTGATTTCAGGTTTCCGGAGTACGACCTCCAATCTCATACTCCAACTGCAGGATCTGACGACCACCATAACCTATTTATTTATTTTTTTATTTATTTCGACTGGTTTGGGTTGGAAACCCTCTGATTTAATATAAATAAGAGACGCTATCTTTATATCTTTTGACTGACTGAATGAATGAATCAATTGATTGATTTATTGGTTAATTTATTTAAATGAATTTATTTATTGATCTTTTTGTTTATGTTAGTTAATTCACTAGTTAATTAATTCTTTTCGTTCACTGATCACACTTGCTCAAATTAAACTACAATTAATTAAAGTTAATTAGTTCAGACACTTAATTAATTAATTAGCCTGATTTTTGTTATCATACAATACGAAGTTCTTCAAGAACTACATAAACACTCTACCTCTATATATCTGCCTCTAACTGTGCCTCTGTCTCTGACTCTATCTCTGTTCATATCTCTACCTTGAAAATGATTCCAGTTGATAGTGGTTTGTGTTGCCAGGTCGGGAGCGCCACTATTGAGTTTCCTTTTAAGCAATGCTGTAGAAATTTGCGACACTATCATAAATGATAGTGTCGCAGTGCTGCAGCGCCTGTATTGGTAAGACTTCAATGAACGCTGTCTGGCTGACAAAAAATTAATACGTAATGACTTTTGAACCACTGTCGGAATAACGACCAAGAACTAACAAGAAACCATTTTATTCAGGACAATTTATTAGCATAATTTTATTTCGAGCCTCTCATAATTCCAGTGATTTAATAAAATGTTGAGAGAGTCCGAGATCAGAAGATGCTTCAGAATAATGATATTGACCATAAATTGTAATTACGACGATTGCAATTGTAAATTACAAAACAGAGCAAACACGCACGCACGTAGGTTAAGCTGCTTATCAGCCTCCGACGCGGGTTCCTTGACCTTTCTTCGCCTCCAGTGCGTAAGCGCTTCAAGACTACTCCCTTTTATAGTGGTTTTGTGTTTTCAGGTCTGGAGCACAGCCAGTGAGTTTCTCCAAAGTGATGTTATAGAAATTTGTGATACAGTTAAAGAAACTACAATTACACGTATATCGTGACTGACGAAAGCCTCTTCTCATTTGTTTCTATTGGACTTTGAATTTGATAAGCAGAGTCGCGTGGACTTCGGTTTTCCGTTGTTTAGGCCTAGTCTTTAAACCTTCAAATATCATCACAGCTGTCGGGCAAATGGGGGATTTTCCGTACAACAGGCTTCGAGTTGTCCATACATTTAAGTAGAAATACAATACAATACGAAATGATATAATACAGTACGGGCAATACAAATTTAATACAATGCCATAAAGTACAATAGAATATGATATAATAAAATACAATACAATACACCAACATGCAGAACAATACAAAGTCAACTGCTTTTCTCAAAGATATTAGATACGTTAATCATTGTTAGCGAATGAAGTTCAGCTGAGAGGCGGAAGCGTAATACGTATTGTGTCAATAAAATATTAAAAATCAGTGCAATATTTGTTTTGACAATAACATTAGCGACAACGATAATGATGATGATGATGATGATGATGGTGGTGGTGGTGCTGGTGGTGATGATGATAAATAATAATAATAATAATAATAATAATAATAATAATAATAATAATAATAATAATAATAATAATAATGATAATAATAATAATAATAATAATAATAATAATAATAATAATAATAATAATAACAATAATAATAATAATAATAATAATAATAATAATAATAATAATAATAATAATAATAATAATAATAATAATAATAATAATAATAATAATAATAATAAAGGAAAAATAATAAAAATAATAAAACAGTAATAATACTGATAATGATAATAATGAGAATACGGACTTAGTGATAATGATAATGATAAATCATAGTAGTACTAATTATGAAACAAATCTATAGTAATTTTAATTTAGAGACTTAATTGTAATTTGGAGACTATATCCCATTGTTACGTCACCTTATTTATGAAACACGTTTATTACCAGCAATTTAAAATTTAGAGAATAAACACGTGACCTATTGCTACGTCAGTTAAATTATGAAACAAATCTATTATTACTAAAACTAGTGTATTTGCCCGTCATAATTATGACGTGACGACAGTGTATCATTATAGGCCTATATGTATCGTTGGTTAAAATGCTCTGATCGCCGTCGTCAAGACGACCGTCGCCAAGACGGCAGTACTGACGTCACAAACGGTTTCACAATAGAACAGAACCCGTTTGTGACGTAGCGTCCCCCGACAGACGGACACTATATGGATATTATATGTATAGATGTTAGGAATAAAGGCCTTATGTTACGTCACACTTCGATTATGAAACACGTCTATTATTAATAATTTAAAATAATTAATTTATTTTGTTTGACCTGCGGTACCAAAATAGTACTTAAAGTGATGTCGATAATGATAATATTAATAATTATAATAATACTAATGATACCAAAAATAGTGACACAATACAATACAAATGAACTTGATTCGCAAACAGTGATTAACCTGGGTCCCATGATATGCCCTGTCGTCTAGTGGCGGCGCCGCCTATGTTTGTGGTACGGATAGGGTTGCCAGGTGTCCGGTAATGAACCGGACAGTCCGGTATTTAGACAATCTGTCCCGTCAGAAATTTCAGACATTACCGGACATGGTGGTGTCCGGTAATGTGCGGTAAATAATTATTGTTAACAATAAATTTTGTAATACATCATTCACGGAGGACCTGGACATCATAAATATCTATCGTGAGTTCGTAACATTTACATTTACAAGTATTTAATCAATTTTATTTGAAATTTACGATGACAAAGTTACGAGCTGTACTGTACATTCTACAATGTGCAAGCGTTCGTTTATTACGATTTACGAGTTAACTCATCGTCATTGTATTTGTAACCGAACATTTATATAGCGCCACTCAGATCAGCCGCGATCTCGACCCACATCAGTGCCAGCCCGGGCAAAGAGGAGGGTTTTCAGGCGTCTCGGAACTGAACAGAAGAGAGGGCAAGAAGCTGTTGGCGGAGGGACTTGTTCCAGGCTGAAGGATCCACTCAGGCAAAACTCCTGGATTGGGCCGTGGAAAACTGCAAACGTGGAACAACCATAAAGCCACGGGACGAGGATCACAAGTAGGCCTCCTTTGGCAAGGAAAAAACCAGGGTGCATAAATTCATTAGGTAAGACGTAGCAGACCCAGTGAGGTAGTTGCGCATGAGGGTGAGGGCTTTGAACTGAATTCTCTGTTGGGCAGAGAGCCAATGGAGGGAGTCACGAATAAGGCAGAGATGTTGGCAAACTTAGGAATATCACCTCTAAGCCGAGCAGCAGCATTAAAAATAGACTGAAGTTTGTGCATATTAGAGGAGGAAAGGCCAATGTGCACAGCATTGCCAAAGTCAACCCGAGTGCAGATCAAAGCGTGGATAAGTATAGTGACAGCATGACTCGAAGGACACCTGCGGATCGATCGAAGCTGGCGTAGATGAAAAAGCAAGATGGGGATACAAGTTTAGCTTGATGGGTGAAGGAAAGGATAGGATTGAGGACAATCCCCAAATCACGAACAAAGGAGGAGAACTGAATGAGGGGAACTGATATAAAGAGATTCCAAATCAATCTTGCTGTGTAGAGTGTAAATTGTCTAAGTGAGGTTATGCGCCGAATTAGCCGATAGACGGTATGGTTAAAATAATTGTTATTTATTATGTTCGAAATTCAAAAGAGAACATTTCAACATTTTTATACATTTTTTAAAGTTTCGACTTTTTAAAGCTTATTACGTCTTATTATTACTTTTTTCAATAGTACAAATCACAGTGTAGTAGGCTATATTCATGGGCGGCGATCCCGAGGGGGAGGCGGCGATCCCGAGGGGGACAAGACCCCCACCTTTACAAATTAAAATTTCGTTAAAAGATTTTTTATCGCGCGTGAGCACGAAAAAATTTTTGGACCTGTTTTTTGACCAGATCAGTTCAAAAGTCTTTTGACGAGATCATTTCAAAAGTGTCCCCCCACCTGTCAAACAAGATCGCCGCCACTGGCTTTATATTTACAATTTGTATAAATTAGACTGTTTTTAATGTTCATTTTAAAAGTAACTTCAATTTTTACTGCTGTTTCGTTACCTTGTCAGCAACAGGGGGCTTCGCCCCTCAGACTCTCTGAGGGTCCTGACCAGAGGCTTTCCAAAATCCTCTGGACCGATCTGGGGCATTGCCCCCAGACCCTCATGACGCACTTGCCATAGTCCGGTAATTTCCTCAAGATTACCTGGCAACCCTAGGTACGGATTTTGCCGTACCACTATTTAAGGTGGTACGGCAACAACATACTTTTGCCGTACCACTTTTTTCTGTTAAAAGCTTCCGTCGCCAGACCGTCTAATTTGCCGTACTACTTTTCAAATCGTGGCGCCGCCACTCGTGTCGTCATGATCCTGGTAGAACCGCAAGACATGAGCCCTAAACGATCTAATCTGGTGAGCCCTTGTCGGAGCTGGTTTTTCTTCTTCCAAGGAACCAGTTGGACTGATGAGGTCTGACGGTAAGCGCCCAGATGGCGCGACTCTGACACTCTGGTAGGCAGGTAAGACTCTCGCATGGATTGTTACTGTTGTTGACACCCTGGCTGATTCATATCTACCTCATACCAGTCTATGCAGCTGCAGCGGCCGAGTTGGCTGCCCAAAGGAAGGTTGACGAGTACGGTATGAAAGCCCGCCTGGCTCTTACACGTTCATCTGTCTTGCCTGTGAGACACTTGGCCCAATCAACCATCAGGGATTTTAATTCATGGTCATTGGTAAGCCTGGGTCGCCATATAACCACGGTTTCTGGAGTCACAATGGAGCTGTCTTTCTTCTTCCAACATGTTGCGCCAACAATCCAGCGCTGTAACGCAATCGCTTTCCGGAACACATTAAATTTAAGAATATGACATCTGCGATGGCTAGCCATTCCAGAAATGCATTCTCCCTTGTTTAAAGTAGCTTTCCCCACCATCTGGATTTCATCCCTTGGGTTAAAGAAATAAGAAAGTAATAATTAGAATGCACAGGCTTACTTAACAGATAGGCCTATATATAGTATATAGTTATATGCGTGACCCATCACTTACGAAATCTACAGCTGTCACTAAACAGAAGTTTCATTGTTCTTCATGGTCTGTTTTTGGTGTATGCTCGTCTGTCATGTCTTGTTTCAATGCGACTAGTAAGAATAAAAACTTATAGGACGCATTTGACTAAATTCGATCTACACAGCCTTTGAACTGTTAAATCAATTGCAACGTACAGCAGACCACACGTATTTAGTTCACGAACCGTGTTCTATATAATTCGACCTTAACCTGTACACGATTGCTGTCTATCTCTGGGCGCCGTGCAACGTTCTTCATTCTTCAGCCCCTAGAAGAAGACGCTCATATCATCGAGTTCAAGAGGCCTCAAAGCGTTTGCAAGTCCATGGTCTAAGAGATAAATCTCGATCAAAACAAAACCTACCGCAGCCCGAGGGCGACCTCGTTAGTCATGTCTCATTTAGTGACCCTGTTACTCCAAAGGCCCTCACTAAACGGACCAGAATCGAAGTATAGCGGACTTGGATACAGTCGTACTGCTGTCTAACTCAGACGCAGTAGATGAAATCGGTCCATTACATTTAACACGATTCTGGAATTCAATTGGTTTTAAATCTACGCATTAAAAAGTGGATTCGGTTCGAAATTAAATCGTTACATTCTTTAAGGAAAAACGACTCTAAAAGCAAAGTTTGACGTAACAAAAAACGGACGGTTATAGAACAGAAAATGTCGTTGCCGACAATTAACGCCGCTGTTCGGGGAAACGATAGTATGGAAGGTCCGATGGTTGATTTGGCTGATCTCTCGTTTGTTTTCAGGTCTATGTTCTACCTTGTCAGTCCAAATGAAACGACGTACAAATGTGTCGAAGAGGTGCCAAACTACTTTCTAAAGGTAGGTCCAGTAGGTGCAAAAACTACTTTCTAAAGGTAGGTCCAGTAGGTGCAAAAACTTCTTTCTAAGGTAGGTCCAGTAGGTTTGCCATGAACACATGCCTCAAAGAGATTTGCAGGCACGGCATAGAGTATAAGAAAAACTGATGGTTCGTATCATCAACATCAAACGACTATCACCGTCATGGTCGTCATCATCATCATCATCATCATCATCATCATCATCATCATCATCATCATTATCATCGTCAATAGTTTACCAGTAGCGTAGCTTCAAAGTTCAGACCATACCACAGGAATTTAATGTCTAAGCGGACTGATATTCTGGATATGGGCTTCATTACTACGTTCGCTCGATCCGAAATAAACACGTCGCTGTTGCTGACACGATACTCGCTGAAAACCTCGATCTACTCCTCATCACAGAGTCCTGGCACAGCTCCTCATCTGACGTGGCGGTATGCAGATCTGCCCCGCCGGGCTATTCGTGCATTGACTGCCCGAGGGCTGATGTTCGGGACGGTGATGGACGTGGTGGAGGGCTCATCATCTACCATCGCGCAGCTCTACCAACGCGAAGGGTCACACTCCCAGGCCCTCCCACGACCTTCGAGGCTCTGGTTGTCTCTGTCGCTTCGCCTCATGGCCCACTGACTATCATTGATGTCTACCGTCCGGGGTCTGAACCGCCGTCAACAGCCTTCTTTGGAGAGTTTGCGGCGCTACTTGAACAATTCGCGCTGCACAACACCCAGCTGGTCATCGCTGGTGACATCAACCTTCACCTTGAGGACCCGGAACTGCTGGAGACAAAGGAGTTCGCACTTATCGCGGAACAGTTTGGGCTGGTGCAGCGAGTCGCTGAACCGACACATCGACTGGGCGGCTGGCTTGATGTTTTAATTACGCGAGACGACTGTCAGCTAAGTGACCTTACAGTCCACCCACCAACCATATCGGATCACGGTCTTGTAATTGCCGTGGTCCCATTCCTCCATGAGACTCCGATGCATGTCGAGGGACAGTTCAGATGCTGGAAGTCGATGGATCGTGCTACCTTCTGTGAGGCCCTCCTTTCCGTCCCAGCTTTCGCTGATCCATCCTCCCTCTCTGACGCCTCGACCTCTGACCTCTTTGAAATCTACGAGACAACGGTAGCCGATATCGTCAACACCTTGCTTCCAGCTCGTACTGCAAAGGCGCGCCGCTCGGTGCTGACACCATGGTTTGACGCTGAGTGCCGTGCTTATCGACGGCATGCCCGCCGCTTGGAAAGACACTACCGGAGAACTAAGGCCTCTACTGACCGTGCTACCTGGATACGATACGTCCGTGAAATGCACCGTCGTTACAAAGAAAAAGAGCGGAGCTACTGGGAGAACAAGATTGCCCAGAACTCCGGAGAACCAAGGAAACTCTGGTCGACTTTCAATGATATCCTGGGTCGAGCGCGCTCTGGTTCCAGCCCGGCTGCATCGCACTTCACAGCCGATGCCTTCCTTAAGGCCTTCATGGGTAAAGTGAGTTCGGTCCGCGAGGCTACGGCTGACAGCCCACCACCGGTCTTTCCACCTACGAGCTGTGATCTTCCGTCTCTGGGCCCAATTACCAGTGTTGAGCTCCGTCAAATCATACTTACATCAGCGCCGAAAACCTGTGAACTGGATCCACTCCCATCATTCATCCTGCAAGAGACCCTTGATGTCTTCCTACCGTTTCTTACGGTTCTATGTAATCGCTCCCTTCAAGAGGGAATTCTTCCTGCTAGCCAAAAGAAGTCCATCGTGGTTCCAGTGATTAAAGCGGAAGGACTCGACACTACTGAGCCAACTAATTTTAGGCCAATAGCAAATGTCTCATTCTTATCTAAAATAATTGAAAAGATTGTTGCCGCACAGCTCATGTGCTACCTTGACAAAAATGGTCTCCTCCCCACTTTCCAGTCCGGTTTCCGTAAGGGCCACTCCACAGAAACCTTGTTGGTCCGCCTGCTATCTGACATATATGGAGCCATTGATAGATCTCAGGTCACTCTCCTTGCGCTGTTTGATGTGAGTGCCGCGTTCGACACTGTTGATCACGACATTCTCTTGCAGCGCCTATCCACTTCTTTTGGCTTCTCTGGCAATGTTCTTGATTGGCTTACCTCCTTTCTGCACGACCGCTCCTTCATGGTCGTCCACGGATCCACTAGGTCTCCTTGGGTCCCTGCTCCATTTGGCCTGCCTCAGGGCTCTGTCCTTGGCCCCCTTCTTTACATAATCTACACTGCCGACCTAGGGTCCCTGCTGGCGGCTGGGTTGGTCCTTAGCCAGTCCTATGCTGACGACCTGCAAGCCTATATACACTGCCCGGCTGTCCGCGCTGTTGCAGCGGTGGAAACCATGACCCATGCCATGGAGTCCCTGCAGGCCTGGATGTCCTCAAACCGCCTGCGGCTAAACCCCGCCAAGACGCAGTTTATATGGCTTGGCACTCCCCAGCAGCTCTGTAAAATAGATCTGTCTTCTCTTGCCTTGCAATTCCCACACCTTGCTTTCTCGACCTCGGTCCGGGACTTGGGAGTCATCCTGGACCAGGAACTTGCATTCACGCGGCACATAAATCTTCTCTCCCGCAGTTGCTATTACCAGCTCCGGCAACTCAAGGTGATCTCCCGTTCTTTGTCTCCCGGTGCAGCTTCCACGCTTGTCCATGCTTTTGTTGTTTCTCGATTGGACTACTGCAGTGCCATATATGATGGACTCCCGGCCTGCCGGATTGAGTCCCTGAACAGAATCCTGCGTACTGCTGCCCGCCTTGTAGGCCGCATCCCCAAGTTTGGCAGAGTGTCTGCGTATATGAGGGATGTCCTCCACTGGCTCCCCTACCCACAGCGCATCACTTACCGAATCTCTGCCTTGGTCCGGCGGTGCTTTGAAGGTTTGGCCCCTCCATACCTGCGGGAGCTCTGCTGTCCCACCTCATGCTCGCAGCGCCGTTCCTCTCTCCGCTCAGCTGCGCAGGCTGAACTTGTTGTTCCCCGCGTGCGGACAACCATACGGCAGCGCCGTGCCTTCTCTGTGGCTGCCCCCATGACCTGGAATGGGCTTCCTACCAAGCTCCGTCAATTACCGATTGGTCATTTTACCCTGTTTCTTACTGTCCTCAAAACTGCGTTATTTGACCGTGGTTGGGCTGGGAGTGCTCCTGAGTAGGCAATCTTGAAGGGGCGCTATATAAAACTACTTTAATAATAATAATAATAATAGTAGTATTGGAGCGCAATCGCTTGATACCTTGTGCATTAGACGCCGGCGCGATGGAAGTACTACTACTACTACTACTACTACTACTACTACTACTACTACTACTACTACTACTACTACTACTACTACTACTACTACTACTACTACTACTACTACTACTACTAGCCTACTACTACTACTACTACTACTACTACTACTACTACTACTACTACTACTACTACTACTACTACTACTACTACTACTACCAAACCAATAATAATAATAATAATAATAATAATAATAATAATGATAGTTATAATAATGATAATAATAATAATGATAATAATAATAATAATAATAATAATAATAATAATAATAATAATAATAATAATAATAATAATAATAATAATAATAATAATAATAATAATAATAATAATAATAATAATGCTCGGGCGCCGCCTTTCAACAATAACAGGAGACCCGAGAGAAACCACATACCTGTTCCAGCGCCTATCAATCTGCAACCAAAGATTTAACGCAGTTGCGTTCACTGGCACATTCGCACAAATGGGGGAGGATGAGGCACAGTAAACCAATTTATCCACGCACCTTCTCAATCTCTAAGAGCCTGAGGGTCACACCTCGGGCGGCAAAAAAAATATAATAATAATAATAATAATAATAATAATAATAATAATAATAATAATAATAATAATAATAATAATAATAATAATAATAATAATAATAATAATAATAATAATAATAATAATAATAATAATAATATTGTTACGTCAATTCAATTATGAAAAAAGTCTATTATTACTAATTATAAATTTTAACAATGAACGCTAATTGTTACGTCACTTCAGATATAAAACACGTCTATTAATAATAATTTAAAATTATTTTAATTTTGTTTGGCCTGAGGTACCGAAATAGTACTAATAGTGATTTTAATTATGTTTGATAATGATTATATTAATAAATACTGGAGAGAACAGAGATGAGAATGCTACGATGGATACTTGGGATCTCACTGAAGGACAGGAAAAGAAATGTGGACATCAGAAAGAAGCTCGGGGTGGCATGTATAACTGACAAAGTACGAGAGACCAGGCTGAGGTGGTATGGACATGTAATGAGAAAAGAGGATGATAGCTGTGTGAAAAGAATCATGAATGCAGAGGTATATGGACGCCGCAGTCGGGGACGACAGAGGAAGAGATGGGAAGACACAATACAACAAGAAATAAAACTCCTAAAACTGAAGAAAGAAGATGCTCAAGAAAGAAACAAGTGGAAGAGAAGGATCCGAGTGGCTGACCCCTCTCCAAAGAGGGATTAATTCGAGCCTGAAGGGAAAGAAGAGAGAAGAAGATATTAATAAATATAATAATACTACTACTAATAATAATAAAACAATAGAACTGAACTTCATTCTCAAACAATGATTAACATGAGTCCCATGGTATGTCCTGTCGTCGTAGTCCTGGTAGAACCGTAAGACATGCGCCCTAATCGACCCAATCTGGACCTTTCTAAAATATTGTGAAACATGACATGACTACAGCAATAATAATACTGGTGGTAATAATAATAATAATAATAATAATAATAATAATAATAATAATAATAATAATAATAATAATAATAATAATAATAATAAATAATAATAATAATAAATAAATAAATAAATAAATAAATACAAATATAAAATAATAATAATGATTATAATAATTTTTTTTGTTATCGTATGTCTTCGGAAAATTATTGTACCTACCTGGAAGATCCTTGATACCCCGGGGCAAAAAAATAACAATAATAACGCAGAGATGGCGGAGGCTAAATACGTCCAACTTGGGTCGATCATCACTTCGTACCCCTTGCCATCGAAACCATGGGCCCGGTGAACGCTGAGGACCTGGCCTTCATCTCGACCTTGGGACAGAGCCTCAGCACGATGTCTGGAGATGCTCACAAAACTTTTCTGTTTCATCGCCTAGCTCTGACAATCGTACAATGCTGTGGCATTCCGCGGTAACTTTTTCCACACTGGACTTCGACGAATAGCTGCCGTTCCAGACATTGATTCGCTCTTCTTAATTAACTAGAGTATTTGCCCGTCATATTATGACGTCATATAATGACGGCAGTATATAATTATAGGCCTATAGGGCCTATGTATCGTTGGTTAAAATGCTCTGATCGCCGTCGTCAAGACCGTCGTCAAGACCGCCGTCGTCAAGACCGCCGTCGTCAAGACGGCAGTACTGACGTCACAAACGGTTTCTGTTTCACAATAGAACAGAAACCGTTTGTGACGTAGCGTCTTACGGCAGACACTCGATGTATGGATTTTATATAGATAGATTAATGTTTAAGTCCTCAGGGATCTTGCGTACCTCGGACATAAAAGAATAATAAAATATTTAAAAGGATCTTCTGGGGTATATGCCGTAATGAAATAAGCACTGATTAGAACGAGTCTTTGGCATGAATTAAGACCTAAGTCTGCCACGATGACTGACATTGGATGCAGGGGCGTCTATCCCCCCTCCCTAAGTCATTGGAGCAACGTCCCGTTTCCCCCTCTTCTTCCCCTCCCCGTTCCTCCCCCCCCCTAAAATAGTGGAACACACACTGACAGATCTCCCCCCCCCCCTATTTCTTGGATTGAGCATTTGCTCCAAGGTTTCTACGGTGTAGACGCCCCTGATTGGATGAGTTACCTTACTTATTACCAAAGACATAACTTTTGCCTTACCTTGCAGGTGTTGTCATTTTATTTTCGCAGGCCCTGGCTTACTTGCCAATCATCTTGCTGCCGGAATTCATCGTGTTGATCATTCAAGGAAAGAACCTGCCACGTTTTCAGGATTCTCTTTGCTCGCTCTGCTGCGCGATACTCATCTTCCTACCAGTGTAAGACTCAATTCAGATTCATTTTTTCAGAGCACTTATATAGCGTATCTCCAGAATGCCTAATCAGAGGCGCTCCCAGACCGACCCCGGAGAGAGAGTAGCCTACGGTTTCCAGGTGCCTTTATCTGGTGCATGCGATATTTCTGGTTAAAAAGAACACGCAGATTTGAAGGAAAGTCATTCCAGATGTATTGATCAAATCATTAAATGGCACGACTGCATTGTCGATGTGCTTGCAAAAGGAGCAAGTTCACCTCGAGCCGTCAAGCGAAGATTTATACCGCCAGATCAGATGTTGCAGTGTTGAACTAATACTCCGAACATTACGTGCTTTGCATTTACGGACTGATCTTCTTGATATTGACCTGTTTATGGCTTGGTTTGGTGTGCCATCGGTTGATGCATTGTGCATTAGACACTGGCGCAATAGAAGTTACTAATTACAATTACAGTTTACATTTCGGCAGCATCTTGTCTAAGACGTCTTTAGCAGGCAGACGTTTATTCAGTTGTTTTTCCTACTAAATGGAACTCTCTGCCTCCTCATGTTAGCGACTTTCTCACGGAGACTATTGTTCGCTCTAAACTGATTACTTTCTTCTTAAAGTCTAATCTAATCTAATCTAGGGACTTCTTAAGCGCCGCATTCATATTGCCAATGCTGACATTGATTGATTGATTCCTTAATCAATCAATGTCAACTCCAAGTGAAATCGCAGTCAAAGAGCATGACCTATTGGTGAAGCTTGATTGAAATCCGACATATCAGAGAAACGAGATGCCAGAAGCTACGGCGATTAACCAACCTTAAAGAGAAAAGTCTTAAGTTTAGACCATGCAGAACGACATCGGAAACTGAACTGGGCAGGGAATTCCAGCGCTTTGGACCATCACCCAGAAATCCTGAGGGCCAAACACTGTTCGAGTGTGGGGTACAGCAAGGATCACAATGTCCATTTATCGATTGCAATATCTGTGGTATGAGAGATGAGCATGGAACATATTAGGTCGGCTATGATTGATAGGTTTTTGCTACCTTGCTTCACTGTGCGCTTCTGAACTTTATTATGGGCGTTATAACAAATTCAGTTGTATAGTATTGTATTGCATTGCGTAACATCGGCAAAAACATGGACTCCAGTTTTCCATGTATGTTCCACTAGTTCCATCTGGCGAACGGTTACATCCAGCGTAAAACTGTTGAGTCCTTCAGGAGAATGAAAGTTGGGAATGAATCTCACATTTGGGGCCTACTCTAAGGTCAATGCACTAAATCCCTTAGCTGTACACACCTAGAGCTGTCACTCAGGCTTAGCCCATTTTGCGAGTTCCAAATCAGCTATTTATATTACACACGATTATTTAATTAGCTTTTCCACACCAATTTTATCCACTAAAGAATTATAGTAGTGTGTCTTGAACAAAGGGAATAACTCGTATTAGGCATTATTCCAGTTATGTATCAGGCATAGGTCTATATATTCCAACGTATCTCTGTCCTAGCGGGGTTTTGAACTCATGACCCCAATTTGAAAACGACAGTCTGGTCCATCGACCTAAATACCTTATGCATTCATTCTTAAACTTCATTTACCTTATCTTGTCTTACTTTATTTTATTTTATTTTACCTTACTATTTCGTGCCTCATCTCAACATATCTTTACTTACCTATTTGCGAATAATTTACCTTCGTAGACTTAGCATTTTGAATGTGGAACAAATAACGGTTACGAGTAGGGCCTACCCCACCTTACCGTTCCGTACTGTACCTCATTTGTCCTGCCATTACTTTATGTGACCTTACCTTATACGTTAACTTGCCTTATCGATTATAAACGTTACCCTACATTGCGTTACCTTACCTTACCCTACCTGGCCATACCATACCCTGCCGTAGGCTATATTGCCTTACCGTAAACTACCGTATCATCTCGTATGTTACTTTACTTTAGCCTACTGTAGTTCATGCGTTTGCGTTTTTTTCCAGAGCGTTGGTTGGTCAGGCAGAGATTAGTTTGTACTCTTGGTGTTACGACAACTTCCACATTGTCAATCTCGAGTGGGACTCCCTTACCACCTGGATCCTGTGCTTACTTGGAACAGACTTCGGGCTCTACGCCTGGCATCGTGCAGCTCATGGTAGGTCACAAGTGACCAAAGTTAACGGCCTTCCAACCAACAGTCTTACGTCTATTTTATGGCAATTCTTCAGTCATTACATCACCCCGTACAACACGATACCATATTATTCTGTGCTAAACAGTAACAATGTAATTAATAATAATAATAATAATAATAATAATAATAATAATAATAATAATAATAATAATAATAATAATAATAATAATAATAATAATAATAATAATAATAATAATAATAATAATAATAATAATAATAATTACAATCTCCTTTATTAATTCAAATTGACAAGTACGCAGTAAGATTACATTGAAACATGACAGTACAGTCAAGATCTTAATTAAACACACGGTTTGGCAGCCATGCAAGGCGCCGCCTTAGAGGAGGTTACGGGTATCGAACCGCGATCCAATGCTCTCCTTGCCATGAGTGTTACCATTGCTCTACCCCCTCCCCAATGTGCACTTCTTGTGCTCTAGCATATGCACATTGCACACTTTCAGTTGCTGACCATAGGGATTCAACATGTTAAACCAGTTAATCTAATATTCTAATACTAGCACTGTGCAGTGTGCAATGTAGATAATTAATTAGATCAAAATATGTTACTGATGTTCTTAAAATAAGAGGTAAACTATGTTACTAATGTTATTATCATAGAGATACTGTATATTACTGATGTAATTACTATGTTGCAATAAAGGATAATGTGTTTGCGACACTAATCATCTTTGTAGAGATAAACTTCATCTGGGCTTTTCATCAAGTCCATCACACGTCGCAGGACTACAACCTAACGATTGGAATCCGTCTGCCAGCCTTCAACAGATACGTTGCAATCGTAAGATATCAGCGTATTACGGTGGATGGATGGAGTAAATTGATCGGTGACTGGCTGGATTTCGACTGACTGACTGACTGACTGGCTGGCTGGCTGGCTGACTGGCTGGCTGACTGATTGATTATCTGACTGATTGATTGGAGGTTGGATTGAAGATAATTGGTTAGCTAAGTATTAAAGCAAACTGTAAGCAAGCTACTTTGTTTTCCTTGTACTGATCTCTGGTTAAAAAGTGTTCAATAGATTTAGGCTAGCGCTTTATTGAAACGTCTGTATGTAATTTTGCAGCTGTTCTATCTGCCGTGCGCCTTCTTTTTCCCACCCTCGGTCTTCTACGTCCACTACCAGCTGAACTACATCTTTCAGCTGTGGATCCACTCAGACGTAAGCTAATCTAATGACTTCTATCGCGCCTTTATTATAATAGATGATCATTTGAAGTGAAACTGAGGAAAGATTAATGGTCGATGTCAAAGGCCGTGTTGACAATAAGAAAAATGAATAATGAATTGAAAATGAACAATGAATGAAAAATTAATAATGAATGAAAAATGAATAGTGAATTATGAATTGTGAACGAAGAGTGAATATTTAATAAGGAAAATTGAATAATGAATGAAAATCAATGATGACTGAAAAATAAATAATATATTTTTGTCAGCTGAGCTGTTAGTTCTAATACATTTTATTTTGTTCGACGCTATTCGGCGAGTTCTGGCCAACACAAAAAAATGAGTGTTGGCCTTCTAGATGGCCAAAGATTTGCCTCAATTAAACAATGGGATCTGTGACATGTGGCGTGAAATTCTTGCAGGTCTTTCCCAAACTGGGATGGATTGATTACCTGATAAATAACCCGAGTCTACACCGAGTTCATCATGGCAGAAACCGTTATTGCATCGACAAGAACTATGGAGCCGTCTTCAGTTTCTGGGACATCATTTTCGGTAACTATAATATTTTGCCCACCGTGTTTGGCTGTATTTATGTACAGTATGTATGCACGTATGTATGTATTTTTACATGTGAGTAATGCATATGTTTGTATATATTATGCACTCATCGACCCAGACTTTTCATGCTGTAACCTTGTCTGGGCCTCAAACTATAAATCAGTGTTTAATAACTGATCGTTCTTCATTAGAGAACTGTTCGTATCTTAGCCAAGATCTCCATTACCAGGGTTGTTACCAGGAATAGGACCCTATTTAATGACTACTTTTGTAAATCTGCTAATATTCACTCTTATAACAAAAATGCACATGAATCATACAGATCTGAATCTGCAAGAACCAACTTAAAACTGTTCTCTATCAAATGCTTTGGAGCTGTTATTTGGAATGGTTACTACATGAACTGCATCATGGACATAACTTATCTATATTTAAATTTTAAAAATGCACAGGCAAATCGGAGTAAAATTGCATGGTATAGGGTTAATAAGAAACCTAAAGAGTCAGTGACAGTGACAGTACGTTAGATGAATTAGGAACTTGAAATAATAGGCAGAGGAGTCAGGCAAGGCTGCCCACTATAAGCTATGCTGGTCAATATCTACATATAGGTGCTGGCCACAGAAATGTTTGAGAATGTTGATGATACCGTTAAATTTGGGACATCTCTACTTAATGCTGTTAGATTTACACATGAACAGAAAATTTTGTCGGCACAGCGCTGGACTGTAGGAAATAAATATAATCGATGTGTTTAACTTCTCTTGGGAAAAAATGGTACGAATTTTAGTAGGCCTATAAGCGTGATGAAGATGAGGAGATGGAAAGGAAAGAAGAATGCCTATTGTCATCAGTTAGGTTAATCAGTGGATGTTTGTATGTGTTTGTATATAATAGTCATTTATACTGCGCCCGCTTAGTTTGACTCTGATTTGAATTGTAGGAACATTTGAACGCGAGAAAGAAGGCGAAGAGATCTACTATGGCCTCGTTCACAGTATCAATTCCTTCGACCCATTGTACATCCAGGTAATAGCGAGATCTGACCTTTATGTTTTAGCATAAAATAGTTGTACGACAATTCGGAATATGTCCTTTATCAACAGAGGTCGGCTTGACCTTCTTGACTTGGGTATTGTCACGACATAATTTCCAAGGCGACGTTTTGACCCAAGGGATCCTATTGACACAAATGGACAAGTAAAAAAGTATACCTATTCCTCATATATATAATATATATATGGCACCATGCACACTATTCCATGTATATAATATATATATATATATATATATATATATATATATATATATATATATATTTGGCACCATGCACAATCGGAGAAAATACAAGCACAGAGACTCCGGATGTTCGGTCACTATGCGCGAAGTGAAGAACGCCAGGACCATGCAAGAGTTCTGCGCGCCATGATCCGCGATCCTCCAATGACCTGGAAAAAAGACCGCTTGGACGACCGAGACACACATGGACCCGGACGGTTGGCGCAGACCTGCGGCCGCTGGGCTTAGGACTTAACACTGCCTGGAGTCGTGCGTAGGATCGTAGTGGTTGGCAGAGAATTGTGGAAACGGCCAAGCTTCGGAGTGATCACCATGCACAAGGATTGGTTTGACCTTCTTTGTTAGAGTATAGTTACGACACAATCATAACTTACATAACTGTTATTCTTCTGAACAGGTTCACCATCTGAAGTACATCTGGAAGAAAGCTAGGGAGTACACGCGTATCGGAGACAAGCTATCCATGTTCCTTAAAGGTCCCGGATGGGAGCCTGGTACACACAGACTGGGAAACTACGAAGATATTCCCGAGGTAGGTAATACATTGGTAAAACATGTTACTGAATTGAAATTGTAAGTGTAATTGTAAGAAGATATGTGTTAGTGTTCAAAGGAATTTACTGAAATCAAGTTAAGCAGCTTTCAAGTGTCTATGAGTCCTTCAATTTTCAGCATGTGCGCATGTTTGTTAACTGAGAGTTAAGCATACCGAAACGGTAGAATATGTCCACTGCTATAATTCTCCTCTTGATTTCAGCATGACATTTCCTAGCTTTTACGTAGTGTTTTGCAATTTCTAGATTATGATCACGCTTGTACGGGAGCTAAACATTGGTAGTTGTATCTTGCATACCGTATTGTAACCTACACTTTTTGTATATGCATATGTATCTTAGTTTCACGACTCTTGCAGTTTGACCTGTAATATACTTACTCAGGAACATTGCGGTTTTAAGTATTTTCTCAAATCGATCGAAAGCCGGCGGTTACGTGCGTCCGGTGGTGGTAGGTAACTCCAGACAGATGTCCAAGCTTCTGCGAAACACCATGAACATGATCTAATCAAGTCTTGGCGCTAGAATGTGAAAGTTGTTTTGAAGGCAATGACTAAAGTAAGCCCTATCCTACTCTTTTGCTTTAGGTGCCAGATGACAAAGTGTTGTACAATACGAAGATGCCGACCTGGCTGAAGCTGTACGTCGTGCTCCATTTCTTCATCACTATGGCTCTCTTCAACCGAATCAAAATCACAAAAGCGGTGAGCAAATGAAATCGTCTCTGCTCAATCTGACTCATCTTTATAGGTACTTCTGATCGGACATTTTGTAGCGCTTTTTAGTAAGGCTATCGGTGAACGTACTTTTATATCAGCCTCGCCTACTGTCTGAAGGAAAATACCTTTACTCATAAGGTCATACCAACAACCCTATCCTTCAAGCGACAACTTAAAACTTTCTATTTCGCGAAAACATAGGTCACTTAGCTTCAACTCACTGCTCTTTATTGTCTCTCCCTCTCCTTAGCGACTGGCCGCGCCTCTAATTCAAGTATTGACCTGTGGTAGGCAGGGGCGTCTATCCCCCCTAAGTCATTGGAGCAACGTCCCTTTTCTTCCTCTTCTTCCCCCCTTCCCGTTCCTTCCCCCTAAAATGGTGGCACACACACTGACAGATCTCCCCCCCTTATTTCTTGGATGGAGCATTTGCTCCAAGGTTTCTATGGTGTAGACGCCCCTGGTGGTAGGTAAATCTCATAGTATTCATTCAACCATAGTGGATGGCGTTAATGTCTGGATTTGGAGAGAAAAAATTGTTCATTTGCAAATACAAGTTGTAAGATGTCAATAATTATATTATATTTTCACATTTTCTTAACCTCCTAATAGACCGCTGTTCATATAGTATAAGATATCTACGCCAGAATACATTCACAGACTTGTCAGCGAATACTAGATGGCTTTGCGTCTCATAGTCATTAGTAATTGTTGGCAGGGTTTTAGACTGGTTGTTATTAACTGGTTGTTCACTGGTTATTGACCTATTGGCTTCGAGGCGGTCATGAGACATAGTTTCCAACTGTCTGAATAACAGTAACGGTAATGTGAAATTGTGTTATTATCTTCTTGTTATTTAATATTTTAGATTGTGTCATTACCTTGCGCATATTTTCACTCGGCCTTTGTGATATGGTCTGTGGCGTGCATTGGTTACTTCCTTGAAGTCAAGTAAGTACAGATTAATATATGGATTTATTAAACAGCCACTAAATAAAATATCACTGAAGTCGTTGTATCTATCTATGTATGTATGCATGCATGCATAAATGAGCATTAATTTACATGTATATAATATTATGTTTGAATGTGTGTTTGCAAGTATTTACAATTGTATATTTGTGTGCTATGTAATTTAATGTAGTGAAATGTAAAACGATGATTCATTGAACATCTTGAGTGACTTACGGTTTGTTATTTCTATGACGTTATGCATTCTGCGCTGTTGGTGACTTTCCTTTTAAGGGGCCATCCATATATTACGTACACAAAAATTCGGGAAAATTGGACCCCCTCCGCCCCTGTTCGCAAGCGTACTTTCTTCCACCACCCCCCCCCCTGAGTACGTACGTTTGACGCACCCCCCCCCCCCGATGACCAGCTGCAGAAAGTGTCTCCAGGCAGCCTGTCTGCACTTTAGGCCAGATTATTGAAGGGCCAATATAGACAAATTATAGGTGTCGTTCACAGCACAGAATTACTGCACGTGGCTTTTATATAATGTAATAAAATGCCATGGGACGACTATAGGATAATACAGAGTTATAAATAGGCTAATGTGGACGTCATAATTAGAAATTTATTTTGGGTACGTACACATTTTGTTACCCCCCCTTCCACCCCCCCCGTTCGCACCCGTACGCAAAATCGCCAAAATCCGACCCCCCTCCCCCCTAAGTGCGTACGTAATATGTGGATGGCCCCTAACCTGAGCATTGTTTGATCATTAATTAACTGTTTTATGACGTGTAACATTGTTTAGGGTAGCGTAGAGAGCTTCTCTGAATAGTTAAATGGTATTATAATATTATATGAATATAGTTAACATTATACTTACAAATGTCATTTGTCAGAGCTTTTGTTTACATTAGTTAGCAAGAAATGCGATTTAAAAGTGTTTAAACGAGACTCAATGCCTTCTGCATAGACATCTGATAATTTCTCCTGGCACGCCGACAAGTGGGACACTAAAGTCCTGCTAAGAAAGACGGCACTAATTGCATAACAAACAAATTTCCTGAGGATTCGTTCGTCAAATAACCAATCGGTCTTTTTTCATCGTCATGGTTGTGCTTTCTTCATTTTGCATAGATCCTACGCTCCGATCATCGAGGGAACTCGATGCGCTGCCTACTTTGTCCTGGAGATCTTCATCCAAGAAGTATTCTCCCAGAACATCTATCTCCTGTACGGCCTAAGATGCGTCTTCCTCCTCTCCGCTCTCTTCTGGATGTTCAACCTGAGAAGATTCAGTCAGGAGAAAGGAAAACAGAAGCCCGAATGAGAAGGACGTTCAGAATCCACTCGCGTTTCTCTTATTTTCTTTAAACCTGCATTGTTGTTCGTGGATACCTTGTAGATCGGCATCTACCAACAAGAAGTGTAAACAGTAATTTTCGACGACACTGACCCTGCAAATTAAAACGTTCTGTAACTCATATAGATGTAGACAACCTACAAATAGTGACAGTACGGAATGTGTGCAGTAAATGCAGGTTGTCTTACACGCTAACTTAATGATACACATTTTAAATGGTCCCTTACAACTATCGTCCACCAGCTCCAATCGTGTACATTTTGATTTAAATCATCCGTGAGGCTATACTTCGTTTGCCGTGTTCTTCCGCTATTTGCTTCGATAGCAAATCCTTTACCAAATAATTTCTTCACATTTTTTGTAATTTCCACAATAAATTCGATTTGATGCATTGGTTCAGAATGATGCAGTTCAGAGTTGTAATTATATGAAGCTTAACAGGTGAACAAACCAGACTGGACTACAAGGCAATGAAGGTCGGACAGGTAAACAAACCGGACTGGGCTGCAGTGCATTGAAAGTCCAGCAGGTAGACAAGTCGGACTAGCGCCGTTTTAACCTTACAGGGTCCATAAACATGTCAGCCTAACAGATTTTTTAAAGTTGCGATTTAATGTGAACTTAGCAGTTTCCCGAGCTGTCTATGACCGAATAGTGCACAGTGGAAGGCGTACATCACTGCTCTATACCTACATTTCACGATTGTAGGCAGTAATGCCAAACTGTGGCGAATTACACCGAAAGCATAAGCATAATGCATTCATAAAATACATGAGAAATTATTTCAAATTAATAAATAGCCATACAGATATCTTTAGCTGATGTTCAAATATGAGCATAGTGAATTGCTCAAAAACAGCCAATTCAAGAATTTATATCCAAAAACTATGACTACACGCAACTCGTGAATTAATGTATCCTGTTCAAACCCATGCAGACAGAAACCTGACCTTTCCACCTAAAAATATAATTAAAACAGAGGCAGAAACCAAAGCCACACCAGTTAATCGTGTGGGTTGTGAACATTCGATATTTAAATTTGAAACCTGCAGTGAGTCAGTCGGTCCTGTATAAACAACAGACAGGTTAACAATGCAGAGTCAGGGCTCACCTGTAACACGGGAGTCTAGGTTTTAGTAAACTATTTTGAAAAAGACAATGCAGTAAATTTCGTTGCATGAAACCTGCGCTGACCGTGATGAGCCGAGCGTCTGTAGAGTTTCACATACGTACATAATTATGCATCTGTTTGATTTATGCAGCTACCAGTTGAAGGCGCCAATCGTGGCCGACTTGTAGACTGTTCTGAGTGGCCATTTACACATTTCCTGACATGTTAGTGACTTGTAATCGAATCCAAATCTTAAGAAACCAAGACTAAATTCGTTTAATAAAAATATTTATACTCATTAATTAAAACAGCAATTAAAACAACAATTAAAACAACAATTAAAACAATAATTCTAAGCTGTAAGTCACAGAATGTATTCACCCCAGTCCTCAACCACCTATGCACAGAAAGCTCCTGGTCAGTTTGCTCTCTGATTGGAATTATATAAGTACTCAGTTACAATTACAAAGTCACAGGCTCCTTGAACTTATTTATGTCAGATTAAACAGACTATGTATGGCCAGACCAGAATACTCCTGCATGCATAGATATATCATGTAAATGTTGAGACTTTGTCGATGTTCCATACAGATGCTATGTAAAGACTGAAGATGGGATAAACTGATTTTAATTCAGCTGAGGCTATCTGTTTATCTGACAGAGAGGAAAGCTTCTGAACCGCTTTAAAACACCTTGCTACAGCCAGTGTCTATCAGCCTCCTGATCTCACTATAGTGTCTACTGTTACCAGCGATGGTTGTGCTAGCGTTTAAAGCCGATACAATCGAAGGAATTCATCGGTTTCAATTAGTTCCACACCATAATGGTTGACTTAATGTACCAGTCCAATTATAGGAGCTGAAGACCTGCGTGGACTCGAATATCAATTATCAAAGTCATCCCGGTTGCTATGGCAGCGCGCACTTTAAATACATGCCTTAACAAGTCCGTATCTCGTTGAGCATAACCAGAACTGGTCGACTAAATAATTCCATGATTCTCGTTAACAAACATACATCTAAAGACACAAACACGGATGCTGGCATTCATTGAAACAAGTGTAAATGCGGGTCGAGCATATATATTTACCTGCACATACACATAAACACAAATATATACAATAACACACACATACATGTACATACACATATACATATATATACACATACACAGCGTGTACACTTGCACATATACATATGCATTTGCACACTATATCGATGCATGTATGTATGTGTGTGTGGTTCAAGTTACAGTATGAATGCAGGTATGTAAGTCTTCTGCATGTCGGTCTGTCATATAATCAGTAAACATATTGTGGTTGGCGCCTTTAATGTATCTTCAGTGACAAGTAGTCTGGACCAGCACAAGTGGAATAGATCCCCAGCTGAAAGTTAAAGACGCACGTGTAACACTTATATCATCATCATCATCGTCATCGTCATCGTCATCGTCGTCGTCATCATCATCATCATCATCATCAGCATCATCATCATCATCATCATCATCATCATCATCATCATCATCATCATCATCATCATCATCATCATCATCATCATCATCATCATCATCATCATCATCGTCATCATCATCATCGGTGACCTTTATGCACTAATAATACTAACTATAGAAAGAACACTAAGAATAACAGTTACACAAACAATGGCAACACCACCAACATTAATAATGAACCAATTTCAAAAAGATAAGCAGAACAAGAACCACAGTAGTAATAGTTGTGGTGGTGATAGCAGAAGAAGAAGAAGAAGAAGAAGAAGAAGAAGAAGAAGAAGAAGAAGAAGAAGAAGAAGAAGAAGAAGAAGAAGAAGAAGAAGAAGAAGAAGAAGAAGAAGAAGAAGAAGAAGAAGAAGAAGAAGAAGAAGAAGAAGAAGAAGAAGAAGAAGAAGAAGAAGAAGAAGAAGAAGAAGAAGAAGAAGAAGAAGAAAAGAAGAAGAAAAGAAGAAGAAGTGATAGTAGTAGTAGTGTTACTACAGAAGTAGTAGTAGCTGCAGTAGCAGTAGTAGTAGTAGTAGTAGTAGCAGTAGTAGTAGTAGTAGTAGTAGTAGTAGTAGTAGTAGTAGTAGTAGTAGTAGTAGTAGTAGTAGTAGTAGTAGTAGTAGTAGTAATAATAATAATAATAATAATAATAATAATAATAATAATAATAATAATAATAATAATAATAATAATAATAATAATAATAGCAGTTATTTGGTAATAATAATAATAATAATAATAATAATACAATAGCTTCTTTCTTAAATTTATGCTGCGCCAATATCTAATGATCGATGGCGCTGACACACTTTTTGCATTAAGAACTTGCTGACATTGTAAACCTTATCTGCTTTGTCCTAGCAACCGACCCCAGATAACCTCAAACGCCTATAGTTCAAGCCAAGGGTTCAACCAACCAGTTTGACCTATATATACGCATTGACCTATATATATTTTTATGTTTTGCTGAAAATACAAAATATAGGCCTAGAGCAACTATACAACAGTGTAGGAAAATATAGTCTCTCGTGCACTTGTTCCTGCCTAGGCCTATGTACATATGCACGGGTTCAACATACAGAAACGTGATATACGTACAATCTCAACTGTTAGCTGACTGATTAAAAGCGCCGCGGTCGGTGTAGTCGGAATCCAGTATGGGTCTGAGCATGTCCACACATACCAGAATATAAACATCTGACTGTACGGACCGTCTTATTATTATCATCGCATGCACAGCACTGGCTCTCGCTGAGACGTACACCGCTTGATGGACGCCAATGAGTCCCACAGGCCGTGGAAACATGTTTGTACACGTCCTGAGCGTTAGAGCCAACAGCGTCAAACGCCAGCTGAAGATCGATGGTGCATGAGATCAGTGCACTGATAACGAATGAACTGCATTTAGATATTTAACAACTGCATGGAGGATTGGATTTGAAGACCTTGACTGGAAATTTGCTCCAAGGTAGGAAGGCATTTTAGTAGTATCAAGTGTTTTGCAGCGACGTCTTTTGGGTGCCAGAGCCGTTGAGGTCAACTTTACCTTACGTTACCTATCTTATATTACCTCATATTACCTTATCTGACCTTACCTTATTTTACCCTCTTTTGCCTTACCTCATCTTACCCTATCTTACCTTACAATGATGATTGCCGTCTAGTAGCCACTGTCGTTCTGCAAACGAGTTTTTCTCTGATCGATGCAGGTATTTTATTGGCTGTGTGCATTTGTTTACCAATGACTCCACAATTGGAGATTTATGTCGAGGCCTGGCATGGATCGATGGATTGGCGAAATGAATCATAGGCAGCAATTTAAGACCTAACTATGTCAACAGTGCCGAGCTGTGCGCGTCAGAGAGCAAACCGATTCGAAGACATTTGTATGGCGCCAAGCTAGATAATTAAACAACGTAGGGCGACAGAGTGTTGTTGGCCTATGTGTGTCATTATGTTTTTCTGAACATTTATATAGCGTCTAACTTTCTCGAGAAACGGCCGTTACGCTTGTTAACAATATGGCCACCAAAGATTGCGAGAGAAAGTAGAGCGCTGCTCGCTACCGAAAAGAATATCGAGTAAATAAGTACCTAATGAACCAGCAAGTGGTTCCCACGACGAGTTACGAAGTGCCAGAAAGATTATTCCTCAATGTCGTATCACTCTTCAGATTATCCTATTAAAGATTATCCTATTATATTTATTATCCTATTTGGCGTATCCTATGAAGATTATCCTACTAAGGTTATCCTATTAAGATTTTCCTTTTAGGCTTATCCTATTAAGATCAACCTAGTACAACTGTTATCCTTTTAAGATCACCCTACTAAGGTTATCCTATTAACATTATCCTATTAACAGCATCCAATTAACAGTATTCCAGTAACATCATCCCATTAACATTATCCCATTAACATTATCCTATTAACATTATCCTATTAACATTATCCTATTAACGTTATCCCATTAACATTATCCTATTAACATTATCCTATTAACATTATCCTATTAACATTTTCCTATTAAGCGGTCGTTTCTCGACATCAAGTGCCTCTTAAGCACTTTTACGAGCTGCATTGGTTTTCCCCCAATCTCTTGTAACACACTCTCGTCGTTAAATTGTTAAGCACCTCTAACCAGTGGCGTCACGACTCACTAGGGTTTGTGTAATCGAGTGCGGTAAGTCATGGTGTCACCCTCATTGGAAGGTTCATAGCATAGAGTTTCAGCTTTAAGTCAGTTGGTACTAATACAGTACATGTAAGCTAGGATTACGAAAATTGTCATGTAGTAATCCGTTATTGTTAATTTAAAACAATAGAGTCATTTTGTCATGTTGGTGTAATCAGGTGCTGAAGGTGTCCCTGGTGCGGCCCACACCCCCCCGCCATCCACTGGTGACGCCACTGCCTCTAACACGGCTGTCTAACAGTTCTAGAAATAATTATGAAGTCATCTTAAGTTTAGCTGAAAGTTTCTTGTACATCAGCCAGAACTGCTGGATTTCAAACGGGTGCCGTTTCAAATAGACGATCCTACTTTACCAGTGCGTGTGAACGTGCGTTTTAAGGGACATGCTAAGAGGGGTGCTCGATAGTGTAGTGGTTAGCGTGCTGGACTGCCAATCGAGAGCTCGGGGGTTAAAATTCCCGCCAGGGCAGAAATTTGGTTCCTGATTTCTGCCCTATCTGCTCCACCTAACCAACTCAGCTATAATGAGTACACTGACCGTACACTGTCGGTAGAAAGATGGGACGGCGAGGAAGAGGACTGACCACCCGCCGTCATATGCCGAGGTTAAGAAAATGAGGTCGCTAACACTTCATATCCATGGCTGCATCAGGGCTCGCTTAAGGGTCTGCTCTTCTATTCTTCTTCTTTTTCTTCTTTTTTTGTTTTTCTTCTTCTTCCTCTTCTTTTTCCTTCTGTTATTTTCTTCTCTTTCTTCTTCTTCTTCTTCTTCGTCCTCATCACTTTCTGGTTTTAATACACGCTCGTCGTTAAAAGGTTAGGTAAGAGTAAGATAAGTTGACTATGAAAACTCTTTGACGTGTTCTTTGTATGATTTTGACAGTGGTTGCCATTAGGAAAAGTGTCGGCTTCTTACCACAACATCACTGGATGAACTTCAGGTGCGTTTCGTGAAATTAAATTAGGCTAACTACTCTATAATACTAAAACCCAAAGGAACTCATGCTCGATTGTTGTGTTATCTATTTCCAAGTAGCCACGAACACCTGAGTCACACCTGTGAGGTCATCTAAATGCAACAAAATTTATGCAGATAATAAATTAAGGTTAGTTCATATAAGTTGCAAACACGAATGCTTAGTGCATGCTACAGCATAATGCAATATTTGAACACTAGAGTAAATCGTGGCTTAATTTAACATCAGTCTGATGAGGAAAACATTTTTGACAAGAATGCTTTATTTTGTATAAACTATATGTAAACCAAACTGCGGTATGAACAGTTGGACCTAGTAATAAAGAATAATATGCTTACTTACTTACTTACTTATTACTTAATGTTACTTTTGCTAAATTTGTTACTTCGTCGTATCCTACGTAACCTCACCTTATATCACACCACTTTACCTTGGTTCACAACTACGCATTGCAATGAAAATCAAACCCTCCAAGATATTCTGCCATTCATATGAGAAGCCTTTGAAAGTCAGAGGGAGATACTGAAAAATTTCACTCCACAATGAAGAGCTGATATCTAAGCTTAGCTTAGCGCATCAGTAAAAGCCAATAGAGAAAATTCAAATTACTTGCTTAAAAACTTACAAACAAAAGCATATTACCTTTAAATGGATAAAAACGAGGATACTATATAGTATTGTATAGGCCCTATAACTTATGAGAAAAAGTTAGATACTCGTCACAACATAGCGAGACACTACAGCTCAACATAGCCATAAATTATTAAAGCGAAGTGCCACATACTAGACATGAAGTGATTTGAAACTGTATGCCCCACTGGTTACGCAACAAATACTCAACATGAAATATTTAGCTATGTTGATCTGGGCATAATGTCGTGAGCGTGCATATCAACTACTTTTTGCCGATCACTTAAAAGGACGAAGTTCTTCTTAACTGAGAGACACGAGACAACAGACAAGGATATCACCTTGAAAGCTCAGGTCAAATGTGCGTCTGAGGACCCATAAATCTACTTAATTCTAAGCTTGGTATTTATTTAACTTCTCCGAGTATTAATCTTCGATGTGAAATTTATTAGACTGGGTATGATTTTATACAATAATATTATTAACTTCAAAGCAAACTAGAATAGAATTTCATTTATAATTTGTCTGATTTATACGTTTACTTTCCACAAACTGAAATATTGACTGGAATACAGACTCAAACAGAATTTATTAAACTACAGCTGATTTCTTACCAGCTAAATTATCAACTACACCGGCATCTACTCGCTTGCTGAAGACGTTTCTGTTTCCACGGGGCTCATGCACTTAGGGCGCCTCTGAATAGTTTATACTGCGAGAGGCGCCTTATAAATTACTAGATACGATACGGTACGATACGATAATACAAACCAACGGTGCTTAGCGGTAGAAGTGTAGAACCTCGATGAAAACTGAATAGATTTAAGGACAGAAAATTCTGTAGGTCAAAACTCCTCCAGTGCAGGCACGGAAGCCAACGCATTTTGATGAACTGAACACATTTTGGCCTATTTGGGCTACTTGTTGTTGCATGATGCTTATATGCATGATACGTAGGTGTCTGTCTGTAGATAGAGCATTTTTAGAAGCCTATCGAAGGCGCTATAACCTTGCAAAGTCGGATATATTCCGTAGCACCACCAGGCCTCTCTCTAACTATTCAAGATCAACTTCGATTTGGCATCAATCTCCTATCCAGGGTTCCTCACCTCCCTTCAACCTCAAATTGTACCTTGTTTACAAGGGGGAAGAGCTAATATCAGTGGCATTCTATGCTTCCGACATATCCGAAAAAGGTAGGATAGCGTACCGTCCAGTTTTTCAATAATCTCCTAAACTGTAAAGACAAACATACCATTGAAGTTATTGAAGAGACACATGCAAATACTTTAGTAATTAATTGGCCACGGTCGCTTGATTTAAGGCTGTAGCCTCAGTTCGTAAATTGCTTAAAGGGCCTTCGCTGGTTTTGAAACAATGCCGTCTACGGACAAGTGCGAACACGAATGCTTAGTGCATGCTACAGCATAATGCAATATTTGAACACTGGAGCAAATCGTGGCTTAACTTCCCACTCGATGATTTACAATCTGCGAATGGTCGCAAGATCAGGGCTCTCGGTGCGTTTGAAGTGTGTTCAGACATGATGAAAAGTAAACATATTAAGTGTAAAGGTGTGCTATTGCTTGATATTAAAATTGGAGTGTCTCAAGCTGTTATCAAACAAAAATAGTCTAATACATGAAGATCAATGCAACTGTTTCTCATCCAAATAAGTTAAACCTTAGCTAAAACAATATTTTTCACATGATAATTTAGCCTTAGCAAATGTCTCAAGCCGTTATCAAAGAAAGTAAATAACCTGTAGACCAATGTCACTTTCATCCAAGTTAGTTCAACTATCACTAAAACAGTATTTTTGCAGTGAGAATTTAATGGCCTTAGCGACAGTTACTCTGACTTTAATGTTTGTAGCAAAGTATTTAGGTAAACACTTTTATCAACAGAACCGGATGTTTACCTAACCTGCATATAAATTCTAACTTAATAAGAGTAAAATATTGAACAGCTAAACTTAACAGTAGGTCGATCGCTGTGTTCGTCCACTGAACCCAGATAGGATATGTGCTTTCTGGTATTCAACGCTTTGGCAAGAGCTCTCATTTTCAATGTTCAAACCGAAGAATCGAGATAAATACTTTATCAAATAGAACCGCATTTCTACCCCATCTTCATAACGACCCCTTTTCTATTATATTCCAGTGTATCTGTAAAACTTGGGGAAAAGACTTCTGACGAGCAGAACAGACAACAGCAAAACGATTACGCAACTGTGATTGCTAAAACCATTAATAAATAACATTGGATTACAAACACGCCTGTAATACATTTGTGGAGTTTTGAAAGGCAGAATTTGTACAATACAAACTGACTGAGCGAACTACTTAGAAAAGTTTATTAAATGTGTGGAGCGATAAAGCTTAGAATAGGCTAATTGACCGTGGGTTTTCTCACTCCAAGTTGGTAGAATGAGTTAGCTGGCAATTACTGCAACTTTGAAGCCATATGAAGGTCCTCGGGGTTATTACGTTTCTGATATTTGTTAGATAGAATTACCTTCTGGTAAATCATAAAATAATGTAGAATCGTACATTAATTTTCGCCATTTCAGATCAAATATTTTAATACAGTATTGGTTAATGTCAATCAACTAAAATGTTTTTGTCTTTTTATTCCAACTTCAGGAAATAAAAAGCCAATCTGCCATTTTTAACTGTTCTTTTAGGTTTTGCCGACATCTCGAGCTCAGCGTCTTGATTACACACGGAACAATGGATGTCAGAGTTTAGCTGAAAGTTGCTCCGTGGTAAACGCAGCATCTTCTTGTCGAACATGTCATCTCGCTTTGAATTGAGCAATGAACCTGCTTACAGCAATAGCTACAACTGGCGGTCGTCAGCCAAACTAGAATTGGATGAACTTGAAAAGGGCAACGCAGCTCAGAAGTCTGTCGCGAAAGGGGAAATGTACGATAGCGACTATGGGAAATCGCCAATCACCTTTAGCAAGTCGGCTCCACTGACGAGGTCCGTCGACCTGTTCGCATCATCCGTCGGATATGATGTTAGCTCTAACGGGATTGACGGTCAATATGGAAGACCAAACTCACCAGGAAATCCAGCTCAAAGTTTCAGCAGGACAGAAACGCCACCTGGCAACAGAAAGTCGAATAACGAATTCACTAGATCCATCGATTTAGGAAGCTACGCCTCGCGACCCTCATCGTCACACAATTATCAAAACAGCAGACCAAAAACCGCAGTGGCAAGAAAGGGCGGCGATGACCGTGTAAAGAGCCGGCCGCCAATTGCCCCAGGCAGGCCAAGGCCTCAACCTAGCGACACACTACCAAGGTCTGGCACACCCGCATCATACAGCACGGCACACAGCAAAACGGCAGCTATTGAACGTAACAGTTCCTCATCTAATAACAAACGAGCTCTGCATAGTTCCATTAATTCGCTTGATAATTTGAGGCATGCCGATCTACAGCAGTTGTACGATAAATACAGCACAGTTCCAGCTTCTAGTACCAACTTCCGTTTAGAGAGACCTGGATCGCGCCATTCCGACGTAGGTCCCTTCAGTAACGTCCAACTTGAATCCAGTCTCGGGACTACGGGATTAAGAAACTCCTCAGCAAACGCTGTCAACACTCTTTTGTCGGACTCCAGACCAAGATCTGCGCTCGCCGGCAGTCTGACTCTACTGGAGCCAAGCGGAACACCGGTATACGGGCGAAGTTTTGCAGGCACTTCTGATTTTACAACTCGCGACAAGAGTAGTTCACTTAGGCACTCGACGGATATGAACCTAGGGGCCTCTTACGACGAAATCATTAAACGACTTCGAAAGATGGAAACTCAGACAGACAGAAAGAAGCCGGAGTCAGAGAGCGTGACACTTCGTTCCAGTCCCTATGTTACAAACAATGACTTCAAGAAGAGATCCGCAGATGAAGAATACTCGACTAAGAGAGTATCCGATGAATTTGGTGACACAGATGACTTGAAAGACTTCTCGGTGTACGACAGGAACTCAACGAGAAGCAAAGACAAGTTTCAGTACAAGGACGGAACGAGGCCTCGCGTCACTGGAAAGGCTACAGAAATTTCCGATAAATCCAAGACTTACATTGATCTGAGCAATAGGACAGGAGAGAGAATGTCTGCTTACTCGAAGAATGGCGCTATCGAAAGTTGGCTACGAGGCGTAACAACTGAATCAAGTGATTTATTCACTGAAAAGCTGCACGATGACAAAAGTGCATTCCAGGACTTAAATTTCAACAGTGAGGACCATCTGGAATACAACGAGTCTCCTAAAACGAGGAGGTCCCTAAAAATGTACGACACATCCAACGTCTACGAGGAAAAAGCACGAAATGAAAGAAGTAGAAATCTCTCAAACGACACGTATCAAAGAGCGAATTCACCAGTAAAGCAATCCGTGGAAAAGAGTAGCACGATCTTAACCGATTCCATCTACGATGTTGACAAGCCAACTCACGCCACTCGAAGAGGCTTTGAACCTGACATGCCTTTGGCAAAACGGGAACGAGACAGGACCGATTTGAGCTCCTACGATCCAAATGCGCGATCAGACAGCAGACTGTCTCTGCTAAGAAAGTATCTCGATCAAGCGGATTGCATCGGAACGCAGGCCGTTTCTTCTGCGGTTGACAATGGTTACCTCAAACTTCCAGATGAACTGGGAATGGAAGACTTACGTAGAAGCAGTTCTGCACTTGATCACAGAAATTCTACGCGCAGCACAAGTCACCTTAACGGCTCATCAAGTCGCAAGATGTCGTCAGACTTGTCCTATCTCGGAAACTCCTCAAAACCTGTTTACGCAACGACGACACTGGCCAGGACTTCAAGTAGAGAAGCATTCAAAGACAAGGATCTCCAGAGCGGCATTTCATTATCACGGGACAAACCAGATAGCTACCAAAAGTCAAATAATAGCCAAAGACACGAAGATCCGACTTTACGCAGCGAAAGAAATTTCCAAAACTCAAATGGAAATAGCTTCATTGCGAAGACTTCATCGACGGAAAGACCGAGATCGCCAACAAGAAGCTTTGGTGAAACATTCACTGATAAAAAAGGATATGACATGACTGTTCACAACGGCGAGCTAACAAGATCGGAATCAGAAAATGAAAACCAACGTAAGAACAAAGACTACACAACAACCTCCATCTACGACGACAAGACACCTTCCTACTCATCGATTGGCCAGGACTGGATGTCAAGGTCATATGAAACATCTGCTCTAGGCGATGCTGGAAAGGCAGAGGAGGAGAAGAAGCACGATGTCAGCGGTTTCCAGCTAACAGGAGGATATGCAGATCCTAGAACACTCCTTAGCATATTGGAGAATAATAGAAAGTACAAAGCAGCCTCTACAGCTGATTTGAATCAAAAACCTGAGACTAAGTATTCTAGCAGGACAACCGCGGAATTGGCGAAACTGTCAGAGAACGCCAATTCAGGAGTAGGTACGACAACAGATTTTTTCAGTAGGTCTCCCAAATACGAAACGCGGACTGAAAATGAACCTGGTCAAGGTCGTTCCGCAAGTGACTTCAGCAGTCTGGGACCACCGAAGCGTGTTTGGTACTCTGAAGAACATCTTGCACCATCGACCATTGACGCTGATAACGACATCTCCGTCAGGTTTGACTATAAACCGGACACCTTTCGTTACGTCTTACGAAAGGATGCTGTAGATTCAGTAGTGGACAAGGTACCCGCGTCAAGCGGGGTTCACGATAGGACATCTGCGGCCGCTGGAGTTCGAAAATGGCGCTCGGATTTGGCTCTGTTTGAAGATAAACTGGAAAGCAAAGATCGACAATCAACGGCGTTTGACAGCCGGAACAGTGGATTGACTGTTCTTAGGAGTAGTAGTTTTCGAGGAACAAAAGAAAGCAAGACTCCAGACCGACGTCAAGTGACTTGGAAAGATGAAGTCCTGCATGAGAAGGAAAGCGGTGGCTACTCGATTGCCATGAACGGCGGCAATGTCACGTTGCAGGACAACATGTTTTCTAGTACAGAAAGAGCTGTGTCTCCGAGCGCCAAATTCTTCACGCCATCATTTGAAAGAATTCAACCAACTGAACGAACCAGCATCGTCGAGGATTCTACAGGTCTTGTGGAATCGCGTTCTTTGTATGAGAGCCTCACGTCACAATCACCATCCTCAAAGAGCTTCCTCGCGTCTAAATGGTCTGCTTCCGGTATAGATGACGATCGAGAGACGAAGCTCAAACAGACCTCGAGTGGTGATTCAAACCCAACTTCAGTCCATGAAACTCCCTCCAACTATCGACCCTCAAGTTCTTTGTATGAGGGCCTGAGATCACAGTCACCATCCTCAAAGAGCTTCCTCGCGTCTAAATGGTCTACTTCCGGTATAGATGAGGATCGAGAGACGAAGCTCAAACAGACCGTAAGTGGTGATTCAAACTCAGCGTCACTTCACGAAACTCCTCCCAACTATCGACCATCAAGTTCTGTGTATGACGGCCTAAGGTCACAATCACCATCCTCAAAGAGCTTCCTCGCATCAACGTGGTCCACTTCTGGCAGAGATGAGGATCGAGAGACGAAATTGAAACAGATCTTCAGTGGTGATTCAAATTTAACTTCACTCCATGAAACTTCTTCCAAATATCGACCATCAAGTTCTTTGTATGAGAGCCTAAGGTCACAGTCACCATCCTCAAAGAACTTCCTCGCATCATCGTGGTCTGCCTCCGGTAGAGATGAGGATCTAGAGACGAAACTGAAACAGACCGTGAGTGGTGATTCAAACCCAACTTCACTCCATGAAACTTCTTCCAAATATCGACCATCAAGTTCTTTGTATGAGAGCCTAAGGTCACAGTCACCATCCTCAAAGAGCTTCCTTGCATCATCGTGGTCTGCCTCCGGTAGAGATGAAGATCTAGAGACGAAACTGAAACAGACCGTGAGTGGTGATTCAAACCCAACTTCACTTCACGAAACTCCCTCCAGTAATCGACCATCTTACAGACCTACCAGTCGCCTTTCATCAACTTCGCACACTTACAGCGACCAAGAACCTCTTGCTACAAAGGCACCCAACATAGCCTTGTATGATGATTACAGTTTGGGGACATCAACCACAAATCAGTCCAAACCACCGCCAAACGATCAACCAACCTACAAACGTCATACACCAACAGACGACGGTGCTTCCACTAAGACTTCAGCGTACCTTACAACCGACTCTACACATAAATCCTCATATTCACCTACAAGCTACAAATCTACAGCTCTTCCCAATCCTCCAGACACTCACAATGATAACCTCACTGGCAACTATACTATTCCAAGCTCGGTCCTGAAAACGGAGAGGGAGCGAACTTATTCTTCCCCTTATAGTAGTCTGGGAATAGCAGAATTTTTAGCCAGCAAGTCCACAGGCAAATCAACCAACGACTCGAACCAACCAGGTGGCGATCTACAGGATAAGTGGCGTCATGTTACATCGAATGGAGTTTCCTCTTCTGAGGTGTCAGACAGCTATCGCCATTTACTGTCCAGTTCCATTTACGCAGGTTCAACGCACAAGGACTCGAACCACCTCACGCCTGCTTCCTTGCTCGATTCTTCCGCCAAAGAAATGAGTTCAACACGAGGTTTATTTTCGTCGCCTAAACCTCATCAAAGCGAATATGAACCCTTGAACCTAGCAACCAATTCGCCACACGACACCAGCCACCTAACGTCGAGTCTCCTGTCTTCAACGTACACCACCTCTGCCAAAGATAATTCGACTACGGGTCTTCCTTATAAGTACCTCAGCTACTCAAACCACGTTGCCCCCTCATCGAATTGCTCAAATGTCAACACATCTGGACAGTCATCCAACCACCTGTCCGATCCCTACTCCGGAATCGGACATCGCGTCGGACTTGCTTCTTCTCGCAGTACGTCGCGTGATGACCTTCGCCATCTTCGATCCGATTCGTTGACGAATGGCATTTCCACTGGGAAGGACTTCCTGTCAGGAGTGGCGGACAAACACGATGACGGATTGTCTCTTGTTTCGGAGACAGAGTTTGTGGTGATGAGGTCGGGGGACATTGTAAAGAGACCGTTCAAGAAATCCGAAAGAGGTGACGCACACACCAAAAGCCGCTACAGCAAGCCCATAGGTTCCACTCGCAATCTTTTGAGATGAACTAATCTGGCCATTTGCGAAACCGGAACATCTTATAGAGAAATATTACTTAAGCCATCCAGCCAACATCCAGCTAATAACTGAGGCGTCTGTTGGTGTTAGTGGATAGAGATGAGGCTATTTGTATGCCTTTGTTAACGGTTCCACCAACGTGCCTGAACTGTGGTGAAGCTAAGCGGTTTCCAATTACGATCCATACAAAACTGAATTCTGTCGCATGCTGTAGCAAGTTGAAAGTGGAATTTTATCTACCCAAGACTCACCACTGATTGATTGTAAGATGTCTAGGCCAATATAGTGTCTTAAATAAGCGTGTTTAATATCCGTTAAGATATCCATATTGTGCACAATGAGTGTATCACGACAGGCTACTAATATATATATATATATATATATATATATATATATATATATATATATATATATATATATATATATATATATATATCACGATACTTAATATAGTGCCCTTTAATTACCTCACAAAGCCCTGCACACGTGGCTATCTGCCTGATCTAAGCAAGTGTCTTTTAGGACTTTATGCCAATGTTTGCTGTATAGCAGATAAATGCAATAAGAGACTGTTCCAGGATGTCCAATACAAGGCACTATGGCCTCGATTTGAAGTGCGGAAGCTCGGCAGCTGCAGATCTCCACCACCAGAAGAGCGTAACGCTTTGTTTGCCGAAAATGAGAGAGGACTGAGTTCACATGATCGACTAACTACCCGGAACTTAACATATGCTTCCATGGACTTACTGTGTTTGTGCAGTAACCTTAACCTCAACCGTAACCTTTTAATTAGGTCTCTATAAATCGAACTTTTTATCTTGTATTTGCTCATCCGTTGCATGCATTTATGCTCTAACAAAAAAACTCTTTATTTGATTTTCACCTATGTCTTGGTTTCGTTCATTGCACTTTGTTTAACCACAGCTCAAAACTTCATTAAAATTTTTATTAAATATGCACTCAACAAAATCGCAAGCAAGTTACAGGATTGATATTGGATACCTATTTAACACTTCAACGACGAGCTGCATTGGTTTCCCAGTCACTTCTAGTACACTCTCGTCGCTAAAGTATTAAGCTATTTCAATTTACAGTCCAAAGTAGCTATAATTACATACTACTGATTTGAACGTACAATAGAACTTAACAAAATCTGTAGCCACACAGTGTCATAGCAAATGTCGTTTTATATCAGGAAAGAAAAAACAACTCCGTCGACTTTTAAATCGACTTGATGCATAAACGTATAAATTTTGACGAAAGTTTTGTGTGATTACAAAGTCACAGCACATGGCTAACGAATTGGCTACCTGCTTCCTCTGTATCGAAGAGTCTGTAAAATGGACAATCCTGTAAGATGATCACTGCATGGTGTCATTGAGCAAGATGTCAACACCAATGCAGAGTCATAGAGTTAGATAGTTGCACAGTTAGATGGTTACATAGTTAGATAGTTACATAGTTAGATGGTTACATAGTTAGATAGTTAAATAGTTACATAGTTACATAGTTAGATGCAATATTATAAACAGTTTCAGAATGTCTGATTTATATACAGTTAAACTGATAGCTATAGCTTTGATCTGAATAACATTAACTTTACATCATATATGTGTGCATGAATGTATGCATGTATGCAAGCAAGTATGCGTCTAGGCATTCATGTTTGCATGCATGCATGCATGAATGTATGTATACATGTATCTGTGTATGTATCTGTGTATCTTTGTATGTATGTATCTGTGTTTGTCTGTATGGATATGTGTATGTATGTATGTATGTATGTATGGATGTATACATGTATGTATGTATGTATGTATGTATGTATGTATGTATGTATGTATGTATGTATGTATGTATGTATGCATGCATGCATGCATGCATGCATGCATGTATGTATGTATGTATGTATGTATGTATGTATGTATGTATGTATGTGGCATTCAAGCAGCGGAGACATAAGCGAGAACAAAGGAACGTCATCATGGAAAGATGTAACAATTCTATTTATGCATTCACTAGTCTACAATTCTGCAGTCTATCTGAACAATAGATATTGATATAAACCTTATCCATGAATTGTATGATTTGTCCGTCTGTGTATCTGTCTAATTGCCTTCCTGTATGTCTCAGTATGCATGTGCTGGTTGTAGTATCGACGTCTATCAAAGTCTTTGATTCTAATGCAGAACAACCTTGGAACGATAACGATAGTTCATAGTCATGTATCTACCAAATATCAATTGAAACGAAGTTATCTGTTAAGAGACGCAAATATAGGGTTAGATAAGTTTTACAGTTAGAATCCGGAGATATTATTTGAAAATTGTCTCTGGTTGAAACGCTTGCTTGACTTTCAAACCAGCAAAAGACAGACTATTCGAATCTTCAGCTATTGTTTGTGAATGGTTAGAATTTAAATAAAATGCATGCGTTTGTTTTAAAATAATAGGCTTAGATATTTAAACTATTGGTATAGGTCACTTGTAATAGCATTATCAACCTTGCTATAGATAAGATAATCTCTTGGAGTTAGCTCAGCGCAGGAGATCAGATGCCATCTTACTTATGAACTGAAGTTCTTCCTGGCTTGTTTTTAACTCTGTCGTTTCCACCTGGAAGTGGTTTTTCAGTTCACCTGAACTCAGCTGATACACTTTCTACTTTCATTCTTTCGGTGATCTGACTCTGTCACGCCAAGAAAGCGGACTATCTCGACCACCTCTGGATGTAGACCGTTGAGAGTTGCTACGGTCTGCCGGAGCTCGCCAATTTTCTGGGTCAATGTCATCATTTGAAACTCTCCAGGATCCTCGAGATCTGGTTTGTTGGACATTCGCAGTTGATGCTCCATTTCGCATAAATGATGATGACGCTGTAGCTTTGCCAGATTGGCTGCCGTCTTTTGTCCTCCAATTATCGTAACTCGACCTATCACTCTGCCAACGGTCTTTGCTCCTAAATACTTGTCTCGATCCTTCAACCGATTGCTGAGTAGCTTTGGATGAGCCTGATTGAGCACGAGTCTGCGATTCTCCCGTTGCATCGACCAGTTGTTGTTGCTGTTTGTCTGAAGAATTTTCTCGATTCAGACGGGAATGCGGCCACAACACACTACCACCTCGTTCGCTTCTACCAGTATGTCCACCTCGAAAAGATGACTCACCTACGACTTTCTTTTCCGTTGTTCCATGTACACTTGTTGGCGTTGCTCTTGCCTTCAGATTAAAGCGAGGCACATCAGGGTTATTCTCTCCACCTGAAATGTCAACATTTCCACCAGGTACAACTTCTGCCAACGGGTCAGATTCACTGCAGTCTGTCATTTTCCGATATGACAAATCAGTTGCATTTTCGTAACGCTTGTAGTATGCCGAAGTGTCGATCTTTGTCATGACTGCCGTTTCGTCGAAATCAGGATTCAGGAAATAAAGAACAACATTGTGCAGCGGATGACATTGTGGACACAATATGTCAATTTGATCCATGTCGATTTTTTCATTTGTCGAGTACACGTGTCCTATTAATGAAAACGAAACCACAAAGGCACATAATTAGTTTTGTTACGAATATTTGAAAACAAAAAGAACTGATGCCCGAGATGTCGACTTTGAACGACGTATAGAAGACTATCCTCTGGGCACTGACCCTATTGGAAAGTTAGTTTAAAACTTCTGGCCAATAACCCCGAGTTTATATACTCCAGCTTATGTACATAAACATATCTAAACTTCGATACTATTTAAAAGGAAGAACTTAGGAAACTACTCATATGGCAGGATATGAATAATGTTCTATAACTGAGAAGTAATAAATGTTGAACAAAAGCGGGCTTAGCGAAAACTGAGAAAATTGTTACAAGGCTCCTTCAATGTTTACATAAAATAAAAGTAGTTCATTTTACGACACCATATTTGTGGGATTTTGTTACTTCAGTCACAGTTCAATTTGTCCATGATCAACTTCGCGAGCAAGTCCATGATAATTCGAGAGAAACAAAGAGGCTGTTGTTGAATAATAATTCAAATTTTGTTTAATCAAAATGTAAATATATCAAATCGGTTGACATAAAGTCGTACTATATAGAAGCACTGTGTGCACTGCACAATAAGTGTAATAAGCGATTTTGCATTGAACTCCGGCACTATAGAAGTAACTAATTAATAATGTTCTACAACTGAGAAGTAATGAATTTATAATGATGCAACAACAACAAATCTGATAATAATGAAATCTGAAAACAGACTAAAATATAAAACAATCCTATAAAAGCAGTCATTCTTTCATGTCAAGTCTTAATTATTGGACACTAATTAAAACCTTCTCTGTATTAATGGTCATGAAAATAATTCAAATTCTTACCAAGTCTGCAACACACCCAGTGTGACAGAAAGGTTGCATCGAGTTGGAGGTCATAAAAACTATTCAAGTGATCAACATAATCTGTTATCTGGTCTTTTCTGTCTTGAGGCGAAAGTTTCTTAGATAATTTTCGGTTCAATTTTTCAATTTTAGTCCAAAGGCTTTGAAAATTGTCTTCAGTTGCTTCGATGCATTTTAACGCATCGAGACGTTTTCTGCATTTGTCTAATACACTAAGATTTGGACCTCTAACGAAAGTCATCAGGCGACGCACTTGCACGGCCATGTATAGTTTGTACATCATGATGACGTCGCCAGCTAACCTGGGTTTATCTTCAAAGTAGAGATCTTCTTCGGAAATAAGTTGCCGAATGCTTGACAGACTGGCTTTACATTTCTCCATGCTAACTGAATTATTTCGTTGCGATTCCACGACTTCAATCTCATGCAAGATGCACAGTGTTCCAAGTTTGATTCTCTCATTAACTCCTAGCTGGCTGAGTTTCGCTTTCATCTCAATGTTACACTGTTTGGTCTGCACCAATAAGTTGACGTACTCCTCTATCGTTCTCTTCAGATTCCCACTGGCATTTATCAACTTCTTAGCGGTATTCAAGCTAAGTTCGTGTCTTCGAATGTACTGGTTATATCTCGGACAGAAATCAACTTTCTCAGAACACACAGGGCAAAGCAAGAAACAGGAACTGTCAAGAATTCCAGGCAGTTGTTGTACGTTTTCTTGAACCCAAACGTCCATGGCAACAACCTCAACAAAATGACGACATGGTTGCAACTCAAGAAATCTTGACTCGTTGGATAGAATGGAAATATCCTTTGGCCATATCCTTTCCATGAATTGTTTTTTCCTGCACCTACGACACCCCGAAAGACAGATTTCGCCACATAGTCCGCTGCAGATATGGCCACAACCCAGTGGCTTCCGACACGGATGATTACACGGAGGACGATTGCACGGCTGACTGCAGACTGCAGTACATGAGTAATGTGGACAATTCCAATCACAGAACCGAAGGCAGACGTCATGCGACTCTGTGCATCTGCAGCTGGCGACATGGCGATGGAAACACCTGTGTGATGAGAATTCACGGCAAGTTCTCAATGGAGCATCACACAGACTTTTATGATGACACAAAGAAAACGGCTTATTAAAGATCTGATTGCATTTTCCATGACTTTTAGTCGCAACGCATACCCTGCATGTCCGAGTACATCCATGCCCACACTCCAATTTGAAGTCGCAAATATTCAGACAACCATTGCGATATGTTGTAGGCCTATTTGGCGCCCCACGCTGAAAGTTAAACTTACTGCTTGTTAGTTTTATCGTTTCATCGACAACAGAAGATTTCATTTCCTTGTCGCAGCATTTAATTTCTTCAGTATGTCCATATTCACAGACTTTAACTTTGACCTTCTGAATACATACATTTGTAGTGGGATCTAGAGAGCACTTTATGGTAGCTATATGCTCGCACGTTAGCTTCTTTTCAACTTGTTGATGGCATACAACGGATTTCGGATCTTGATGACATTCCATTGTGGCAACATGGTCGCATGGTAGAGTTTTTTCAATTTTCTGATGACACACAAATAAATGTGAATCCAGAAAACAAACTGTCTTAGCAATGTGCTTGCACGGACGTTCCTTTTCTATTTCAACCTTGCACGTGGTCGTGCATTCAACAGCTCCACAATTTTTTTGGCATCTGTGACCACAAAATAAGATTCTTTCACAAGGCAACTTGCAAATCATATGGCTGGAAGATTGGTAACACTCAACCATGTTGACATGATTACACTGCGGAAGTATTTTTTCCACTTTATAAATGCAATTTCCGCAGAAATCTCCGCATTTTTTCTGGCATCGGTGACCTTCCGGGCAACTCTTCTCACAAGGGAGTTGGCAACGATGCTTGCTTGGTTCCCTGTAGCATGGCATGTTTTCCATGTGTCCACAACTAGGCAAAACCTTCTCCATTGCTACCTCGCAGGGATCACACTTCTGATGACATAGTTCCGGACATGAATGACCAGCGGGACAGGTTCGGTAACACTTAATTTGGCAAATATAGAAATCCACACGTTCATAGCAAGGGATCATTGCTTTGTGCTCACAGTAGGGTAGAACCTTCTCTACCATCACTCCACAGTCTCCGCAAGGTTCGTGACATTTTCTCTCACATGGATGATCGTTAGAGCAAGTTTTTTTACAAGCTTCAAAGCAATTGTATGGTAGGCCTGAGAGGTGGCATGGACGTTTGACGACGTGACCACAAAGAGGTAAAGTTATCTCGACATCAGCGGTACACAAGTGTTTTCTCAGGTATGTCGATTCTTCCATGTGGCAAGGCATTATCGTCTCATGTTTACAAATAGACAATATTTTCGTAACAGGAACCCTACAGACATCACATCTCTCACCACACAATTTCGGACAAGGATGACCACTAGAACAAGACTTTTTGCAGGGTTCCTTGCATTCGAATGAATCTTCTGAAAGACTACACGGAATCTCTGCTTCGTGCTTGCAAGCAGACAACGTCTTACTAACCAACGTTTTACATGGTCCACAAACTTGAGAGCACAATCTGTTACAAGGATGTCCGACTGCACAGAATTTTTTGCATGGCTCTTTACACTTATACTCGATCTCGGTTAAATAACAAGGCATTATTGCTTCATGTTGGCACTGAGTTAATGTTCTTGTTACCGGAACCTGGCATTCACATTTTCTGTAACAGAGTTCTTGACACGGATGCCCTGCGGAACATTCTAGTTTGCATGGCTGTTTACAGTTAAATTTCTCTTCCCTCAAATAACAATGCATTGTCGCCTGGTGTCCGCAGCGCGACAGTGTTCTCTCCACCAATTTCCTGCATTCGCTACATTTCTCGAAGCATAAATTGCGACAACGATGCATGCTATTGGCGCACAGTTTTTGACAAGGTTTTTGACATTTGTAAAGCTCGTGATCTTGGTCTAGTTCGTGACAGTGTTTGGCGCACACATGTCCACAGGGCAGTCGATAATCACAGGGATGTGCGCAACCACTTCGTGGCACATTTCGAAAATCTGCAGCAGATTTTACCAAAGCAACATTTTCCGGATGCTTACGGCATCCAAGAGGCAAACTGTCAACGAACTTATTCTGCTTCTTCAGAGTGTCCAGGATATCTCTCCATAAACGACTTTCGTCACGAAGGATGTCTCCATTTCCCATTATGTAAAGACCTTTTTTGGCTCGTGAAAGAGCCACACAAGCACGATTCGAAATTTTAAGGAATCCGATGTTACTTTCTTTATTGCTTCGAACCAATGATAATAAGATGATGTCATTCTCCTCGCCCTGAAAGTTGTCAACTGGAGTTATGCGAACGCCTTCAAATTCTGGCTTTGGCATAAATTTTCGTAACAGAAACAACTGGCCAGTGTATGTCGTCAGAACGGTGATCTGTTTTGGATCATATCCAACATTCAAAAGATATCTGCACAACTCTGAGAGAAATGTCGCCTCGTGATCATTGGAATGGCTTCGATTGCCATCCGTACTATTCTCGTGTTCGGAATGGTTTACGAAGAACAGATTTCCAAAGACATTTGCAACATTTTCGTATCTTAAAACCGATTCATGATTTTCTAAGGACTTGTAGATGTGTGGAACAAGAAGTTCTGCAATCTCTGGTCTCATTCTGTGTTGAATTGTCAGACGATCACAATGTAGTTTATTTAAAACCATTTTCTCGAACAGTGATATGTCCAATCTGTACCTTTTGGCGAGACTGTAGTCAGCCGGCTTTGGTTTTAATTGCTGATGATCACCAATTAATATTAGATGATCACATTTATCAGATAGACTGGCAACAACGTGTGCCTCTAGCACCTCGGCCGCTTCTTCTACGATTACAATCTTTGGAGCTAATCGCTTGAGCAGATCACTTCTTTTGGCTGCACCAGTTGTCGTCATGGCTATTATTTTGGCATGATTGAAAATTCTGTAATCTATTTCATCCTGTACTTCTTCAAGCTTTCTCTTTTCTGTTGCGTGATCTTTCAGAAGTGCCTGCATCTCATCTCTCTTTGCAGCTATGAAACGTTTCGTCCAGTAGTTGTACAGACGCCATCTATCAGCTAATGGTAATTGCCATTGGTTTTCGACTGTAATAATGTCGTCTGACTCCTGGTAAGCTTCATGGAATCGACGATGAATACTTTGAGCTGTTTGATATAATTCTTTGAAGCGCCGATCTTCTTGGCCATTTAGTTTTACAAATTTATTTCCTTCTAGAACTGATTGTGCAACAGCTTGAAATTTTTCTTCCACTGTTATCAAATTATTCTCGTTCTGTTCTCGTTCTTCACTTTCCAGTAATTCCAGGTCTTCGTATTCGTCTTCCAGATCCGGTTGGTTCTCAAGGTCATTTCGGTTTTTACTGTTTTCCGTGTTTGCATCTATGCCTAAGAGATTTGGTGTCCCGGGTTCTGCTTCCCTATCACATAACCACCTTAAGAGATGTTCAGCATGGTTGAACTGAACGTGTCTCATGTAAGGTCTAAGACCATCGGGAAGAATTAGCTCTTTTGCCGCAACTTCGGCGTAGGCAGACAATTTCATGATTTCGTCTTCCAACTTCGCCATATTTGTTCTGGGTTCGATAGTTGCACCCCAATATTCCCGATATTCATGACAGGCCTCACTGGTTCTGCTTTGTTTGATGTGCTTGAGAAAACATTTCTTCAACTCTTCGTTCTCCGATTTGCTTGTCCCACCAATTCGAACAAACAACCCTTTACCTACATCCTCAGGATAAATTCTTATGATTTCTTCTAAAAATTGATCAAGTGCGTGGTTTGTGAAACAGGTGAGCATAATCGGACCATTCCAAAGAGGTCGTTCTCTATCGTTATTTTCAAGCAAAAGCTGAACAAGCTTTACTCCAATGAACGTCTTGCCAGTTCCAGGAGGTCCCTGGATTACACAAAACTCTTTGGTTATAGCTGTTTGCAGAGCATTGTACTGAGATTCGTCAAGACCAAGTCCTTTTGCAGTTGGCCAAGTACTCAAGTCAAGCACAGTAACTATTCCTTCTGAACACTCATGCAAATTGTCGACTTGAAACCTATTTAAATTTCTCCAGGTTACAGTTAACTCTCTAGGCAGTCTCCTGGTAACTTTAGCTTCATGCATCAGTGAAGAAAAGTCATACTTCACGTCTTCCGTTACATATCTTGGAGGTGGAACGTTTTCTTCTGCGCATTTGTTAAGTAAATAGTTTTCGAATGGCAACTTTTCTTCGTCCGTGAATTTCTGTAGTGCTTGGAGTACACATTTGTACGGTTCATAATATGCCGGACTCTCAATCATCTCGTAAATCTGGTCCAACTTTATATCTTTATTTGCATTGCCATCTTCATCAATATACAGATAAGTAACTCCATAACGGAGATCCCTGGCGTCTCGTTCTGCCACCGTTGCAATGATCATATTCTTAAACTCATCAGCGGATAGGCAAACAAGAGATCCAAACATAAGTCTCTTGCCAGCCTCCCAACGTACATGTTTCATGTGACTAACGTCAAACTGTATCTTGTAAATCAGACCATGTTGAGAACAGCGTACGGATGTTATCTGCACATATCTGTATACTTTGATATTACTCTTTGTTCTCCTGTTATTTCCTGCTTCTCGATTTCGCAGAAGTTCTGCCAGTCCTTCTCTTAATGGACGCACCAGGTCCTCCTTCATCAGTCGAAACTGAACGTCCAGATAATCTTGTGTGTCCTTGTACTGTTGATAGATCTTATTTTCACGAAGGTACTGATCCCCTTGTCCTCTGATGTCCTCAGAAGTCGGAACCACGCTCATTCTTCTATAGTCTTCGCTCTCATCCACAGTCCATTCCACTTGTCGTTCTTGATCACGTTGTATGATTCCAGATTGTAGCTGCTTTCGAATTTCTGTTGTCTCTTCCTGTAGTTTCTTGTATTCTTTGTTTGCGTCATCATAGGCAGGAGTGTCGATGGTGAGAATTCGTTGAAGTGGTGCGCACAGCGGAGTTACGACAGGTAAAGATTTACTCGGAAATAACCTCAAGAATGTTCTTAGGATTCTTATTATAAGATTACAGATATCTGGCTCTACCATCTTGTCTTCCGTAATGAATTTGTTTAGATATAGTAGCACGTCGCCCTTTAGAAGGTTACTGTTTTGAATTTTACTTAGTAGATCAATAAGCTGAGTCTGGTGTACCGACGTGCAGGCTTTTGCAATTACCTTGATTAGAAGTTCTACCATTATTTGACTGTTAGAACCTTGTTGTAAACGTTGTACAAAGCCAAAGCTGGGCGTCTGCAGTTTAAAAAGAAGTTCGTTCTCATCTCGGATGAGAAGTTTACCCAGTTTAACTGTAGAGCATGCCTCACTAGTTACTGAAGCATTTTCGTTACCCTGGCCTTCTGCTGTGTTGCGTTGGATACCGGACTCTGTGGATTTCTCAGAACGGTTTATATCACGCACTCTCTGATATAATATTTGGTGAGGGTTTTCCGGATGGACATTTCCAGAGAGATTCCCAATACCGTATCCTCGATGACCGTAGGGTTTTCTGATACCCCGAAAATTGTCGTTAGTTGTACGTGGCTGAGAATTTTGGTAATTGTACTGCATCTTACCAGATGTTAGTACCTTTAGTTCATCTGTTCGTCAAATTCCAGTTTTGTGTTCTCCATCTCTGTCTGTTGAAGTTTCAAATATAGTCAGCTTGAGGTTATAAATCCACCATTCCAAAAGGATTAAACAATTGCTTAATTAGTTAATTATCTATTTGCTTTATTAATTATCTACATTTCTGACTTTCTAACTTTCTAACCTGTCACTCACCAACCGCTAAAGGATAACGGATCGAAAGAACTTCAATTAGCGCAATGCTAGACAAAACGTCAAATAATATCAGACTTCGTTTGTCTCAACTTCATTGCATCTGAGTAGGACATGTCAACAAGACCAAGCAACCACCAACTCAAACAGAAACTTACACAGTTTGGAGATTAGTTTAAGAGACAAGTTCAAAACGACACCAAGGTCAAGCAATCGTGGAATGCCGGATCCAAACGCGTTATCTTCGGCCAAAATCAATGTATACTATAGTCTATATCAACATTTTTAAATAATTTACAATACTTTGGCAATTTTAGCCTCTATGCCATTTAAGTTGATTTTCAGCATTACTATCACCTTAAAATTAACATTTAAATTATAATGCCATCGACTAATGGCATATGCTTAATCAGATGCGCTAGAATTTAGCGGAAGAAAATAAATATTATATCTCTTCAAAAAAAATAGTACATTACTTACACCTCTCTTTTGCCCTTTGTATTTGCCGCAAATGGTGGTTGGGAAGCTCTGGCTCTCCTACGACTGTCCCTTGTACTCGTGAGTTCTTGGTTTCCTGTAAGCAACAAAAGTGAACTATTTTTTGTTGTAACTTTTAGATTTCTATCCAGTCTAATTTGAGAACTTCTGTGGTGACGCTGAACGCAGTTTAGGCAGCATGGATTTGACGAGTCGATGGGTTCTGAGAACAATTAAGAATACGTAAATAACGTGTCTTTTGATGAGCCAGCGGTTTCTTGAGGCGAGAAATCTACCATAGGCATGCAAAGACAAGAATTTCTCTTGCCTCACGGACAATTAATTTATTATAAAATTATAAGGCCGATTGCTAATGAAGTATGGTAGATTGCTTGAGAGTACATTGCCGTATAGAGAAAGATTGAGCAATAAATGTTGCTGATCATTGCTTTCGACAGAAATATATATATAATATAGGCCTGTAATTACAGAGTTGCATGTATAAGTTTTCGCGTTGGCGATAGAAGTCTTGTGGTGATGGAACTTGATTTAATTACGTATTTGGCGTAAAGTTGAAAACGACCCTGTATTTTCTCGAGTCCACGCTGCACTAGAAATTCTGCGAATCTATGATTAGTAGCTGGATTGATTCGGAAGGTTGTAGAGCCATTCTAAAATGCTCAATATATCAATCAATGGTCGTTGCTTAGCAACATCGGTATGCATGCATGCATGCATACGCATTACGCACTGATTATTACTGTAGCACGTGCAAAAGGTGGTTTTACCTGAATCTTGTTTTGACACGTGCGCACAGCCGTCGGGCGTGTATGCGGTCTTGGGTGTGTTTACAGAGTCGCTGAAGTCTGGAATATTCGACCGCACCCTGCAACTATAGAGTATTGTGGAGCGGATGATATCGTGTAGTCAGTTGCTAAATTTAAATGTTGGTAAAGTTTTCCCTAGATGTAAATTTAAGTTTGTATGAGTTAAATAGTAGAGTGTGTTGAAAATAGTTCGTGGTTTAATAAAAAAATTGTTCCGTTCTGACTCATTATAATACATGCATACATGCACACTTATATACATGCATACATATAGACATACATACAAGCAAATGTACATGAATTATACATACAGGCATATATTATGTACACATATGTATGCGCCTTGATAGGGTTCTCCGCTCAGCGGCTCGCCTCATTGGCCACCTTCCTAAACACGCTCCTGTCTCTGCCTTTATGCGTGATGTCCTTCACTGGCTCCCTGTTTCTCAGCGCATCTCCAATCGGGTCGCTGCACTTGTCTGGCGGTGCCTTCTTGGCTGTGCTCTATCCTACCTGTATGAACTTTGATGGGCCTGTCTCTGAACTTACAGCACGTCGAACTCTCCGATCTTCGGCAAGGGGGGAGCTTTTGGTCCCCCGTGCTCGCATTGCTATTAGACAGTGTCGGGCCTTTTCGGTTGTTGGGCCTTCCATCTGGAATGGCCTACCTTTAAACCTGCGCTTGCTGCCACTGTTAAACTCGCCTGCTTTTTGTAAGTCCCTCAAATCTCATTTCTTTACCTGTGGCTGAGCTGAGAGCGCCTCTGAGTAGGCATCTTGAAGAGGCGCTATATCAAATCCTCAGAATGAATGAATATGTAGCATGTGTGTTTGTATGAATGTGTATGTGTAAATATGTATGTGTGTATGTCTGTTTGTTTGTAATTCCCACATATATGTATTTATCTACATATGTATGCATGCAACTGTTTTTGACTGTATATATATATGAATATATATATATATATATATATATATATATATATATATATATATATATATATATATATATATATATATATATATATATATATATACATATATAGACATTTATAGTTGGTGAAGAAATAAAATATCTGAAGCTTTGAAAAAAGCTGTTTACTATTCAGACAGTTGCCTGGGTAGGTTTATGGCGTATCGCCACCAATACTCCGGGACCTGCCCTGTTGCTATTTAGGTAGTTCATGGCAGGTTATTATTTATTTGATACTAGCTGGATTACCCGGCGTTGCCTGGGGTTATAAGTTTCACCGCCACCACCACCACCACCACCACCACCACCACCACCACCACCACCACCACCACCACCACCACCACCACCACCACCACCACCACCACCACCACCACCACCACCACCACCACCACCACCACAACCACCACCACCACCACCACCACCACCACCACCACCACCACCACCACCACCACCACCACCACCACCACAATCTTGGCAGTCGCCCTCTGGCCGCGACTGCTTCGCAGTCTTGAAGGCCCTTGTGGCGTCTGGCGACCTGTGGCGGAGACTGCTTCGCAGTCTTCTAGACGCCTTCTGGCATCTAGCGACCTCTGCCGTGGAGTGACTGCTTCGCAGTCGCCCTCTGGCGGCGACTGCTTCGCAGTCTTGGAGGCCCTTGTGGCGTCTGGCGACGTCTGGCGGAGACTGCTTCGCAGTCTTGTAGACGCCTTCTGGCGTCTAGCGACCTCTCCCGTGGAGTGACTGCTTCGCAGTCGCCCTCTGGCGGCGGCTGCTTCGCAGTCTTAGAGGCCCTTGTGGCGTCTGGCGACCTCTGGCGGAGACTGCTTCGCAGTCTTGTAGACGCCTTCTGGCGTCTAGCGACCTCTGCCGTGGAGTGACTGCTTCGCAGTCGCCCTCTGGCGGCGACTGCTTCGCAGTCTTGGAGGCCCATGAGGCATATGGCGACCTGTGGGGGAGACTGCTTCGCAGTCTTGTAGACGCCTTCTGGCGTACATCGGAGACTGCTTCGCAGTCTTGTATACGCCTTCTGGCGTCTAGCGACCTCTGCCGTGGAGTGACTGCTTCGCAGTCGCCCTCTGGCGGCGACTGCTTCGCAGTCTTGGAGGCCCTTGTGGCGTCTGGCGACCTGTGGGGGAGACTGCTTCGCAGTCTCCCGTGGACTGACTGCTTCGCAGTCGAAGAGGGTGAACCGGGCGTTGGCGTGTTAAAGAAAACGCCAGAAATCTAGCCCTCACTGCCGGTCTGTAGTCGGCCTCGCCCTTAGTAAAGCAGACTGGTTTTTGATATACTGTAAATAATTTAGATCTTTGTCTTTGAACATACAGGTGTTAAAATTTTGCTGTAAAACGATTAATATACTTCGAATCGATCGTCATTAAATTTTGTGCGAAAGTAAACAACTTATGCGCATTATTAATGACGTTGGGGAATACCGGCGCAATAAATAGAACCGCGGTGTCGTTATGCGCATTATTAATGACGTTGGGAATACCGGCGCCATAAATAGAACCGCTTGGCAGTGGAATAGGCGAGCTTGCGCGTGATGGACGGTCGGGTGGGTAGAGTTTTGGGGCATTTTCACCATGGTAGGGGTGAAAACGGGGGACGCGAACCCCTCCACTGGGTGTCCGAAGCCGAGGCCGACACAGTAGTGAAGGTTTCGAGTGAAAAGGTGCAAAATTGTAGAAGTTAATCCCGGTCAAACAGACAGACAGACAGACACACACACACAGAATTCTCGCTTTATTTATATAGATTTCTTACTGCTGTTTTTACTGTAAATAATATAAATCATTTAATGTTCCATCTTCTAACCTATTAAAGTACTGGACTTCAACCCCACATTGCATTTGCACACTGCATGTATGTGTCTAACTGTGTCGCTGCTAGACATCTGTCAGTGACCATATGTGAATTATTATATTGGGTTATCTTACATCCGTTAAACGCCTCTATGAGCGTTGGTCCACAAGGGGCAGTTCTGGGACCAAAGGAATGAGTCGGCGCAGGAGAGGCAGAGGTAAGGCTTCACAATTGAAAAATATGGAGGCAGAATGCCCTAACACTTTACCACATAATAAGTTTTGCTTTGCTCAAGTATTGCTGCAACCTGCGCTGAAGAAGCCATTTTGATTTTAAATTTAGCTGTCATCTCTATACATTTGCGACTAGACCTAACAAACCAAGTGTATATACATCTACAAAGAACTGGAGCGGTCAAGACCCACGCTAGATTCTTTTGACACTATGAATGTCGTATATCTTGAGCAAGGTCATCAAAACATGACATGAAGGTCTTCACTTGCAAAATATGGACATAGGTCCTTAATTCACACCACATGTTAGGCCTATGCAACGACATCCACGTAACAGCAGAAAATAATGATAAAGCCTTGAGTATACTAGGTACACGTTTATAAATACCTTTCGTAATTACAGCTGCAGCCCGTGCAAGTTTAAATAAAAAGAATAATTACAACGACAATGACAACGCAACATCAGTCTAAGGTGTAAGAAGTAAATTTTCTTCTACGAACAGTCTAATGAGTTTCCAAACCCAGACGGAGCAATGAAGGAGAGAAGAGTCTCCACGCAACGATCGCGTCACAGATGAAGAACACTGCGATGAATTACACTATTCAATGTATATGGAGAACTTTCACGTACTTACCTGTCTCGGGTAGAAAGCTAACACATTACGCCTCGCGGCCTCTATATTATAGAAGCGTATTCAGTCGAAATACGGTTCACGCATGAGTTCACCTTTACGAGAGTTTTAATGTAGGCCTAGATAGTCATAGGCGTAGAAAACGCAGGCGGGTTATACGGCCTAATGCACACAATTCGCAGCTGAAACCATTTTGACAATACTACGCGTATAGAATATAAGCTATGTCAATTCAGAATGTTGTTTTTATTAAATGTGGAGCACTCATGGCTGTATTTGAGTTTCTATTGAGAATTGCTATGAGCCGGTTACCACACCCTTAGCAGGATAAGGGAGGGAGGATTCCAGCTTAAAGAAGTCAACTGGCATGCCTCTGTTGTGCCATTTTCTATTAGCTTAGTTTAGTTCTTTCACAGTGCAAGTTCTGTGCGCGTATTGTAGTTCTTTCAGACTACTTCAATATTATAAGTATATTCGAGTTTCAAATTGGAACTTCTTGGTCTTGGTTTCTCCAAAGCGTTCTTGCATTTTCGAAAAATCAGAAGGAACACTTATTGCAGCATCACCCTATTATTTTATGTAGTTGAATGATGATCAGACATGCAGATATAATAATTTTCATTTGTCCTTCTTATTTTTTAAAAAGTGCCTGATCACATGATTTCTTGGAAGAAGATCTTGGTTGGTTTTTGGCAGATCATTTCCATTGATTTTTTGGGGATAAAATCTGACTTTGTATTATAGAGATGATATACTTATCTGTAGCATTATAAGTATCATTCCGTTCAATAGGCCTAACCTCAAGTGACCTCAAAGTTTACAATGAGTTGTGTAGTTACTTCCTTACAAAATGAGTCGGCCATCTCATGCCATTTAGCCTATAGGCCTACTCACGTGCTTGATATCCATGAATGGCCACCATGCAGTATTGAAGATGAAGAGTTTAATATGATTTGTTTGAGAGCAAAAGTTGTAGTAGATTGTGTTACGCCACACCAGATTCACAGACAATGTGGTTGGAAATAGCATAATTCTTAGCCAGCAGGCTCACATTCAAATCAACCAACGACTCGAACCAATCAGGTGGCATTCTACAGGATAAATGGCGTCCTGTTACATCGAATGGAGTTTCAACTTCCGAGGTGTCGGACAGCTATCGCCATTTACTGTCCAGTTCCTTTTACGCAGGTTCAACGCACAAGGACTCGAACCACCTCACGTCTGCTCAAATGTCAACACGTCTGGACACTCATCCACACCCTTTTCCGATCCCTAATCCGGAATCGGACATCGGGTGGGACTTTCTTCTTCCCGCAGTACGTCACGTGATGACCTTTGCCATCTTCGATCCGATTCGTTGACGAATGGGATTTCCACTGCGGTGGACTTCCTGTCAAGAGTGGCGGACAAACACATTGACTTGTTCTCACATTGTCTCTTGTTCCGGACACCGAGTTTGTGGTTATGGGGTCGTGGGATATTGTAAGGAGACCGTTCAAGATATGCTTTTATCATCTAACAAAAAAAACAACTAACTTATTTATTTATCATCTAACAAAAAAAACAATTAACTTATTTGGTTACCATCTGTGTCTTGGTTTCTTTCATTGCACTTTGTTTTAACCACAATTTTAATTAAATTTGCACCCACTTAACTAAATCATAGACGAGTTACACGATGCCCATTTAAGAAAATGTTTATATCAGAAAAGAAAAAAAACAACTCTATCGAGTCTAAAAATCGACTTGATGCATAGATTTATAAACTTAACAAAGGTTCGTGTGATTAAAAAGTCCCGGCATATGGCTAACGAATTGACTACTTGCTTCCTTTTGATAGGGGTTTCTAAGCTGTAGCACCGACGATCTGGAATGGCCTTCCACTCTTGCTGCGTGACCCTGAAAACATCAGAGATTTTGCTGCTTTATCTAGACTACTAAAAACGCACTTGTTCAGCTGACTGTTAACCTCGTGTTTAGCGCTTCTCTGAGGTACCGGTACCTGAGATGCGCTGTATAAATGTTCTATTACATTACATACATCACATTACATTCCTTTGTATCGAAGAGTGTGTAAACTGGACCATCCTGTAAGATGATCGTTGTACGGAGTCACTGAGCATTTCGTTGACACCCCAGGATATTTTAGATAGTTAAATAGCCAGGTAGTGAGATAGTTAGGTAGTCAAATGCCTCGTCATTATGCACTGTTCCCAGAACACGGAAACGACTTAAATGACTTGTAAAAATATAGAAATCTAAATTGAATAAGAAAGTGTCCTTTTATTGTAGATCAACTATTGTATAATTGTATAATTTACTTGTACAATTTATGAACGATCCATTTGAAATTACGTCAATATATCCGCTAACTCTAACCCATAGTGGCTTTTAGTGAAGAACCATTATTTTATTAAATATTTTACATTAAAGATGAGAATTCAAGTATTAAGTATTTGCTATAATAATTGACAGATAGGCCTATAGGATGTACAGTAGGCGGATACAACAAGCTCCTGTTCAAGAATGATAAGTGCAGATGTGTCAAGTATATTAACACTAGGAGTGCACTCGAGTTGTTCCAATTTAGGTTATGTTTGTTTTTCAGGACATTGCTCATAGTGGCTTCGTAAAAAATGTACAAAATATCCATATGTGGCTGCCTTTTGGAACAATGACAAATTGCCTGAAAGGCTACGTTCGTAGAAATATCAAGATAAGATTAGAACCTGTACAATTTCGCTGGATTATAGTTTATAAAATTATATAACTGAATTTAAGCTTGTAGCCAATTACTACATTAGTTTCCTACCATTATTTTATACCTTGTACATCTCACTACACTTTTAAAACACAATTTCCTAGGTGCATAGATTCTAAGATTCCGTGGGCCTATGTATAACCTTAGTAGAGTCAAACGAATAAACCAAGCTATTGTATACATATGTGACATACATGTAATGTTCACATAAAGTACGTATGGATGGGCTCTACGGGCATGCGGAAGCATATAGCAGTGATGACTTTTCTATTCCTCTGATCCTTGTTCAATGTTCATGTTCTTAATGATATTTAACATTGCTTCTGCTAGCGCAGAGTGTCTCTCATTAGTTTCCTAGAAGCTGTGCTATATAAATCTCTAATTACTACAACAGTATATGTATGTATGTATGTGTATATATATATATGCTTGAATTTATAAGTGATCTTTTATTAGCACGAGAAAAGCTCTCATATTTTACAACAATAATACATACAGTGGAGCAAAGTAGCACAATAGCACAATATTAGTAGAACAAAAAAACAGATGCAATATTACGAAGAGTTTCAGGATGTCTAATATTTATATACCGTTATATGTATATCTATAGCTATGATCTGAAGAACATAAGCCTTACACAAGTCTACAAATGGAAACAGGTTAGATCTTGGAAGAAGCATTAAGACTAGCATTATATAAAAAATTATGTATGTATGAATGTATGCATGTATGCATGCAAGTAAGCTTGTAGGCATTTTTGTCTGCATATGTGTATGCATGTACAGTATGTATATATGTATCTGTGTATGTATCTCTGTATCTGGGTATGTATGTATAATTATATATCTGTGTATGTATGTATGTATGTATGTATGTATGTATGTATGTATGTATGTATGTATGTATATATGTATGTTTGTAAGTATGCATGTATGTATGTACGTATGTATGTATGTGGCATTCAAGCAGCGAAGGCATAGGCTAGAACAAAGGAACATCATCAAGGGAAACTGTGACAATTCTATTTCATGCATAAAACAGTCTCAAATTCTGCAGTCAAGCTGAACAGTGGAAATTGAAATAAACCGTTTACATGAACTGTATGATTTAGAAGCAATTTGCTTTCTGTATGTCGGTATAATTGTCTGCCTGTATGTTTCAGTGTTTCTGTGCTGGTTGCTGTATCGACGTCTGTCAAAGTCTTGATGACAACAACAGTGCCGGCCTTAGGATATTTCTGGCCCCGTGCAGATTATACTGTACGGGCCCCCCATGACACAAGTCACATTGTTTGTCACTGCTAATCATTTCATTTAGTAGATTGTTAACGAGTGCTACAAGTCATATTTAACTATAGGCCCTACACGAGAATTCTGGGATATAGAGAAAGTTAACTTTTATTTTATTGACAAAAGAGAAGATTTAATCGAAACCATATTATTATTATTAGGGTGTTCTGTTCATGTTAATTTTCTGTGACATTTTCGGGCCCCCCTAAGTTGCGGGCCCCGTGCGACCACACGGTTCGCACGCCCCTGAGGCCGGCACTGACAACAATGAAAACAGCTGTTATATTGACTGGCGAAAGCAAGTTTAAACTTCATATAGGCCTATTCTAATGCAGAACCACCAAACGACAGGATCTTCCTAGTCTGGTATCTATTAAATATCCACTGAAACGTAGTTATCTGTTAAGAGATGCAAATATATAGGGTCAGAGAAGTTTTATAGTTAGAATACGAAGATATTATTTGAAACTTGTCTCTAGTTGAAACACTTGCTTGACTTCACTTTCAAACTAGCAAAAGACTGACTATTCGAATCTTCAGCTATTGTTTATGAATGATGAGAGGTTTAAATTAATTTTAATGCATTTGATTTAAAATACAGTAATAGACCTAAATATTTAAACTATTGTTATAGGTCATTAGCAGTGCTTTTTAAAGCCAGAACGCCGGCACCTGTTTTCAGCTACTAAAAAATAATTTATTTATTTTAATAATAAAAACAATAATTTAGTTATTTTAATTTAATTTCAGTGTTGTGAACTGTTTTCAGTGTTTATTGAGACCCTTCCAACCCACAATCCCGTTTTTCTCGGAATTTTAGCCCTTCCATAATTGTTCAGTTCCGGAACCTATTGTTCAGTTCCGGAAACTTTTTTCTATAAAAAAAGCACTGGTCATCAGTAATAGCATTATTAACTTTGCTGTAGATAGGATCATTATCTTGGAGTTAATTCAGCCAAAGAGATCAGATGCCATCTTACTTACGAATCGAGGTTCTTCCTGGCTTGTTTTTAGCTCTATCGTTGCCATCTGGGTCATTCTTCAGTTTACTTCAACTCAGCTGATGCACTTTCTACTTTCATTCTTTCTGTGATCTGAATTTGTCACGCCAAGAAAGCGGACTGTCTAGAGGCGTCACTATAGGGGTGCGGAGGTGCGGGCCGCACCCGGTGATACCTTCAGGGGGGGGGGTGACACTAAAATGACTGTCTAAAATAATCAGCCAGATTTCCAAATTTTTTTATAATATAAAATTTCCCAATTGACATTAATGTAGCTATTACATAATTTTCTGTACTCCTTGAACATTATTTTATATTCAGGGCTGTATAAGCTGCAGGAACCTTCATTGCCCTCCATAGCTCGAAAATTTTATAAATATTTACTAATTTGATTTTTAATGATGTAACTGCTGATCTGATGGTAAACGACTGAAATAAAATAAAATATGCATTTTTGTAATTTTAATTCTGCTAGTTGCTAATGTCACTACTATTGCCATTACATTCAGTGATATACAGAAATTTATATTTACGAGTATTATTAATACAACAAACATCATTAAGGATAGGCCTACTGTATGGTTTGGTAAGGGACTAAGAGAGGAGGTCGAGGTCCATGGGCTGACACCAAGACCTACCGCACCGGGTGACACTACCCTAGTGACGCCACTGACTTCTTCGACCGCCTCTGAATGTAGACCGTTGAGAGTTGCTACGGTCTGCCGGAGCTCGCCAATTTTCTGGATCCCTGTCGCTATACGAAACTCTCCAGGATCCTCGAAATCCGGTTTTTTGGACATTCGCAGTTGATGCGCTATTTCGCATAAATGATGATTCACTGAACGTTGACGCTGTAGCTTTCCCAGATTGGCTGCCTTCTTTTGTCCTCCAACTATCATAACGCGACGCGTTACCACGTCGTTCTCTTCTACCAGGATGTCCGCCTCGAAAAGATGACTCGCCTACAACTTTCTTTTCCGGTGTTCCATGTACACTTCCTGGCCTTGCTGTTGCCTTTAGATTAAAACGAGGCACATCAGGGTTATTCTCTCCACCTGAAATGTCAACATTTCCATCTGCCAACGGGTCAGATTCACTGCAATCTGTCCTTTTCTGATACGACAGATCAGCTGCATTTTCGTCGCGCTTGTAGTATGCAGCAGTGTCGATTTTTGTCATAACTGCGGTTTCGTCGAATTCAGGTTTCAGGAAGTAAAGAACAACATTGTGCAGCGGATGACATTGTGGACACAATATGTCAATTTGATCCTTGTCGATTTTCTCATTTGTCGAATACACATGTCCTATTAATTTGAAAGGAAGCACAAAGACACGCAATTATTATTTTTTTGTCCCAAAAAATTTAAAAACAAAAGAACTTATGCGCGTGAATGTCAATATCAATATATCAATATATTTGTTTATTCAGAATTACAAGCTGACTCGAACGCAACTTGTTTACAAAATCAGACAATACGAATTAGTAGGTTTTACCCTGGGCGATTTAACCAATGTGGAAATGGCTTAATGACAATCGAATATTTGGATAATTTCTCCCAGATTTATTTACATACCTATAAAGGACCCGCGATAAAAAGTTTCCGTCATTTTTTAGAGTCGACTTTAAACGACATAATTATAGTAGCATCAGCAATCGAAAGGAAGCAAGGCGTAAAAACACAAAATTTGCTCTATATTAGGTGTTAGGTCAATGATCTCTGTGCAACAAACCCTCGACCAACAGACAACCACCGAACAACAACTTTTCAATATTAAATTAACCCCCGCTTTAAACCTCTCGCCAATAATCCCGAAAAGTCATCCATGTATATGAACGAATTTGAACTATGATATTATAATTAATAATTATATGAAAGGAAGTAGGCCTACTTGTGAAACTAGGCCAACTCATAAGACATGAAATCAGTAATATTCTACAACTGAGAAGCAATAAATGTTCACAAAAGCGGGCTTAGCGACAACTGAGTAAATTGTTACAAGGCTCCTTTAGTGTTTGCGTAAAATGAAAGTATTTCATTTCACGACACCGTATTGGGGAGTTTTAGTTACAATAGATAGACCTAATTACAACAATATAATTCCACTACTTCCGTGACAACTCAATTTGACCACGATCAAATTCGCAAGCAAGTTTATGATGACTCGAAAGAAACAACGAGTCTGTTATTGAATTTGAATAATAATTCAAATTTTGTTTAATGAAAATGTAAATATCAAATCGGTTGACATAAAGTATTTAGAATCACTGTGTGCACAATGCGTTTAATAAACTTGTCTGCATGAACACAGGCGCTATTAAATGTGAATTGGTATAGGGCCTATAGGAAATTTATGATGATGCAACAACTAAAGATCTGATAATAATTAAATCTGTAGAAAAATTTAAAAATAAACCAATACTACAAACAGTCACTCTTTAATGTCAAGACTTAATTATTGGACATTTAATAATACTTTCTCTGAATTAATGGTTAGTAAAATAATTCAAATTCTTACCAAGTCTGCAACACACCCAGTGTGACAGAAAGGTTGCATCGAGTTGGAGGTCATAAAAACGATTCAAGTGATCAACATAATCTGTGATTTGGTCTTTCCTGTCCTCGAGAGGAAGCCTTATAGATAATTTTCGGTTCAGTTTTTCAATTTTAGTCCAAATGTTTTGAAAATTGTCTTCAATGACTTCAATGCATTCTAGCTCATCGAGAAGCTTACTACATTTGTCTAATACTTTGAGATTTGGACCTCTAACGAAAGTCATCAGGCGACGCACTTGCACGTCCATGTATAGTTTGTGCATCCTGATGACGTCAGCAGCTAATCTGGATTTATCTTCAAATTCAAATTCAAAAATTCTTTATTGCAACCATATAAATGTACAATGCAATCAATTTTACAAAAGGATGAACAACAAGATGGCTACAATGGTAGGCCCAGAAGGGATAAATAATCCCGCTAGTAGGGACACCTACTTGCAACAAGTAATTGCAGGGTAGTTAGAGACCAGCTTGAATGGCTTAAGTTACTATGGAGTGTTCTGTTTGTTATACCTATTGAAGGTTGACCAGAGACCGCCGCTACCTGAGGCAGTAAAGAAACCAAGGGAAGAAGAAGAAAGATAAGAGTGGTTATGGTTCAATAAGCTGGAATAAGGAAATACTGTGAAGTATTAAATAACCGAGCAATGATAATTGATCACAGAAAAGAAAAAATAAGGGAACAGAAACACTTCTAATAATTAATAACGTTGCTATTAAAGACTTAACTAAGAGCTTAACTAATACATGGTTAATAGTAGGACATTCTAGAACTTGCGTCGTTGACAATAAGGTGCAGGCGTAGCATTCTTTTGAAAACCTGAAGGGTCCCCACCTGCTGGAGAGAGGGGGGGAGAACGTTCCAAACCTGGGGCCCTGTGATTTTAATGGAAAATCTACGAGTGTTGGAGTGAGCATATATAATGCGATATTTATTCGAATTCCTCGTGAAATGGGAGTGGATGTCGGAACCCTGGTGAAAGAGGGTCTTAAATTTCGCAGGTAAAAGGTCTCGTCTAAATTTGAACATGAAGATCCCAATTTGAAATTGCCTTATTTGATCAATTTTTAGTAACTTATAACGGGCAAAAATAGGGCCTGTATGAGAGCCCCATGGGGCTCTGCAGATGGAACGTACCGCTCTTTTTTGCAAGACAACAAGTTTGTGAAGTCTGGAGTCGTAAGTGGATGCCCATACAATATTGCAGTACGATAAATACGGATAAATTAAGGAGTAATACAATTGGGTGCGTACTGAGGGCGGGAGCTTGCTGGAGGCACGGTGAATTAGGCCTGCATTTTTTGCGATCTTAGTCGAAATACTCTTAATATGTTCGCTCCATGTCAAGTGCTGATCGACAATGACACCTAAGAACTTGGTAGAGTTGACTTGCGTAATGGCGGTATTATTTATGGCGAGTTTCAGGGAATTATCAGGGGGACCAACCTTCCTGTGTGATTTAAAGAGGATGTAAGCAGTCTTATCTATATTTAGAGAAAGTTTGTTGGAGGAAAACCATTCGGCTACCCGTTTAAGTTCATTATTAACAGTCAGAACTAGGTTAGAGTACGATTTGTCAGAATGAAATACATTGGTATCATCTGCAAATAAAATAAAGGACAAAATTTGGGAGGCATTAGGTAGATCGTTAATGTAGAGGAGAAAAAGGAGGGGGCCCAGGTTGGATCCTTGGGGGACTCCAAAAGTGATTTTCCTTGCGTCAGATTGCGAGCCATTGCAGTAAACGAATTGGAAACGATTTTCTAGGTAACTGGTGAACCAGGCTAATTGGGTGCCTCTGATGCCATAATTTGATAATTTATGAAGAAGTATATCGTGATTCACTGTATCAAAGGCTTTAGCGAGATCAAGAAAGATACCTATAGAATACTCATTATTTTCGAAGGAGTCCGAGATTTTATCATACATGTTAATTAGCGCTAAAGAAGGGGAATGCCCCGCTTGGAAGCCATGCTGAGAGTGAAATATAACATTGGACTTTTGGACATAGTTGGTAAGCCTGTCAGACATTATTTTTTCATAATATTTGGCAAAGTAAGGGAGAATTGAGATGGGCCTGTAATTAGCAACATCATTCCTATTTCCTTTCTTATATATCGGAATTACTTTAGCAATTTTTAGTGCTAGGGGGACAACACCAGTATTTAAAGAGCAATTTATAACTTCTGCTAAGGGAGAGGCTATAAAAGGCAAGCTAATGGCCGCTATACAAGGGTCTATGTCATCATACAAGGGTCTATGTCAAGGGTCTATGTCATCTTCAAAGTAGAGATCTTCGGAAATACGTTGCCGAATGTTTGACAGACTGGCTTTACATTTCTCCATGCTGAATGAATTCTTCCGTTGCGACTCAACCACTTCAATCTCATGCAACATGCAAAGTGCTCCAAGTTTGATTCTCTCATTTACTCTCAACTGATTGAGTTTCTCTTTCATCTCGATGTTACACTGTTTTGTCTGCACCAAAAAGTTGACGTAATCCTCTATCGTTCTCTTTAGATTCCGACTGGCATTTATTAACTTCTTAGCGGCATTCAAGCTAAGTTCGTGTCTTCGAATGTACTGGTTGTACCTCGGGCAGAAGTCAACTCTCTCAGAGCACACAGGGCAGAACAAGAAGCAAGCTCTGTCAAGAATTCCAGGCAGTTGTTGTACGTTTTCTTGAACCCAAACGTCCATAGTAGCAACCTCAACAAAATGACGACATGGTTGCAACTCAAGAAATCTCGACTCGTTTGATGGAATGGAAATATCCTTTGGCCATATCCTTCCAATAAATTGGTTTTCTCTGCACTTTCGGCACGCTGAAAGACAGATTTCGCCACACAGTCCACTGCATATATGGCCACACCCCAGTGGTTTCCGACACGGATGATTACACGGAGGACGATTGCACGGCTGACTGCATACTTTCGTACAAGTATTGTGTGGACAATTCCAGCCACATAACCGAAGGCAAACGTCATACGACCCTCTGCAGCTGTAGTGTGTGATATTACTATGGAAACACCTATATGATGATGATTGATAGCAAGGTTCACATGGATCAACACACATACACAGACATTTATGAGGACATAAAGAAAACTCCTTGTTACATTTCCGATTGCATTTTCTATGACTTGCTGCCGCAACGCATTCTTTGCAAGTACGAGTACATCCATGCCCGCAATCCAATTTATAATCGCAAATATTCCGACAACCAGTGATATTTTCAGTGTTTGGCGCCAGAAACTGAACGCTAGTCGTGTCAATCGGCGATCCAGTGCTGCGTATTGGCTTCACAGCTTCACTAAATGCAGAAATATTCGTTTCCTTATCGCAGCACTTAACTTCTTTAGTATGTCCATATTCACAGACTTTAACTTTGACCTTCTGAAGACATACATATGTTGCGGGATCCATAGAACAATCCATGGTAGCCACGTGCACGCACTGTAATTTCTTTTCCACTTGCTGACGGCAAACAAAACTTTTTGGTTCTTGATGGCATTCCATTGTAGCAACATGGTCGCAAGGCAGTGTGTTTTCAACTTCCTGGCGACACTCAAATAAGCTTAAATCCAGATGACAAAAGGTTTTAGCAATGTGCTTGCAAGGAAGTTCTTTTTCTACTTTAACCATACACGTGATCGTGCACTTGACAGCTCCACAGATTTCTTGGCATTTGTGACCACAAAGTAAGATCTTTTCACACGCTAAGTTGCAAAACAAATGGTTTGCAGATTTGTGACATTCAATCATATTGACATGATTACATTGAAGAAATATCTTTTCCATTTTATGAGTGCATGTTCCGCAATCCGCTCCGCATATCTTTGGACAGAGGTGACCCTCAGGACACTTCCTCTCACAAGGCAGTTGACAACGATGCTTACTTGGCTCTCTATAGCAAGGCATTTTTGCCTTATGTCCACAACTAGGCAAAACCTTCTCCACTGAAATATTACAGTCACCACACTTTTCATGACATAGTTCCAGACATGAATGTCCACCTGGACAAGATCGATTACATTTGATTTGGCATGTGTAGGAATCTACAAGCTGATAACAAGGCATCATTGCTTTGTGCTCACAACGGGGTAACCTTTTCTCTACCGTTACTCCACAGTCTCCACAAGGTTCGTGACATTTTCTCTCACATGGATGACCATACGAGCAAGACTTTTTACAAGCTTCTAAGCATTTGTATGGTCGTCCTGAGAAGTGGCAGGGAAGTTTGGCAGCGTGACCACGAAGAGGCATTTCAACTTCATCATCTATTATTACAACTGCGCATCGGTTATTTAACGGGTACTGCCTCTCCTCCATGTAACAAGGCATAATCGCCTCGTGTTTACAAATAGACAATATTTTTGTAACAGGGACCGTGCAGCTGCCGCATTTCTCATAGCACAACTTCTGACAAGGATGACCACTAGAACAGGATTTAGTGCAACGTTCCGTGCATTTAAAGGAATTCTCTGGAAGATGACAAAACATTGTTGCCTCATGCTTACAAGAAGACAAAATCTTAGTAACTAAGACGTCACATTTAAAATTCTCTTCCTCTAAGTAACAACACATTGTCGCCTGGTGTCCGCAACGGGACAGTGTTCTCTCCACCAATTCCTTGCATTCGCCACAACTTTCAAAGCATAAATTTCGACAAGGATGCATATCGTTGGCGCACAATTTTGGACAATGTTTTTTGCACTCATAAAGCTGGTGCTGCGGATCTAGCTCGTGGCAATGTTTGACGCACACGTGTCCACAAGGCAATCGGTAATCACACAGATGTTCGCAACCGCTTCGTGGCACATTTCGAAAATCTGCAGCAACTTTAACAGAAATAACATCTTCCGCATGCTTTCGGCATCCAAGAGGCAAACTGTCTACCAGCTTATTCTGCTTCTTCAGAGTGTCCAGGATGTCTCTCCATAGAGGACTTTCATCACGAAGGGCGTCTCCGTTTCCTATTATGTAAAGACCTTTTTTGGCTCGAGATAGAGCTACACAAACACGATTCGAAATTTTAAGGAACCCGATATTACTTTCCTCATTACTTCGTACTAATGATAATAGGATGATGTCATTCTCCTCGCCCTGAAAGTTGTCAACTGGAGTTATGCGAACGCCTTCAAATTCTGGCTTTGGCATAAATTTTCGTAACAGAAAAAACTGGCCAGTGTATGTCGTCAGAACGGTTATCTGTTTTGGATCATATCCAACATTCAAAAGATATCTACACAACTCTGAGAGAAATGTCGCCTCGTGATCATTGGAATGGCTTCTGTTGTCGTCCGTGCTATTCTCGGGCTCTGAATGGTTTACAAAGAGCAGATTTCCAAAGATATTTGCAACATTTTCGTATTTTAAAACCGATTCATGGTTTTCTAAGGACTTGTAGATGTGAGGAACAAGAAGTTCTGCAATTTCTGGTCTCATTCTGTGTTGAATTGTCAAACAATCACAATGTAATTTATTCAAAACCATTTTCTCGAACAGTGATATGTCCAACCTGTACCTTTTGGCGAGACGGTAGTCGGTTGGCTTTGGTTTTAATTGCTGATGATCACCAATTAATATTAGATGTTCACATTTATCGGATAGACTGGCAACAACGTGTGCCTCAAGCACCTCGGCCGCTTCTTCTACGATTACAATCTTCGGAGCTAAACGTTTGAGCAGATCACTTCTTTTGGCTGCACCAGTTGTCGTCATAGCTATTATTTTGGCATGCTTGAAAATTCTGTAATCAATTTCATCCTGTACTTCTTCGAGCTTTCTCTTTTCTGGTGCGTGATCTTTCAGAAGTGCCTGCATTTCCTCTCTCTTTGCAGCAGTGAAACGCTTCGTCCAGTAGTTGTAGAGACGCCATCTATCGGCTAAAGTTAGTTGCCATTGGTTTTTCACTGTAATGATGTCATCTGACTCCTGGAAAGCTTCACGAAAACGACGATGGATACTTTGAGCTGTTTGATATAATGCTTTAAGGCGTCTGTCTTCTTGGCCATTTAGCTGTAAAAATGTATTTTCTTTTAGAACTGACTGCGCAACAGCCTCGAAATTCTCTTCCGCTGTAATCAAATTATTCTCGTTCTGTTCTCGTTCTTCGGTTTCCAGTAATTCCAGGTCTTTGTATTCTTCTTCCCGATCATGTTGATTTTCAAGGTCGTTCTTGTTTTCGCTGCTATCCACGTTTCCATCAACGCCTAAGAGATTTGGTGTTCCAGGTTCTGCCTTTCTGTCACACAACCACTGCAAGACATACCAAGTATGACTAAACTGAACGTTTGTCATAAACGGTCTAAGAGCATCGACACGAATTAGCTCTTTTTCCGCAACTTCGGCATAGGCAGATAATTTCATGATTTTCTTTTCCAGCTCCGCTATATTTTCTCTGGGTTCGATTGTTGCACCGCGATATTCTTGACAGGCCTCACTGGTTCGGTGTTGTTTGATGTATTTGAGAAAGCATTTCTTCAACTCTTCGTTCTCCGATTTGCTTGTCCCACCAATTCGAACAAATAACCCGTTACCTACATCCTCAGGATAAATTCCTATGATTTCTTCTAAAAACTGATCAAGTGCGTGGTTCGTAAAACAAACGAGCATAATAGGACCATCCCAAAGAGGTCGGTATCCTTCATTGCTTTCAAGCAAGAGCTGCCGGTATCTTTCATTATTTTCAAGCAAGAGCTGAACAAGCTTTACTCCAATGAATGTCTTTCCAGTTCCAGGAGGTCCCTGGATTACAGCAAACTCTTTGGTAACGGCTGTTTGCAGAGCGTTGTATTGAGATTCGTCAAGACGAAGTTCTTCCGCAGTTGGCCAACAATTCAAGTCAAGCACAGTCACTGTTCCTTCTGAACACTTAGGCAAATTGTCGAATTGAAACCTATCTAAATTTCTCCTGTTAACTGTATCTTTATGCATCAGTGAAGAAAAGTCATACTTCACGTCTTCTGTTAAATATTTTGGACGTGGAACGTTTTCTTCTCCGCTCCTGTTAAGTAGATACCTTTCAAATGGCAACTTTTCTTCGTCCGTGAATTTCTGTAGAGCTTCAAGAACACTTTTGTACGGTTCATAGTACGCCGGACTCTCAATCATCTCGTAAATCTGGCCCAATTTTACATCTTTATTTCCATTGCCATCTTCATCAATATACAGATAAGTAAATCCATAACGGAGATCCCTGGCGTCTCGTTCTGCCACCGTTGCAATGATCATATTCTTGAACTCATCAGCGGATAGGCAAACAAGAGATCCAAACATAAGTCTCTTGCCAGCCTCCCAACGTACATGTTTCATGCGACTAACGTCAAACTGTATCTTGTAAATCAGACCATGTTGAGAACAGCGTACGGATGTTATCTGCACATTTCTGTACACTTTCATGTTACTCTTTGTTCTCTTGTTATTGCCTTCTTCACGATTCTGTAAAAGTTCTGCCAGTCCTTCTCTCAGTGGACGAACCAGGTCCTCCTTCATCAATCGAAACTGGACGTCCAGATAATCGTGTGTGTCCTTGTACTGTTGATAGATCTTATTTTCGCGAAGGTACGGATCCCCTTGTCCTCTGATGTCCTCAGAGGTGGGAATCACACTCATTCTTCTGTAGTCTTCGCTCTCGTCCACGGTCCATTCTACGTGTCGTTCTTGATCATGTTGCATGATTCCAGATTGTAGCTGCTTTCGAATTTCTGTTATCTCTTCCTGTAGTCTTTTGTATTCTTTTTTTGCGTCATCGTAGTCAGGAGTGTCGATGGTGAGAATTCGTTGAAGCGGTGCGCTCACTAGAGTCACGGCAGGTAAAGATTTACTTGGAAATAACCTCGAGAATGTTCTCAGGATTCTTAGTATAAGATTACAGATATTTGGCTCTACCATCTTGTCTTCCGCAATGAATTTGTTTAAATATAGTAGCACATCCACTTTTAGTAGGTTACTGTTTAGAATTTTACTTAGTAGATCAATAAGCTGAGTCTGGTGTACCGACGTGCAGGCTTTTGCAATTACCTTGATGAGAAGTCCTACCATTATTTGACTGTTAGAACCCTGTTGTAAACGTTGTACAAAGCCAAAGCTGGGCGTCTGCAGTTTAAAAAGAACTTCGTTCTCATCTCGGATGAGAAGTTTACTCAGTTTAACTGTAGAGCATGCCTCACTATTTACTGAAGTACTTTCGTTACCCCGGCCTTCTGCTTTGTTGAGTTGGATACCAGGCTCTGTGGATTTCTCAGAACGGTTTGTTTCACGACCTCTCTGACTTCTATAAGGGTTTTCAGGATGGCTATTTCCAGAGAGATTCCCACGACCGTAATCCCGATGACCGTAGGGTTTTCTGCTACCCCGAAAATGGTTGTTAGTTGCACGTGGCTGAGAATTTTGGTAGTTGTATTGCATGTTGCCAGCTGTTAGTTCAATTAGTTTATCTGATCATCAAATTCCATCTTCGTGCTTTCCATCTCTGTTGGTTGAAGCTTCAAATACAGTCAGCCTAAGGTAATAAATGTAACATTCAAAATTCAACAGTATTAATTAAAGCTTAATTAGTTAATTATTTATTTGGTTTCGTAATTATCTACATTTGGCCTATAACTCGTGAAAAAGACACCCACATTTCATTTACCAACCACCAAAGGAAAAAGTATCGAAATATCATCAGTAAGCGCAGTGCTAGACAAAACGTCACAATGCATATCAAGCCTTCATTTGTCCAAATATGCATTGCAACTGAGTACGACATGACAACAAGACCAAACAACTTACACAGATTGTATATTAGTTTAAGAGACAAATTCACAACGAGGCCAAAGCCAAGCAATCGTGGAATGCAGTCGTCTCACTGCTTGACACAAACGGGCTATCTTCAGCCAAATCCAATTTCGGAAGGTCGTATAAAAAATGCTCAAAGATGGCAATGGTGGCCAGTCGAGAGCTGAGCAACAGCAAGGACGCGAGTGACCTTCTTGCGACCCAGCTCCACACATCGCAGGACAAGCAGCATGGACAAACCCCTCGCGTAAACTCCTGGATGAATGATGGGTCTACCCTCCTATCGGGGGGTGACTTCATCCATGCAGTCAAAGTGAGGGGAACCTGTTGCCGTCTGCGGAGTGCGGCTCACGCGGACTGGTCCAGTATGGTGTGACGCTGGATGCAGTGCTCAAGGCACCCTAGCTCACATCTCCCAAAGCTGTGCGAGGACCCACCGTCTCCGGTGTGATAGGCATAACTCGATGCTCGATCTGATATGCAGAAGGATTGAGTCAAAGGGTCACTCGGTGTGATCCATGGGCCGGTTATACCTATTATACCTACTGGAGCTGGTAGGTGCAAGCCTGACTTGGTGATCCTGGTAGACGGTGTTGCCAATGTCGTTGACGTCACCATTACCTCGGACTGTAATGATATGAGCGGTCCATATGAGGAGAAGGTCTGCTATTATTGCACGACATGATGTCATCGACTGGGGATAGCTAATGTCTTTCCGGGGGCGCCGATTGTGTTTGGGGCGGTGGTCCTGAACTGGCGAGGAGCGCTCCACCATGCCTCGTCGGGCCTCCTCCGCAAGATGGGGATGAGCACAGGCGACGAAACACTCATGTTGTGCCGGGTGTTGACCTATACTGCCAACATGTTTCGACACTTCACCCGGTCGACAGTGAGGGATCCGTGGACGCAGGGCGCTGATACAGCCTAGGCACTGCGTTCGTGAAAAGACCATACCCATATCGAACCAAGCACGGTCGGCCCGCATGGTGACATTAATTAATTCATTATCTTCGTTTGTTAATTCAAACAGACAAGTACGCAGTAAGATTACACGATACAGTAGTAACAAACTATCGGGCACTATATGAGTGTTTAAAATATATCAATCAGAAGTCGCCGCTAAGCAACATCGGTATGCAATGACAACGCGCAGGTCAAAAACAAGGAGGGGAAGAGTAATAGCACGCACTCCAGTGGCTGGAATTCCTGGACTCAGCGCCGCTTGTATTAATGCCCGGCGAGGGCGTCCAATTCAACTGTTCACCAGTAGGTCACTTCTGACCTTTTGAGAGGGTCTGCTATTATAGCCCTGTTCGCTGTTGAAACGCAATATATGTCCAAACGGGGGGAACCTCCATGTTTAGAATCGTCTCCAACACTCGGATGAGCATGTTCCGTCGATAGAACTCTGCGTGAGAGACTTGAGCCGTTTAGGAGAGACGCAGTTGTCTCTTCAGGCACCACTTTTGAAAAGCATGAAGTTTTTGTTTATATAGGTCTTCCAAGCGGAGGCGGCGATCATATTTGACAGGTGGGGGATACTTTTGAATTAAATCTTGTACCTCTTTTTTGTACACGAATATATGCGTCAAATCCATGGGGCAGGCACTTAATTTGTAATGGCATGTAGATATATATTTTCATCAAATTGTATAATCGCATGTGAAAGAATAAAAATCTAGTCAATAAATTTTTATTAGGTAGTAACATAGTGCGAAACAATATAAACAGAATAATAATAAACAAACCTCATTAATTTTTGTTAGTTGCCCTGTGGCAACGTGTTGACGTGTCAGTTGCCTGGGCACAGTGGTCAAGTTTCCACTTCGCAATTATTTAAAAGAAAAATGGCAATCAAAAATTTCTTTAAAATTCGGGGAACAACTTACACTGTGTCCCCCTCACTCTTAAAGGTGGAGGAAACTTGTCCCACTAGTCCCCCATCTTCGGGATCACCGTCCCATGCTTCCAAGTTATCAACGATTTCATTTATGCATTACAAACTGCTACGAATGTTTCATATCTATACGTTAGGAATCGTCAACAAGTTCAAATTCAACTGTCCTCACACTAGGGCTGGATTCGCATGGACAATCCCGGAATCGGCCTTGTGCGTCCCGTGTCCCGGATTGATCCCAAATTTTCCTGGAACTTGATATAAATATCCACTTCAATAAATGACATCTGCAAATTGCATGCATGAATATATAAACTTTGCTCGTGTTGGCCCATAAGCCTGGTAGGTCAATGGAGTTTAATAAACGTTTTGCTCTTGTCGTTGATTCTAATTGTATATATATAGGCCTACATAGGGCCTAGGCCACTTGTCTTTTGATGATTTGACTGTAATTTTTAGCGACTATTTTCAGTCGACCTAGGGGCCTATACTGTAGATCCTGCATTAGGTTGACGCAACATTCGTTACGTACATAGGCCTACAGAGATGTGCACAGAGTAAATTGGTAATGGCACATCGAGTGACTGCGGGCGTCCTGAATTGGCAAATTTGAAAGTTGGCAGCCCTAACTCACACAAGCCGTTTAACAGCGTAGGCCTATATGGGCCCTACTTATAAAGGCAGGAGTACGCTTCTGTGTGAAGATCCTGTATGTCGGGAGTTCGTTTATAAATTAGTCACAACTAGAACCCGGTTCAAAATGCTAATTCTGTTTACAAGAAAATTACTTACAAGCATTAAAAAAATAAATCATATAAAATCAATCGAATTAAATTATTTTCAAATACTCTTCCTTGTCTTGCTCATTATGCAATCCCACGAAGACAAATCGATCATATCAAATCAATCGAATCAAATATCTTTATTTCTGGAAGGTACATATTAACCAAATCGCAGCTAAAATCGCTAATAACTAGGGGTGCAATGGTAAAATTAGAAGTGAGTACACGAAACCGGTTAGTTTTCCGAAACAAACTAGAGATGAGTACAAATATTTTCATGAGGCGAGTATACGGTCCATACTGAACCAGGTGAGTACGCGCTGTATACCCGCGTATACCCTCGACTACAGCCTCCTAATAACGTAGGTACTTTAACCCGCATCACGTATAAGCTTCGGATGAAAATCCGATTGAAACTGTATTATACCCACATCCAGTGTTTAATCTAGACGTCTTTGGGGGGGGGGGAAATTTCCCCCCCCCCAGGATTGAAGTTCCCCCCAGAACTCAGCAATATTGTAAGGCAGAGACCTTTTTTGGGGGAAATTCCCCCCCGAGAAACCTTGTTTCCCCCCAGAACAGAGGGACTAGATTACACACTGCCCACATCTACCCCTGCTTCACCTACTGCAATATGATTTGGGCATCGACATACAAATCTAGATTACGGAAGCTAGTAATTCTACAGAAGAGGGCTATTTGTTTAATTATGGGTATTCGAAAATGGGAACACACGGGCCATCCTTTAGTGAACTTAAACTCTTGAGAATAGACCAGATCGAAGACCCCCAGATTGGTGAATTTTCTACCATCTCGACCAAAACCTCCCGCCTCCGATATTTAGGGATATCCTCTCTCATTTCTCCGATGTTCATTCGCATTTCACTAGAAATTCTGCAGCATATCGCCCGGTCAAAGTTTGCAAGTATGTACAGGAATACCTACTTCTGTTTGTATGATTGTAACTGCGTGGAATGACTTACCATCTTTCCTTCGCCTATCTCCTCGTACTCACCCGTCTTCTTTTACACTCTATTGAAGACTTTTCTGTTTGATCAGGCCTGGCTTGGGAGTGCCTCTGAGTAGAGCCCTTGAAGAGGCGCTATATAAATTCCATGATTGATTGATTGATTGAATCATAAATGCACACATACATGCAAACTTATATAGACGTAACTTTCATACATATACGCACCGACTACTACGATAGGACGTGCTAAAGATGGTTTTACCTGAAGGCTCTTTTGACACGTGCACACAGCCTGTATTCCGTCGTGGGTGTGTTTACAAGGAGTCGCTGGAATCTTTAATATTCGACCACACCCTACAATTATAGAATACATAATATTGCGGAGCGGATGATATCGTGTAGTTAGTTGCTAAATTAAAATGTCTATGAAGTTTTACGTAGATGTATGTTTTAGTTTGAGTGCTGGACAATAGAGTCTTTGAATAAGTTAAATGGCAAAGTGTTTTTAAAATAGTTCGTGGTTTAAAATATAAAAAAACCTTGAAAAAAGTCACGCTAACGACTCATAAGACATGGGGCTAGTTTAGGATTTCATACACCGGTGAGTGTTCGGCAGCTTAGGCTTCCCTTTCAGCTCATATAATACAATGCATATCTGCACACATAAATACATACGTATATGTATGTATGTAAATATGTATATACATACATACAAGCATGTGTGTATTGTATTGTAATGTATTCGGATATATATAAAGCGCTTCTAGCGGGAGGGCCATACAGAAGCGCTCCCAGCTCGAGAGACCCCGAGAGAAAAAGCAAGTTTTAAGAAAGGTAAAAGGGGTAGATACGTTACCTGAGAGAATAGAACGAACGAACGAACGAACGAACGGAGGAAGCTCATTCCAAAGAGCAGGACCAATGGAAGCTAAAGACCTAGATTGAGCCAGTGAAGTCCTGACACGGGGAACGAGGAGGTCCAAACGGTCAGAGGAACGAAGTGGACGCAGAGAAGCAGCAGAGTGAGGGCGATGAATTAAGTCGCATAAATATTTCGGAGCAAAACCAAGTTGAGCGTAAGTAGAGATGAGGATGAGGACCTTAAATTGGATGCGGGCAGAAAGCGGGAGCCAGTGGAGTTCTTCTGCCATAAAGGTGTTGATATATGAGAGAATCGAGGAAGACAGGCAATTAGTCTAGCAGCAGCATTGAGAACGGACATCCATTAAGCGCCTCTGTAAGAGGTTGGTCCTCACAGGGGCAGTTCTCGGGTCGAAGGAATTAGGAGTCGGCACAGAAGAGGCAGAGGTAATGGTTCACAGCTGAGAAATATTGATGCAGATGTTCTATTAAACTCACCTTAACTATATAACAAGTTTTGTTTTGCACAAGTAATGCTGCAACCTGGAGTTACCCCACCCTTAGCAGGATGAGGGAGGTAGATTCCAGCTTAAAGAAGTCTAATTGTATGCTTCTGTTCTGCTATTTCTTTGGACGTAGTTTAGTTCTTTCACAGTGCATTTTATGTGCGCGTATTGTAGTTCTTTCCGACTACCTCAATATTATAAGTATACTCGATTTTCAAATTGGATCTTTTTGGTCTCCAGTGCGTTCTTGTAGCCTACTTTCGAAAAATTAAAAGGGAAAACTTACTGCAGTATCACTCTATATGAGTTGGATGATGAAAGGACATCTAGGTCTATTGATTTCCATTTGTCCTTCTTATTTTGTTACATACTACCTTGTCATATATGATCTCTGGGATAGAAGATCTTGGGTGGTTTTTAGCAGATCATTTCCATTGATATTTTAGGATTAAGTCTGACTTTTGTATTAGAGAGATGATATACATATCTGTAGTATTATAAGTATCATTCAGTTTATTAGGCCTACTTACTTCAACGTTTACAGTAAGGTGTGCAATTACTTCCTTACAAAATGAGTCGACCATCTAATACCCACGTGCTTGGTGTCCATGCAAGGTCACCGCGCAGTTTTGAAGACGAAAATTTTTAAACGATTTGTTGGAGAGCAAGAATTGTAGTAGATTTCATTGCGCCACACCAGATTCGCAGATAAGTTGCTTGGAGGGTCGAGTTTTTTCAAATGACCTTTGTTCGATATACGTAACACTTGAATCCACAGTATATTATGGACCTTATAATGGTTCTGTAGAATGTAGATGGTCAACAGTGACCTCCAACTTGCACCCCATTTCTGGCCTGTAAGACATCTCAGCAAATTTTATATTGTACTAGCTGGTGAACCCGGCGTTGCCGGAGTTTCTGAGGTTTTGGGCCGGGACACCATGGTAGCGGTCAAAACGGGGGAGGCGAAGCTGCTTAACCCGGCGTTTTGGGTGTTTCAATCCCTCTAGCGAATAAGCAACAAAACACTGCTTAACCCGGCGTTGGCCGGGTTTAGTTCAGTCAAAGTTTCAATCCCTCTAGCGAATCCGTACTGTAACTGCTTAACCCGGCGGCGCCATCTGGCGAGTGAAAATAGGTTGAGTGTAAGTTTTTTACCAGCTAAAAATGCATTGGCCGAGTAGGTTTTGGCCCGGGACGCCATGGAAGCGGTGAAAACGGGGGACGCGAAGCCTCACACTGGGTGTGTAATGCCCACCCCGAGACAATAGTGAAGGTTTGGAGTGAAAAGGTCGAAAGCTGTAGAAATGCATCGCGGTCAAAGATCGCTGTGACAGACAGACAGACAGACAGACAGACAGAAAGACAGACAGACAGACAGAGTCTTGTCTTTATTTATATAGATTTTCCTTTATTGGGCTATTTAGATGCTGAATATGATCTCTTCATGTGAGCCTATAAATGTTAAATCACGAAAATTATCTTTAGCTACAATGTCGATAGTTTTCTCGGTAATTTTAATATTTAAGTTTGAATGCTTGGCTATGGGGCTACTTTTTCTTATGAACTTCATCAAGACAGTTTTATCTTCATCTATCAGATCTGAAAGTCCATTTTAGGTAGGCCCACCACTTGCTGATTGCACCAGGGCTTATTCTAACGTGCAGCTGGACACAAAGTGTGTAGTTGGGAAAGATATTTGTGCAGCTAAAATTCAGATTTTGTGCAGTTACTTTTTGTAGCCTAATTGTATAAACCAACGAAAGTAGCTAATGATTAAGCTAGTGTTTAAAATATAAAACATGTTTAAGTGCAGTGAATTAAATTTTAAGCTTCTATAGACTCCGCTACTGTTAGGCTATCAGATACAAAAATATAGATAAAGACATGGACTATTTAAACCAAGCTGCTGGTTTGGCGAGTCCGAAATAAGCCAAATAACGATTAGTAAACGAGATTAAGCGCATTGCCAGTTTGTAACATTAAATCAAGTTAAACCGAAACAGTTACGAGTAAATTGGAGCATAGACAGACTTAATTGTTGCCATCGAGACCAAGGTCTTGGTCTCGAGTGCACTCGAGTTCGTTTTTAAAAGTCTTGGTCTTGGTCTTGAGACCAAAAGTCTTTGTCTTGGTCTTGAGGTTTAAAGTCTTGGTCTTGGTCTTGAGGTTCAAAGTCTTGGTCTTGGTCTCACAAGACCAAGACCAAGACCGGCTGTCAATAGGAACATTCATTTAACAAAACTCAAGAATTTAAACATTTATCAAGCCTGTTTGCATCATAGTCTACGACAAATTCCTACCGACGGATACAAGTCTTGTTGGTCAGGAAAACCCATCGACAGCAGCAACTAAGCTATGCTGTATCTGGAAGCTCTGCTGAGACTTTTTCTGAGCCAGACGGTTTGATAAACCATGGGGGGATTAAAAAGCTCACGATTTGTACATTTAAATCCAGTGCTTGTAAAGCTACTGTGTGGGCCAGCGAATTCAGCACCTATGGAAGCATTTTTCCACGTAGCGGAATGTTTATAAGGCCCCACAAGACACGTCTTGTTGAGAAAATTCTGAGCAAATTGGTTTTTAAAAAATACAAAAGGCATTTGGAATAACATTTTGCATAAAGGACATTTGTAAATACGAATTCGGATTTCTCTGCAGTCTGCATTTAAAGTTAATTTGCTTGAATAAAATAAAAGACTCAAGTTTTAATTAAAATAGCGAGTAATCCGCCTGGACAATTTTTTAAGGAAAAGAAGTCATGGCCTGAATGTGATTTTTTGAGTCTTGGTCTCGGTCTTTGTCTTGAGCTTCAAAGTCTTGGTCTTGGTCTTGAGGTTCAAACTCTTGGTCTTGGTCTTGAGGTTCAAAGATTTGGTCTTGGTATTGAGGTTCAAAGTCTTGGTCTTGAGGTTTAAGGTCTTGACAAAAAGACTGACCATAGGGCTTCATTAATTGGGGGTGTGGCTGCAACTTGGCAATGCACATACAAGAAAAACTGCAAATTTGTAGAGCATCTCCCGACTTCCAAGTCCATTCCACATTTAGGCGGAAATAATTAACTTCAGAGATCAAAATATTTTAGGTTTGACAACAATGAGGGTGTTATCTTGACCAAAAGTGTTGTCGCATTCTGCCTGTTCGCTCCCAAAAACTGTAGGCTAAAATTTAATGTCCCCTTAAAGTTTAAACCAACTTTGTTTCGTTGCTTTTGGTATGGCTTTCGTTCTAAGGGCTCGTTTTTGCAGCCAAACAAGCACGGAAGCCCTAGGGTCCCATTCGATTAATGGTAGAATGCACTGGCGTGAACTTGTCCAAAATATTGGGGGGCATGGGGTCTGGACCAGAGGTGTAAAGAAAACAAGTTCTTCAAAATGAAAAGTTGTGTTTTTCGTTGTTTTTTTTTTCTTTTGCTGTTTTGGTTGTTTTTAAGATTTTCGGATTTCTGATCATAAAAACCATGAAAAATGGCATGAACAAGAGCTCCAACTCAGTTTAGTTCAGTTGCGATTTCCGAAAATTAAAAATCGTTAAATCAATGTTATTAAAATAACTTCTACAAAAAATAGAAATTTATTTTTTAAACAAAAAAAACAAATTTCCTTTTCCTATGTTTTTGCTTAAAACCAACAAACCAAAAAAACTTTTTTCACGTCTGATCTGGAAAGTCAGCAGAGGCTTCCAGTGTTACGTTAATGCAGGAAACGGCATGCTGTGAGTTCGTTCGAAATTTGCCGACGGTTGTAAAGTAGCCAAAGAGTTCGGAGCCTACTCATAAGTTCAGCATCAACATCAAAGCGTTGGTCAGAGAACTCACTCCTTTACTTGCTTTATACGGCTGAAATTTCCTCTATTTTTGCAACACATTTGACCACTGGCCACCTCTAAGCTGATGACGCTAGGCCTGCGTGCATGGGCCCCGTCTGCTCAGCTTTCCATTATTGCTCGCATTGACGCTCTCTCTCATGACCTTTAAGCATGGCTATCCTCAAACCGGCTTTCTTTAAATCCGTCAAAGACCCAACTAGCCAAGATTGACTACCCTCTCTTAGCTCAAAGCTTTCCTTCTTCAGTTCTTATACCTTCTCAACATGTGTCCGTATAACTTGGTGTCATTGTTGATAGTTCCATTTCCTTTTCTGGCCATATCTCTAATCTCACCTGCTCGTGCTATTACCGTCTCAGACGTCTTAAAGCTATCCGAAGATCTGTCTCCTATCCAGTCTTTGCCTCCATTGTCCACGCCTTCATCTGCTTTCGCATAGATTACTTTAACTCCCTCTTTGTTGCCCTCCCCAAAGTCCGTCTCTCTCCTCTGCAATCTGTTCTTAACGCAGCTGCCAGACTAATCGCCCATCTTCCACGTTTCTCCCATATTTCCACATTCATGTTTGAACATCTTCACTGGTTTCCTCTTGCTGCTCGCATTCAACTAAAGGTACTTATCCATATTTACCGATCTTACTTGTGACTTGCTCCCAAATACCTCTCTGACTCAATATGTCTTCCTGCTTCAGCTGGCTCCTTTCGCCCTTTCCGTTTCTCTGATCGACTTGACTTATTTGTTCCCCGAGTGAGAAATTCCATGGCCCAGTCTCGTTCTTTTGTTAGTATTGGCCCTTCACTGGGTGAATCAGCTTCCTCCTTCGGTTCCGGCTGCAGTACTAGGCTATCTGTTGGTCCTGCCACAGCCTTTCGTTGCCTTAAAACTTGCCTTCATTACCGAGGACTTTCGCACCATAGGAGCGCCTCTGATTGGTGGGCACTGGGTAGAGGCGCTTTATAAATGTTGAAATACAATACAATAGGCCTATGCTTGCAGCAGCTTATCCAACTGTTTTACTGCAGGCTTCATCGAGTGCTTCAAGAACCCATTTTTAAGAATCTTTGTGAGATGCCACCATTAAATACTGAAAGTCTAAGTCTTGTTCAGTAACGATTTAAATCCACTTCCAGGTTTGGCGAATGGCCTATGTACTAGTATGTAGGCCTATAATTTAGCCTCAGTGAAATAAATAATTATGTGAAAGTAATACGTATGTCAGGTTCCTTTCTTATTCCTTTGGGTTTAGGCCAACCTGGCCAGGATGCCGTTTTACGAATCGTCAACAGCCTTATTTAATGATGTCCACCCGGTAGCGATACAAATGAAATATTAATATGCACTAAAACATTGCTAAAGTAATGTCAACATCAATTCACTGTTTAAAAATCCATATCTTTTCAGCTTCAGGGGCGAAACCCCTGATCAAGGGCTTTGCCCCTGGACCTCACTGGGGTCACAGCCCCTAAACCCCCTAATTCGTTCCTCATGTGCAGTTGAGAAAATTCCTTAGAATAAGCCCTGGATTGCACTAAGCTGTTTCTTAACTCTTTACATATTAAAGTTAGAATTTCTAACCGATTTTCATGCAGCACTGTCATCTATGTATAACAAATAAATTGTTTTGTCATCGCTTACATAGTATATAATATATAAATGACTGGTCGAGGTCGTAATATAATTGCACACTGCCTTGAGGGGCATAATTTTGCAGTAGAAATTTCTGTAGGAGCACCTTTTCCATTGTCACGCTTAAACTTCAATTCATTAAATAAATTTTATATCCAGTTGTAAATATTTATCGTTATTCTCAATTTTGAAGTTTGAAAGAGAGGTTGTCTTTCCACAGCATGTCAAATATTTTTATAGATATCAATCTATGAAAATTTCTAGAGGTTGTTATGGACACATATATACTATCGTGGAGACGACTCAATTGATTTCACGTACAATGATTCCTCCCAATACCAGATCGCGTGCTATTCGATTAATTATTTTTCTCTTCTAACCATACTAGCTCATTAGTCATCATGATTTACATTATTTGACATAAAATGAAGGTGAGAGATATGGTCGGTACCAGGCCCGGCTCGTCCGTTAGGCAAACTAGGCAGCCGCCTATAGGGTCGCCGATTTTTAGGGGCCGCCAATTTTCCATTTTTCCGAAATAAACATGAAAAAAATAATTTCTGGACATTCATAAATGAAACGTTGGATTATATTTTAATTATTATTCGCTAGATGGAAGTATTATAGTGTTGGTGTACTAAATTATGTTCTATTAAGGTAGGGTTCACCGTTATGTTTTAATCATAAGTTTTTGCCTAGGGCCGCCAAATGTCTTGAACCGGACCTGGTCGGTACGAGTGAGGTATCGGTTATTGGTTTCAGAATTGAGAATATTGTAGTGTCTTTTCATTCAGAGAAGATTTGACCAGTGAGTGATTTTGTGTCTGTTATACAAATCCCCAAAAGTCGAGACTAGACTTTGGAAGACGTTTTACCATCACATAAGAGATGCTGTCGCCACCTGGGGAAAAGTTCTTGTTGCTTTGCTTGATGTCTGCTTGAAAATACTGCATTTTGAAAATTTTCATTAATTTAACTAGATGTTTTCAAGTTGGGCATTTATAATTTGCATTTCCATTTCAATTTCACTGCTGCCTTTCTTTGACGGAAGCCTGTAGGAAACTTTTCATCGACAGTTGTGTTCGATAGCCTACATCATAAACATTTGCCTATGGAATTAAGCTTTGTTTGAAAGCTTTCATGTATCTCTTCACTCTGTTTTAAATTTGGAATACCAGAGCGGAGATTTGCTTCAGATATCCTTTTGGACATTTTCCAAATAATTTCCAATAATTTAGACTCCTTATTTAAATTAAACACCATCTGGAGACTGTTGTCAGACGACCTTGTCACCTTGTGCTGTCGATTCGTTGAATCCTAGCGACTGTCATGGTCAACCTTCTCCATGTGCTCCGATTTCTCGTTGCCTCTCTCAGCTCCGAGATGTTCATCTTCAATGCCTCCTGTCAGACGACAGTTGGGTGAAAATCGTCAAGCCTAAAGAAAATTAAAAAATCAAACCTGGCGTATTGGAGTATTCCTCATTTCCTCAAGAAATTTTCGTCTCCAGAACCGAACGCTTCCTATTCTATTGCGATCTGAAACACCAGCATCCTATTGCAATCCGAACACAATTCCGGATACTTCCAAGTATAGATCCATCTGTGACGAAATAAATTCCAGCTCTTTTCATTTCCTCATTTTCAGACAATCGAAACCGAAACTATAATTAAGGTGTCTAGTTCTATTTCTAGACGACGTCGACTCATCCGCTTAGGGCCTATTATAGACCTAGCTCCTGCGTCTGGCAGCTACGTCATGACTGTCAGAGCAGCTGCTGGATGATGGCCTTTCAAGTAAACAACATTTCCATATTGCGTAAATGCATAGCTAATAGAACACCAGAGTACAATTATTACACATACACGCGCGCGCGCACACACACACACACACACACACACAAACACGCACAGATATATAAATATATGTATATATATATACAGTATTTACAGTATATAAAAGCTTATAGGCCTATATATACTGTAATATAAATATCTGCTATTTGATTAAATGTGTGCGTATCGGCACTGACTGACATACATCAATCGATAGAAAAGAAGGCCAAAATCTACATTGTCTATAGAATTAAGAATTGAAACTAATTATCATACCACTTGAATGAAGGAAAGAATCATAGAAGTTGATCGACGAAATAATCATAACATTTAATCAATAGAATAATCAAATCATTTCTTCAACAAAGTAATTATAGAATTTCATTTGCATAACACTGACCTACGAAACAATCAAACCATATGATGAACAATATTTATCATATCTGGCCACTATACTATTTAAAGCACATATTTCATAATCTCTACGACATTCGACACTTAAAGGACAGTATATACGTAAACTACTGAGGATTGTAAAAGGGTTGAAACTAACACTTCAACGAGGACTGTCAATAGGGTAGGCCGACTTTTGAATATTCACAAAACGCCGGGCATAACTAGTGTTTGAGGTATTTGGAGAAGTCTACAGGACTGTTAGCTTAGGCCTACATTGATTACATGTATCTGCTGGTTATGGTTCGCTAATTTAACCAAACAAGAAACTGAAACATAATGGTAGCCACTAGCCACCCATTAGCAGCATAATACTTGCAAAACCTAGATGTAGAGCATAGCCTTATAACTACAATATTCAGTTTAGATCTTGAATAAATGACAACTAACTCTGTCGGGTAGGTACAGATATGTGGGGAAGAAGTTAGCCCACCTCCGTGACTGATTTTTGTAAAATTTGATCGGAGGATTGACTCTGTCCTGGGTCAGTCTCAAAACCACCAGCAAATCAAACCCCGTAAATTATGCCTAAATTTCACAGGAGTAAATTTACGCCATAAAGCATCCAGTATAGGTCAAGGCAGTGTGTTTCAAATCAGTTTTGCGAGTTATATTCAAATTTTTAAAAGTAACAGCAACATTTATTTTAAAACTTCAATAATGATAATTTAAGTTGATCCTTCGATTTTTTCAACATATGAACCAGTGGCGGTTCTATAGTTTTGGGACGGGGGGGCTGGTAAAATCAGTTGATCTAATGAGATTTAAGCATTAGAAGATTAGGAGGCTTTGTTACCAACAAACATTGTCGGCAATGTATGGCTAACTTTAAACTGGCGGGTGTTAAAATGTGTATAAGGGGCTAAGAAAAACGAGGGGAATAATTTTCCAGCTATGGGCTACACCTCACTACCATCCCCCAATAAAACCGCCACTAATATGAACTACAAATCGACCAGTCTAAGTCTCAGAGGCAACAAATAACTTTGAACGACAAAAACTGTATAATGTATGTGCAATTAATTTGAGCGCCATCGAAAACCTGATTAATCCAAAACTTTACTTCGAGACGATTTCTGTCAGATCCATGCCAACTTCAGACCAATCGTTTTGAGATTTATATTTAAGATCACCGGAAGCATAGCAGTTATCATAACAGCAGGGGTCATGCCAGTCTCGCTTGTCTACTGCTGAGTGTTGACCTTTCCTTGTACCGAAGTATCCGTTTAGACTTACGAGGGAATTGAAAATCGCAGTAAAAATTATGATTCCACAAGATAATTTATGACGACGTTCTTGTATTTTGAATACGTATTCTCAGAGCTTAGGTAAACACTTTCTCATTTACGAAATGGCCTTCTTCCTCTCGATCCTCTCGGTCCTCGCTTGTATTTAGCTCTTGAGTTCTGCACTGATCCGTTTCCAACGTTTCCATATGGCCCTCGGTTGGTATCTTCATTTTGACCACTGATGACGTTTCCTAAGTCGTTCATTTGCTTTTCCAAGAATTCAGGGTTATATGCTGCCTGCATGTTCTCCAACTGTGTTCTAACCGTATCACACCAAAAACTCTGACTTCCAGTAAATGCAGTAGGTTGAGTGTTACTACGTTCTGTTGGCATTTGCATATAATATCTTGAATCCCTTCTGTCATTGAAACCTCGCATGCCTCCTCTGAAGTTACCTCTGTGAAAATTGGCGGTAGATGCTGCGTCCCATTGTGTGGTCGGTGATTCAACAAACGTCTGGGCTGTTTGTTCTATCCCCAATCTGTCTTTCATCGACCAACCACCGCGACCACGGCCTCTGCTACTAAATGCGTGTTTCGGACTATCTGATGATCTTTGAATATCTGCTGGTGATTGGACGAAAGCCTGTGGTTCTCGCACTGGTTTGACCAACTGTTGGTTTCTATCTTGCAAATATTCTGAACTGCGTTCAACTTGTGGTGACCCGCGTGGATTTCTACCGCGTCCTCTTCCGCCTCGTGAATCACCTCTTCCGCCTCGTGAATCACCTCTTCCGTCTCGTGAATCACCTCTTCCGCCTCGTGAATCACCTCTTCCGCGTAGACTATCAGATGTAAACGTTCCCTTGAAGTTAGAATCACGCATCTCCACCGACTCAACAGTCTTTCTAGGTGTAGCGGGACCACTTCCCTCAAACATTCTCTTTGACTCAGGATAAGTTTTTCTGTTTTCTTTTCGTGTGCGATTTTCAAGTCCAGAAGCATTTTCGTTCGAAGTATTCGCCTGGTAATATCCCGTTGTATCAAGTTTTGAAAGAGCATACCTTTCGGAGCGATTGGGTTTCAAAAAGTAGAGAGGTACCTTGTGCAACGGATGACAGTATGGACATAATTCGTCGATTCGCTTCCCATCAAGCAGTTCTTTTTTCGCGTATACGTGTCCTGTGTAAGCAATCAGACACAAAAGTAGGCCTATACTTTTTTTTATTTAGGCATCATCGTGGCCAAAATACTTAACATGCAGGCTATTAAGAAATATTTGGCCACGATGACGTCTATAACAAAAAATGTAGAAAAAGTATTTAATACCAAACCCCAATGTAAGGAGTGGTAGGCTATGAACCTGAGAAACTTTTGAATTCATAACTGAGTTTTTTCAATGTGTCAATTTTCTACAGAACAGTTACTCTAGACTTAAAAGTCATCTTTTTCTGTTTGCTTGCTCTCCGTTGATTGAGTTCTGGTTTCTCTTAATTATCTGATTACGACCTAAATTCTCTAATGGATTATGACTTTCACAACGATTTAACTGGAAGTGACCATCGACTGAAGCTTTCTACAGTATGATAACTGCGCTGTTGAGGGTCTTTATTTACGTATTGCTAAGTTCGAAGGTTAAGGGCCAGACGGTTTTACACTGAGGTTCGTTTTCCTGGAGGTTATTGCCCATAGGGGTTAGAGGCCCAGGTTTCAAATTTGGGGTAATTTGATTGGTGTTATTGTCCGGAAGATATTACCAGGGTTTCTTACCTTAGAACCATATTCGTAAATAGGTAATGAGAAGGTCTTACCATATGTACAGCACAACCACTGCGATGTAAAAGTTGCATCAAGTTCAAGGTCATAAAAACGGTTCAGATGATCGATATAGTCTTCGATGCCGTCTCTTCTGTCTTGCGCTGAAAGTTTCTGGGACAGTTTGCGGTTCAGTTTTTCAATTATCTCCCAAATTCTCTGAAAATTATCTTCCACGAATTCAATGCTTTCGAAAGCTTGAAGATCTTCTTTGCATTGGTCAAGATCTCTTAACTTGGGGCCTCTAATGAAGGATGCAAGGCGATAGATCTGCGCCTCCATGTAGAACTTATACATCAAAATGGTATCACCAGCTGTCATGGTTTTATTATCTTCGTGGTAAAAATTATCCTTTTTCACTCGTTTTATTGCATCCGTCAGACTGAGAATAAATGCCTTATGAAAATCAGGTTTCGTTCTTTGCAACGCCAGTGCCTCAGTCTCTTGCAAAATGCAGAGGGCTCCAAGCCTGAGTCTCTGTTTTATACGTCTCATAAAAAGTTTTTCTCTATTTGCCGGTTTCAAACGATGCGATGTCTGCCATACACCGATGTACTGAGTTGCGAGTTCTCTCAATTTCTTGCTTTCTTTTATTAGCTGCTTTGCTGCATTTAGCTGCGATTCGTGTCTTCTGATGTACTGGTTGTACCTCGGACAGAAACTCACTTTTTCAAAGCAAACAGGACACACCAAGAAGCGACTCTGATCAAGTGCGTAAGGGAGTGATGTCAACATGTCTTGAAACCATTCGTCCATGGCAACGACTTCAACTTTATGGCCACATGGTTGTAATTCGAGAAATCTAGATTCGTTTTTGTCGAAAGGTGACCAAGCGGTTTCATAAAATTTGTCTTTGTGGCATCGTCGACACAGCGAGATACATGGTTCACCACACAGTCCGCTGCAGACATGGCCACACCTCAGTGGTTTCCGACACGGTTGATTACACGGAGGACGATTGCACGGCTGACTGCAGATTTCCGTACAAGTATAGTGTGGACAGTTCCAATCACAAGGCTTGAAGCAAAACACATGCGGTTCCATGCAACTGTTGTCACTTTTTCTGTGAGAGCAAATATATGACGATCTATTGACGCATGGTTTACACTGATCGCTACAGTATTGTTGACATTTATGATGACACAAAGCAAACTGCTTCCCGCATTTAAGTTTACATTGACTATGACTACCCTGTTGAACGCAGTTCCTGCAAGTGCTAGTGCACCTATGACCGCAATCCAGTTCCACGTCGCAAATGTTCGGACAGCCATTGGGCTCAGTTGACTCTTGCGATCGACACTGAACGCTAAACACGTGATTCGGTAATCCCGTGCTGCATGTTAGCTTCACCATTTCAACACAGGAGGGAAATTTAGTTTCTTTGTCGCAGCAATCCACTTCTTTGGTATGTCCATTTTCACAGACGACCACTTCAATTCGCTCACGGCACAGATATGCGTTGGAGTTTAGTGAGCATTCCATGGTAGCTACGTGATCACATGGGAGTTTCTTCTCAACGGGCTGACGGCAGGAATAGGATTCTGGGTCTTGATGACATTCCATAGAAGTTAAATGGTCACACGGAAGCATCTTTTTCACCTGCCGGTGGCACACGTATGTGGTCGGATCTTGATGACATTCCATGTTTGCCATGTGATTGCAGGGAAGCTCCTTTTCCAGCTTAACCTTACACTTGGTCGTGCACTTAACAGCTCCACAGATTTCTTGGCATTTATCACCACAAACCAAGAACTTTTCACACGGAAGTTTGCATGTAACAGTATTAGTAGATTTATGACACTCAACCATATTGTGATGATTACATTGGGGCAACAATTTTTGCACTTTAACAATGCAATTTTCGCAGTCTTCCCCACATTTCTTTGGGCATCGGTGACCCTCAGGACACTTGCTTTCACAAGGCAGCTGACACTGATAATTACTTGGATCTCTATAGCAAGGCATTTTTGTTTTGTGTCCGCAACTAGGCAAAACCTTCTGCACTGAAACTTTGCAGTTATTACACTTTTCATGACATAGCTCCGGACATGAATGACCAGCGGGACAGGTTCGATTACACTTTATTTGACAAATATAGGAATCCACACGTTGATAGCAAGGCATCATTGCTTTGTGCTCACAACGAGGTAAAACTTTTTCTACCGACACTCTACAGACTCCACAAGGTTCGTGACATTTTTTCTCACATGGATGACCGTTGGAGCAAGACTTTTTACAAGGTTCTAAGCAATTGTATGGTCGGACTGAGAGGTAGCATGGAAGTCTGGCAGCGTGACCACAAAGAGGTAAAGTTATTTCAACTTCAACTGTGCATTTGTTTTTTAACAGATACTGCCTCTCCTCCACGTAACACGGCATAATCGCTTCGTGTTTACAAAAAGACAATATTTTGGTAACAGGGACCATGCAGTTGCCACATCTCTCATAGCACAACTTCTGACAAGGATGATCGCTAGAACAGGATTTAGAGCAGCGTTCCATGCATTTGAATGTTTGTTCTGGGAGATGACAAAACATTGTTGCTTCGTGCTTGCAAGCAGACAACGTCTTAGTGACTAAGACTTCGCATGGTCTACACATTTGAAAGCACAATCTGTTGCAAGGATGGTCGAACGGACAGAACTTTTTGCAAGGTTCTTTACACTTATACTCGAGCTCGGTTAAATAACAAGGCATTGTTGCTTCATGTTGGCACCGAGTTAATGTTCTTGTTACCGGTACGTGGCATTTACATTCTATATAGCAGAGCTGCTGACAAGGATGCCCTGCGGTGCATTCCAGTTTACATGGCTGCCAACATTCAAAATCCTCTTCCTTCAAGTAACAACACATTGTCGCCTGGTGTCCGCAGCGCGACAGTGTTCTCTCCACCAATTCCTTGCAGTCGCCACAACTTTCAAAGCATAAATTTCGACAAGGATGCGCATTGTTGGAGCATAATTTTGGACAATCTTTCTTGCACTTGTAAAGCTCGTGCTCTGGATCTAGTTCGTGACAGTGTTTGGCGCACACATGTCCACAAGGCAATCGGTAATCACAAAGATGTTCGCAACCACTTCGTGGTACATTTTGAAAATCTGCCGCGACTCTAACAAAAACAGCATCCTCGGAATGTTTATGGCATCCGAGACGCAAACTGTCAACCAACTTATTCTGCTTCTTCAGAGTGTCCAGGATGTCTCTCCATAGCGGACTTTCGTCACGAAGGGCGTCTGCGTTTCCGATTATGTAAAGACCTTTTGTGGCTCGAGATAGAGCTACACAAACACGATTCGAAATTTTAAGGAATCCGATATTGCTTTCCTTATTGCTTCGAACTAATGACAATAAAATTATGTCATTTTCCTCGCCCTGAAAGTTATCAACTGGAGTTATGCGAACGCCTTCAAATTCTGGCTTTGGCATAAATTTTCGTAACAGAAAGAACTGGCCAGTGTATGTCGTCAGAACTGTTATTTGCTTCGGATCATATCCAACATTCAAAAGATATCTGCACAACTCTGAGATAAATGCTGCCTCGTGATCATTGGAATGGCTTCTGTTGTCGTCTGTGCTATTCTCATGTTCCGAATGGTTTATAAAGAACAGATTTCCAAAGACATTTGCAACATTTTCGTATCTTAAGACCGACTCGTGGTTTTCTAAGGACTTGTAGATGTGTGGAACAAGAAGTTCTGCAATCTCTGGTCTCATTCTGTGTTGAATTGTCAGACGATCACAATGTACTTTATTCAAAACCATTTTCTCGAACAGTGATATGTCCAACCTGTATCTTTTGGCGAGACTGTAGTCGGCTGGCTTTGGTTTTAATTGCTGATGATCACCAATTAATATTAGATGTTCACATTTATCTGATAGACTGGCAACAACGTGTGCCTCTAGCACCTCGGCCGCTTCTTCTACGATTACAATCTTTGGAGCTAAACGTTTGAGTAGGTCATTTCTTTTGGCTGCACCAGTTGTTGTCATAGCTATTATTTTGGCATGATTGAAAATTCTGTAATCAATTTCATCCTGTACTTCTTCAAGCTTTTTCTTTTCTGTTGCGTGATCTTTCAGAAGCGCCTGCATCTCATCTCTCTTTGCAGCTATGAAACGTTTCGTCCAGTAGTTGTAGAGACGCCATCTATCAGCTAAAGCTAGTTGCCATTGGTTTTTCACTGCAATGATGTCGTCTGATTCTTGGAAAGCTTCATGAAACCTACGACGAATACTCTGAGCGGTTTGAAATAAATCCTGGAAGTGTTTCTCATCTTGACCATTCAGTTTTACGAATGCCTTGTCCTCTCTTACTGTCTTTTCAATAGCCTGGAATTTCTCTTCGGCTGAAGCCAGATTGTTATCATTCTGTTCTCGCTCTTCGGTTTCCAGTAATTCTAATGCTTCGTAGTCTTCTTCTAGAGGAGGTTCATTTTCATCATTCCGTATGTTTGCATCGACGCCTAAGAGAATTGGTGTCCCAGGCTCAGCCTTCGTGTCACATAACCACTTCAAGAGTTCCCGAACATTTCTAAATTGAAAGTGCATGGTAAACGATCTTAGAGCATCCGGATGGATGAGCGTTTTTTTGGCCACATCAGCTGAGGCAGATAACTTCATTATAGTGTTTTCTAACTTCTCCATTTTTTCTCTGGGTTCAATAGTAGCACCTCGATATTGTTGGCAGGCCTCACTGGTTCTGTTTTGTTTGATGTGTTTGAGAAAACATTTCTTCAGTACTTCGTTCTCCGATTTGCTTGTCCCACCAATTCTAACAAACAACCCTTTACCTACATCCTCAGGAAAGATTCCTATTATTTCTTCTAAAAACTGATCAAGTGCGTGGTTTGTGAAACACACGAGCATAATCGGACCATCCCAAAGAGGTCGTTCTCTTTCGTTATTTTCAAGCATGAGCTGAACAAGCTTTACTCCGATGAATGTCTTCCCAGTTCCAGGAGGTCCTTGGATTACAGCAAACTCTTTGGTTACGGCTGTTTGCAGAGCATTGTACTGAGATTCGTCAAGACGAAGTTTTTCCGCAGTTGGCCAAGATTCCAAGTCTAACACAGGTAGGCCTACTTCTGGCCATTCCCTCAAATAAAGTGCTCTTGCCCGTTCACGAGGCAACATAGCCGCTCGCCGTATTTTGTTAAGCCCCAGAAGTGAGGAGAAATCATATTTCGTGTCTTCTGTTAAATATTTGGGAGGTTGAACACTTTCTTCATCGTACTTGTTAAGTAGATATCTTTCAAATGGCAACTTTTCTTCGTCCGTGAATTTCTGTAGAGCTTCAAGTACACTTTTGTACGGTTCATAGTAAGCCGGACTCTCTATCATCTCGTAAATCTGGTCCAACTTTATATCTTTATTTCTATTGCTGTCGCTATCAAAGTACAGATAAGTAACTCCATAACGGAGATCCCTGGCGTCTCGTTCTGCCACTGTTGCAATGAGCATATTCTTGAACTCATCAGCGGATAGACAAACCAAAGATCCAAACAAAAGTCTCTTACCAGCCTCCCAACGAACATGTTTCATGCGACTAACGTCAAACTGTATCTTGTAAATCAGACCATGTTGGGAACAGCGTACGGATGTTATCTGCACACGTCTGTACACTTTCATGTTACTCTTTGTTCTCCTGTTATTGCCTTCTTCACGATTCTGTAAAAGTTCTGCCAATCCTTCTCTAAGTGGACGCACCAGGTCCTCCTTCATCAGTCGAAACTGGACGTCCAGATAATCACGTGAATCTTTGTACTGTTTATAGATCTTATTTTCGCGGAGGTACGGATCCCCTTGTCCTCTTATGTCCTCAGAAGTGGGAACCACACTCATTCTTCTATAGTCTTCGCTCTCGTCCACGGTCCATTCCACTTGTCGTTCTTGATCACGTTGTATGATTCCAGATTGTAGCTGCTTTCGAACGTCTGTTGTCTCTTCCTGTAGTTTCGTATATTCTTTGTTTGCGCAATCATAGGTGGGAGTTTCGATGGTGAGTATGCGTTCAAGAGGTGCGCACAGCGCAGTAATGACAGTAAGGGATTTACTTGGAAATGACTTTGTTAATGTTCTCATGATGCGAATCAAATTATTGCAAATACTTGCTTTAACCATCGCGTCTTCTTGTACGAAACTGTTTAGGTACTGTAACAGGTGGTTCTTTAGAAAATTGCTGTTCTGAATTTTACTCAGTAGACCGAAAAGCTGCGTCTGGTGTACAGACGTGCAGGCTTTTACAATGACCTCAATAAGAAGTTCTGTCATCAATTCATCAGTGCAACCCTGCTGTAAACGTTGTTCAAAACCAAAGCTGGGCGTCTGCAGTTTGAAGAGAACTTCATTCCCATCTCGCTTTAGAAGCTTACTCAGTTTTTCAGTACCACATGCTTCAGTTGGTTCTGTTGTTTCTGTGTTACTCCGTCTTTCTCTTGTGTCCAGTTGGCTACTCCACTCCATGCTGTTTCTGCATTGTCCGAGCTGATGGTGTTGAGGGTCGAAGATCCAATGGACATTTCCACGGCCTTGACCGCGATGGCCATATGGTCTTCTACTACCAAGGCGAACATTACCAGTCGCCGATGAATGGTGTTTGTGATGCGACTTCTCCTCGTCGTTTTCTTCGTTAACCGGTTCAGTTACATCACCATCTTCATAAATTTTCCTATTTAAATCATTCAGCAAAAAGGCTAGCTTTATAAGAAGTAAAGCAGCCGTATATATACCACACATGAAATTAAAATAATTTTGAGACTCCTTCGGAATGTGAGGTCCTATAAAAGCTGTAGTTTTCTTAGCCTATGCCTAAATCTGGCATTTGGATCGAACGTACTCAGCATTTTTAGAAAGGTCAGTTCAAGAAGTATCTGAAATTCAAACTTGGTCAGTCATTTATTTAACTTAAAGATAGTTTCTTGACAATGGATAAAATCATCCAATAGTCTCGAAAGACGTAGCCAAAATCCACAAACGAATCTGTGATCCATTTCGCCTAGCAGCTGCCAGACCAGCGCTCGTGAATAGGCAGGTGCCCTGCGCTTGGCCTTCGAGTGGCGCTTTAGAAGTTTGGAGATTACGATTACCTTTATTTGGGCTAAGTAATGAAGAAATTACAGCGAAAGAATTGGGCTAAACGTAAATCAATTGCTTATGCTTACAGAATAAAAAGATATGGTAAATAAAAGTTAAATACACATTCTACATAAAATTACTAGCTGCACATTAAATTATAATATCTATATGGTTCTACCTTCTCTGGTCCCTTGTGTCTTTTGCCGCACCTCGCGATTGGCCAGCTCTACCACTACCACGACTGTTACTTCGAATCATGAATGTTTGCTTCCTGTAATCACAAACTGTTTCAATATACGAATTAAGTCAGAAACTGTATACCTGCTAACAACAAGTAGGCCGCATAATGTTGACGCGTACTAACACGGTAATAAAAGTTCAAGACTCTAAATTTATGTAAAAGAACCTTCACAAACTCATTTAAAACTAGTGTAAAGTAGACCTACGCCCAAGTAATCCACTACTGGTCATCTGCTCCAACAGTGGTACCTTGTCTAGATACTGATGCTCCGTTTGTGTTTTTTTATTATGTCATTTTTGCTGGGCTGTTACCTGATAATTTATGTTTATAACCACCTATGATAAACAACAGTCACTGTTTCCAGAACCCTAATGAGAAGCAGCTGCTTATTTGAAATTAGCACCGACAGGTAAATCTCTACATAAATGTATCCGACCATTCTAGCCAAACTTCGCACCTGTCATAGTACAGGTGCATTGAAACTGTCATTATCACTTAATACTACAGCTAAACTGCATTTCCTAGTGAGAAAGGTAAATAGAATATGCAAAATGAGGCTACTTATAATCGTGTGATTTGCACTTCGCCTATCCATAGTTGCACAAACGCTTTTCAACGTGTAGGCCTTTTGAAGACACATAATATGTCCTAAGTTTTGTCTGTATGCTTGAGAGACTGTTTGCTAACCGTGGTTATGATCATGTTCACACGCAGTCTAAACCAGCCGTCACCATGGCTGCCATGTAATAACTTGTGCTATCGATCTACATGTCTATTTTTACAACACAGCTACACGTGACATCAAAATCAATGAACACGTGTTCAACGAAATAGCAAAGACATAAAGATAATCTCGTCAGGTTTAGTACTTCTGCAAAACTGAAACGGCACTTTTGAAATTCGGTCCATTATTAACAGGATAACAGGATGTTGGCTTGTGGTGAGGGAAAAAAAGACGGGGTCGACCAAGGAAGAAATGGATGGATGAGATTCACGATGTAACTGGCATGAATTTGGAAGAACTAAGGGACCTGACTTCGAATAGGAAGCAATGGAGAATGTTTATCATGACGATCGCTAGAGCTCCAGGAGTTGACAGCATAAGGTGACAAGGTGATTAACAGGATAATCCATATTAATCTATATTTCCATTTATCATTAACAGGATAACTCATATTAATCTATATTTCGGTTTATTATTAACAGAATAATTCATAATAATCTAGGGGTTATATTTCGGTTTATTATAAACAGGATAATTCATATTAATCTATATTTCTGTTTATTATTTAACAGGATAATTCATATTAATCTAAGCTTATATTTCTGTTTATTATTATCAGGATAGTTCATATTAATCTATATTTCGGTTTATCATTAACAGGATAATTTATATTAATCTATATTTCAGTTTATTATTAACAGGATAATTCGTATTAATCTATATTTCGGTTTATTATTAACATGATAGTTCATATTAATCCATATTTCGGTCTATTATCAACAGGATAGTTCATATTAATCGATATTTTGGCTTATTATTAACGAGATAATTCATAATAGTCTATATTTCGGTTTATTATTAACGAGATAATTCATAATAATCTATATTTCGGTTTATTATTAACAGGATAATTCATATGCTATGTCAACCATGGTTTTCTTCAATTATTTGCACGTTGCTTATATCATTAACATGCTATTTGATTGTGTTTTTCTATTGCGAGATCGGGAATAGGCGTACCTCTGACCAAGTTTTCTTAGACAGACTAGAGTATTTGCCCGTCATATATGACGGGTTGAAAAAGAAAATGAATGGATTGATAGGAAGAGAAAAGAATGTTTATTGGAATGCTTGACATTGCGAGTCAGACAGACGGATTGAGACAAACAGCGGTTAGTAAGGCTGTCTCTGCCTCCGTACCTCCCGCCTGGATCGAACAATAGAGTATTGCACGTGACCAATCGATGTTTAGACTAATCAGTCTTCGCCTCATCAGTATTTTCTCCTCCTCCCCTCCCCTCCCGTCAGATCGTATGCCATAATGAAGGAGTGATACCGGGAGGGAGGGAGGTGTGGAGGGAGGGCAGGCCATGAGCCACATTCCATGCATTCCAGAGCATTTATCGTAGACACACAGATCTGGACAACTAAATAAGAGATGCTAGGCCTGTATAAAGTGCATTTAAAATTACAAAATCGTCCAAAATTTAGTTAACGTAGTAAAGTACGACTAACGTGTTCAAGATCATGGTAGACATTTACAGATAGACTGTTATCATGATGCAAAAATTATTCAACATGAATTATGAAATGCTACACAGATCCGACAAATGCGAATCCCGAGTGTGAACGGATCTGCAGACGCTAAGTAGCTTCATCATTGACGATTAGCCATCATTGCGACACTAGAAATCACTTATTCGTACCCATCGAAGCCAAAAGGCTGGCTTCAGGAATCAGGAACTGATGATGATGATGATGATGATGATGATGATGATGATGATGATGATGATGATGATGATGATGATGATGATGATGATGATGATGATGATGATGATGATGATGATGATGATGATGATGATGATGATGATGATGATGATGATGATGATGATGATGATGATGATGATGATGATGATGATGATGATGATGATGATGATGATGATGATGATGATGATGATGATACTATTGTCAAAGATTGTTTCCTGGCATTATTTCACGAATGTTTTAGTTTGGGACTTTCGGCTTCTAAGATAGACAACCTAATAATGACGAGGATATTGCTGTCTGACTTTGTTTCAAGGATGAACTAGTTTCTGGCTGTCGGCTTCCTAAGATAGAAAAAATTTATAATGACAAGGATGGCTAATTAGACGTGGTCACTTCAGAAATGAGCGTTGGGTTAACTTAGCTTTCATTAAGTTGTATGTTCCAACATCCTTAAATGCAAGAACAGTTTGGCAAAGAATATAAAGAATATTAATAATAATAATAATAATAATAATAATAATAATAATAATAATAATAATAATAATAATAATAATAATAATAATAATAAGTGAGGAATCGAGTAAACGAGTGAGCATTAGGTAGAACCAAATAGCGTGTCTGCATGTATCCGAGCTTATACATGCCTTTGAAATGATCGCATAGTTACTGGTGGCCTGGTTTCGAACCTAATGCGAACGAAAAAACCAACGGGGTGAGGTGTGTGTCAATAAACACTTCACAGATGTAGCGGCCATAAACCACGAGACATCGAAAATCGATTTTCCATTTAACACTTCAACGACGAGAGTGTACTAAATCGACTGGGAAACCAATGTAGCTCTGCTTTAAAGTGTTAAGCGTAAGAAGCTAAAGCAATAACTCTTAAGCGGATTTCAATAATAAAAAGAACAGCATGCAGACATTTGCTTTTATTACTAAGTTTTAACTGGTGGTTCGGTTCTAGGACAATCGCTCATAGGACGATCGCTCATAGGACGATCGCTCATAGGACGATCGCTCATAGGGACGATCGCTCATAGGGACGATCGCTCATAGGACGATCGCTCATAGGACTATCGCTCATAGGACGATCGCTCATAGGACGATCGCTCATAGGACGATCGCTCATACGGACGATCGCTCATACGGACGATCGCTCATAGGGACGATCGCTCATAGGGACTATCGCTCATAGGACGATCGCTCATATGACCATAGAAAAGTACAGTTATCGATAATACACTGAGACCACAGTTTATGGATCCATGTAATTTCGTGGCATTTTTATACCATACGGAAAAATGCTTCTTATTTGAAGTGCGTTGATGTGTACTCTCACCGTTTGGTGTTATTGTACGCATAGTATTGCTATTGTGGAACAGTTAGGCCCTATTGAATGTTCGTTTTATGATACTTCATTATATCTAATATATATGTGCATCAAAGTAGGACGCGAGTAATAAACTTCCAACTAGCTGGCAATTATTAAATAAACTTCCAATTAGCTAGCAATTAGCTTCCAATTAGCGAGCAATAATTAAATAAACTTCCAATTGGCTACCAATTATAAATCTTATCAAATATTCCAAATGACTTCACAAATATTTCTGAAATGTCCCTACTTTGATGTGCCTATAGGGGCTGTAGCGGATGTCCCTTTCATCACCCAAATACACTGAATGTATAGAATAGCGCTATATGATTTGTGTGTATGATACAAATGATTTATCATAGTTAATGATTGGTATTAATTATTTAATTAATTAACCAGCACGTAAGACCAGTACGATAAGGATAATTAATAATATAGAGTTAGGGGACAAGTTAGAGGGTTTGAGAGTTGTCAACCGCAAGATGCCAAGATTCCATTGGTCAATACGAAATTACTGGTTAACTCAACGTCGATCGTCTGCTTGGTGACGTGGCAGAGTAGAGTCGGTTATTCGCCGCTGATGGCGATAGTTGGTCGTGGTGAAGCTACGACGTTTGACTCAGGAAGAGGCAAACATTGGTGATAGAAATCGTCAAATGTTCACGTTAGTCGTGTAGAACAGAGTACATTCTACGATACGGTGAACTTGGGATCGAAATCGGTCGACATTTAACAAAGTTAGTATCGAACGATTAAAAACTGAAGTTGCGAGTGAAGATGCGAGCATAGCGTCTTCAAGTTACAGTTCGATACGTGTATAACTACGAGCTAGTGATACGAACGATTGAACTTCGGATCGACAAGTAGTTTCGAAATAAAGAGACTAAAAATACTTGATCGAACGTTGGCTTTCTGGGAACATCCAGAAAGAATTCTACGTGGAAATATCAGACCGGCACATACCTGTGTTGTTCTGAGTACGGACGAGGAGATCGGGAGATAACTCTTCAAATAAAACTTCGATAAACGGGCGAAGGACATTGTTGGTGAACTCGTCATACGAATGCCAAGAAGGAACTCCAATGGTGCACTACCACGGGAGGGTAATTTAATGTGCTTATATTTAGCCTAGATATATAGAATGTTTAAGATGCATACGTGCTGGTCTTAGGTAACTTCTAGCTTTGTCTAGACTAGAGGATTGTTTAGGCGTGATCTATTATTGAACTGTGAAATAACTTGAATTGATTATATCATTATAATACATATAATGACAAGCACAGGTCTTGTAAATGACTCTACAACTGAATGATGTATGTTGTGAATTGTTGATGGGGGCTCTGAGCAAATGAAAATATAAAAGCAACGAGGTATTAGATCCATACCAGTCCCTAAGAGATAACCAAACAAGGGGCCTATCTGCTAATAAAGTTATTTAGCGATAGTAACGTTACAAAACTGGGTGGCTCGACACGGGATTAAAATAGGATCCGTTTTAATTAGAATCAGGGATAAATTACCTGTAGATAACGAGTCTAGTTCAGTTGGTAGAAACATAGAAATTCCCAGTATAATAGATTTGACCGTAGCTGCTGGAACTATTTTCGGCAGGTTAGTTGTAGTGTGACGTAAGCATATTCAAATAGAAGGAATTTGATTAGTCGAGGTAAGGTCAGGTGGTGACCTCTGACGTTGACTTGAATTGCTATTGGATAAAAATAGGTCGAGTCAGGTTAATTTTGAAGTTTGATAGACAAACTGGAAAAATTTGTAGAAGCGAGTGAGACGAAGTATATATAACGCCAAGTTAAGATACTACCTCACAATCATGGCCGCAGCCGAGTATCAAAAATGGTTGAAGATTGCAGCTGAGTTGAATTATCAAGGCGCTGAGGTGAGAGAATTCATCCAGGCAAGACAAGAAGAAAACAGATTAGAGAAAATTAGGCAGGAAGAAATCGATGAAAAAAAACGCATGAGCGAAGTTGAACAAAGTAAACTCTCAGAAGAGAGAGCATTAAAAAGATTAGAATTAGAACTAGAACAGAAAAGACTCTCAGATGAGAGAGAAATGCAGAAACTCTCAGCAGAGAGAGAAATGAAAAGACTCTCAGATGAGAGAGAAATGCAGAAACTCTCAGCAGAGAGAGAAATGAAAAGACTCTCAGATGAGAGAGAAATGCAGAAACTCTCAGATGAGAGAGAAATGCAGAAACTCTCAGATGAGAGAGAAATGCAGAAACTCTCAGAAGAGAGAGAAATGCAGAAACTCTCAGAAGAGAGAGAAATGCAGAAACTCTCAGACGAGAGAGACAGAGAAATGAAGAAACTCTCTGAAGAGAGAGAAATGCAGATGAAGCTCAGAGAGCTTGAGATTCAAAAGGAGATAAAATTTAAGGAGTTAGAATGTAGACTACAATATGATAGTCAACGAGAAGACAGGATGAGTAATGGCATAGACAGAGGAAACATGGAACAATGCAATGGAGTGAAATTTCTCAAGATGCCAACATTCAATGCAGATAAAGATTGCCTCGATGCTTACCTACTTAGGTTCGAGAGGATGTGTGTCACTTTTAGTATACCAGAGAATTTGTGGTCTTTATCTCTTGCGAGATTTCTTGAAGGCCAAGCCTTAGAAGTTTATGAACGGATGAACGCAGAAGATGTGCAGAGTTATGAGAAGCTTAAGCAGGAACTTTTGCAGCGTTTTAAACTCTCAGAATCCGGATATAGAAGGATGTTCAAAATGGAAAGGAAAGAGAAAAATGAAAGTGTTGGGCAATTCGTTGAAAGATTAAAACGATATTTGAGACAGTGGAGGACGATGGCGAAGATGGAAGAGAGTTACGAAGGATTAGAGGCATTAATCCTAAGAGATCAATTTTATGTCACCTGCGATAACGAGTTGAGAAGATTCTTGAAAGAAAGAGGAAAACTCAGTCTTAGTGAGATGACTATCCAGGCACAGAATTATTTAGAGGCGCGAGAAGAAGATGAGAGGAGAGGGTTCAACATAAACATGAATAAACAAGGTAATCAGAAGAATTTTATTCGAGAGTCAGACCAGAAATATAAGGAGAAACAAAATGTTGGCCCAGTTAAAGCAAAAGATTATCCGAGTTTTAGGGATAAAGAGGAACAAGAAGAAGCCCAGTTTAGGGGTAAAGAATACAGAGATAATAGAGATAGGAACCAATTCAGGAATGATTGGAGATTCAAAGAGATGAGCCGTAATGATAGACCGCATAAAATTGCTATGATGCAATGTATAGAGGATGGAGAAGAGAAGGAGGAAGAAAAAGTGGAGAGAATCGCATGTTGTCTTGTAGAAGGACAACCTTCGGAATGGTACAGTAAAATTAAAGGTGTGACAGTAAATAAAAGACCCGTAGAAGCTGTGTTCGACACTGGCGCGAGTTGTATGGCTGTTAATGAAGAGTTTGTAGAACCACAGCAATTTACAGGTCGTAGGAAGATTTGTCTCTTTTCCAATGGAATGAAAGGAACATATCCCACGGCAATGATTGAGATCACGGGTAAAGAATTTAGTGGTAGAGTTGAGGCTCTAGTAATCCGTGGTTTAATTACGGACTTAATCATTAGTCCCTTTAGTCCTAAGGTTCTATACAAAGATAGAGATATTAAGCGTGGACTGTTGGAACCGAAGCACATTCAAATCAGTGTAGCAATTCAAACTGATGACGTCATGGCGGGAAATGCGCCAGGAGAAATGATAGCGTCTAACGTTCCGTCAAGGACGACTACGCTAAAAATAGACAGCTGTAGAAATTCACGTGAGCCAGCTGAGAGTGAAACACGTGTTGAGACGGAATATATTGCGTCGCGGAATGAGAACACGTCGAAAGAAGGCATTATATTTGATTTCAGAGACGAGTCAGAAGTAATTGCTACGTATAATACGAGGTCAAATAAGGAAGAACATGTAACTCGTAAGGAGAAATCATTGAAATGTGGAATATTACCAGATCTTAAAGTGAGAACGGAAGAACCAATAGATATGCAGAAGACGGATGAAATCCAAGACAAATATTGGAAATTAACTGATGGTTCACAAGAAAACACGGAAGAGAAACCATACAGAGGTAATCCATCTTTCATAGTAAAGAAAGATATGTGGTATAGGAAATACAATGAAGGAGTAAGTGGGAAAGTGAGAGGTGTCCCAGATTTATATAGTAATGTGAAGAGAGATCTCAAACCATTTGGAAATATAGATAGAAGGACACATAGAAATTATGGGCGGCGCTATGAGACTAAAAATAGAACCGATTGGAAGAATAATCGAGTGATTAGATCTTCACATGATAATCAGGTTCCATTTGAAGGGGAGAATCTTAACTGGAAGAGGTCAAGGGAGAAAATTCAGAGTAACTCACAGAGATCTTGTCCAAAAGATAAGTCGAAAAGTGAACCATGGACTAGAAGAAGGTGGTTTCAGGACAAGAGAGAAATGAATTGGGAGAGAAATAGAAGTTGTGGAGGAGGTAAGGAGAGAAATAAACAGTCAGGTAGATGGAAGACTGTGCCATTGGAAGATGTTCACTGGAGGAGTCATAGAAACTCCAGTGATGATGAGTCGGAAGATAGTGACTTTCCAAGTTGGAGGAGAGGTGGTAAGTTTGAACGCCAGAAAGGCGTGCCACGATATCACATGAGTGAAAGATGGTACTGAGAGAAGTGTTATAAGTGAGATTTAACACGGGTTAAGAAAAGTTTGGGTGTATGTAGATAGTTGAAGTATTTAACTAGAAGTTTTCTATTAAGAAGGGTTATTAAGAAAATAGATGTTGAGAACAAGAGCTTAGAGGTTAAAGTTAGTTACTTCAAGCTTTTGTCATTTAATATAAGCAAGATGTGAAGTATTTACATTTTATCTCACATCAGAAATGTCAATTAGGAGTATGAGAATAGATGCATCAGATGTAGCCTTAAGATGTGTTCTAATGCAAGATTATGAAGGAACACTTCATCCCGTGGCATATGCAAGTAGAAAATTGTGTGACAGGGAAAGAAAATATTCAGTCGAAGAAAGAGAATGTTTGGCAATGATTTGGGGAATTCAAAAAAAAATTAACCGCTACCTTTATGGTAAAGAATTCTTGATGGAGACTGATCACTGCGGACTACAGTACCTTAAAACTGGTAGTATCAGGAATGCCAGGGTAATGCGCTGGCACTTAGCACTGCAGAATTATAATTTTAAAGTCAGGTAAATTAGAGGAAGTGAAAATGTGGTAGCTGATTACCTTAGCAGAGGTCAAGAATAGGTTGAGAAGACAAATTAGAGAGTATGTAAATAAGTAAAGTTAGATGTGACTTAATGTAATATAAAGAAATAGATGTTAGAGGAGTAGTTTGTTTGAATGTGTAGTATAAGAGGTTAGTTGGTTAAGGCCGATACTTAGTAATGGAGTTAGTATAAGATATAAATGATTATATATAACAGTTGATATAGATAAGTGATTTGTGTGATGGTTAAGGACATAGATTAAGAAATTTAGGGTAAATATTCTAGTGAAGGGGTTTAGTTGTAGCGGATGTCCCTTTCATCACCCAAATACACTGAATGTATAGAATAGCGCTATATGATTTGTGTGTATGATACAAATGATTTATCATAGTTAATGATTGGTATTAATTATTTAATTAATTAACCAGCACGTAAGACCAGTACGATAAGGATAATTAATAATATAGAGTTAGGGGACAAGTTAGAGGGTTTGAGAGTTGTCAACCGCAAGATGCCAAGATTCCATTGGTCAATACGAAATTACTGGTTAACTCAACGTCGATCGTCTGCTTGGTGACGTGGCAGAGTAGAGTCGGTTATTCGCCGCTGATGGCGATAGTTGGTCGTGGTGAAGCTACGACGTTTGACTCAGGAAGAGGCAAACATTGGTGATAGAAATCGTCAAATGTTCACGTTAGTCGTGTAGAACAGAGTACATTCTACGATACGGTGAACTTGGGATCGAAATCGGTCGACATTTAACAAAGTTAGTATCGAACGATTAAAAACTGAAGTTGCGAGTGAAGATGCGAGCATAGCGTCTTCAAGTTACAGTTCGATACGTGTATAACTACGAGCTAGTGATACGAACGATTGAACTTCGGATCGACAAGTAGTTTCGAAATAAAGAGACTAAAAATACTTGATCGAACGTTGGCTTTCTGGGAACATCCAGAAAGAATTCTACGTGGAAATATCAGACCGGCACATACCTGTGTTGTTCTGAGTACGGACGAGGAGATCGGGAGATAACTCTTCAAATAAAACTTCGATAAACGGGCGAAGGACATTGTTGGTGAACTCGTCATACGAATGCCAAGAAGGAACTCCAATGGTGCACTACCACGGGAGGGTAATTTAATGTGCTTATATTTAGCCTAGATATATAGAATGTTTAAGATGCATACGTGCTGGTCTTAGGTAACTTCTAGCTTTGTCTAGACTAGAGGATTGTTTAGGCGTGATCTATTATTGAACTGTGAAATAACTTGAATTGATTATATCATTATAATACATATAATGACAAGCACAGGTCTTGTAAATGACTCTACAACTGAATGATGTATGTTGTGAATTGTTGATGGGGGCTCTGAGCAAATGAAAATATAAAAGCAACGAGGTATTAGATCCATACCAGTCCCTAAGAGATAACCAAACAAGGGGCCTATCTGCTAATAAAGTTATTTAGCGATAGTAACGTTACAGGGGCCTACTTCAAAACTATCTACTAGTTAATAGGAAGTCAACTCTTCGAGGTCCCTACTTTTATGCTTATATGTATGTATGGTCCGTATGAGCGATAGTCCTATGAGCGATAGTCCCTATGAGCGATCGTCCCTATGAGCGATAGTCCCTATGAGCGATCGTCCGTATGAGCGATCGTCCTATGAGCGATTGTCCTATGAGCGATCGTCCTATGAGCGATAGTCCTATGAGCGATCGTCCCTATGAGCGATCGTCCCTATGAGCGATCGTCCTATGAGCGATCGTCCTATGAGCGATCGTCCTATGAGCGATAGTCCGTACACCGGTGGTTCAGGGTTTAGATGCCGCTTAGCCATTTCATTACCGCTGTATCTTGATAGAAGTACTTCATAATGTTATCCCAAAAATTCGACTTCTGGTCAAAATAAGAGCAGCTGAAATGTATAAAGACATCAAGATCTCAATGTCGTCATCATCTGTCTAATAGTCTATTGCGCCACTGAGCATAGGCAAATGTAAATTGTCGAATAACTCTTAGCTAGTTTCCAGTTTCCAATAGAACTACTGGGCGATCATTCCAGCCGAAAATTGAATAGTCTATTGTACCATTGAACAACATCGATGCAACGAGAAAACAAGCTATTGTTCAGTGCCGGATTTAGACTTGGTGAGGCCCTAAGCTGTATGAGCTTGGATGACCTTTATAAAAAATACACGGCAAGGTCTAAACAATTGAAAACATACATGCCCTTAAAAAAAACAGAACAGAACATTTTTTTATTGGTCCACACATTTGATTTACATACATTCCTTTAACATCAGGTTGTGTTATCAGTTACAGACTCATTTGTCGTTTAACAGATACGATTTTAATAAACCATTGTTTGTATTAACAACGATACACAGAACTAATTTAACTTATCTTATTAACATGTTTGTTTTAATACATAAAGTTCACAAATTTTCAGAGCAATAATACATGATCATTAAATTAATATCACTGGTTGGTGCTGAGCCTGTTTTTCAATAAAAGAAAAGTAAAGAAACCTGAATGATAAAGCTCGAAAATATTAATAATAGGACATAAAGGGAGACCCAGAAGGGATGGTGTCCCGCTAGAACGAGCCCCCTATTGCTTGTTAATTCCCAACATGGTAGTCGAGTATAAGGACCAGGAGATTAAGCGAGTTAATATAATATAGGATACCAAAAAGTAAAGTGAAGTAAAGTGAGGCAGAGCTATAATAAGTGAAGTAAAATAACTTTGGCAAAGTAGTGTAAAGTAATTTCAATAATAAAATAATATTATTGTAACACCAATCTAGTGTTGTCAGAGTTCGTTCCAACCCTTATACATCCAAGCTGATGAGGTCAGTATACTATCAACAATCCACCAGTTAGCATTTCAGAATATACATAAACAAACAAGTCTGACCCCTTTGGTAGTAATCTATACTATAAAATATTGTTTAGTCTGATAGCAACCAGTCTTTTAAATGATGTTTAAATGTAACTAAATTAGTACAGACTTTAACTGACTCAGGTATTGAATTCCAAGTTAGTGGACCCTTACATGAAATAGAAAATTTACGTATATTTGTCCTAGCAAATACACTTCTTAAGTTAGATGCATTTCTTGTTAAATAATTATGTATCTGTGAGTTCATGGTAAACAAGCTAGAGTACTCATGAGGTAGTAATTTGTTTATCGATGAATACATGAAAATACCAATTTGATATTCAAGTAATTTATCCAGTTTAAGTATTCTCAAACTCAGAAATAAGTCATGAGTATGAGCAAAATAGTGCGATTTAGTTATTATCCTTATAATCCTTTTGTGTAGTATAACTAATTTACCAAGCCTGGAACTATAGTTAGAAGCCCACACCAAATTACAGTAATACAGATAAGGGTAAATCATAGTATAGTAAAGAGTATTTAATATTTCAACTGATAGTACGTAGGAGATTCTTTTTATCACCCCAATATTCCTTGCTATTTTGTGGGATATTTGCTCAATATGTTCTTTCCAGGTAAGATTTTTGTCAAGGTAAACCCCTAGGAATTTAACCGAATCTACCTGGGGTATTTCAATCTGGTCAATTATAAGCTTTTCTAATGGTTGGTTACTGACCTTACCCCTTGCTGAAAATAGGATGTAATTGGTTTTGTTTAAATTTAGCGATAATTTGTTGGCTTTAAACCAGTTAGCAATTAGCATTAGTTCCTTATTAGTTATATCAAATAGGTCCTTATATGAGGCATTAGAATAGAATACATTGGAGTCGTCAGCAAATAATATAAAATTTAGTAAGGAAGACGCTCTAGGAAGATCATTGATATAAATCAAAAATAGTAATGGTCCAAGGACCGACCCCTGAGGAACTCCAAACTCCAGCCATCTAAATGAGGATCTAATCCCGTTACATTTTACTTGCTGGTATCGTGATGAGAGATAATCTTGAAACCAAGCCAGTGGAAGTCCTCTTACTCCATAGTTAAAAAGCTTTTCAATTAATATTTTATGATTTACTGTGTCGAATGCCTTCGACAGATCGAGGAAGATCCCTATGGCGAATTCCTTATTGTCAATGGCTTGAGATATTTTGTCGTAAATATTTATTAGGGGTAAGGTTGTTGAGTAACCTGGTCTGAATCCGTGTTGATAAGGAAAAAGTATTTTCTGTTTATCCACAAAATCATAGAGTCTATGGTAAATTACCTTTTCGAGTATTTTTGAAAATAATGATAAAATAGAAATAGGCCTGTAGTTGTTTAGGTCCTCCCTATCACCTTGTTTGAAGATTGGAGTAACAGTAGCTAACTTCATTTTTAAAGGTACTACACCATTAGCCATTGAGCAGTTGTATATATTGGCCAAAGGCTTAGAAATATATTCTAAATTAGAGCCAATAACAGCTGGATCAAGTAAATCAGGGCCTATGCTGTGAGATATTTTCATTGTTGAGTATATAGACATAATCTCTTCTGCACTAGTAGGGTACAGTGCAAACGATGAAGGTAGGGAAGGTGGGAGGTAGTCAGTGAAAGAGGAGCAGGTATCTGGAATCTTTTCACAAAGTCTTTTGGCCACCTGGGTAAAGTGCACATTTAAACTATCGGCTATCATTGCATTATCCATTATAATGTGACCATCCCTGTTTAATGATCCTATGGTTGAGTCAGGTGGACTCTGGTTCAGCACCAGTCTAATAGTTGACCAGGTTTTTTTCAGGTCATTTTTATGCTTCAGAAATTCGGTATTATAATAGTTCTTTATAGATTTCTTTTTTAGACTTTTAAAAAGGTTTCTATATGCAGTAAATTTATGTTTGTTTCCCGGAGTTGGATTCTTAATATAGTTAGAATATAATTTATTTTTTTTATTGCATGATTTCAAAAGACCTTTGGTCATCCATGGTTTAACACTTGTTTTATACGTACGAGGTTTAATTACATTTTCCGGAAATGCATTATTATATGCTTCAGTTATATGAGATAAAAAAGAGTCATATGCTGAATTTGTGTCATTATTCTTACAGTGCTCATGCACAGTAGTAAAATCTACCTGTGATAGTAACCCTGAGAAGTTTAATTTACTACATTCATTAAATTGCCTTTTAGCAGTAACTGATGCCTGTCCAGGGTTAAAAATCCAGTCCTCGATCCATACTATTACCGGCAAATGGTCCGAGATATCATTAATTATTATGGATGAATTGACATTATTAGGCCACAAGTTAGTTAGTATATTATCGATCAAAGTATGACTGAAATTTGTTATTCTTGTGGGACGCGCTATTGTTGGTAAAAAATTATAAGAGGTCATGGTGTCAAGAAATAAGTTAGTAGCTGCATGCTGACTGTACTTCAGCAAATCAACATTAAAGTCCCCTAGCAATATTACATCGGTTTTAGTTATAGTTATTTCCCCCATTAATTGTTCAAATTCTTCATTAAAAATTTGCATAGGTTGGCCCGGAGGCCTATACATTACACCCAGAGTAAGAGGCCCAATTGTAGGTCGGGAGATCTTTATAAAAAGTGACTCAAATGATTTATAGTTGTTTTTACAGTTAATTATTTGGAAAGACAAAGATTTCTTAACGAAAAATCCCACACCACCTCTTAGTCCAAATTCTCTGGGCCTATGAACCCAGACATAGTCCGGGATTTGAATCGTATCCTCAGGGGTCAGCCATGTTTCAGTAATAGCTAATACTTCAACAGGTAATTGCTGGAGCAATATTTGCAGTTCATCAGTTTTATTCTTTATACTCATGCAATTTACATGCATAAAAGAAGCCTGTTTCCTTCCAGTTCCCATTCTGGTTGCTATTTGCAACGGTGTACCATAACCGTGATTGGTGGGATTTTGCTCAAATACATAATCCTCGGAGTCTAATTCTATATTACATAGTGGAGGTTTATTGGACTCATCCCTACTGTATATTTTCAAGGAGGGGCTTTTTGAGTTCATGAGGGTCACATTACAACGTACACTATTTTCATTCAAGTTAGCATTAACAACTTTAGAGAGCCAATTACTCAGATCAATTGGATTTAAGTTACTATGCAGTGAATCATCTTCTGTTCTGCACTCATCAGCACTATCCTCAGATCCACTCAGTTTAAATGGTCTCTTATTAAGAACACTTAAGAGAGTCACACTCAAAAGTACCTCACTAGAGAATCTCAACAAACAAGGAAGAAACTCAAATCTATCTAAATAACCAAGCAAGTGCAAACTTTAGTTTAACACACCTCCTCGGTCACCCAACGACAGGTGACACCACTCTGCCAATAAATACAAACACAAACTCGAATGCCTCGAGAAAAAGTCAATATTAAATAAAAAGAAACACTTGAGACCGTATCTGGACCGTCAAGACAACAATCACCAAATGGCCTCTAATCAATTCGTGACTGGAGGAGTAAAGAAGAAGAAAAAAAGTAAGAAAGCAATTTAAAAAAAGGAACCTGTTTGACAAACAGATAATCGTCTAGTCAGCACTGAAGACTTGTATTGCCTCAGCCTATTCACTTATATACAAAGCTAAAACAACAGTGTTTAACAAATAATCAAAACTGTAATCGGTATCATTCATAAACCACATGAAAGACATACTTAGTACAATTCAATCAGCATAATCAGCAATCAACATAATCAGCAATGACAGCTTCTAACTGTGTGACTGACTCATGTTAAATCTAATAGACTTACACAAATTCCTTTCGACCGTCTATTCACTCACACCAATTTATGGATGGGTGAAGCAATTTGGTACAAAAGTAAATTCTGAACCACAACCTCACACAAGGGCAAGTCAAATCGTCAACCCAATAACCTCCTAGCTTTCTCCATCGCTGATTGAAACACTAAATTAGTAATACTATAATGCAACACAATGTGAAGTAACCAATAATATCGCTTTGTTAGCAAATTAACAACATAATCACGATGTGGGTTCTGAGATTCTCAGACGGTGCTAGATTATTGACTAGATATAATGGCTTATCTGAACATCCAAGAAACATCACTTGAATACATTTTATGTATTTCAATAGATTACAGGTGATCATGTCTCACATCTTTATAAGTTGACCTCACACGTGGCATTTTCCCAAAGTCTATCCAATGAGAAAAATAATCCTCTCGAACTGACCATTACCTGGAACAAGGTTCCCAGTTGCAGCAGCAACGAGGATGCAAATACCTCACGCGAAGACCTTTTCCTAAAGTCGATCCAACGAAAGAGTCATTCACTGGAACTGTCCGGTAACTGGAACAAGATTTCCACTTGCAGTAAGAACGAGAAGAGTGATTCGGTAACTTGGAACAAGATTTCCACTTGCAGCAACAACGAAAACAGTGATCCACTGGAACTGTCCGGTAACTAGAATAAGATTTCCACTTGCAGCAATAACCAGGATGCACATACCTCGCATGAAGACCTTTTCCCGTAGATAGTCCAACGAGAAAGAAAAAATGAACAAGCTTTTCACACTAACCAATGTCTGGATCAAAAGACCTGAGAGCAGCAACATCCAGGATGCGTATTGGTCTCACAGTTATTTCATCGTTCACTTTCACCATTACCGTCCCATCCATTGTCCAGGTACGAAAGATTGCCTTGGTTTTGACTAGCTGCCTTGCCATTGCAAACAACTTTGCATTCTGTTTTGTTAGAAGTTCATTTATATACACTTGTGTGTTACCATTCCTGAGTATCTTCCTGGCTCTGTATACCTTATCACGAAGCCTTCTCGTTGAGAAGGCAACAACCATAGAATGCACTGCGTCCGATTTACTGTTATGGATTCTAAAGGAATTTGAGATGTCATTTTCAGTTATGACAATTCCAAGTTTTTCCTGAAGAAAATTCACTAAATCTTCATTGTCTTTGGTCTGCTGGTCGTAGTGTACTTCAGGATTGTTATTCCCTCGAAGTCCAGCAAAAACAAGCGAGCATCTATTAGCCATGCAATCCGCAGCATCCATCCTTTGCTTGAGCATGGTATTTTCCAGTGTTAATTTTTGCACTTTTTGTGTTGTCTCATCGAGTTTTTCAGTGGCAGTTTCCGAAGCTACATCTTTCGCAGTTTGTATCAACTCCTGTCTAATAGGATCAAGGAGAGACTTAACAATCAATTCCAATGTGGGTCGGATAGCATTCATTATTTTGTCTTGTAACGCTTCCATTAGTTGACTATCAAGTACATTTCCAATTATGTCATCTGCTTTTTGTTTACCTGCTGCCATGTTAGTACCAAAAGTAGACTCTGTTCCACAATATCTGCTTCCGCATTAAAGATAGTTTGACCCAAGTCAATTCATCATCCTTACTTCGCTGGAAGGTCACGGTCGACACGAGTCAGTTATCGTTCCAAGCCAAACACAGATTAACCCTATAATGTGTGATTCAAAATTAGATTTCTGGTTGACCCATCGTAGATAGTCTCTTTCGTACGACTCTTTTTGTAATTTTAGTGGATTTAGTACGAACCAGTTCGAAGCACTATCATTTCCCCGCTGGAAAGTCTAGACGGACGTGACCATTATCTTTCCAAGCCAAACTCACGTTGAACCTTTTAAAGACTGATACCGTATTAGATTTCTGGTATTACGTACATTGTTCGTCACATTAGTTAAACTTTGTTTGATAGATTTAATGAGAAACTTGCATAATTTCTTGAAAAACTTTGACTGACTAGCGCCGTTCCAAATCAACAACCCTCCATGTTGGGTGCGTTTTTAATTATTTAACAGCAAGGCATTTAAAGTGAAACATTAAAATTATTTTCAAATGAATACATTTATTCAGACGAGGTAGTGTTTTTTTACACACAATTCTTTTTTAAAGAATCTTGAAAAGACTACTACCCTGCGCTTGGCCTTCGAGTGGCGCTTTAGTTAGAAGTTTGGAGATTACGATTACGATCAGGGGCGCCGGCAGCGTGACGCACTGGCGTCCACCCGCCAAATCAAATCCACACAAGGATTAGGCATCGCATCGATATTTTTAACAATTTCACTGTGTAATTTTGGTTCGCCATACAGTATGTATAAATAATATCAGATGATATCATATGCATGTGTTAGGCCTATAGTATACTGTACTTTTATGAGTCACTGTGAATCACTTTCAGTGTATGACTACGAGTGGCAGACAGAGGGCGAGTGTTGATGGGAGGAGACGGGAGGGGTGTGCCTCCAATTTTTTAAGCCGGCCGGCGCCCCTGATCACGATATATTATAGTACACATAAAATTTTAAAAGCCCCCTAAGCCTAACTTTTAGGCCCCTGCGGATTGTGAGGACCTAAGCTGTAGCTTTTTTAGTTTATGCGTGAAACCCGGTACTGATAATGTTAGGCATACATGTTACATAACTTTACTACTACTAATAATAATAATATATTTTCTTTAATTAAGCGCCTGCTAACCGCACTGCGCTGTACAGTGAACATACATATAGTAGAAACGGCAGCCACGCAGGGCGCCTTACATGCATGTGTACAGTAGAAGCACATGATAACAGTTTTACAGGAGTCGAATATAACTGTTTTAACGGCAGCCACGCAGAGCGCCAATCACGGCCTAACACTCACTTAACTACCGCCGCCATCTAGCGAGTAGAAGGCTGAGTAAACTTTATGGAGGGCTACGGGATTCGATCTTGGTACCTTCTGCACTTCACGCCAGTGTGTTATCCATTACTCAACGGGCCCGTTTGAAAAAACGTTTTAACGTTTGAAAAAAAACGTTCTAACGTTTGAAAAAACGTTTGAATGTCGCGTGACAGGATTCGACCCACATCTTTAACAGTTCAGGAAACGTTTTCTGCTCGACTTAAGACACATTCATTTGATGATTCCTAGGTAGGCCCTAACCATGCCGGAGTGCCCTTGTGAGTTACCAAAAGGCGCTATACAAGTACTCTGATACATACAAACGTACATACCTACAGACTCAGTGGTGAAGCATCACCGAGTGAGCACTGAGCAGTGCTCAACTGCACTTCATGCCATGAAACATAACATATCAGAATGTACGGAGAACTATTGCACTGACCTGTCTGAAATAAACTGCGTAGTGGCTGTAAACATTGCACTTGCAAGGTTAACGAAAACTTAGGCCTAAGCACCGATAGGCCTAAGCACCGATTGGCCTAAGCACCGGTTTGCTGCACGCCGAAGGCCGGAAAACCTACAGGCCTGTGAGGCTATTTCTCAATAATTACCATGTCTCAAACTCCGCAGCTTACAGACCGGACCTATTTTCGTGAGAGCTATAATTATGTTCTGGAAATCGAAATCGAAACCATAGATTGTTTAATAGTGTTTATAGATCTCTTCGAACCTACAAATTCGTGATCACTCAGATGGTCCACTTATACTGTTGTAGGCCTAGTGTAATAATTATATTATAGTGTTATAGTTTATTAATTTAATTAATATTGTTTTGTTAGTGGAGCGCGTAGCCGAATAAATAGAGCGCTAGGCCTAATTGGTCTGTAACGTGGAGTACTGTAGCCTACTGTATATTAATCACAATTGCATGCGGATTAACGTGTCGTTGCCAAGCTATAACATAGCCTACTCTACGGTAGCGAAGAGTATACCTTCAAGAGGATCTTCAAAGCGAAATATTATGTCAATAAACATGCGACATCAAGAATGGGGATTCTTTACCAGAGGACCTGGTCCAGAGGACCTGGTCCAGTAGTGCTGAGTAGGCAAAGAATAGAGACAATCTCGTTGGCTTAACTCCGCATCTGTCGTTTTCGGGTGGTGCCAGTCCTGAACCTGGATGATGAAGGATGGCGACGTCAACGACGTTGACAGCCATAAGATGTCGTTAAACACTGGAAACGACTAATGTCGTGGGCAAATGCAAAACAAAGGAACACTAGTTTCTGTGTTTTGCATTTGCCCACTATCTCATCTGTGAAAGCTATTAACTCTTCTATATGAAATCAGGACAATGACTGCTGTAGCGGTATTTGTACAAGCCTACTTTTAGATTGCTTTAATAGTTGTGTATTTTATCGGGATAATCGATGGGTGTCACGAACCACGATTTCAACGGCACGTGAGAGCCTTGGAACAGTATAAATACGACCTAGGCTATTGTCTCGTACGAGTGGAATTTTTTTAGTGCCCGACTCTTTCATTTCGTTCATCTTAAATATCTCACTTTGCGATTTCCAGATAATTATATTTGCTTAATATCTGTTGTTTATATGTCGATCGTCACTGAACTAACTGTTGTATGATAGACACCTGCTTTGTTGCTGTATTTTGTAACCAGATAAAGTATTTTCTATAATCAGTGAATGTATGCGCCGATCAAGATCTTCACAAACGGTTAGGCCTAATGAAACAGTTTAAGTTTAATTTGAAATTAGTAAATATCTATAGAAATGTTTAACACCGTTCTAGCCAAACTGCCTCTCATAGTGCAGTTGCTTAAAACTGTAAGCATTTAACTTAACAGGCACTTTAGCGAGCAGCTGCATTGGTTTCCCAGTAGCTTTTAGTACACTATCTTGTGCTTAGGCCTACAGCCCTACACAATATGCAAATGTTCTTCTTATCAGGCGATTGTTGCACTACGCTCATTTTAAAGCACACCTTATGCTGTTGCAACGTAAATTGCAAACATGCATAGCCTTACCTTCGTCTGTGTGCGTGAGTGCTGGCCAAAGTCTGTGTTTTTGGCCGTATGCAGTCTATATAAGCCGTCACCATAGCAGCAATGTAACTTCCATTGTTCTTTGCACGATGTAAACACTTTGCATGCAGATAGCCTAGCTATCATGTTTCTACTGGAACGCTTGCATAAGCTATCTTAAGTCGACCAATAAGAGGCAGGCCTATATAGTTAAGCTCCTCACCGGAATACTGGTTTCATAGGTAGGCCTATATACCTGTACGTAGCTAATAAGACGAACTTATATGGCGACTGCCTTTCGTTCTAAACTGCAAACTTAACCTCTTACAATGCAATCATGTTTGATGGTTCCTGTTGTCCAATTTCTGTGTGCACTTCGAACTGTGTTAGGATCCAATATCAAATATGAGACTATTTACAGGCCCATTAAATTTTGTTCTCTGGGCAGGCTGAGTGCATCAGTAGATACGTAAGAGCATTTACACAGGTGCCATAGAAGTTCTGTGATACAATTCAAAGCAAACCAGGTGGTATATTGTAAGTAACTGTTGTATGCATTGCAGCGCCAAGCTAGCCGCTACTTGGTGCTTGGGGTATGACGCGGTAGTCATTGGAGTAGATACGGTGAGCTCGACAGTGGGATAGCTGGACGAGGGCCTGGGGTCCGGACCCTCTGAAGCCACGAGTATCACCCTTTCTATTTGAGTAGATATGAAAAGATGATTAAGGCGTATCCATCATACTAAAATGCTTCAAAAATCGTCGATTTCCAGGGCTCCTTGATGAGGAGTCTTCGACACTCCAAGATTCCCTATTAATTATGGGCTTCAGTCTTTCGGTGCCTAAGAGCTGTCAAACTATGCGAAGGGACTGGTATTCATTACTCGTTCTCATCTAACCATTTGCAGCAAATGTAGGCCTACTGTTAAAAATGTGGAGAATTAAGATCACATTGAAAACTGTAACAATTGTAATTTAAGGCGTATAGATCAGAAAATATAGGTTACAACCTCGAAATGGATACATTCTAGATCCACAAAAAACCAGACTTCAAAAGAGGCACCATTGCACATTCAGTTGTGTATTCTATGCGCACTCGCGTAGAGGAACAGAGCATTCTCGAACGAATAGCATGGGGTCACCCAAACCACTTATTGTCAACACGAAGTTGTGAATTATATTACATGAATGAAATAAAAATGCTGTTCAATTGTAATTTAAGCTACAGAGATAGCATTAAGTATATAGTTTAGAAATAAGAAATTTTGATGACCGTTTAATCGTTCGAACATTTCAGTAGGACTTAGCTGAGACCACACACTATGAATGCATTCATTATTCAGTCACAGCCGAAAACATACACAAACCAATCACTTGGTTTTATACACAAATCAAATAAACATTTACGACATTGTTGCGAATTTCCGGAAACAACTTTAATATTCTGTCTGCGACTTGTTTCACAGTCCACTATTGGCGGCTGCTTAAACGTTGCCTGCCATCCCGTTAAGCTTTCACTTTCTCGCGTCCGTAAAGGACGACCGCTCCTGCAAAAACCACAGTCTAATCAGGCCTTCATCTCGATGGATCAACTGTCGATCAAAATTAGTTACTTGTCGTATGTACGTATGCGTGTACTCTAGGTATGTCACATATTACACATGCAGCGGAAGGCTGTTTGTTCCAAAAGGAAGGCCATATACAGAAACCACGAAAGGTTCGAGTTTATGTACGTTAGTTCAACACCTGCATATTTTACAAGCAGCATAATGAATCTATCATTGATCTGTTTGACTCGAGATTGGGACATGGAGCTCCCTGATCCGAGCAGGTGCAAAACCATCTGAGGAAATGCCTGCCCTGGCGAAGGTTCTTCAGTGTTACCCTCTCCTCAGCAGGGAACCTCTGAACTGTATCCCTCACATAATCCAATATATTAGAACTTCGGTAGATGGGCTAGTAGTTGGGCAGCGTAGTTGTTGATGGACTGAACCTCGGGAGACAAGCTTGGATGGAGATGCAGTAGTCAACAGCTTGTAAAGAAGCAACATGAGCCCGATGCCACACTGAATGGAACTGGTGTCCAACCGTGCATTGTGTGCCCTTGATCGCCATCATAATTTGGTTCATGGACAAATGGTTCACGATTTCCAGCTTCTAGTTTGAGCTCTATTTTCATCGCTCTTCCAGCTTCTAGTCTGAGCTATATTTTCATAAACCCGGGTTTTAGTGGAAATTGGTTCGTATTATTTACACTGCTTGAGTTATGAAGATATGTCATAGCAAAATTCAAACTAGAAGCTAGATGATCAATGAAAATATAGCTCAAATTAAAAGCTGGAAGATCGTGAAAGGTAGAGAACCATTTGTTGTGAACCATTTGTCCGCGAACCATTTGTCGTAACACCGGGCACATGTTCAAAGGGCAGATCACAGAAAAAAATTTAAAGAGAAAGATTAATCTTGATGCTATTCAAACTGTTCTCTTGTTTATTTTGACTCTTGTTGTGAACGTTTTTGAGAAGTTTTAAAAGGTAGTGCACAATATCGAGATTCATATTTTCAGACAAATATTAAAATTGATCAATATTATAGACACAAATATTACCTCTCCCTTGTCCCTTCAGGTAAAGTTCTACAGGGACTGTTTCGCAGATCTTTGCAGAAAACCAGTAGCTCGGAGAGTCCGCGACCAGAGTACACAGAAGAAAGTGTTGGGATCCTATCTGCATCCACACTGACAAGTTGTTGTCTTCTTCTGTAGACAAATTACAAAGCCTTTCAACAATAGGCATTACAAAACAATAATGCAAATTATGTGTGCGAAATTACTCACACAAGCAATAACAAATCTTGACTCTAGATAAATGACAGTTTGCTAAATCACTTGCCTTTCACTTTGAGTGCCTTTGAGAGCACAACATAGCTGGTTTTAAAGCTAAGTATACTAACTGTACCATTTTACCTATTAGAATCACTGGAGTTTACAGGTTACATGCATACTCAATAGCCAAATCTTTCTGTCATGTTCTTAGGAGCTACAATAGTGTCCACAGTCACCTTACAGTCACGCAAGCTACACATGTTCCAAAAGCCTATAATTCTTGCACCAAAGAATTTATTCCCCAACATTACTTAATTTAATTAATTGAAAACTGCATGTTTCCATGAAAAAAGTAGAGTTCCTTCCAAGTTTTTAAAGCTAGAGGTCTTTTTGTGACTGCATTTCCCAGTTCACAATTGAAGTTTACCATAACTTACCCGACCTAAGACTGTGCCAAGAGGTCGTGACCATTCCAAAGCATAGCAAATTCACAAGCTTCTGATGGTGTAATTAATAAATTCTACATAAAGAACAAGTTAAGACGAATATTTACATGACTTGGTTACACATGTAGTGAATAATAATCGAAGTACATGACTTCAAATAGACAATCAGACATGTTAAATTAATTAAGTTTTAATTGCTGAATATTATAATGAAATTGACCATCACCTTACTTAGCAAAACCCTGCATAAGGAGTCACAGTTTGATAGCTAATGAGACAAGAAAAACAACCAAATGACTCATCTTGAACCATTTTATGCCTACCGGTACTTCCCTTCTGAGCTTGCAAATTAACATTTTCAATGTCAGGGTTTTCTCAGGCATGGTCATATATTAAACTATTTCTGGCTACATATTATTGTCATTACCATCGCTCTGCAGCACTGCCCCGTTAATATGGACCATCTTGTTCTGCGACACAATGTGCTTCTTTCCAAGCTTAATTCTAGGAGCTAGAACATAAAACACAACAAACATTGCCTGAAAAATGGCTGAACATTTCGATAGTTGAACTGAACAATGCAGATTCATATAGCACCTTAGAGATTGGCATTTGGAAGCATTCCCATCCATATTCCTGTGGAAAAGAACAGTTGAAGCTAAAGGACAGTGTTTTACGAAGTTACAGGTGGTGATCAATGGTTTCCCCGAAGTGTTTAATGTCATATCTGAGAAGGTACAACAATGCATGGTAGAAATGCCAGCAAATCTCTAAAAGCCATGCAAACACATCTGTTTGGAAATAACCATTAGAGTATAAAATAATGTTACAATTCAGGTGCTTAATAAACTTGAAATAGAAAAGTCACTCCTTTTTAATAATATTAACTACAGCACTGCCAGGAGTAAGCTGAACCCAAGTTAGAACCATTCAGTCCAGATTAGGGTAGTTTCATAGAATCGTTGCTAATAAATTCTCGACTACAATTACAGTTGCATCCAGAGATGGTGGATCTCCAATTCTGAAACCTAGGCATATCTGGTGAATTCATAACCGACACTCACAATTCGCTGTTTGCATAAACATAAAATGTGTGAAACACAATGTATGTCATTGATTATTGTTAGAAATAAAGCATGAGACTGGTTTTCTCTTCAGACCCAGCAAGATTCGGCTGAATTTACCTACTTGACTATGGTTTATGAGGTTTCACCTAGCCATAAACTTCCCAATCAGTTGGGGCAGTTTCACTCCTCAAGAACTCCAATTTAACAATCCTAATCAAAGTTTTGCACACACGGGCATAATTTGTGGAGGGTACTAGGGGTACCCGTACCCTCACATTTTTAAACTGAGACTACCGTATCCCCACATTTGAAACAATGCCAATCAATGTATTTTATTGTGCCTTCCCAGAGATTGCAGTCTCTGCTTTGCTTTCTGTATATAGACAGAGTGAAGAGTATACACCACAGAAGTGTAGATACACAAGTAAACCGAGAGTCAGACGAACTGAGTCAGAGGCAGTCAGATAGTTAGATTTTGTCACACATGTCACCCGACAGACTGACCGCCATGACCGGTCCGCAGGCGCCACAGATCTTCAGCATGTACGTTAATAGCTGCATTTGTATGCCTACTCATTCGAGAACACAAGTTGCAGCTTGCTTTTGAAGTCGGGTTGCCAAATAGATTCACAATTCCTCAGCATTATTATTACTATTATTATTATCACTATTATTATTATTATTTAATTAATTTATTTGCTCTAACTGTTATATATGCATAACTGACAATTAAAATGATCGCAATGATAAACTATTACAGTAGGCTTATGCCAGCTGGACAAGTGTAGGACAGGCCTAGTACATTACAGATGCAACAACATGCAGTTGTATAATTATATATGTTAACAAATCAGTTTAAAAATAACTGGTAGGCCTTTTGCTGGTAAACATTATTAGGTCTGAAACCTGGACAAAAGCTATATGTATTACAAATTTAGGAGCTGCAAGCGTATACGTAATTAGTGTTGGTTCATACAAATTCTGAAAATGGACCTAAATTATGGTGAACAAGTTACCAAAAAGCCGAGTTCAGTGGAGTTTGTATATAGTATATTAAATTAACTCCGCAACAGCCGTTTTCGGGTGGTGCTTGTACGAAGCCTGGATAGAGGAGGAGGGCGACGTTAATCATACCGTTGACATGGCGTCGTTAAACAGTACACCTATCAGTGGTCCAGTACAATTCCGGGATGCATAGGCGCAGGGGCGCCGGCAGCGTGACGCACAGGACGCACGTGCGTCCGCCCACCAAATCAAGTCCACACAAGGATTAGGCATCGCATCGATATTTTTGACAATTTCACTGTGTAATTTTGGTTTACCACACAGTATGCATAAATAATATCATATGCATGTGTTAGACTGTACTTTTATGAGTCACTCTGAGTCATTTTCAGTGTATGACTATGAGTGGCAGACAGGGGACGGGTGTGGCTGGGACGAGACGGGAGGAGTGTGCGTCCAATTTTTTTAAGCCTGGCGGCGCCCCTGCATAGGCGTAGACTCGGGGAGGGGCAGCCGGGACACGTGCCCCCCCCCCAATAATTGAGATGGACTGTACACCCAATGCAACAAGTGTAGAATGAATAACCAAATCCCCCCAATATTTTGGACAAGTTTACGCATGTGCAGCGATGCACTCGGAGACATGCGCGAGACACTGGATGACATGATCCCATTATGGACGTCTGTATCGCAATCAAATTTTAAATTCTTTATGAAGATTTTAGCCCCTGTAAATTATTAATATGATTCTTTTGATATAGCACTGTAGAAGAACACATGAGAACTGTAGGTATACGCCTATAGGAGCTGCTCAAGTATACTGCAACAGTGCTTACTCCACATCTCAGAACGGTTTTCAAAGGAGTCGTCTTCGTCTTCAGACGGAGTTTCGGGTCTGTCATCTGTTTCTGCCATTGCTGCTTAAACCACACTTAAACGAACTAATTATCTGTTTTAAATTAAATAATTCCCCACTTAAGACGCCAAGTAACGCAAGGACATGCAATCAAGAGAAGGGTAAGTCCTTACTTACGTCATGTAACTAGTTGGAGCGCCGCCCTCTGGCAGACAGAAAAGTAAGTATCGCTTCTTGTTCACCAAATAAATTTGCAGCAGTTTGTGGCAATCAATCAATCAATCAATCAATCAATCAATCAATCAATCAATCAATCAATCAATCAATCAATCAATCAATCATTATATGTTTCATTCAACAAATCCAGTTGACAAAAAAACAACAGATTGCAGAAGCATGATAATATTAGAATGGCTTTAAGAGAAGAGAATAGAGATATTTATTAATTGATACGTCGCATCTTTGAACAAAACACGAGGAATAAAATTACATTTATCTTTAGCGAGAAGGATAAAATTGTGAGGTCTTGTCCGTAAGTCGTATTTGTTTTGTCGTAGGGGAGGAAAAATACCACGAAGGACATGGTAAGGATCGAAACAGAAATTTTAAATAAGTCAGCATCTACAACATCAATCATGTCAGCCAAGCTTGGGACGGAGGGCAGCTATAGGCCTATTTATGAAGAAAATCAACGAATAATAATATTTTCGCCGGAAAAATTGCCTGTGCAGAACAAAAGATCATATTTAGCATTCTTTGTAAAACATTAGGCCCTAAAACGGTAAGGAAACAACTGGACATACAAATTTTGCACAAAGTTCCATTCCTCTGCAGTGTTTAATCTAATCCCCCTCTTCTGGGGGGGGGGGGAAACGGTTTGTGGAGGGGACCAACAAGGGCGGTCGCAAAACAATGTCATATTAAGAAAAACACAAAACTATTTTGATGACCTTTTTTGAGGAATTTCATCTTAGGCCTACATATTACAGTTAGGCCTATATCGTCAACAACACTCAAAACTATTATTTTATTCTAATATTGCTGGCCACTAAACTATTTTATTTTAGTTAAACTAAAACTATTTTCCAACTAAAAAATATAGTTTAACTAAAGTTGGCAACTGATTTTGGAAATTAGTTAACTAAACTAAAAAAAGTAGTTAAACTTTTTCCAACTTTTTTCCAACTTTTTACGACAAAACCTTTTCACAATAACAGAGGTTAAATGAACTGTAATAATGAAGAACGTCAATGACAATTTCACCTTCAAACTATGCAATGTGTAGGCCTACTGTTCTAGCATACAGTTACAGGCATAGCCTACTATAAATAATGTATGAATTTGAAAACACAGGCTGTTTATGCTAAACCATGCAGTGTTAATCAATAAGTTTCGCGTTGAGTTGTTGACAGTGTTCAACGTTCAATGCGGAAAATAGTTGCGTATTGTTGATTTTTTTAGTTAAACTGTTTAGTTAGCAACTAAAATTTGTTACTTAAACTATGGTTTTAACTAAACTAATTTCTTAGTTAAACTTCATCCTTAGCTAAAAATATTTAGTTAAACTAAAAGTTAGCAACTTTTTAGTTAACTGTTGCCCATCACTGCCTCTGGAGGGAACATAAATCCTAAGGGGGGATTTCCCCCCAAAAGGTGTCTAGATTAAACACTGATTCCTCTGTGATCTTAAACTCCTTGCACTCGACGCCACAATTAAAGATTTTAATGGGTGAACGATATGGGCCACTTAAGAAAATTGGTGTCTTGAAGATTGTTTCATTTAGGCCCTATTATTATTTTAAGCAAGGGAGACTTTCTTCACTACCGGAAAATTTTCCCTTCTCTTTATCGTTAGGCCTACTATCATTGTTAAGGAACATTTATATAGCGCCCCTTTCCGGCAGTCTACTCAGGAGCGCTCCCAGTTCATCCACGGGTTAAAAGAACAGTCTTTACATTAGCATAAAAAGTAGCATAGTGACCCATATGGATTATGGACCAGGCGGAGCACCATTGGGACCCGTTGTAAGTAAGTACTAACTATAACTAAAATAACAAATCCAGTAACTATAGGTCTAACTATAACTAAAGAATAATACTAACTATAATTGTAACTATAACCAAAATGAAAACCATTAACTTTAACTGTAACTGCATCTGTAAGGAGAATCACACTGGAGTTTCGAATCAGTTTACTTAACGACGCACGTTGGAAACGACATCGATTGGCAGGTTTCATTTAAGGTGGAGATCCTAGGGCGAGACAGGTAAGCAGAGGGTTACGATGGATGGCGCTTAGAACTGGAGCGTCGAGAGAGGTCAGGAAAAAGAAGGTATCAGGAATCATAGCTAGGCCTAGCTCTCTGTCAATAAACAAGGCATATCTGCGTCATGTTGGCAGATCTTAAGTCCTTCAAGCACAACCTGTTCCCGCAATTTCCATTTGGCTCGTATGTTCTGCTGCAAACTTTCTTCCATGGAGCACCATGGAGTCATTTGAACTACTTCAGGGCAACAACTACAGTGGTAGCCATGGCAAAGAATTGTATTTGCATTTGCAGTTGACAGTACTGTTGAATAGGTGTACCAATATTTGTAACGTAGAGAACAACACTGGATTTGGTCAGACACAGTATGGCGTAAGTCGAAAACAGAAAGACCGAAATGCAAATGACCTGCGATATGGAAATGCGATGCATTTCTAAAGACGGCTGGTAATTAATCTATCATTGGTCATGCAAAGAGTAATGCTACAGTTTACAATACAATACAACTGTTATCTGATAATGTCATCCCTACGAAGTTCAAAAGTGCATTATATTTTTGAGGGTGACCAAGTGCAAGTATGGTATGCACAGTGCATATTTTAAGGAATTTAGACTACTGGGACAAAATTTTTGAACTCCTCTCTGAAAAACTTTGATGACCTTTTTTCTCAGAATTCATCTCCAGAAAAAGTTGATGACCTTTTTTAGGAATTCATCTCCAGAAAAAGTCATCTCCCGAAAAAACTTCATGACCTTTTGTTGGGAATTCATCTCCCACAAAAAAGTTGATGACCTTTTTTTAGGAAGTCATCTTCCGAAAAAGTCACCTCCCGAAAACAATTGATGACCTTTTTTACTTATACTTTAACCATACATTGCCTGGGACAAATCAGCCTAATTACTGGGACAAATCCTAACACTACTGGGACATTTGTCCCACTAGTTATAGCCTACAGTAAAAATATGCCCTGGGTATGCATGATATATATTTATGTATTTACGAATAAATTATGCATGCATTGCATGCATATAAGTTTATATTATGTATGCATATAGGCTATGTGTATATTGTATATTTATGGATTTAGGTGTATAGATGAATCTAAGTGTAATTTATGTATATAGGCCTCTCTATTTATCAAGATACTAGCGTCCACAAAACCAACGTGGTATGTAAGACGACACAAAAGCCCATCTGGCAACATTACCATATGGGCTAATATCCTCCACATGACTTTGGGTGCCATTTTAGTACCTCGCAAATACCCTGCGCGCACCCTTCCAGTTTACAAATCACAGATGACTCCAGATGTCCGCGCAGGTGCTAGTTCACCTATTTCCGAGTAAATCTAAATCTCGCGCATGCGGAGCGCTGAGTGTGCGTCATGACGTCACCGATGAACACGTGATCGCGGACGCCATCGAACTTGCAGACGAGACGTCGGACGTTCGGCAGAGGAGGGGTGATGACGAGACGGCGGTCGGCGTAACTGTAGTAACCATCAGAGGGTAGGGCCACCGATCCACGAATTACCTTGTCGTGGAAGTTGACGATGATAACGACCTTCACCTGTCCAAAATTTAAAATAGTCCGGCGTGTTAAGATATATCTTCAGCTTAAGCCTGCCTAGTGGATGCAAGTAGTAAGAAAGTAAGTAGTTCAGTAAACGTTACTTGAGTAAGTAACTAATTAAGAAACTAAGTAGGCCTAGGTATACTAGGGAAGTATGCAAGTAACTTGGTAAATAAGTAAGTAGTGATTGAGTAAGTAAGTTAGTAAGTAAGAGATCTATTAGCGCGAGGCAAATGCCCAAACCCTATAGATAGCAATGCATATGCAACAATGTAATACTGTTGCAAATGCATTTGCGATTTAATAGGTGTGGGCGTTGATTATGTAATTCAGACAAAATACTGGTTATAGTTCCCTTACATTTGGGTTGCCTGGATAAAATGGCGGCGATTTGATTTCCTTGATGACAACCGTCAATGCCCCTGGGCGCCTAAGAACGCATTCGTCGAAGACCTCTTCACCGTAGTAAACGTCTTTTGCCTTAAACGGCATTACTGCAAACAAACAATAATATCATAAAAAAAACTGACAGGAAAAATAATAAAATTATTATTAATTATAATACCAGTTTTCTCTTGAATGATGCGGTGTTTGGTGGCGAAGGTGCTGTGGAAAGCATCCCCATTCAAGCAGAGGATGGTGTCGATAGAAATATGAGTTTCCTGCTATCCCTGTAATCTTTACAATCCTGGGGTCAAAATGTCACTATAGTAATAATAATATCGCTACACTTTATAATAATAATAGTAATAATAATTATCAGTAGGTCTAGTAGTAGTAATGATAGTAGTAGTTGCAGTGGTAGTAATAGTATTAATAATAATAATAATTCTAATATCGACAATAATAAGCAAGTAAGTAAGTAAGTAATCTTTACTAGAACGAGACAAACGCTCATACTTTACAACAACAACAACAACAACAACAACAACAACAACAACAATAGCAATAGTGATAATAATAACAATAATAAAATTAATTATTTTTATTTGGCTCATCGGTTTGATTTACCGCATTGTGTCTCGTCTGCTCCACTGCGACAGTCTTGGACTCCGTCACACATGAATAGCTTTGAGACACATTGATACTCGGAGAAGTCGCAAAGGAATTCCGTGTCCGCGCATTTTGGCTCTGAAACCAACAACAGAAAAGTCAAATAGCTGATCAGCTCATCCTATACGAACTCACCAAAGTCTCACCTCTTGCTATCTCTCCACAGGTCTTTCACTCAGAGCTCAAAGCACTGCTCTTTCACAAATCCTATCCTGAGTCTTCCTCTTCCCCTTACCTCCCTCGCCCTTTCAGCTCTAAACACCATCCACCTTAGCCGTCTGACTGTCTGCCTGCCTGACCCCTTTGAATCTTGACCTAGACCGATTTTGACCTTACTTGCGACTTGACCTCTAATTTATTTCTACTAGGCCTACAGCGAGAGAAAAGCGGTTCTGCGTGTATTATAAATTCAGTTACTACAATATAAACGGTGAGTCATAAAAAACGTGTCCCTACATAACTTAACATAATTCATGCAGATAACCATCAATTTTAGTGAAATTTCAGAACAATGACGCTTGATGGTCTAGCCAAGTGCTACATAGATTTTTTAAAGCTGGACCAGCCTAAACTATAATTATGTCACGACAACCCCGACACAATGGTTTTTACTGAAGAATATAAACATGTCACAGCATTTTTAAGAATAAATAAAAGTTAGGGCCTACGGTACGAAAATAATTTTAAAAGAATGTTCAGAATAAGGGAGGACTCGTGGTGGATTAAAAGCTCTCCTTTCAGAGATCGATGAAACTGGGTCTTTTGATCTTCAACCAGGTAGTGACCGCTATCAAACGGCCAGAACGGTCGACAATGTTGAACAGGTTGAATCGCTGGTGCTCAGTCAGGAAGATATGCCGCAAACGCATCGTACACAGAGACAAATAGCTCGAGAAATTAATAATCAGCCAGTCATCCGTTAAGAGAATCGCTAAGTGATTTTGCAATTTTTAAAGAAACGAGTTGCGTAATCGAATTTTGGAGGCATGGGACGAAGTGGATAGCGCATCATTGATGAATCAGTCAAGCAGTGGCGTACGCGTCTTAGCGCATGTGTGGATACCGAAGGAGGTCAATTTGAACATAAACTTAAACCAGGGTCGTAGCCAGGATTTTATTTCGGTTGGTGTTTTCTGTTTCGGGGGGTGTTTTCTCATCCTTAAGCAAGCCGACATGCAACCGAGTCAACCGACCAAGGGGTTTGTAGTTAGTAAATGCATTATTTCATTGTTACATTATTTAATTTCAGGGGGTGTTTAAACACCAAAAACACCCCCCTAGCTACGACCTTGACTTAAACTTTCTTAATGCTCAGTAATAACTCTTCTATCTGTACTTAAAATTTCCTTGACATAATCTGATATCTGACGAAGTTATAGCAAAATATGTAGGGACACGTTTTTATATGACTCACCGTGTATATATTATATAGCATTTATGAAATTTATCATTTCCACAAATGGGCCACACTATTTATGAAATTCTGAACTTTCAGTCAAATTATTTACATTTGAAGCGTTGGTACAAGGGCAATGTACAGTCACTCCTCGTCTAAAAGAAAGCCAGATTTCAGATAAGTTTGTTGCCAAGTGGGAACAACGTTGCATTTTCGACTTGCGCGTGAAGGGCTGTCGAAGGGCTAATAGCTGTGCAGTCATGCAGCGAGGGCATCTAGTCTACCTGTCCCACCTGACAATTAGGAATAATTGTTTCTGTAGGTAGGGAGTCGGTCGGTATAAGAGACTACACCGCAGTGTGGGAATTCTAGCAAAAGGCTGGGGGTTGAACATTGTATCCGTATTTTGTAAACTGATGTCAACGAAATTTGAAAACAGCTGATTTCAACGCTAGCAGACTCCAATCAAACTCAATTCCTTTGTTGAGAATAATTTTAAAAATGCATATTTTGAAACCCATGAAATTTCTTCTCTTTGTCAGAAACTCAGAGTCAAATAATGCTAAGTCACATTAGCACAACTGAGGGGGTTGAAAAACGACCCCCGGGTGTGCAGTGAAGACTTAAGTGTGGGGGTCCTAAGAAAGCCTAGAGGGTTGAACCCTCCAGCCCCCGACAAAGCCCACCTTGCTACACCGCGGTGTATCGATGTGATTAGGCCTATGTAGCACGCACTGCAAGAATGACACGTCGGCGTATTAAGCTGGACCGTCCAATTGGAATGGACACTCAACTGAACTGTGAATTAAGGGACTGATGTCTGTAAATGGCCATTCCGAACTCCACGAACATTTCATTTACGCTTAAATACTCTTGGAATTAGGCCCCTAATACTTCTGAGCCGATATTTCCAAAATGAGACATGCAACTTTAATGAATGACTGAAATTAAATATGCTCTTTATGATGATCGTTTTCTTATAAATAAATAATCTTTACCGTTCGATGTAACCTTTACCTTGCAATCGTAAAATCCGATTCATGAACAAGATTCCTCTTGCAATCTGTTCCGCGTCCAACCGTTTGTCCACATGTGTCAGCAACGCATTTATTCTGCTGGTTACTCTCCCCAGTCTGTCTTCGATGGCGTCCAGTTGGTCATGGGTTGAATTGGGGTACGCAGCTCCACTGGTCAAAAGAACGGCTGCAAACAACGATGCCAGCCTCACCAGACGCTGTACCTGCCTACCCATCTTTCTTTCGTTCCTCTCCAAACCGGTCACCAGAGGGCGGAATGATAAGAAGTTCGAACTTTTGACCCAGATGAGTTTGAAGTGAGGGTGTTATGGCTTCTCTCGCAGTGCCTTCGCATCAGCTCGATGCTTTGTATAAGGACGGTTCTAGCTGTTTTGATGACGTAGGTAATGTAATGTCATGTAAATCTCCGATATTTCTCAGCGTCGCACAAAAGCCACGTCAGGGAGAACAGCTTAACGACGGCGCTATATCAAATCAAGTTAGCAATAGCCAGGTTGTTTGGTTCGTTTCGGAGCCAGGTCAGAATCAAGGGCAGGTCAAGCCGCGGAGACCGCAGGCAGTGAACAATCGGATAGATATTTAGTTCAGCGTGCTAGAGCTCAGTTGGGGACCATCCATATATATCACGTACGCAAAAAATCATATGTTCATACTCCCTCCCCCCTGTTTCACCTCGTACATTTTGTGAACCCCTCCCCCACGCGTATGTACAACTAAGCTTCTCTACCCCCCCCCCTTACAAAAGTTAATTAGCTAAAGTCATCAATAAGACATTTATTTTACCGTAGGCTACTAAATATTTTTGTTAAACATCATAACTGCTAGCTAAAATTGGTTAACTGTTATGAAGAAATAAAATACAAACAACACTAACACTTACATTTAAAAAAGTTTTAATTCTACATAAAATTGTTAAAGCAGGAATATAGTCAGTGATTTGTTTTTTGCGTACGTACACATTTTGTCGAGCCCTAGGCCCTACACATTTTTTCGAGCCCATCCCCCCCCATGCCGTACGCACCCGTACGCAAATCGCCTAAATCAGATCACCCCTTCTTCTCATTGCGTTCTAATATATGGATGGCCCCTTTGTGAAAATAGAGTTCTGGCGGCAACGGTTTCGTCTAGTCTATAAACTCATATGTAACTCGGCTACAACATATGTCAGATGTTAACTCGAGTGTTTGAAATCATAGGCATAATTATATAATATTTACTTGCCTTGTCAGCCATGCGTCTGTCCGTCTGTTTGTCTGTCTGTCTGTCTATCTGTCTGTCTGCCTACACGTGTGTATGAACCTTTCTGTTTCTCTGTTCACGAGGGGGGCATGTAGGCCTAATCAAGGGCGCATACTTAACTCTGTCCATATTTACTTTATCACTTAGAAGGGTTTTATGTGAACACTTTCTTGCTACAGCAGCTACACGCTCTTTCCTCCTTTCTTATTAATTCGTCACTGGTTGCTGCTGGCATTCGTTTAGGTTACAAGTTGTGTTATGGCCTGTTAACCCTCTCTCAAACCAGTTTCATGGTTCAACTCAATGGTATGACTGCCAAAGACAATCCACTGGGTCCATCATAAGATCGGGCCCTGGATCCGCCCTAGTAAAGAACTGCCGACTTACTCGTGACAACGTTGTCGACAACAATGGAAACCTTAAATACAATAGGTTCGCGTACACCAGCGTAGGCCTACTTGTATATACATGCATAAATTAAAGACTACAGACATACACACAAACATATATATGCATATATATATATGCATATATATATATATATATATATATAATATGTGTGTAATGCGTGTAAGCTTTTATAGTTACTGGTCCTAATTTTTTTTATCTATGTGCATATATACCAATACAGCCATTATCATGAAGGTCAAATTTCCTATTGTTGTCCCGAGGAATGAATGGCTTGTGGAGGTCAAGACCAAAGTTCGTCAACACAGGAACTGTAACTAGACTTTGGTACCTACATTCGTGAATGCTGCTTGTGTTTGTATTAGCCCTGTGGTTTCCAATGAGCCAAGGTTTTTTTCTGCAACGCAGTGGGTGAATGGATAAGGGATTCCCCTTCGTTATGGAGGGGGACGTTGTGGGTGGGGCAGATGGACGAATAAAGAAGCGATAGCGTGGTCGCGTCTCAGAAGGGTATAAAGCGCCTCTCACAGTGTGAACTATTCAGAGGCGCTCTCAGCATGTGAGCCTCGCGGAAACAGAAATGACTTTAAACGATGAACAACAGAGAGAGATAACTTAGTAAGTAGGGTCCCACGCAGTACCAAGGGTAGGGAATACCATCGGGATGGACCCACGACAGCGAAAGAGCGAGACTGGGCCAGGGCAGACCTCACCCGGGGAACGAATAGATCAAGCCGATTCAGAGAACGTAGGGGTCGATGAGAGGTTTGCGCATCAGGTCACAAAGGTAGGCTGTAGCTAAGCCCTGCTGTGCCTTAGAGACAAGAGCTATGATTTTGAAGTGGATACGAGCGGAGATAGGAAGCCAATGCAAGACATCAGTCATGTAAGTAGAGATGGAGGAGATCCGAGAACGATGAGCAATAAGGCGAGCAGCTGCGTTAAGTGCCGATTGAAGGGCAGAAAGACGCACTTTCGGAAGGCCTACCAGTAAAGAGTTGCAATAATCAAGGCGGCAACAGATAAATGCATGGATAATTAATAATGGTAGTGAAAACTGCAGGAGAGACGGATCGACGAATAGCTCGCAGTCTTCTCAAGTGGTAGTAGCAAGTGCGAGTAAGTAAGGAGAGGTGAGAAGCAAGGGTTAATGAACTGTCTAAGGTGACTCCCAGATCACGGACATTCGTAGAGTACGAGAAGGTCGGGAAGTGAGCTGACAGAAGTGTGAAATCAAGTTTAGATAATTGTTGCTTTGTACCAAACCAAATGAGTTGGGTTTTCGAGGGAAAAAGTATGTTGCAGTCGTGAGGAATAACTCTGAAGGCGCGACTCGTACACATCTGTACAGTTACAATATATCAAACACCAAACTGAACCCATGCACTGACAAGTCTGACATCCCTTCATTCATTCATTCAATCTGGAAATTATATAGCCCCTCTTCAAGAGTTCTACTCAGAGGCACTCCCAGTCTACCCACGGCTAAATGTTCCTCGTTCAACCACCGCAACTAGACAGCGTCGTGCTTTCTCTGTGGTCGGCACCTCCATCTGGAATAAACTCCTATTGCAGATATGCCTGTTGTCTAAGATTAGTTCGCTTATGTTTTATAAGTTACTTAAGTCCAGTTAATATTGCCGTGGTTGGGCTGGGAGCGCTTCTGAGTAGGTAACATGAGGGGGCGCTTTATTAAATTTTCAAAATGAATGAATGAATGAAAGAGGACTTGAGGAGCCGGAAGAAAGCGGATGAGTTATTCCGGGGGAAGCAGCGTAAGGCGATAGGAAGCCCATTCCAGGTAGACGGACCAACCATTGAGAAGGCTTGGCGTTGTCTGACTGGGCAGCGGGCACGAAAGACCAAGAGCTCCCCTTTAGTCGCAGAATGCAAGGCTCTGCGACAAGCTAAGTCAGAAATCGGGCGACAGAGTTCAGACAGGTAGCCTAGGACGGGAGCTCTGGAGAGACACCGCCAAACACGTGCTGCTATGCTATAGGAGATGCGCTCTGAGGCTGGAAACCAATGCAGGACGTCACGCATGTAGGCAGAGACCGGGGCGTATTTTGGAATACTACCAATAAGTCGAGCAGCAGAACGAAGGACCCGGTCAAGTTGCCATATTAGTCCCTTGGAGTGACCAACAAGGACCGACTAACAGTGGTCGACTCTACCAGTGACAAAGGCATGGACTAAGATGACCGCAGCATCATGGGAGAGGGATCTTCAGTACAACGTGCAACTGCCGGAGCTGGTGATAACAGTTCCGGGTGACCGAGTTAACGTGCTGAGACAAACTGCGCTCTTGATCCAGCGTTACCCCTAGGCCTATGTCTCGAACAATTAGGGAGAAAGTGATGTGGGGAAAGGTCTCAGTCAATGGGTGTAGGTCAACCCCGCCAACTGCCTACGACCACCAAATGAAATGAACTGAGTTTTGGACTGGTTCAGCAGCAACCGGTTTGAGGCTATACAAGCTGAAAGGGAATCAGCGGCGCACTACATCAACCCCACAGAAGGTACAGACTGCCAAGGGCGTCGCCGCCTATATCTGTGGCACGGCTTTTGCCGTACCACTTTTTGTCTGTTAAAGGCTTCAGTCCCCCAGACCCTCTACGTGTTTAATTATAGAAAAATTCATTCCGGACGTTTGATTGTCCCGAAAAGGATGTGTCCGAGGCGCAGGACATTTTTTCAAATTCCGGGACTGTCACGGACAATCCGGAACAATTCGAGGATAGGAGTGATATGGTGGTGTTTGAGGGTTTAAGTTACAGCACGAGCGAGAGCAATCTGGATAGCTTGAGGCGGTTTGTTTGGATGGTGTCTATTTCAGAAAGAGTGAATTGCAATTGTCTAGTTTAGAATGGACTGTGGATGTAGCGATAGTAGGTGCCGTTTTGAGGTCACACATAGGGCTGATTCTGTCAAATTTACTGGTGTGCATCAAGAACTGGAAACATGGGTGATATGATCGGAGAAGCTGAGGTTCTGGTCGAACACCAATGCGAGATGCTACCCACGCAATCGGCGTAAACTTCAACACGGTAACTGTTCCCACTCTCGGGAGCTGCTGGTCAATTCTTTGCGGATGATGTACAAGCATTTGTCCATGGGCCTCCTTCATCCCAACTGCACGTAGTTGAACGCATTGAATCTCTATCGAAGTCTTTCCATTCCTGGATGTCCTCAAATCGTCTCTCACTTAATGCCTCCAAAACCCAGTTCATTTGGTTTGGCTCTGTCGCAATCGGAGGTCGCCCTGTCGTGTGTTTGCCGTGTGTTGATGTCGACCCTCGATTGCTTGTTCTTTTACTTGCACTTTTATTTAACGTGCCTAACTTTTCTATAGAAGATTCACGACGAACTTTGTTTAATTAATAAATGAATTTAATTAAAGAAACAAATATATATACACTAACTCTACGGGAGCTTCCACGTAGTATTAAAGCGTTTAGATATTAAATCGGACTATCTCAAATGTTGCTTCGTACAGCCTAACTACAGATCGTTCTTTCGCGTCAGTCTCTGAATCTGACGGACTATACTCTGCCGCCCCGCTGGTCGTTCCTCCCGATGTTTCTCGCTCGACCGATGTTCACACGTCGCGTTCGTCAGCAGTACAAGTCCCGTGTTCTCCGTTCCCTTCTCTTAAGTAGGAACTCCAGCGTGCATCAGTCAGCCCCCCTCCCCACGTCAAGCTATCGTCAATTAGTGTCAGATTGCTCCTCGATACGCGGGTCGTCGCTCGCCTGCAGCGCGGGCGGTGTCTGGTTACACCATAGCCGCGAGGTGTCCTATTACACCTTGGCTGTGTGGTGTCCGATTACACCTAGGCCTCGCTGCCTTCATTGTTGCCCAAGTGGAGACTGGCTTTTCGTCCGTCATCATCCTATCTCGACCGGCAACGACGCTTACATCATAATGATGATGCCATCTCGTCGTTGTTGTCGATCTCCTCACGCGACACCTCCCTTCCCGGGGGAGGACAAAGCCAGTCATTGGTTCGCCTCCCGGCTGAGAATGATGTCGTTCCCTCCATCGATTTCCTCCAGACCATGTCCTCGTCGTTCCCATGAAAATACAAAATATCAGCACAGTTAGAAATATATTTACAGTTGTCGCGGTGCCTTACATGGTAGTCCGCCTTCTTCCTCAATCATAGTCTGGACAAAAGATCAGCGGGAATATTCAGCGCCCCAGGACGATATTTAAAAGCGATATCAAAGTCCTGGAGTGCCAGAGCCCACCTCGCAAGTTTAGCACTTGTGGGCGTAGAAGCAGTTAGGAAAGTCAAGGGATTGTGATCAGAATAGAGGGTGGTCCTTGACATAAAAATCCAATTCCTAAACTTCTTCAACGCAAAGATTACAGCATACGCTTCGCGTTCCACAGTGGACCAACGCGCTTGCGTAGCATCTAATTTAGAACTGGCGAAACATATTGGCCGCTCTGTTCCATCGTCTTGAATTTGGAATAAGCAGCAACCGACTGCTTTGTCTGAAGCGTCAGTCGATAAACCAAACTCTCTGCCGTAGTCAATTGTCTGCAAACATACAGCGTTATTCAAATCGTGCGTAAGTTTATCTAGCGCATTTTGATGTTCAATTCGCCAGGGTATCTTAGCAGGCACCGATTTCTGGGTCAAGTCAGTGAGAATTCTGGCTGTCTCAGCCAGGTTAGGGATGAAGTTCCTAAAATAACTGAAGAAGCCAATTAATCTCCGTATGTCCTTTTTGGACTCGGGTTGAGGGATTTTCCCTAGCCCTGCGATTTTCATAGGATCCGGTTCAATGCTCCCTGATCCGATCAGGTGACCTACAAACGTTGTTTGTCGCCTAGCAAACGAACTCTTCTTAATGTTAAGGGTCAGACCCGACTGTTGAATAGTCATTAAGTATTTCTCTAGGTGTTTCATGTGATCCGGCCACGTCATCGAGTGTACTGCCATGTCATCCACAAACGTCTCAGTGAAGTCGCGAATGGGATGAAGGACCTTTGACATGCATCGGATAAAAGAATTTGAGGCTGACTTTAAACCAAAGGGCAGTCGTACGAACTCAAATAGGCCAGCGTCACATACGAAGGCTGATCACCAACGAGAGTCCTTGTGGAGTCCAATCTGGTAGTATCCTTGACGTGCGTCAAAGCAGGATATGAAGTTTGCACTTCCTACCTTCTGTAACACTTCCTGGATGTCGGGGGTGGGGTATGCGTCACCCGCCGAGAACTTGTTTACATATCGGTAGTCAATGGCCAGTCTTAAACCGCCTTGACCTCCCTTTTTCACAACGCACACAACGGGACTAGCCATTTCACTATGTGAGGGAGTGATGATACCTAGGGCCAAAAGTTCGCGGATCTGCTTCTCCATCTCCGGTTTGAGCAGTTCCGGCACCTTATAGGCTCGCAAACTCTTCGGCCTGAACTCCGCGCTAACAGTGATTGTGTGTTCTAGGACGGGACAGAAACCTGGTTTGTCCGAGAACACATCTGGAAATCTGTCTAACAGACTAAACAGCTGTTTCCGCTCGGGTACCGTTAAGTGTGCAACGGCAGTAGGGTCTACTTGTGCACTGGGCCTTGTCTGACTCGTGACGAAGCTACCCACTGCTTCCACGTTACCGAAGTCTTCGTCCTTCTCGAACAGAATGGAGCAATTGTTAATCAATGCTTGCTGTATTCTTTCGTTATATTTGCGAATACGATTTGCATGTAATAAGCGGCTTTTGCCCCCTATTTCCACGATGTATGTGTAGGGCGATTTCACCTGAGCGATGATGGCCGGGCCTTGCCATTGGCCCTCCTTCTTTGCTCCTCGCGCTTCCGGTGATTGGATGATGACTTTATCCCCTACTTCGTAACGCCTGTCCATGCTTCTTAAATTGTAATGAGTAGCATAGCGCTGCTGTTCAATGTCTGAATAATATTCGGCATATAATTTAGACATTTCAAGGTTATCCCTTAATTGGTCCAAGTAAGCTGCGGCGCCTGTGCCCAGACTTAATGGAGAATCCCGCTCTCCCGCCCATTCCTCAGAAAGGACAGATAGAGGTCCTTTAGGCAGGGTACCATACACCAGGGTGTAGGGACTCACGTGGGTGGTTGCCGAGGGGCGTTCCCTTAAGCTCCAAAGCACGTAAGGTAACAGTCTGTGCCATCCCCTCGGGTTTTCTTCTGCCAGTTTATGAATCATGGTCTTCAGTGTGGCATTGCAGCGCTCCACTAGACCTTGTGACTCAGGATGTGCGACTGGCCCAAAGCGTGGTGAGCACCCCATACGATGCAGAAACTCTTGGGTTAATTTGCTGTTGAAATTCGACCCGTTATCGGACCTAATCGTTTTTGGAAAACCGAAGGTCGTGAAGATTTGCATGTATGCATCACATGTCGCTTTTGCCGTTAATGATTTCAGAGGATAGGCCATCGGCCATCTTGAAAATTGGTCAACTACCACTAAGGCGTAGTTGTACTCGGGTTTTGGGCTTGTGGGGTCTACGTTGGTAACTATAGGCCCTATACAATCTGCCACTAGACAGCCGAATCTGGTCTCGTCGTTGCGAGGGATAGGAGTTATGGGGGCCCGCTGCGCCACTCGCAGCGGCGCATGCCTTTGGCAAATGTCGCAAGATGCACAATATTCCTTCACTATATCCTCCATGTTGGGAAACCAGAAATTCAGTTTGATTCGGTCCTTAGTCGTTTTCAACGCCATATGACCTGCGAACGCAGCGTCATGTGCTAAGTTTAAGACCTTGTCTACTCTTTCTTTAGGTAAACACAGTTGTTTTACAGAATGCCCAGCTATTTTGTCTTTATGAAAGAGCAAATTGTCTTCAAAGAAGAAGTTCTTCGCCCCAATTTTCCCGTGGGCCAAGAATGGTGCTAGTGTCGAACATTGTGCTTGTTCGGCCGCCATCTTGCTTCTGCCTACTATTGTGTCTTCCTTGGGTGGGGGTGGTATCTCAGGATTGAAGAACTGCTCTTCAGTATCCGTTTCTTCGGGACTGATTTCTCCTACACTCTCACTGTCTGCCTGAGCGACCGTGAAGTAATCTTCGCCTATCAGCGCCCTAAGTCCCTCTACCTCCTCCCCTCTCTCCTCTTCCTCACTCGTCTCAGTCCTTGCGACCGCCTGCGCTTCTGAAATTTGGTCTATTTCAGGAGCGCTGGCCGCGTGACTCGAATACAACGCTGTCTCGCGCAGCAAGTCGGCTGTAGTGGGCGTGATAATTAACGGTTCATTAAGGTCTTTAATGAGTGCCGCCCATATCCGAACATCAGGGGCGTAATTTACCTCCCCCTCCCTGTCCTCGCCGGCCTGAGACCCCTTTAGTCTCAGCCGCACCACGTCCACAATCATTGATTGACCGTTCAGCCCCTTCACCTCTATCTGCTTGACCACAGGTAGGTTGAGCGGCCTGATTAGTTCTGCTCGCGCACAATTGTATTCGGCCCCGCTATCTATTAGAGACGATGTCACAGGGAGCCCTGTAATATACACTTTCATGTACTCTCTTGCATAAGTCTCCTCCACGTCAATGCAATCCGGGTTTGTCGGCAATGCATGCTGTTCTGTCTCTTGTATCAATGGTGGCCCGTCTTGTCGCGTCTCGCTTTGTCTGCCTGCCTGTCTGCCTTGAGCTCTGGTCACGGTTGGCTGGACCGCACACGCGCTCACCTGCTTGCTTTTAGTTTGTTTGTTCTTCGAACACAGTTTAGCTCTGTGGTCTGGAGAAAAGCATAGGAAACAAAGGCCACGCTTTCTAATCTCGTCGGGGGTTGGACGTCCGTCAGTCCTGTTATTTGTCTGTGTCCCTCCCGGTCGGTCAGTCCACGTGTCCGTCTGTTTAGCTGTCGTCTGAGGAGGTGCTGGCGTTTTCGCGTAGCGTGCCTCCGTCTTACCCGTGCCTAGACTATGCTTCGTATAGTCATTTTCCCAAGGGTGTGTAGCGACATAAGTGTCAGCCGCTTCGGCTAACTCTTTGTGCCCTAACCACTTCTGCTGCTCTTGACTGAGGATGAAATTCAAACATCCTCTGGGCAACATTTCTTTCATCTTATCTGCAATCAAGAGGCTTGTAACCTCATCAAATGTCATTGCCTTGCGATCTTGCAAATAGTAAGAAAGTAAGTTATGCAATCTCGAAGCTAATGTTGTGTATGATTCATCTACCGCCTTTTTTGCGTTCATGAATCGCTCTCGTAAAGAGACTGCGCTCACTTTGAACTCTTTCAACAAGAAGGTTTTTAGCTTCCCGTAATTATCAAGCTCCTCTTGTGTGAGTCTGGCCGTCAGTGCTCTGGCCTGATTATCTAGACAGGTCAAGAGTAATCTGCTTCGAAGGTCGTCCGGGACAGCGCAAGAGTCGAATAACCTTTCGCAGTGCACAAAGAAACCCGGGATTTGCGCATGGTCGCTGGGGAATCTCGGTAAGAGTCCTCGCAAGCTTTCACTATATGTTTTCATTCGTCCTACGACCGAATGCCTCAAGTTATAGTCCCTTTCGTCTCTGAGTCTCCTCTCTGCGTCCCTTTCCTCTCGGACCTCCTTCTCTCTCTTCTCTGCCTCCTCCTTTTCTTCTCTCCTCCGCTTCTCCTCCTGAAGCCTGAGCTTCTCAGCCTCCTCCTTCTCTTCTTTCCTCTTTTTCTCAGTTTCCTCTTTCTCTTCTCTTCGCTGTCTTTCTTCTTTCTCTTCTCTTCTCCTCTCTTTCTCTTCCTCTCTTCTCTCTTTCTCTTCCTCTCTTCTCTCTCTTCTCTCCGCTTCCTCTCTCTCTTCTCTCCTCACTCTTTCTATTCTCTCCGCTTCCTCTCTCGCTTCTCTTCTCAGTTTCTCCGCTTCCTCTCTCTCTTCTCTTCTCAGTTTCTCCGCTTCCTCTCTCTCTTCTCTTCTCACTCTCTCCGCTTCCTCTCTCTCTTCTCTTCTCAGCCTCGCGGCTTCCTCTCTCTCGTATTTTAAGCGTTTTAATTCGTATAACGGCGTTTGCGCTGCCGAATCGATATTGCTTTCTATGCTACCCGTGCTTACTTCCTCACTTACTTCTGGCGGGGTTTCCCGTCCAGACACAATTATTTCAGCACTCGCCTCTTGGAGTTGGCCCGTACTCATGGAACCCAATTCCTCCTCTCCTAGTCCCATCTTCATCAGATATGCGACTAGTCTGTGACGGGGCATGTTCTGCACCCTCACTCTTTTCCCTACCGACAACTTATCCATCTCCCAACAGTCCGCTCACTAATAGAAAAAGATAAGTAAGTTAGAGGAGAGTCACCGCTGGTCAGAAATCAAAGAAAACAACGTCCTAAAATTCTACCACAAATACAACAAGAACAGAACTGAGCAAAAGGAGCTACGCAAAAGCCTCGGCTATTCGCACACCAATCGTCATCCAGACCTCAACCGCAACCTCACAGATTACCACGACTACCAGTAAGGACTTACCCTCTGATACGTCGAGCGTGTTCCGTCTTTTGGTATCTTGGCTGATCCGCTGTCCTCCGTTGCCACTCCCGTCCGTCGTTGCTAGCGATGGTCGGTCGTCCGTTGGCGCTCTTGTTCCTCGTCCTTGCCTGTTGCTGTCGGTTCCTTCGAGTCCTTCGTCTTCGGAGTCCGGCACTCGATTTCTCCAGTTGCGAAGGGTTGTATTCGCCGCTGGTCCCGATCTGTTGAGATTCCTCTTTTCCGTTTCCGGTTCCGCTTTTCGTCGTGACGTCTTCAGTTGAAAAATCCTGTCGACTGCGCCAATGTCGCAATCGGAGGTCGCCCTGTCGTGTGTTTGCCGTGTGTTGATGTCGACCCTCGATTGCTTGTTCTTTTACTTGCACTTTTATTTAACGTGCCTAACTTTTCTATAGAAGATTCACGACGAACTTTGTTTAATTAATAAATGAATTTAATTAAAGAAACAAATATATATACACTAACTCTACGGGAGCTTCCACGTAGTATTAAAGCGTTTAGATATTAAATCGGACTATCTCAAATGTTGCTTCGTACAGCCTAACTACAGATCGTTCTTTCGCGTCAGTCTCTGAATCTGACGGACTATACTCTGCCGCCCCGCTGGTCGTTCCTCCCGATGTTTCTCGCTCGACCGATGTTCACACGTCGCGTTCGTCAGCAGTACAAGTCCCGTGTTCTCCGTTCCCTTCTCTTAAGTAGGAACTCCAGCGTGCATCAGTCAGCCCCCCTCCCCACGTCAAGCTATCGTCAATTAGTGTCAGATTGCTCCTCGATACGCGGGTCGTCGCTCGCCTGCAGCGCGGGCGGTGTCTGGTTACACCATAGCCGCGAGGTGTCCTATTACACCTTGGCTGTGTGGTGTCCGATTACACCTAGGCCTCGCTGCCTTCATTGTTGCCCAAGTGGAGACTGGCTTTTCGTCCGTCATCATCCTATCTCGACCGGCAACGACGCTTACATCATAATGATGATGCCATCTCGTCGTTGTTGTCGATCTCCTCACGCGACAGGCTCCCCTCAACGGTTGCTGAAGATTTATTTTGCCATCCTCTCGGAAATATTTCCACACTACTCCTTTTCATCAAGTGTTTGTGACCTGGGTGTTACGCTTGATAGCTCTCTCCCCTTCAAAGATCACATCTCTAACCTCACACGTGTTTCCTACTTCCACTTAAGGCGTTTCAGGGCTGTTCGACGATCTGTCTCATCCTCTGTTTTCACAACGCTGGTCCATGCTTTTATTTGCTCCAGAATCGACTACTGCAATTCGCTTCTAATCGGTCTTCCTAAGGTCCGTCTTATGCCTCTGCAGTCAGTCCTAAACGCAGCTACGAGATTAATAGCACGTCTGCCACGCTACTCACGCATTGTTTCAATTTTACTAACTAACATTACAATAACTTTGTTGATATTTATTTATTTATTGCTCAGAGATGTACTGCCAAGCCCCGTCTGAAACAATTTCCGTCATAATATCATGAGTTAGAAAATATGGGGAACACGTTTGGAAAAACTATTACTCTAGGCCTACTATGTTTTGATGAGAACCACGTGAGCCCGCTTTGTGCCTACATGGGCTGGATGTGGATTCCATATGGGCCTCACAAGGGCTCTATGTTTAGCCTATTACATAGGGGCCCCACCAGGGCATGTTGGCAGCGTTAGTGCTGCATCAACTGAGCATGATCGGAGAAATTCGTTGGCTGTAAATTATAGCAACGCCGAAGACCGGTTGCACAGCTTGTGTTCATAATTCCTTTTGCGATCCATGTATACTAATTCTAAAATCCCCTCCCGCGATTATCCATCGGAGTTTATAGGCCTAAAGTTTATTTAGCTTCAGTTGGCCCAGTGTGATTCTCGTTAACGTTAACGATAACGAAAATGTTCGTTAACGAACAAAAAATGATTTCGTTAACGATAACTATAACTATAACTAAAAAATATCATTAACTATAACTATAACTATAACTATAACGAAAATAACACTAACGAAAATTCATTGCTATTTTCGTTAATACGAATTAAAAAAGTGCAATATCAACTAACGTGAGAACGTGAAAATACACCCGTTAACGAAAGCAAAATGATTCCTATGTTCGCCTTGGATGTCGGTGAATATGGAGCGCTGTGTATTCATGAAGCTGAATGCACCCATTCGTCAAAGCTCTAAGCAAATTATTGTGTAACACGTCTTCATAATTCAGTGTGATTTTCATTAACGATAACGGTAACGAAAATGTTTTCGTTAACGAAAGCAAAATGATTTCGTTAACGATAACTATAACTGTAACTAAAAAATAATATTAACTATAACTGTAACTATAACTAAAATGAAAAACCATTAACTATAACTGTAACTGTAACTAAAATAAAATCTGTAAGGAGAATCACACTGAGTTGGCCACACTCTTTGTGTAAAACTTTGCTTCGAATTGCCAGCAGCTTTGTAGATGTTTCTGGTATTACATTCACACGACTTGTTTCCAGAATTCGTATGGAAGTGGTTGCAGAAATTCTGTAAACGAAAAGGCAAAATATTTGCACACGGAGAATCCATTTTAAAATGTACGATTATGAGAAGAGATAGAATTGTAAGATTGTTCAAGCGTTGTTTCTAGTTTAGAGTAAGAGATACGAGGATACACTGCAAGAAAGCGTCATCATGAAAGTTGCCTCAAGATCGGTGTTTAAATTTGTGGAGAGGTGCGAGCTGCTAAGCGATCGACTATTTTTTTTATAAAAGCAATGATGTATAGTAATATTGTTGATGCTAACATTGATGATGATGATGATGATGATGATGATGATGATGATGATGATGATGATGATGATGATGATGATGATGTTGATGATGATGATGATGATGATGATGATGATGATGATGATGATGATGATGATGATGATGATGATGATGATGATGATGATGATGACGACGACGACGACGACGAAGACTGTTTGATATTATAATTATGATGTTAACTCTCGTATTGATTATGTTGATGACTTTTGTATCGACGATGATGATGACGATGATGAAGCCAAGTTGCAGTTCGTGATATTGATGACTACGACGGTACTGAACATACATTCGACAAGTTTAAGGTTCATCGTGGCACATTGGTCGAGCGTCGAGACCATGACGAGGTCGCACTGGATTCTCTTGTTGTCTCCCTTGTCGAAATTACAGTAGGCAGCATTCGCCTTTCCGACTCCCTCGCCCAGTAGCACCATCTGGCGTCTGGCGAACTTGTAGTGTCCGATGGCAGTGTGAGACAGGTGGACCTAAACAGGAAAGCCCCGCTTTCAGTTAGATGAACAAGACCTTAAAAGTAAACGTGTCTGTCTATCTGCCTGCCAGGCTGCCTGTATGTCTGTCTCTCCGTCCGACCGTCTGCCCGTTTGCATGCATACATAACGACAGGATATACTAAAATTGGTTCTGAAATCTAGCACTGGAAAAGGACGAAGATTCTTTGAATCAGTAGGCCTACCAAAAATGGCGACTCGGGACCACCAATACATGAATTATTTCGTAAACCGATAGGACCATTACGGCAGAAATTCTTCAGTGCAAGAGTTGTAATTGTGATTAGTAACTTATAATTATTGGACCGGTGGCCGATGCACAAAGCATCAACCGATGGAGCACCAAAACCAAGACGTAATCAGGTCAATATCCAGAAGATCAGTCCGTAAGACAGAGGCATGATAGTCAGTGTTGGGTAAACTCACAGAAGAAATGAGTTAAATCAAAACTCAACTCACACACCTCAAAATGAGTTTAAACTCAAACTCAACTCATCCTAAGTGAAATGAGTTAACTCAAACTCACTTGTTAAATGAGTTAACTCATAAACTCACACGTTTCATACTAGCACGTTCTAATTGAGCAACAATTTTTCCATCACGCCTACTTGTAACAGAAAAATATTTTCCATCAAGAATACACGGTACTTCAGCCATGTTGTTCTTAACTGTTCACAATATACAAAATATGCAGTGCTTAAATACTGTCTGCTAGCAGTGTTTACGACCCTCCCTGCCGTCACCACTCACCAGTATGGAAAGCCGACCATATAAAAAAGGCTTGTTTCAACATAATATGTGCCGAGTGCCGAAGAGTGAGTTGAGTTTAAAATAATTGACAGTTACAACTCAAACTCACAGAAAATATGAGTTAACTCAAACTCATAACTCACACTCTTTAAGGTGAGTTAACTCAAACTCATAAATCACAGCAAGTGAGTTAACTCGTGAGTTTAAACTCATATGAGTTAACTCATACCCAACACTGATGATAGTCTATGGTGGATAAGCAATTTGAAAGAGGTAAGTTTTAAGTTGAGAACGAAATGACACAAGCGACTGAGCAGAGCGCCCAGATACAGGGAGAGAGTTTAAAACGTTGGAATGGTTTGGATGATAGTACTGTCTCAGCAGACACTGTCATAGCTTTTAATGATGATAATAATAATATTTATTCTTTAATTAAGCGCCTGCAAACGCACTGCGCTGTACATGTACATGTTATGCGATAAATCTTAACTACTAACAGAACAGACAGCCTGCAATACACGGCGCAAATTGGAGCCTACAAAGCATGTCCGCCTATGGGACTCGATCTCTGCACCTCTCGCACTCTACGCCAGATGTTATCCAATGTGCTATCGGGCATTGGATATTGATCATAGCCTATCCGCTGATCTGCAGTTCTTCTAACTCAGACCCTCTGAACATTTCAACCGCATGTTATGCTGCATTTAGTCCCCGGAGTCAGTCGCTAAGGAGTTAGCGACTGACTTGATGAGTTAGCGACTGACTTAGCGACTCAGTCGACTAAGTCGCATGCTTATCGACTGACTAAGTCGCTTAGACTTATCGACTGACTTAGCGACTTGCTATCAACTTCTCAGGTAATCAGGTATGTCTATATATTGGACATACCTGATTACCTAACAGTATGATGCATTTTACTGCATACTGTACTGACCGTGCCATCATTTCCGTTGGCATTAGATGGAACCCACATGGGCTATATACGGGTCCAATATGGGACGTGGGCATGCTGACAGGGGACAGACCGATGACTGTGAAATTTGATGTTAATGTGAATTCGTGAAATTTAGCGCTTGATAAATCGAATGAAGCGAGGAGGATTTATAGCAGTACCCGATCATACTGCCAACTAGTTGGCCGAAACTGCTGATGCGTTCCTCTTTCAGGAAGTAGCAGAGAACGAGAATCATGTACTCCGGCACTTATTCCCGGTGTGAGAGTTGTAGAAAAAAGACTTGGGGTTAGACTTGGATCCACGTGGAATTGAATATTTTATTCGTTTTTTTTTGCAAAATGATGTCAGCGAAATTTGAAAGTAGCAGATTTCAACGCAGCAACGCTAGCAGTTTTGCAAGTCGAATCAGAATCAGTTCCTTTGTTGAGAAACTTCAAAAATGCATACATGATACAACATGGAAATTTCTTCACTTTGTCAGAGATTCAGAATCAAATAGGCCCCTAATGCTAAATTACACCAGCACAACTGAGGGGTTGGAAATGACCCTCTGAGTGTGCACTGAAGACAACTGTGGGGATCCAAAGTAAGACTAGGGGGTTGAACCCTCAATCCCGACAATTCTCACCCTGCTTATTTCCCCTCTTTGTAATCATCAACACCGTCTTCGTAATATAATGTATAAATTCACTTTACCAAAAACGACAACAACTATATACCCCGTATTCTCTGTAAGAACTCTTACCACTAGAACACACTCTCTCACTTATAATGTACCAAGTTACTTGTTTTCCTCAACAAATGAATATTGTATTGTATTGTATTTGTTGCTCATGTCCTGCTGCTGATGTCTTCGTCAAATCGAAAATTTGAAACCGCGGTTAAAACAACAAGCAAAATATTAAGTGAACGAAGTCGCTAGCAGTCGATAGCTTAGCGACTGGTTTCGACTTGAGAGCTTAGCGGCGGCGGCGGCGGCGGATGGCGGCGGCGCCGGGGACTAGCTGCATTGTGTTATTTTATTCTGTTATATTCATGTTCGAGTTATGTTACCTGCTTGCCACCTTCTTCATAGGTGGCGTCGATGAGACCCTTCAGCCAGATGATAGAGGAGGAATATTTGCGGATCCTGTATCCGAGGATTGTGATGTTGACCGGATGGTCCTCTCGGGTCTCACAGCTTGACCAGTGAACGAATCCAGAATACACGTTTCCAGCCAGCGCTGGTTCAACTGAAACAAGCGCATTCTTCTGAGTAATCAAGCAAGTGTGATATTCAACATATACGTGTATGTACATGTATATAGAGAGACACGTAAAGACGGACAGACAGACAGACAGACAGAGACAGAAACAGTGACAAATGCTCAACTATGCTTAAACAGCGAATTAACAAATGTGATTCTCCTAAGCCAGAAAAGCTTGGATATAACATCCTTTGTCAGTCGCGTCAAAATGGCTCTAAGTAGGCCTAACATTGAAATGCCAGAGCTAGAAGTCGGATTATATTACTAATGCTTCTGATTTAGCAAGCTTGAATGGCAACCTACAGTAGCGCAAGACAAACCTTCATACTTTGCAAATAAGAGTAAAAAGAGCCACATTGAAAGAGAAACGATCAAGCGATGCATATTAGCAGCTTAAAATTCAAACAGTAGCATAACAGTTTGAACGATAACTTTAAGTATGCTTGTGTAATCATGAATCCGAGCATATTCACAAAATTTTTATTTACCCTGGGTGTTAAATGGATGTGATTGGACAGAACAGTTACTGCTTTAGACGTCATTGTTGTGATTGTAGTTGTAATTGTAATCTGATATTTAAAAAGCGCCACCTCAAGAACAATTCATCATTGAATTCATTAATTGGATAGGATTCAATTGGATCTAATTAGAAATGGAATTCATTTGAAATTAATTGGACAGGATTCAGTCCGAACTTCATATGAACTGATGTGAGTTGAGTTGAGTGGATTAAAGAGTGAATTGGATGGATTTGATTAGAACGAAGACAACAGAATATGATTGAATTGATGCTACTGACTGCTACAGACTGTTTCGTCCTCGTCGTAACCATTCGTACAGTCCTTGTGACCGTCACATACGAACAGCTCAAAGACACATTCTTGCGTACGATGACCGCACTCGAAGTGGTTCTCCTCACACGAATGCCCTGTAATCATAACACTGACCACATAATTCAGTCTGTCGATCGGTCAAACAGGCAGGCAGGCAGGCAGGCAGGCAGGCAGGCAGGCAGGCAGGCAGGCAGGCAGGCAGGCAGGCAGGCAGGCAGGCAGGCAGGCAGGCAGGCAGATATACAGGCGGACAATAGTTTGGTCAGGTAAACAGTGAGGCAGACAATTGTTGGTCGGCAGTCAGTCAGTTATAGACTAGCCGACAAATTTGTCGATATATCATTACCTGCCTGTTATGCTATATCTGAATCGGTTTTTCGTAAGAATTTCTCTGTTTGTTTGTATTTCGTCAGTTTATCTGTCGCTGCTATTTAAGGAATTCAGAGATTCATAAACACTGCGATCTCCCATTGAAGATACATTTACATAGAGCTGTTCAGCGCCATCGAATGATATACTAAGATAGTGGCGTTTAATAAATAAATACATGATAATACATACACGCCTACATACATGCATACATACATACATACACATACGCACGACAGGCTACATACAATAAATCTATGCATACAAATGGATTACCTTCGAGCCGTTTAACTCTGGCTTGTAATTCTCCGAGGGTTTGTTCATGGTCGACCTGAGACGCTTCTCTGAGTTTCTCTCGTACGACCTTCACTCTTTGCTCCAGAAAGCTAAGGGAGACGGCGTTTACGGCCAGACGTTTGACATCTAGGGAAGCGTTCTCATCGGTGGAAGAGCTACTTTTGTCAACCCTCACGGGGTCAATAAGAGGGGGACTGGTAGCGTACGTTGTGGAAAAGACTAAGAGAAGAGTGGTGAACAGAGTATACCACATTCTCTAGAGGTTACGTAGACGATTAGCAGACTACCGTCTAACCGAGCCGTGTGCTCCGGTATCGTCTGCTTTGTTATTATATTGTCCTCTGCTGCCTTCCTAACCCCACACGCAGCTGCGAACCATTGTTACAATCATCTCGACTTTGGCCTTAAAGGCTTAGCCCAAAAACGTATCGCATATTAACCGCGTAGTTTTTCTACTTATTTGGCTCTATCGGTGTATGCGTGTAAATGGGCATTTACTAGACACTATGACGTCACCCTTTAGAGAATTCTTGATTGTTTGCTGCTTATTTGGCTCATCCTGTGTATGCATGTATGCAGTGGCGTCACGAGTGGGGTGCGGGGGGTGCGGACCGCACCGGGTGACACCCTCAGAGGGGGGTGACACCAACATGAGAAAATGATGAAATTTTTGCAAGATTACGAATTCCTAAAAAAAAGGTCATCACTTTTTTTGGGAGACGAATTCCTAAAAAAAGGTCCACATTTTTTAGGGTGACACCATGACTTACCTCACCGGGTGACACCAGCCTTAGTGACGCCACTGCATGTATGTGGGCATTTACTAGGCCCTAGAGCGCCTTTGGGGATCTCACAAACTGCGGCCTGCGCCAGAGTATGTATGTATGTATGTATATATTTATGTATTTATGTAATGTTTGTAATGTATGCATGTATGTACGTATGTATGTATGTATGTATGTATGTATGTATGTATGTATGTATGTATGTATGTATGTATGTATGTATGTATGTATGTATGCATGTATGTATGTATGTATGTATGTATGTATGTATTTATGTATTTATTTATTTATGTATTTATGTAATGTATGTAATGTATGCATGTATGTATGTATGTATGTATGTATGTATGTACGTACGTATGTATGTATGTATGTATGACATGTATGTATGTATGTATATAATTATATATGTATGTATGTATGTATGTATGTATGTATGTATGTATGTATGTATATATGTATGTATATATGTATGTATGTATGTATGTATGTATGTATGTATGTATGTATGTATGTATGTGTGTATGTATGTATGTATGTATCAAGAAACTTAATACAGTGTTTTGAGAATGCATATGGTGTTAAATCTCATTAAGACATAAATTTTATTAGCAAGCGAAACATTGCACAGAAACAGGGGCGTCTATCCCCCCCAAGTCATTGGAGCAACTTCCCCTTTCCCGCCTCTTCTTCCCATTCCCCTTTCTTTCCCCCTAAAATGGTGGCACACACATTGACAGATCTCCCCCCCCCTATTTTTTGGATGGAGCATTTGTTCCAAGATTTCTATGGTGTAGACGCCCTGCACAGAAATTTAGAAGAGCCACCAATGGCGCGCCCACGCACACGTGGAGCCCAACCAACGGTTACCCCCCACCAATGGATACCCCCAACGGATACCCATTCATTGTTGACAGGAGTCATCGTGTTCGAAGTCTCTGGGTCAAGTTGCGTCGACAGTGTGGAGCAAGTGCGAACGTTCACGGTACATATGCCAAATCAACGATGCTTCGTATCGGATCTTATATCGCTTGCTGGAAACTCCTGCGATCTATTCTGTTAAGTCTAGTTTACTCTCAAAGGTGCTGCTAAGCCAGTCTTACTTTTCAGTCTTTCGCAAATATTGGGATCGTGGTAGCTGAATTTTATTTGAATTTAACGTAAATTCAGGTTGATTTTTTCGGAGACTTTCCGGGTAGGTGAGCGCGATGATAAAAAGTTCAGTCAAGGACGATAAAGGTCTGAGGATCGATCATCGAAATGTTCTTGACTTGGACCTCCACTTCGTATCGCTAGACACGACGCAGATATCGTGAATAAGCCGGTGCTCTGCTCGTAGTTTTGTTGTAGGGAACAGAAGGATATTGTAAATCTCTATTTGTACGAATTTGTATTGCATGGGTCTATGTCTTGTTTTAATTAGCTAACCCACAGTTACTGTAACCCTCCCAACTCTCAATACCTTTCATCTTTGCAACTCCCCTATCGAACTCTCCTTCGCTTTAAACTGTGAACTTTCCGTTTCCAATCTCTTTACAGTTCTTACTGCTGCCAACCTCAAGTCCACTTCTAAACTTTGTCACAAGAGCTTTATCAAACTACAGGTGTATATTATATTGTATTGTTGTGCATTGTTTGTTTCGTATTGTATTGTATTGAATATCTGGTGTCCTTGACCTATTGAATTATGTTGATTGCATTGACTAAAATGCTCCAACTCATTGTTATAAGTTACTACGATCTCACTCGAAGCGACCATCAACGTAACGCTTAATGCGTTACGAATGCGGCGTTAAAGACGTGATTAGATTCTATTAGATTGTATAGGTCGATCGTGTTACATAACACGCAGCATCTGCAGCATCAATCCAATGGCAGTAGGCTTACAAACTGTACTTTCGAGGAAGATGGCTCAGAAAAATTATCAATATTTACGTATGTCTGATTTAGTTACACGAAACTAATTTCACTCGCTACCGCATTGCGTAACTTAGATTTGGAAAATGATTCATATTCGTTTATTCATTCATTAGTACTTTCGTTTGTTCTTTCGTTCATTCATTAGTTGCTTCGTTCAGTAGCCTATTAGTCTTTCAGTTGCTCATACTTTTGATTCATATACCACCCTTTATAGATCTGCTGAAAATGCGCATATCCAAGCCTTGGTTGAAAATGATAGTTTTACTAATGTAAACTAGCAGGCTAAGGTTGGGAGAAACTCCAATGGTTCCTTCTTCTGATCAGCTCGATCAATTTGAAACAACTGTTTATCCAAACCAACCTGCGAAATTTCAGCCATTCATCAAAAGTCTCAAATATTTGATAGAAGTAAACCTTATGCCATGAGATGTTCTATATAATGTTATGGCCTTGTGTCTAAAGTCGCACGGAAAGACAACAGAATAGCTTCATTTTGCATATAATGCGTGTGTATGTATGTATGCATGTATGTATGTATGTATGCATGTATGCATGTATGCATGTATGCATGTATGCATGTATGCATGTATGCATGTATGCATGTATGCATGTATGCATGTATGCATGTATGCATGTATGTATGTATGTATGTATGTATGTATGTATGTATGTATGTATGTATGTATGTATGCATGTATGTATGTATGTATGTATGCATGTATGTACTTATGTAGTCATCAGAATAATTATATAGATTATGGCCTGTAGGAACCTATAAAAAGCCTTTCAGTTACGGGTGCACATTGCGCAAATCTCATAATCATACACATGGTATACCTGGTTTGCTCTTTGATCAGGTCCATTTACTAAACGTAGTCCTATTTCTTGAAGCTGAAGTGACAGTAAACAAAAAAGGTCTGAGACTTTTGCTTAAACAGCTGCCTTGTAATATTGAGACTACTCTCGACGGTGGTATTTATGAGGAATCTGAATTTGTAAATCGGAACATTTGTCATATATATAAGAACAACTGTGCAACAAAAAAGCGTCTCAAAGTGTCCACGATTGGAATCAAGGCGGAACATAGGCGGAAATAACGATGACGAATTTCTCGAAGCACCGATTCCAAGAAGCGACGTTGAAGCAAGAGTCCACTTGAACAAAAACTTTGGCAACCGATCGGACAATTTCCTATCGACAAACGACAAACAATT